>CM061062.1:287012807-287611165 GCA_030762895.1 Sophora flavescens
AAAATTATAAGGGGAGGCGCATTTGGCAGTGGCGCCTCCCACAGTGACTGCTACAGTAGCGCACTGTAGCGCTACTGCAGCAGTCCTTTTTTTTTAAAAAAAAATTTGATTTTTTTAAAAAAATAAAAAAATTATTTATAAAAAAACCCATTCACCAGGTAATGAACTGAATTCACCAGATATTTGTACATGATTCACCAGATATTTGCACATACTTAACCAAAAAATTTGTTTATGCTATTCCTTTATAGCTTTCTTAGCTTAGCTGTGCCTTTGAATTTGAATTTTCCCTTCTCTCGATTCTTGACTATACTGTGCATGTATGATCCATCCTTTATTTCACTGTTACACAAGGTGGCCTATGCCTTATTTATTTATTATTATCAAAAAAAAAAGTAGATGGGTTATTAGACAAGGTGGTCTATGCCTTATTTATTCATCAATTATTACAGTAGTAAAAAAAATTTATTTGGTGAGAGCATTGCAGTCTAGCTCTTCTATCTTCTTTCCGTTGGGCAAGAGTCACATAAAGAGTAAAAAAGGGACAAGAAATCATTTTTAAAGTAAAAAACCACAGACTATTTTCAACATGAAAATACCACCTACTTACAGCTCTGGATGCCTCATCAGGAGTTGAGAATGCAACAAATCCTGATCCTCGACTTATGTCATTGGGGTCTCTCATAACCTTTCAAGTAAAAAATATATAATCTAGAGTGCCTTCTTGAAAGAATAATTAATTAAATATAATTCTGTAATTAATATTATAAACAAATTTATCAAGATACTGTATATTATGAGCTTGCTGAGAGAGCTTTAGACGGAACCATCAGCGACAGGATCAAGGAATATTCATCTCAGGTAAACCCATCTTCTTAATTTCACTCCGGAGATTTTCTGCAATGCTCTCACCAAATAATTTTTTTTTACTACTGTAATAATTGATGAATATTTATTGGTGTAAATTGTTATTGCTATTATTTTTTTATGCCTACTGCGATATTATTTGCTACTCATTATTACGGGATTTTTTTAATTACTTCTTTTTTTTTTATATAGATACTTTATCAAAAAGGAACTCAGTTTGGTCAAAAAATCGAGATCAGTTCCTTGCTTGGGAGATAGCTGGGAGCCTTGGGTCTCCCTTCAGATCATTCTCTTCCGCGAACATTTTTCTCTTTATATTTTGACTTTTTTAAAAAGATAAAAAATTTATTTATAAAAAAACCCATTCACCAAATAATGAACTGAATTCACCAGATATTTGTACCCGATTCACCAGATATTTACACATACTTAACCAAAAAAATTTATTTCTCAAAAAAACCCATTCACCAGATAATGAACTGAATTCACCAGATATTTATATCCGATTCACCAGATATTTACACATACTTAACCAAAAAAAAATTATTTGGTTAAGATAGCAGTTATGCATGCTCTTCCACAGCTCATCTTCTGCTTCTTTACCCTGCCTCCCAAAGCAGTTATCAACCCTTTCATCTCCCTTTCTTACAAATCAATTTGCTAAAAAATCATGATGTCAAAACGTGCTGGTTTCTGTGAACATGGAACCATTTTATTTATCAAAATTTTCATACTTGTACTCAATAAATATCTGGTGAATCGGGTACAAATATCTGGTGAATTCAGTTCATTATTTGGTGAATGAGTTTTTTTATAAATAAATTTTTTATCTTTTTAAAAAAGTCAAAATTAAAAAAAAAAAAAAAAAGGAAAAGGGGCTGCCTGCTCTAGAGCGCCATCAGTAGCTAGCGGGGGAGGGCGCCACCGCGCCAAATGCGCCTCCCTTTTAATTTTTTTTATTAAAAGATGGCGCCATCTCGCGAGTGGCGCCTTTGACCCGTCAGACCCAAAAATAATAAAATATTCAAAACGACCCCCCATTGGTAAATAGTTTCAGAACAACCCTAAACTAGTAAATAGTTTCTAAAAGGAACCCAGTTTGGTCAAAAACCCAGTTTTTGATTGTTACCAACCACAAGTCAGTCACATTTATTACACTACTGTAGCTTGCTTATTTTCTGGGTTTTTGACCAAACTGGGTTCCTTTTAGAAACTATTTACCAGTTTAGGGTTGTTCTGAAACTATTTACCAATGGGGGGTCGTTTTGAATATTTTATTATTTTTGGGTCTGACGGGTCAAAGGCGCCACTGCAGATGGCACCACTGCTTTTATAAAAAAAAAAATGAAAAGGGGAGGCGCATTTGGCAGTGGCGTCCTCCCCCCTGCTAGCTACAGTAGCGCTACTGTAGCAGGCAGCCCCTTTTCCTTTTTCTTTTTTTTAATTTTGACTTTTTTAAAAAGATAAAAAATTTATTTATAAAAAAACTCATTCACCAAATAATAAACTGAATTCACTAGATATTTGTACCCGATTCACCAAATATTTATTGAGTACAAGTATGAAAATTTTGATAAATAAAATGGTTCCATGTTCACAGAAACCAGCACGTTTTGACATCATGATTTTTTAGCAAATTGATTTGTAAGAAAGGGAGATGAAAGGGTTGATAACTGCTTTGGGAGGCAGGGTAAAGAAGCAGAAGATGAGCTGTGGAAGAGCATGCATAACTGCTATCTTAACCAAATAATTTTTTTTGGTTAAGTATGTGTAAATATCTGGTGAATCGGATATAAATATCTGGTGAATTCAGTTCATTATCTGGTGAATGGGTTTTTTTGAGAAATAAATTTTTTTGGTTAAGTATGTGTAAATATCTGGTGAATCGGGTACAAATATCTGGTGAATTCAGTTCATTATTTGGTGAATGGGTTTTTTTATAAATAAATTTTTTATCTTTTTAAAAAAGTCAAAATATAAAGAGAAAAATGTTCGCGGAAGAGAATGATCTGAAGGGAGACCCAAGGCTCCCAGCTATCTCCCAAGCAATGAACTGATCTCGATTTTTTGACCAAACTGGGTTCCTTTTTGATAAAGTATCTATATAAAAAAAGAAGAAGTAATTAAAAAAATCCCGTAATAATGAGTAGCAAATAATATCGCAAAGAGGCATAAAAAAAATAATAGCAATAACAATTTACACCAATAAATATTCATCAATTATTACAAGTAGTAAAAAAATTATTTGGTGAGAGCATTGCAGAAAATCTCCTGAGTGAAATTAAGAAGATGGGTTTACCCGAGATGAATATTCCTCGATCCTGTCGCCGATGGTTCCGTCTAAAGCTCTCTCAAAGAAGCTCATAATATACAGATCTTGATAAATTTGTTTATAATATTAATTACAGAATTATATTTAATTAATTATTCTTTCAAGAAGGCACTCTAGATTATATATTTTTACTTGAAAGGTTATGAGAGACCCCAATGACATAAGTCGAGGATCAGGATTTGTTGCATTCTCAACTCCTGATGAGGCATCCAGAGCTGTAAGTAGGTGGTATTTTCATGTTGAAAATAGTCTGTGGTTTTTTACTTTAAAAATGATTTCTTGTCCCTTTTTTACTCTTTATGTGACTCTTGACCAACTAAAAAAGATAGAAGAGCTAGACTGCAATGCTCTCACCAAATAAATTTTTTTTTACTACTGTAATAATTGATGAATAAATAAGGCATAGACCACCTTGTCTAATAACCCATCTACTTTTTTTTTTGATAATAATAAATAAATAAGGCATAGGCCACCTTGTGTAACAGTGAAATAAAGGATGGATCATACATGCACAGTATAGTCAATGTCGCGATCGTCCCGTCCGGGAGCCGCGAAAAGAAAGTGTAAAGACAGAGGAGTCGCCACTAAGATTTTTATTGGGTAAATCTTAGAAAACCCAATTATTTAAAGGTAAACTGGTCTTTTAAAAAGAGAGATATGAGTCCGGGAGTCGGTTACGAGTAGGGAAGGTGTTAGCACCCCACATCGCCCGTTTAAAAACGGTACCTCAAGTTAATTGTGCAAAAACATTTTAATAACCTCTTAAATATTTATTTTACCTCAAAAATTATTTACAAGAAAGAATTATTCTTTTATTTTTAATATTTTAAATATTTTATTAATTTTTTACGTTTTTTAAAATTATTGTTTATAAAAACTAAATGAGGTTGAACATGGCACATGAGTCCACAGGGCAACCTCAAATCTAAGGGACTGAATATGGCACCGTGTCCATAGAGCATCCCTAAAAATAGAAAAGTTTAAATATTTTTGATTAATTATTTTAACATAAAAAGAGACACAAAAAAAAGGAAAATTTAGTTTTGGCCCGACAAGATGATTTATCTTGCTCCTACGTATTCCCGGGTGCGATGGGAAACTCAAAGCCACGTAGTTATTTAGAAAAGATTTGATTGGTTGGTTGATTTTAATTTTGATAAAAGATTTGATTTTGTTTTGATTTTATTTTTTTTAAAAAGGATTTTATTTCAGAATAAATTCACTCTTGCACAAGGTTCAAGATAGCGGTGCTATACGATAAACCCTTACAATTCATACAACACTTGAGGATGAAAAATCATACATCAACATTGTAGGTCGTTGCGCGAATTCAAGGAAATTTAATTTTTGTAAAGTTGGATAAAAATTTGTTTTATTTTTATAAAAAGGATTATATTAATTGAGGATGTATTTTCTTGATGAGACACGAACACTCAATTCTAAAAAAAAAGAAACCCATGATCAGAAAAGCCTTGTTGTTTTCATTTTTTTTATCTTTTCAAAACTTAAGTTGAGCCCACTAGTAAGCCCACATGTACCACCTTCAGACCAAAAACATTAACCCTAACAAAAACTAACGCATAGATAAAGGAGCAAGGCATGGTTGAACCCAACAATACCAAATATGTTCTGAAATTATCACCAGCTGGGACAGGAGAAGAGAAGCATGCCTTGCTGAGCTTGGCGGCGGCGAACGGTGGCACCCCTGTGGCGGTCGAGCAACGGAATGGCGAGCTGGTGGCGGAACGGCGAGCTGGTGGCGGTTCGGACTGAGAAGGATGCGCTCCCAGGGTGGCGCTCACGAGGACGCCGTGAACAGAGGCGGTTCGTGGTGGTCGTGCGACGTCCGCAGCGGAAGACAGTCCAGAAGCGCGGATCTGTACCTCCCAGCGGCGGAGGTCGCGGTGGCTCGCGGATCTGGTGGTGGCGCGGTATCCAGCAGCAAGGGAGGAGGAGAATAGTTGTTGTAAATGAAGAAAGGAAGATGGGTCAGCAAATTACAGAGGAAGAGGAAGGAAGAAGGAAAAAGAAAAAGGAAAGGAAGGGAAGGAAGTGTCTTATGGTGAGAGGAAGAAGGAGGGTGGTGGCTTGGTTGATGATCTCTGGGTTGTGAAAAAAAGTGGTGGAAGAGATGGATGGGTGAGGAAGAGAAAGAATCAGAAGGAAAGAGAGAAAAAGAAAGAAAAAGAAGGGAGGAAGAAGACGCAGGAGAGAAGAACAGAAGAAAAAAGTTTTTTTTTTTGATCTTTTCCTCTTTGGTATCAGAGAGTATTTTTTGCTATCCTCCTCCCCCTTCACCTGTATTTCTGATTTGGTATTTATAGAGAAGTAGATGAATGATGCCTCCTCTTTGGGACCAGATTAATGGAGTCCTCCTCCTTGGGACCAGATTGATGGAGTGTTGCAGTGATTCATCTTCCTCTAGTCCCCTTTCAATTTCCTTTTATGTGTCCATTTTTCTGATCTAGGCACAAACCCTTCCCTAAGCTCTGGAAAATTACCCAAAATGGTGTTTACTTGCTTGAGCCTTGTGCTGTGGTGGAGTGAACTAGTGGAGAAAAAAGATTTCAGAAGCAATTTGATTGATTTTTTGATTTTTTTGATTTTATTTATTTATGTATTTATTTATTTTATTATTTTTTTTATAACTTTAATTAAAAGGCATCCGGACAAAATTAGGTATTCACAGCTGCCCCTCTTTACTTGTTTCTTATTAGATAATAGGTGTAACCGTAGTTAACCAATTATCGTTATAAGAAATTAGTAAAGACAAGAACTCCAATTTTGTCCGGGTTATTCTGATAAGCAAAGGACCTGTGTTTACAAACCAATTTCCTTTAAAGAATCCGCGGGTTGGATCGCCTACTGAGCTTTACACATGAAAACTTGCAGGGTGGATTGCCTGCCGAGCTTAAATAGAAAGATAAAAGAGCTTACGGGGTGGATTGCCCGTCAGAAACTCGAGCATAAAGATAAAAGAGCTTACGGGTTGGATTGCCTGTCAGACTCGAACAGAAAGATAAATGAGCTCACGGGGTGGATTGCTGATGAGCCTCTGTTTGACTGGTTTTATAACTAGTAAAGACCTTGGCTTTGTGCTAATTTTATATCATTTTCACCCAAATTAGACTTGATTGTCCTTAAGTAGTACTTTGAGTCTATAAAGTATTTTTAGGTTAATTTAGTTGTTTTAGAGTTAAATAAATCACTTATGTTATTTTCTTATTTTCAGGTTAATAAATAGGAAATAATTCCGGTTAGCCCGAAGGATATCTCGCGCCATGAGTCACGCAAGCCTGAAAAGTCAGAGACGATCACGGTTTACCCGTGTTGAGGATCACGGCTGTGGCAGTTTTGAAGTTGAAGCGTTCGCCTCGCGAGCATCCATTCGCCTCGCGAGTCCGGGAAGTCGAATATAATTGCTGCCACCGGAACCTGAACTGGTCATGAAGATTGGGCCATAACTTGGGCTGTAGATGTCGGTTTGAACTGAAACCGGTGGCAAATGAAAGATAAAACAAAGAGCTTTAACTCTCATGAAGACCATTATTCCAAACAGAGCCGTTTTGAAGGGCTTTAATCCATGTGAAGTCAGAGACGTTTCAGCTGCCCTATGAGTTGAATGTGGACATAACTCCCTCATCTTAACTCATAATTAAGCAAATTGAGTGGCTTTGGAAAGCTAAGAGGCAGAGGTTAAAGTGAATTAAAGGAGTATTCAGATATTGAGAGGTCTTGAGAGAATTTGTATAAATAGTTAGTCATAGTTAGTCAGGCTAGTCAGTTTTGGCTAGTCTTAGCTAGTCAGTAGTTGTAGTTTGTTTTGTTTCCTTTTCTGCTTATGTTTGTTATGGAGAATTAGTCTCCTAGATCAATCTACTGTAATTGGCTTCTATCCATACTTGAGGTTCTTGTATTTCCTGTTTTCATTTCCTTTTCTCTTTTCAATGCCATGCTTTATATTTCTGTTTGCTTAATTCAGGAGTATATTGTGTTGTGTTGGTTTATCTCGGTGATATCATGTTCCTATATATAATCGCGTTTGCTTAATTCGCGTGTGTACGTTTCGTGTTCGCTTAGTTCACGAAGTGCTTAACCCCGTTTGCTTAATTCGGGAATAGGGACATATATTTGTAGTAGTGGTTCCGCTTGTGAATTATTGCTACAACCGGGAGGGGATTAGAATCTGCTTAGGGCTAGGAATTCGCATGAACAGATGATAGTTGGGAAACCAAAAGCAGTAGGTTAATCGCTTTAGTTTATTTGTTAATCTGTTTTACTGCTCTGTTTTCTTTCTTTGTTCTGTTTTGTTTTTCTTTATTTTAGTTTCAATCCAAAACCCCCCATTTCTAACTTTTTCTGTTAATAATAACAACACCTAAGAGTCCTTGAGAGACGATCCGAGTTGTCGCTCTATACTACATTATTTTCATAACCGCTCGTTCTTTTTGGCGTGTGGCGACAGCGCGACCAAAAATTGGCGCCGTTGCCGGGGACTCTTGTTGTGTTATTAGCAGAAAAAAAAAAAAAAATTTTTGCTGAATTTGTCTGGTTATGTATCTTACTGATAAGCTCACTTATTTGAAGCAATTGTTTCAGCAGACACAGTTTTGTGGCATGTGCGGCTCTCCTGAGCACCTGTATGAGGCATGCCCCATTCTGACAGAAGCTACTTATTGGCCTCGATGCTATACATTCCATCCTTACAATCAAGGCAATAAGCTTGAGGATAATGAAGAACCTGTGGAATCAAATGCATGTGTTGAGAATGATGGGGTGGATGAACCGTGTGCAGAAAGTCCAGACAATCAGACCTTTACTAACTCAGTTTCTTTTACTACATGTCCTAACTGATCGACACTAACCCGTGTGCTGTTTGTGGCCAGTTTCTTGACTCTATTTTGCAGGATGATAGTGAGAGTGATACCGATTGTTCAGTCGAAGTTCCAAATACACTATCCATTGAGCAGCTACCTCCCACTGTGGAACAACCGGTGATGGAGTTCAAGCCTCTGGAATTTGCACCATGGCCAGTCCAAGAGGTTGAGCCCCACTTTTATTGGGAGGATTTTATTGAGAAAGAGGTCATCTGTGACCCCAGAGGAAGTGAAAAGTCCGCCGCACTGGGCGAGGTTACTATGATTGTCAAGCACCCACTTCCGTATAAAGGCTGCAAGTTAGGGAAGCATGGAATGAACTACCACCCTTTGGCTACCATGTGGGACTTATGTTACAAGCAATGGGATCCCGGTGGAACCGCCCCTCAATGAGTTTTTCTTTACCTTGCTCTTTTAATTTTCTTTTTTTTTTCTTTGCTTTATTTCTGTTTTGTTTCCAATAAAGCTCCTGAATAATTTGAGAAGCTCAGGAGTTGTGTTAAGTCTAGTATTGGCAAGTTTATTGGATTTGATTAATTTTTCCATAGATGATTGCATGATATGTATTGACTGTTTACCCCTAGGATTTGGAAAATTTTTGAAAATTTGATCCCCATGAGATTGAAAACTGAACTTTGAGATTTTATATGATGGCATGATTTATGATAAGTTTGGGGTGATAGGAAGCACACACTAGGGATAGAATCTCTGTCAAATAATTTGCAAAAAAATGTCCAGGTGAGGTTTTGAGCCTCCAACATGTTTTAAACTGTGTGAAAATCATTTTTTAAGTTGCACTTTCCTGAATTTGCTTGAATCTCTTTTTGGTTTGCATGATTATATGTTTGCTTCAAATGATTTAGGCATTTTCTTTGTAAATAACTACTTAGCCTAAAATAACCATCCATAATGCATGTTCCCTAGTTAGCCCATTGAGCCTAATTAGCCTGTTAGTTCTTGATAACCTAATGTTATAAGCCCAAAAATCTGGAAAACCATGTTAACCCGATCTTAGGATTAGGAGAGCATGTAATCTTAGAATGGGTGCAAGAAACTAAAGTTTGGGGTGGCTGCAAGGTGCAATGTGTTGTTTGGGAGTGAAAAAAAAAAGTGTAAAAATGAAAAGAAAAGAAAAGAAAAACAGAAAAAAAATAAAAGTGCAAAAATGCCAAAAAGAAATAAAAAGGTTGTAGTCACCCGAAGCAAAATGAAAAATGAAAAAGGAATTTGAGTGGAATTTCAAAGTGTAAAAATGTTTCATGCTCTCTTAGTTCCTAGGGTCTTCAGCCTAGTTCCTTTGTATATCCTACCATTAGCCAGGCCCCATTACAACCCATAAAAGACCTTTTGATGTTGCTTACATGTTTTCTGTGGGAACCATTAGGAGATGAAAATTAAATTTATGGGAAGTGCTTCTTAAAAGTGAAATTGAGTGAATTGTTGATAGCCTGACAAAAATTGAGCGATTGAGTGAAACACAAATTTCCCTTGAGAGGAAGGCAGTTGTTTGGATTTGGTGATCTCCCTTTTATGTGTAACTTAGATCCCCTGCTTAGATTGATGATTGTTTGAATGATGAATTTCTCAAATGTTTAGAATAAATGATTGTGGGGATTACTTTGCTTGAAAAAGGGGGGACATTGAAAAAAATTGTTTTGATGGAATTGCTTGAATTCTGTGCAAAGTTGATTGAATTCTTAAGCTTGCCATGTTTTGCCAGGTCTTGAGTCTTTTTAATTTTTTGAGTTTTAGTTTGCTTGGGGACAAGCAAAGTTTAAGTTTGGGGTATTTTGACGAGCCTCTGTTTGACTGATTTTATAACTAGTAAAGACCTTGGCTTTGTGCTAATTTTATATCATTTTCACCCAAATTAGACTTGATTGTCCTTAAGTAGTACTTTGAGTCTATAAAGTATTTTTAGGTTAATTTATTTGTTTTAGAGTTAAATAAATCACTTATGTTATTTTCTTATTTTCAGGTTAATAAATAGGAAATAATTCCGGTTCGCCCCGCGAAGGATATCTCGCGCCGCGAGTCACGCAAGCCTGAAAAGTCAGAGACGATCACGGTTTACCCGTGTTGAGGATCACGGCTGTGGCAGTTTTGAAGTTGAAGCGTTCGCCTCGCGAGCATCCATTCGCCTCGCGAGTCTGGAAGTCAGAATATAATTGTTGTCACTGGAACCTGAACTGGTCATGAAGATTGGGCCATAACTTGGGCTGTAGATGTCGGTTTGAACTGAAACCGGTGGCAAATGAAAGATAAAACAAAGAGCTTTAACTCTCATGAAGACCATTATTCCAAACAGAGCCGTTTTGAAGGGCTTTAATCCATGTGAAGTCAGAGACGTTTCAGCTGCCCTATGAGTTGAATGTGGACATAACTCCCTCATCTTAACTCATAATTAAGCAAATTGAGTGGCTTTGGAAAGCTAAGAGGCAGAGGTTAAAGTGAATTAAAGGAGTATTCAGATATTGAGAGGTCTTGAGAGAATTTGTATAAATAGTTAGTCATAGTTAGTCAGGCTAGTCAGTTTTGGCTAGTCTTAGCTAGTCAGTAGTTGTAGTTTGTTTTGTTTCCTTTTCTGCTTATGTTTGTTATGGAGAACTAGTCTCCTAGATTAATCTACTGTAATTGGCTTCTATCCATACTTGAGGTTCTTGTATTTCCTGTTTTCATTTCCTTTTCTCTTTTCAATGCCATGCTTTATATTTCTGTTTGCTTAATTCAGGAGTATATTGTGTTGTGTTGGTTTATCTCGGTGATATCATGTTCCTATATATAATCGCGTTTGCTTAATTCGCGTGTGTACGTTTCGTGTTCGCTTAGTTCACGAAGTGCTTAACCCCGTTTGCTTAATTCGGGAATAGGGACATATATCTGTAGTAGTGGTTCCGCTTGTGAATTATTGCTACAACCGGGAGGGGATTAGAATCTGCTTAGGGCTAGGAATTCGCATGAACCGATGATAGTTGGGAAACCAAAAGCAGTAGGTTAATCGCTTTAGTTTATTTGTTAATCTGTTTTACTGCTCTGTTTTCTTTCTTTGTTCTGTTTTGTTTTTCTTTATTTTAGTTTCAATCCAAAACCCCCCATTTCTAACTTTTTCTGTTAATAATAACAACACCTAAGAGTCCTTGAGAGACGATCCGAGTTGTCGCTCTATACTACATTATTTTCATAACCGCTCGTTCTTTTTGGCGTGTGGCGACAGCGCGACCAATTGCCCATCTGAAGCTCGAGCACAAAGATAAAAAAGCTTACGGGGTGGATTGCCCGTCAGACTCAAACAGAAAGATAAACGAGCTCACAGGGTGGATTGCCCGTCTGAAGCTCGAACTGAAAGATAAAAGAGCCTACGGGGTGGATTGCCCGTTAGAAGCTAAAAGATAAAAAGCTTACGGGGTGGATTGCCCGTGAGAAGCTCGAACTGAAAGATAAAAGAGCTTACGGGGTGGATTGCCCGTCAGAAGCTCGAACTGAAGATAAAAGAGCCTACGGGGTGGATTGCCCGTCAGAAGCTCGAACTGAAAGGTAAAAGAGCTTACGGGGTGGATTGCCCGTGAAAAGCTCGAACTGAAAGATAAAAGAGCCTACGGGGTGGATTGCCCGTTAGAAGCTCGAACTGAAAGATAAAAGAGCTTACGGGGTGGATTGCCCGTGAGAAGCTCGAACTGAAGATAAAAGAGCCTACGGGGTGGATTGCCCGTGAGAAGCTCGAACTGAAAGATGAAAGAGCTTACGGGGTGGATTGCCCGTCAGAAGCTCGAACTGAAGATAAAAAGAGCCTACGGGGTGGATTGCCCGTGAGCTCTCGAACCGAAAGATAAAAGAGCTTACGGGGTGGATTGCCCGTGAGAAGCTCGAATCGAAAGATAAAAAGCTTGTGAGGCCATATAGACAAATGCAATATATGAATGTAGATTTTGCTCACTGATGGAATGACAATGCGAAAACTCAAATAACTAGTTTTCAATTTACAGAAAGAATGATGATGATGAGAACCCTTATTAATTTTGGGCATGATGCAAAAGATTGATGATAGATTATTTCTTCTTCGCTATTTCTTTCATTATTGGATCCTTGACCCCCTAAAGGCATCGATCACGGTCGGTCTTGAGGATGAACTAAAACAAGGCCCATCTTATCCGGGAGAGATATCTTGCACTTTTATCCCCCGATGATTAGATGTTCTTGATGATAATTATCTCGATGGTTGAGTCTCGATATTCCTTCCTTTCTTCGATGCCCTTTATAGGGGAAGCATCGTGCCCCCCAAGACCTTTTGAGGCTTTCTAAGGAATTCTAACTGCTTAAAAAAAACATTACTTGTTTCACGTGTCAGTATATACTTATCAGGATGAATGCACACACACAAATGACAAAAGTTAAGAGGAAAGGACTAAGGTAGCGAAATAAAGTAAAGGAAGTCAATGTCATTATATTTGGATTGAAAAAGGTGTACAAAGCATAAGTTGCAAAACGTTGCGGAGTAGATTCACATCTCCTCAAGTGATGTCTCTTTCAATGACTAATTTTAGTATCCCTCATACAATCTTGACTGCTCATTAATTGGCTTCAGAGATGTTGTCTGCCCCAATCTTCATATATCCAACCTACGGATTGCCCCAGTTCATCGGCTTGACGACACTTCCAGTGTTATATATATTTTTTTTTTGAACCCTAACTTTTGCCTAGACCGCCTTTTCAGGTTTTCAGTCTAGCGGGTTGCTCTAACTTTTGCCTAGACTGTCTTTTCAGATTTTCAGTCTAGCGAGCCTTTTCTCTTTTCATTTTTCATTTTTCTTTTCTTTTCTTGTTCTTCTTGGGAAGTGTGTTCAAGCATAATACTTTTTTACTGCATCCGAGTTCACAGGGAGCGGGAGGTCTTCCCCATCCATCCTGGTGAGAATTAAAGCTCCTCCAGAGAAGGCCTTTTTCACAACGTAAGGTCCTTCGTAGTTCGGAGTCCATTTCCCTCGATGATCCTTTTGGATTGGTAGAATCTTCTTGAGCACCAGGTCACCCTCCCGAAACCCGCATCGTGGGCGTACCTTCTTCTCATAAGCTCTCATCAACCTTCTTCTGTATAATTGGCCGTGACACAACGCCCCTAATCTCTTCTCTTCAATGAGGTTCAATTGGTCTAGTCGATCCTGGACCCACTCGGCTTCTTCTAATTCTCGCTTCTCTCGGTACTCTTAATGAGGGGATCTCTACTTCAATTGGGAGCACCGCCTCCATCCCATAAACTAAAGAATATGGCGTTGCCCTTGTCGAGGTGCGAATAGAGGCGATAATAACCGTGTAAAGCAAAAGGTAACATCTCGTGCCAATCCTTATACGTCACCACCATCTTTTGGACAATCTTCTTGATATTTTTATTAGCGGCCTCAACTGCCCTGTTCATCTTTGGGCGATACGGAGAGGAATTATGATGCTTTATCTTGAAATTTTCGCACATCTCCTTCATCATCTTATTGTTCAAATTGGTCGCATTATCAGTGATAATTTCACTCGGCAACCCATAACGACAAATTAACTCTCTTTTGACAAATCTGATCACGACATTCCTGGTCACATTGGAATATGATGCAGCCTCCACCCACTTGGTGAAATAATTGATGGCAACAAGAATGAAGCGATGTCCATTTGAGGCTTTTGGTTCGATGGGCCCGATCACATCCATTCCCCACATTGAGAACGGCCGAGGTGCCGACATGACATTCAAGGGAGTGGCGGCGCATGAACCTTATCAGCATATATTTGACACTTATGGCACTTCTTCGCATAATTAAAGCAATCAGCCTCCATTGTCAACCAATATTGGCCAGTCCTCAAGATTTTCTTGGCCATTGCATGACCGCCGCGCATGTGTTCCAAAAGGTCCTTCATGTACCTCCTCAACTATCAGTTTAGCTTCTCTTGCGTCAACGCACCTCAACAACACCAAGTCATGGTTTCTTTTGTAGAGAATATCTCCATCTAAATAGAAACCCATTGCAAGTCTTCTTAGAGTTCTTTTGTCATTTTCCGAAGCACCCGAAGGGTATTCCCTTCTTTGGATGAAACATTTGATGTCATGGTACCACGGTTTTTGATCAGACTCTTCCTCTATCACTTGACAATATGCAGGATGATCACGACTTTCCATTTTGATGAGTGGTAGGTTCCTCTTGTCACTTACTTTGAACATTGAGGACAAGGTAGACAGCGCGTCAGCTAATTGGTTATCTTCTCGGGGAATATGGTGAAATGTGACTTCGTCAAACTGCTCAATCAAACCTTTGATGTAATCATGGTACGGAATTAACTTGGCATCTCGGGTTTCCCATTCCCCTCTTAGCTGGTGGATGACTAATGCAGAGTCCCCATATACCTCCAGTCTCCTTGCTTTTGCCTCTATTGCTGCTAAAATCCCTAGTGCACAAGCTTCATATTCGGCTATGTTGTTTGTACAATCGAAGCAGAGCCTCGCAGTGACAGGGAAATAATCATTTTCTGGTGAGATTAAGATTGCCCCGATTCCGTGCCCCAATGCATTAGAAGCTCCGTCAAATAACAAAGTCCACTTTTCTTTTTCTGGTGATTGCTCGCGATTAATCAAAGCCATTATATCTTCATCTGGAAAATCACATTGCATCGATCCATAATCTTCTACCGGCTGATTGGCTAGATATTCTGCAAGAGCACTCCCTTTTATTGATTTTTGGGTGACATAGACAATGTCATATTCTGATAGCAGGACTTGCCAGCGAGCAATTCTTCCAGTCAGAGCAGGCTTATCAAAGATATACTTGATTGGATCCATTTTGGACACCAACCAGGTAGTATAACACAACATGTAATGCCTCAAACGGCGAGCCGCCCATGCTAAAGCACAACAAGTGCGTTCTAGCAGTGAGTAGTTGGCTTCACAGCTGGTGAACTTCTTGCTTAGATAATAGATGGCATGTTCCTTTCTTCCCGACTCATCGTGCTGCCCCAGTATGCAACCCATAGATCCATCTAGCACAGTCAAATACATGATGAGAGGTCTTCCCGGCACTGGGGGAACCAAAACTGGAGGCTCTTGTAGGTATTGTTTGATCTTCTCAAAGGCGTTTTGACAATCTTCATTCCATGTCACAGCTTGATTTTTGCGCAACAATTTAAAGATTGGTTCACATGTCGCGGTTAGTTGGGAGATGAACCGGGCAATGTAGTTCAATCTTCCTAAAAACCCACGAACTTCCTTCTCCGTTCGAGGTGCTGGCATGTCGATGATTGCTCGAACCTTTTCAGGATCAACCTCTATTCCTCTTTGACTAACGATGAACCCCAGAAGCTTGCCTGATTTCACTCCAAAAGTGCATTTGGATGGATTCAGACGGAGCTTAAACTTTCTTAACCGCTCAAAGAGTTTTTGCAGATTATCAACATGGTCATCTTTGGATCTGGACTTGGCGATCATGTCATCTACGTAAACTTCTATCTCCTTATGCATCATATCATGGAATAAAGCCACCATAGCCCGCTGATATGTTGCCCCAGCATTTTTCAAGCCAAAGGGCATAACCTTATAGCAAAAGGTTCCCCACAAAGTGACAAATGTAGTTTTCTCCATATCCTCAGGTGCCATCTTGATCTGATTATATCCCGAGAAACCATCCATGAAAGAGAATAATGCATGTTGAGCAGTATTATCTACAAGAACATCAATGTGAGGCAAAGGAAAGTCATCTTTTGGGCTAGCTCTGTTCAGATCTCGATAGTCAACACACATTCGAACTTTTCCATCTTTCTTGGGAACAGGAACGATGTTAGCAACCCATTGAGGGTACTTTACAACTTCTAGGAAACCTGCATCCAGTTGTTTCTTGACCTCCTCCTTGATCTTTAAGGACATTTCCGCTTTCATCCTTCGTAGCTTCTGCTTTACTGGAGGACACTCCGGCTTTAATGGCAATTTGTGTTCTGCTACACTGGGGTCTAACCCTGGCATGTCTTGGTAGGACCATGCGAAAACATCTTTGTAATCTGTCAACAACCTGATCAACCTGTTCCGCTCCTTTTCTTTCAGGGAAAGGCCAATCTTGACCTCTTTTTTATCATCTTTGGTTCCCAAATTGATTAGCTCACTCGGCTCTTCATGGGGGCGAATTTCCCTGGCTTCTTGTTCTACCAATCTCAAAAGTTCAGGGGGAACTTCCCCGTCATCATCAACAACCTCCTCAGCATGATCAACGGAATAGTCAAAATTGTATGATGAGTTACTAACACTGTCGTTTTCAAGAGAGTCACTTTTAGATCTGCATTTTGGTAATTATCAGGGAAAGATGAATATAGGTTAAAGACGTGAGACTGCATTTATTGGTGAGGGATGGTGAACAAAAACGAAAGTAAAAAAAAGAGATATAACAACACAAAGATACTGAATGCATGCATTTATTGATAAGTCATACTGAATCAGAAACAAGTAAGCCCATTACAACAAAATTCCTGAAGCCTTGGGCAGAGCTAAAGGATAAGCATTACAGAATTACTTTGAAAAGGACTCTATGGTCTTGGGGAACTCAATGACCTCCCAATTGTTGAGCTCTGTATCCGGAGAGCATGGATACACTAGATTGATACGATGATCGGCAGGATAATCATTTTCGATAGCTGCTGCTTGGTCTAGGAATGCAAACCCTACGCTTCGGAAGCTCTGTCGAATGTCACAGATGGGAACCCTTTCAGCCTCGTATCCACGGTTTTCCAGTCGAGCCAACCTCTTTCTTTTCTTCTCTTCTATCACCCTCATCTTGTCGGCCTTAGTGGGTTTGTATCCCAACCCAAACCTATCCCTGTTCTCAGTGAGCATGAGGATGTCAGCAACACCTTGGCTATTATTCCCCAGACCGCTTCCAGGTTGGTATCCTCCTTGAAGCATAACCTTGGCCATCATGATGGATGCTTTGGATGACCGAGGTTTCAAGAGTGGAGCTCCCTCCCCAACATAAGTGGCATTGGCAATTTCAAGTGATTGGAAGGCGGTCTCGAGAGCTTCCTCGGCAGCTTCAATATAAGGGGTTGTTGATGGCTTGCTTACTAACAGATCCTCCTCTCCAGAGACAATTATCAGTTTACAATCAACAATGAACTTCACCTTCTGGTGCAATGTGGAAGGTACAGCTCCAGACGAATGGATCCATGGTCGTCCTAGGAGACAACTGTATGTTGGTGTGATGTCCATTACTTGGAAAAGTACTTCAAAGGTGCAGGGGCCAATCTGAATGGGCAATTCAATTTCTCCCATGACTTCCCTTCGGGTGCCGTCGAAAGCTCTTACAATCATTGTGCTTGGCTTCATATGAGTTCCATCGAAAGGCAACTTCGCCAGTGTTGACTTTGGCATTACATTCAAAGAAGAGCCATTATCAATGAGAACCCTGGCCATGACATGGTCTCGGCACTTCACAGAAATGTGCAAGGCCTTGTTGTGCCCCATACCTTCGGCTGGTATTTCATCATCGGTGAAAGTGACATAATTATCAGCAACTATGTTACCTACAATGTTATCGAGCTTATCAACTGTGATGTCATGGGAGACATGCGCTTGTTTCAACACCTTCATCAGTACTCTTCTGTGTGGCTCTGAGTTCATTAATAGAGACAAAAGAGATATCCGAGCCGGAGTCCGATTTAACTGATCCACAACCCTATATTCACTCTGCTTGATGAACTTCAAGAATTCGCCTACCTCCTCATCAGATACACCCTTTTTATTCTCACCCCCGTTTGCTTCCTTGTCATCTAGGATTTCTTCCACCTTCTCTTTCCCTTTGTGATCCTTTCCTTCCTTTTCTATTTCCCCTTTTCGCAATACCTCTGGAGTGTAAATGCGACCACTCCTAGTCATTCCGCCAATTCCTGAAATGTTGGTGACCACAGTAGTCCCATTGGAAGGATTGGGTTGGACCTGCATCTCATACTTCCATGGTACCGCTTTGGTGTCCTTGTAAGGGAAATGACTTGGAACTCGGATGACGATTGGTGTTGGCCCACTTGGAACCGGCAAAGGTTTCTTCTCGGTATAGTATATCACCACTGGTTTCGGAGTGACTTGCTCAGGAACTGGCCGAGAATTAACCACAACAGTAAAAGGGGTTATCTTAATTGGGGTTGGGGAAGTTGTAGATTCAGCAACCAGATTAATGGCACATTCATTTGATCCACAACCAATTAAGATAATCTTCATATCCATTAACTGCTACACGACTTGCCGAAACTCTGAACAGTTTTTAATCGAATGCCCCATGTTTCCATCAAAGTCACACCTTATCTCTCCATCGAGAGCTTTTTCTTCCGTGGCCGGGATTTGGATCAATCCACATTTGCACATCTCTCTAAAAACAACTCTCATAGGAGTCCTAACATCGGCCACTTTACTCTTTAGAGTATGTTCCAAGAAGCTCTCAATGGCATTGACCCCCGAACTCCCATGATTTGGCATAGGACCCTGTGCCACATTTGGAGCATCCTTCTGAAAGCTCAACCATTTGGCAATAATCAGGTCTTGGACCTTAAACTTCAAAGCTTTACAACTCTCGGTGGAATGTCCTGTGGCCCCATCGTGATATTCACATTGAGCATTTGGGTCATACCACTTTGGATAAGGAGGGTCTGGTGGTCTTGTCGGGATAGGAGTTAGCACGGATTTGCTCACAAGTTGGCGGAATAGTTCGATGTAGGTCATGGGTATTGGGTCAAAACGCACTGGCTTTCTTTCCGGGTTATATGGTGGTCTTGTTTGGCTGGTGATTGGGTTTGGATTTAGAGGCTGGACGATTTGAGGTGGCATGGTGGGGTGTGTTTGAGGTCGAGAAGGGGTATGATGGTCGGTAGGGAGCCATTTGTTGAGGGTTTGGAAATTGCGAGGTTGCAGCGATGTATGGCTGGTTGGCTTGGTGATATGGAGGTGGTTGGTAATATGGGGCGTATTGGGCATGGAAGGCGGGTGTTTGGTTTGGTCTCCATTGGTTCGGTTTCTTCTGTTCCAAGGTTACTGCATGTGCCTCTCCCTCCTTCTTTTTTCACGAATGGGGTTTTCTTTGGGCCGTTCCCCTCATCAAGTCTCGACGATCTTGCCATTCCTCATTCCACTTTCAATTCTCTCGCCGATGATGACCATGTCGAGAAAAATTTGATGACACACTCCCAATCATCCTATCATAGAAAGGCGATCGAGTGTATCAATGAACATTGCTACGATTTCTTTCTCGGCTAAGGGAGGCTCCACCGAGCAGCCGGTTCCTCAATCGTTGCGCGTATTCTTTGAAAGTCTCTACATCCCTTTTTGACATATTTTGGAGTTGCATCCTATCGGGAGCCATGTCAACATTGTACTTGTATCTTGCTTCAGAATGCATCTGCTAGATCTTTGAAGGATCGGATGTGTGCCTGCCGAGATGCGTATACCAATTTGAAGCTGCCCCAGTCAAGCTGTCTTGGAAGAAGTGAATCAAGAGTTTATCATCTCGGGCATGTGACGCCATCTTCCTCACATACATGGTCAAATGGTTCTTGGGACAAGTGGTTCCCGATATTTGTCAAAATCAGGCACCTTAAATTTCAGCGGAATTACAACATTTGGCACCAGACATGAGTTCCGAGGCATCCCGGAGACCATAACTATTTACCCCTTCGATGGCCCGCAATCTTTCCTCTAGTACTTCCAGCTTTTCTGTAGACTGGGGAACCCCCACGACTGATTCACCGGAGCTTCTCCGTACATATTATGGGGAAATGAATATGGCATGGAGGAGGAACCGAAGTTTGGCATCATTTGAGCCCCCTGGGGTCCATAATGTAGGGTGTATTGTGGGGGCCTTGGATTGACAGATGGTGTCACTATCGGGGTGTTACCATCTGTAGGGTTGACATTCTGTGCTTGCGGTATTTCGACAGTATTGGTGGGAATTTGTGCTTGAGTGATGTGTTCGGAGCTCTGAATACCGTCTTGTGGACTGGGGGCTGTTGGTGGTACAAACCCACGTGGCAAACCGTATGGGGGATTGTTCGGGTCAAATGAAAAATGAGTTGGGTTGAGAGGCATCATGGCCCCTGGTTGGTTGAAGCCTTGAATAGGAATTTGAGAAAAACCGGGCGGGATGAGAGGTGTGGCTGGCTGTCCTTCGTTCGAGGCCGGAGGGTTCTCCTCTGTGTTCTTCTCCTTCTGCATTTCTTGTAGGATTTCCATCATCTTAGCCATCTGATCCTTGATTTGACTGACTTCATCCCTGATCACCTGAACTTCTTCTAGTTCATCCGCCATGGCTCTTGCTTGTGATCGAGTGCGATAAGGGTGTCTTGGAGCAATCGTTCAGAAACCACACCTTTTATTTAATAAAAGAAAGAATAAATGAATAAAATCAAAAGAAAGAGCATAAACCAATTAAACTCCATTTTTGAGAGGAAGACCGTCGCATACACTTATAGTAAGAATACTCATCCTGCAATCAAATCTAGTGGTATAATTCACTCTAGCTTGACTGCAGTTGATGTCGAGTCCAAGGGAGAATTCACTCCTCGATAGACCACATCTGTACTAGCAATGTTATTGTTTGACGATACCCATATTTTACGCAGAAAACACATCGTTTTTAGGGTAAAAATATAGTTGATGAAGTATCTAAGGGAGAATTCACTCCTCGACAGATATCATCTGGAAAAAAGAGAGAGCATTCCACAAAAATTTGATGAAAACTTCTATTTCATTGGATGGATATTGCAATACAAACATGAGTCTTTGGTCAACTAGAAAAACAATAGATCGAGAGTTTTCATATTTCTAACCCCTCTTTGGGGACCTCAAAATATTATGTCAAGAGCTTCATCTTCTTTTTCCTGAATCCCTTTGCAAGCTTCCCAAAATGCTTGAAGAACTCAGTCAACTCTGGTAGTATCTGGAGGAAAGGGTTCTTGTAGACCTGAATTGATACTTCTTCAAATCGATCCACCAACTGGGAAGTATGATATTGAATTCTACCAATCATGTCTTCATATTTTCTTCTCCATCACGCCCTTCCTAACTCATCACGCCCTTTTATGTGAATATTGTTCCATGCTGACCTTATTGCCATTGTCTGACTCTTGATGCTTTCACATTCTTGATATAGGAAATATGCTCCACCCAGCAGCTCTTTTGGGGGTTCATCTTGTGTCCACCTGAGTTGGCACATTACTAGAGCTGGTGAATATGACACACATCCTCTGGGTCCCATCAACGGGACATTCGAGAAACCTCCACAACTGAATATAACGGAATCCCCATTGTACCATGGGCACATCCATCTAAATGAACGTGAGTCGACTTGATCAAACTCTTGTTTTCATTCATATAGTTTGCGTGACTTTAACGGCATGCGAATGAATCCTTTCAACGGGTCATCCGTTCTATCAATTTTGTTTCCAGCATACAAGTGAGTCATAATCCAAACATATAACATTGGTGCACAGCACCGCAACTTTCCTTGTTGATTCTGATGACAAACTTGTAGTGAGAGAAAAGTCTCAGCTAGGATAGCAGGGACTAAATTCACCCCGTATTCCTCAACTCTGTAGAAGACATCCATGGCTGATCGATCAATCACATCCGGAATAAAGGGAAAAAGCACCAGTCCGTAGATAAGGAGAGCCAACAACCTATTAAAGAGAACCCATCGTTGTTGCTGAGCCAACTCCCTAAGGTAACCTTCCAAGAACCGCCTCTTCAAGCCCGTAGTGTTTCCTTTTTCCACTTTATCCAATTGTTCCGATTTAAGTTCCAACAGACTTGCTATCTTCCCATCTGCCACATATTGTCCATAATACAAATAGACACGTGATTCCTTTTGGATAGGCAGTCTCAGCATGTAAGCATATTCCTCTATGGTGGGAGTTACATCTAGGTCAGGCAATTCAAAACATCTCAAAGTTGAGTTCCAATACTGAGCGAATTCCCTTAGAGCGGGGGCATCCACCGGAATACGTAATAGATCTAGTATCCTCCCATACTTGTTGTTAAAGTTCGAACGTGCCTTTTCTGACATTTGTTGACTAATTTCCCATAAGCTCTGAACATCATTGAGTGTCACGTCGATCTTGATGCTCTTCTTGGAACTGCTTGCATTGCTAGTACTCTTTCCGAAGCTTGGTCCTTCCATTCTTTGCTATAAGATTAATACTAAGGTCTTCCTGTCAAGAAACACAAATAAAGAAAAAATTAGAAATAAAACACACGAAAAAAAATGCCCTACATGCTTCATGTTGCATGAACCCCAGTAGGGTTGGGAACCCTATGTCGGGTATGCTGTCAATGCACTACCTTCACTATGACACGCCGCTTTTTAGAAGTGCAATAATATTCGAACATGTCATTCGGGCTTGGAGCGACGATGTGTCAACCCCTTTTCCCTTTTTTTTTTTTTTTTGAAAACTTCATAATAAATATGTATGTGCATGGCAATTTATGTTTATGATGCCAGAAAAAAATGGAGAAAGAGAAAAAGTATGCTCCCTTTGTCCTAAATTGGGTAAAACTTAGGGTTGGACAAACCCGAGGTAATGACTCTAAACAGGTTGGCTACTAAGTTTGCTCTATCAGTGAAAATTAGGTAGGGTCTAGACTTCTAAAAGCCATGGTTCCCAGATTGCCCCTATCCCGAAAGATAAGGATCCGATTCATGAATCTAGTCACAAGTAGGGATAAACCCTCTCAATATGACCATCCCATGATATCGGGTACAACCTGAGTGGTGAATCAACAAATGTCAGGGAGGTACGAGACCTCTTCAATGACAATGTCGAGACACCGCCTAATCCTTGAGTTTTGAGCAAGCTCGGGTATAGAGCCAAAAGTGTGTGCAAGTTGTGATAGTGATGTGTGTGATGGGAGCACACAAACCTTCACAAAAACCTACTAAAATAAAACTACCCCAAGCCTGCAAAAGGGGACAAACAACACAAATACAAAAGTTCTCTACCCTAAGGTTGCAAGAATATACAAAAGCAGTTATGGAAGCATTAAAAAGAAGAAAAAAAAAAACAACAAGGGTAAAACAAATATTTTCAAAGCTATTTTTTTTAAAAAAAAAAGAAGAGAAAAAAAAATAAAAAATAAAATAAAATTTGCACAACCAATTATGATAGGCCTGACTCTCAAAGTCGTCCCCAGTGGAGTCGCCAGCTGTCGCGATCGTCCCGTCCGGGAGCCGCGAAAAGAAAGTGTAAAGACAGAGGAGTCGCCACTAAGATTTTTATTGGGTAAATCTTAGAAAACCCAATTATTTAAAGGTAAACTGGTCTTTTAAAAAGAGAGATATGAGTCCGGGAGTCGGTTACGAGTAGGGAAGGTGTTAGCACCCCACATCGCCCGTTTAAAAACGGTACCTCAAGTTAATTGTGCAAAAACATTTTAATAACCTCTTAAATATTTATTTTACCCCAAAAATTATTTACAAGAAAGAATTATTCTTTTATTTTTAATATTTTAAATATTTTATTAATTTTTTACGTTTTTTAAAATTATTGTTTATAAAAACTAAATGAGGTTGAACATGGCACATGAGTCCATAGGGCAACCTCAA
This sequence comes from Sophora flavescens, assembly GCA_030762895.1. Taxonomy (NCBI): domain Eukaryota; kingdom Viridiplantae; phylum Streptophyta; class Magnoliopsida; order Fabales; family Fabaceae; genus Sophora; species Sophora flavescens. The sequence goes on from CM061062.1 coordinate 287,036,474, forward strand.
ATCTAAGGGACTGAACATGGCACCGTGTCCATAGAGCATCCCTAAAAATAGAAAAGTTTAAATATTTTTGATTAATTATTTTAACATAAAAAGAGACACAAAAAAAGGAAAATTTAGTTTTGGCCCGACAAGATGATTTATCTTGCTCCTACGTATTCCCGGGTGCGATGGGAAACTCAAAGCCACGTAGTTCTTTAGAAAAGATTTGATTGGTTGGTTGATTTTAATTTTGATAAAAGATTTGATTTTGTTTTGATTTTATTTTTTTTAAAAAGGATTTTATTTCAGAATAAATTCACTCTTGCACAAGGTTCAAGATAGCGGTGCTACACGATAAACCCTTACAATTCATACAACACTTGAGGATGAAAAATCATACATCAACATTGTAGGTTGTTGCGCGAATTCAAGGAAATTTAATTTTTGTAAAGTTGGATAAAAATTTGTTTTATTTTTATAAAAAGGATTATATTACTTGAGGATGTATTTTCTTGATGAGACACGAACACTCAATTCTAAAAAAAAAGAAACCCATGATCAGAAAAGCCTTGTTGTTTTCATTTTTTTTTATCTTTTCAAAACTTAAGTTGAGCCCACTAGTAAGTCCACATGTACCACCTTCAGACCAAAATATTAACCCTAACAAAAACTAACGCATAGATAAAGGAGCAAGGCATGGTTGAACCCAACAATACCAAATATGTTCTGAAATTATCACCAGCTGGGAAAGGAGAAGAGAAGCGTGCCTTGCTGAGCTTGGCGGCGGCGAACGGTGGCACCCCTGTGGCGGTCGAGCAGCGGAATGGCGAGCTGGTGGCGGAACGGCGAGCTAGTGGCGGTTCGGACTGAGAAGGATGCGCTCCCAGGGTGGCGCTCACGAGGACGCCGTGAACAGAGGCGGTTCGTGGTGGTCGTGCGACGTCCGCGGCGGAAGACAGTCCAGAAGCGCGGATCTGCACCTCCCAGCGGCGGAGGTCGCGGTGGCTCGCGGATCTGGTGGTGGCGCGGTATTCAGCAGCAAGGGAGGAGGAGAATAGTTGTTGTAAATGAAGAAAGGAAGATGGGTCAGAGAAATTACGAGAGGAAGAGGAAGGAAGAAGGAAAAAGAAAAAGGAAAGGAAGGGAAGGAAGTGTCTTATGGTGAGAGGAAGAAGGAGGGTGGTGGCTTGGTTGATGATCTCTGGGTTGTGAAAAAAAGTGGTGGAAGAGATGGATGGGTGAGGAAGAGAAAGAATCAGAAGGAAAGAGAGAAAAAGAAAGAAAAAGAAGGGATGAAGAAGACGCAGGAGAGAAGAACAGAAGAAAAAAGTTTTTTTTTGATCTTTTCCTCTTTGGTATCAGAGAGTATTTTTTGCTATCCTCCTCCCCCTTTACCTGTATTTCTGATTTGGTATTTATAGAGAAGTAGATGAATTCTGCCTCCTCTTTGGGACAAGATTAATGGAGTCCTCCTCCTTGGGACCAGATTGATGGAGTGTTGCAGTGATTCATCTTCCTCTAGTCCCCTTTCAATTTCCTTTTATGTGTCCATTTTTCTGATCTAGGCACAAACCCTTCCCTAAGCTCTGGAAAATTACCCAAAATGGTGTTTACTTGCTTGAGCCTTGTGCTGTGGTGGAGTGAACTAGTGGAGAAGAAAGATTTCAGAAGCAATTTGATTGATTTTTTGATTTTTTTATTTTATTTATTTATTTTTGTATTTATTTATTTTATTTTATTTTTTTAAAACTTTAATTAAAAGGCATCCGGACAAAATTAGGTATTCACAGTCAAGACTCGAGAGAAGGGAAAATTCAAATTCAAAGGCACAGCTAAGCTAAGAAAGCTATAAAGGAATAGCATAAACAAATTTTTTGGTTAAGTATGTGCAAATATCTGGTGAATCATGTACAAATATCTGGTGAATTCAGTTCATTACCTGGTGAATGGGTTTTTTTATAAATAATTTTTTTTTTTTTTTTAAAAAGTCAAAATTTAAAAAAAAAAGGGCTGCTGCTGTTAGGCCGCTTCTGATCTTATGCGCATCAGAGCGATCCATCGTGGGAGGCGCCACTGCCAAATGCGCCTCCCCTTATAATATATTTTTTTTATAAAAGCAGTGGCGCCATCTGCAGTGGCGCCTTCAACCCGTCAGACCCAAAAATAATAAAATATTCAAAACGACCCCCCATTGGTAAATAGTTTCAGAACAACCCTAAACTGGTAAATAGTTTCTAAAAGGAACCCAGTTTGGTCAAAAACCCTCAAAAACTGGTCTATTGACTTTATTCAATTGATGTGCATTTCATTTTTTAAAAGAGAAAAAGGAGCCAATAAATTTTATTTTTTTAAAAAAACGAAAATGGTCCAAGTTGAATAAGGAACCGACATGTGTTAATCAACAGTACACGTTAAAAAATAACAAAATTATAAACTTTAAAAAATTAAATAAAATAATATAAAAAATCTGAACCAATCAAAATTAGTTCGGTTCGGTTGGTAACTCTTCCTACTGTTATAGGAACAGTAGAAGAAAAGTTGTCAATTGATAAAGTAATATAGATATTGAATATTAAAATATATATAAATATATTAATTGATTCGGTTCCAAAATAACATCATTTGGTTTCGTTCAATTCGGAGCCGAACACAAAAAAAAGAACCAGTTTAATTGGTTGGTTCGGATTTTCAAATTCATCGAATTATTGGTTTGAGTCTTATGACCCTAAACTTTTTTGAACAACACTGTATTAGCAAAGTGTAGAGAAAAATGTTATTAGGAAAAAATAATTTATAAAAAAATGTTATTAAATTTTTTTAAGGAAAACCTAAAAAAAATTATAATTTTTTTATATAAAAAATTGTAAACTTTAAAAAAATTATTAATAAAATAATATAAAAAATCTGAATCAATCAAAATTGGTTCGGTTCGGTTGGCAACTCCTACTGTTACAGAAACAGTAGAATAAAATATGTCAATTGATAAAGTGATATAGATATTGAATATTAAAATATATATAAATATACAAACCAATTTAATTGGATCGATTCATCGAATTATTCGTTCCGGTTTACGCCGCTAAAGTTTTCGAAGAATACAGTAGTTTGCTACCTTTCTAGGCTAAAAATATTTAAAAGCAAAAAAATGGGCACTCTAAAAGTTAATAATAAAATAATATAAAAATTAGAACCAATCAAAATTGGTTCGGTTCGGTTGGGTTTGGTTTGGACCCGAAAATATTAAAAAATATATATAAAATTAAATTATGTATTAAAATATAAAATTATTAAATATAATAAATATTAAGTATTAACATATATAAATACTAAAATATAGTAATTAGTTCGGTTCCAAAATTCTTGAACTTATTAACTGAACTGATGATCATTGGGTTTTGTACATTTCCAGGCTAAAAACATTTAAAAATAAAAAATTGTAAATTTTAAAAAATTATTAGTAAAATAATATAATAAATCTGAACCAATCAAAATTTGTTTGGTTCGGTTGGCAACTCCTTCTAATGTTATAGGAACAATAGAAGAAAACTTACCAATTGATAAAGTGAAATAGATATTGAATATTAAAATATATATAAATATATTAAAATATATTAATTGGTTCGATTCCAAAATAACCGAACTAATGACCATTGTGTTTTGTTCAATTTAGAGCCAAACAAAAAAAAAGAACCAATTTAGTTGGTTGGTTCGGATTTTCAAATTTATCGAATTATTGGGTCGAGTCTTATGACCATAAACTTTTTCGAACAACACGGTATTAGCAAAGTGTAAGGAAAATTGTTATCGGGAAAAAAATTTATAAAAAAAATGTTATTAATTTTTTTAAGGAAAACGTTAAAAAATATATTAAAAAATTATTTAAAAAAAGGAAGCGTAAAAAAATTATAAAAAAATATTTTAAAAAAAGGAAAACGCAAACAAATTTATAATAAAAGTATTAAAAAATTATAAAAAAAAGTAAAACGTAAAAATTGTTATAAAAAAATATTATTAAAATTAAAAAAAAAAAGAAAAGAAAATTAAACAAATAAGTAAATAAAAAAGGTAAAAATTCTGGCTCTGACACGTGTCTGGTACTGTTACAATAATCGGAAACTTCACAATTGTATATGTGTATTGATTGATTGATACTAATGATTCTAGCATATCACACTCTTCATAATACATCTCTTAACTCACTCTTTATTATTAGACAAATTTAATATAGGACCATGTTTTGGTGGGTCTCACTTGAAATCTACCCAATAATAAAGAGTGTCTTGAAGAAGTGTGTGATAAAAAGAGTGTGTTCCTAGTATTTTTTTTTCTTAATTTTATATATAGATGATGATTTTTTGTTTTTTTTTTTTAAATTGCAGTAGTAGCTACGAAGGAGTATTTGATGAAGAAGACATTTTTTTAGAAGAAAATAAGCAAGCTACAGTAGTGTAATAAATGTGGCTGACTTGTGGTTGGTAACGATCAAAAACTGGTCTATTGACTCTATTCAATTGATGTGCATTTCATTTTTTAAAAGAGAAAAAAGAGCCAATAAATTTTATTTTTTAAAAAAAGGATAATGGTCCAAGTTGAATAAGGAACCGACATGTGTTAATCAGCAGTAAACTTTAAAAAATAAAAAATTGTAAACTTTAAAAAATTATTAATAAAATAATATAAAAAATGGGAACCAATCAAAATTGGTTCGGTTCGATTGGCAACTCCTCCTACTATTACGGAAACAGTGGAAGAAAAGTTGTAAATTGATAAATTGAATATTAAAATATATATATAAATAGATTAATTGATTCAGTTCCAAAATAATCGAACTAATGACTATTTGGTTTGGTTCAATTTGGACCCGAACACAAAAAAAAAAGAACCAATTTAATTGGTTGGTTCGTGTTTTTAAATTTATCGAATTATTGGTTCGAGTCTTATGACCCTAAACTTTTTCGAATAACACTGTATTAGCAAAGTGTAAGGAAAAATGTTATTAGGAAAAAAATATTAGAAACAAAAATTTTTTTTAAAAAATTTATGTAAAGCGTAAAAAAAAATATTAAAAAAAATGAAAACGTAAAAGAAGTTTAAAAAAATAAGATTTTTTTTTTAAAAAATTATTTATAAAAAAAGGAAAAAACATGAACAAATTTATTAAAAAAGTATTAAAAAATTATAAAAAAAGTAAAACGTAAAAATTGTTATAAAAAATATTATTAAAAAGGATTTTTTTTAAAAAGGAAAACAAATAAAAGAATTATTAAACAATAATAATATAATAAGGTGAGTTCTTCGGTACCCTCGATAAATATTGGGTAAAGTTTACACTTCCCAGTTGGACCATTCAAAGGTTGACAAGTCAATTAAAAAGGCTACATCAGCGCCACCTTAGAGTTGACCAGGTATTTATCTTTTAAACCCTCCCCACTTTTTACCTTACACATTTACCCCACAGGGACCTTGGTGCAAACCCAAAATAAATTTATTTTCCTTTTTATCTTTTTAATCCAAAAGGACCATCTGCAAATTGCCAGACTAAAGTAAACTCGTGACCCCTCACTTTCCCTTAAGCACGAACCGGTCAAACCCTCACTTTCCCTCAAGCACCAAAGCAAACTTGATACGGGCAGAGAGTCGTGGACAGTAGAGAAATCCTTGATTTCTTCTCCTTAAATCATGGTGAGTGGTTTGAGTATTGTCTGTCGAAGAGCTTGGGGAAGGACAAGGTCAGAGATTGGAAAAGTGTTTTCATGGTCATTTGTTGGTCCCTCTGGAAGTGGAGAAATAGTTCAATATTTAAGGATCATTTCACTAGGCATGCGGATCCTCTTATGGCCATCCATGCTTATGTGGACCGAATTCATTTGGCTATTAACGATCTAAAGGAAACTCTCAGAGTCCCGATCACTAAAAATGTCGTGTGGTCCTCGCCCCCTCCAACCTGGGTAAAGCTCAATACAGACGGATCCTCCAAAGGGAATCCTGGAGACACAAGGTGTGGTGGTCTCCTCAGGAACAACAATGGCCACTGGATATATGGGTTCTCTTTCCATATTGGTAGTTGTACGACTCAGACTGCAGAACTTTGGGCAATATACATTGGGCTCTGTCTGGCTTGGAATGCAGGGCTCAGGAAAATTTTGGTAGAAAGTGACTCACTTTTTGCAATCACAGCAATCTCTATGGAAGAAGAAGCCTATCCTAAGTTTCCTCTAATCACTAAAATAAGGCAACTAGCTGCCTTGCAGTGGGAAACACTAGTGCAGAAAAGGGATTCTACATCGGAGTTTACACATCGGTTTCTATTAAACCGATGTGTAAAAGGAGGCGGTGGCATTTTTGAAATTAAAATCAAAGTATTACACATCGGTTGAATAATAACCGATGTGTAAAACCTTTCCACATCGGTTATTTCTAACCGATGTTTAAAATTAAAATAAAAAAAACTTAAAGTCAGAAATTTTTAACATTTAACATCGGTTGTATTAGAACCGATGTGTAAAACAGTCACTAACCACATCGGTTTCTTATAACCGATGTATAAAACTATAAAAAAAAATTAGAAATTAAAATTTTATTTTTAAACATCGGTTTTGTTATTAACCGATGTGTGAAAGTTTACCACATCGGTTCTAAATTAACCGATGTGTATTATTACTTCCTCCCTTTTCATTTGGCGCTGAGAATTCATCTGAGCTCTCTCCCTCCCAAGTCTCATTCTTCTTTTCCCTTGCCCTAATACACAAATAGCTGCTATCATTTTCCAACTCTCCCTTTCCCTTTTGTTGACCTACGTACGTTCTCCACCGCTCTTCATTGCTCTCCACAGCTCTCCGTCGCTCTGCATTGTCTCTCCACAGCTCTCCACAGCTGACCCTCTCAACATCGAACAAAGGTAAGCTCCTGTCATTGTCTCTCTTCCTTTCCAAACTTCCCTTCTCATTCTTCTCTTATTGTTTGTCATTTTCTCTAAAACTCAGCCCTCTCCTCTTCACAAGAACCACCAAGGAAGCCACCACCGTCCTCTCCTCCGGCGCCCTCGTGAGTGAACAAAAACCTCTGCCTTCTCTCTGTTTTGGTAAAAAAACCCCTTCTCTTATCTTTTTTTTCTTTCTTTATTCTTCTCTGTGACCTATTTTTTTGTTGGTTGTAAGTGCTGAGGAAAAGAAGCATTGAGTTTAAGGTTTTGGTTCTCTGTGACCCATTCCTTTTTTTTTTTGGGCATGCTTTCACTGTTAGACCGTAATCCCATGCTCCATGCTCCATGCTCCTTTTTTTTTCTGCATTTTGCCCGTGAATGTTAAGTTTGATGAACAATGGACTTTTGCATTTGCCTTCTAATTTAGAATTGATGAGCTTAACTGATGCATTTAGCTACATTGGTTGGTCTTGAGTTTTTGGTTGGTCTTGGTTAGCTACATCTTCAGTACATGGAATACATATCATAGCCCAAAACTTCTGTTTGATGCTTTGTAGTGCCTTCTATTAATGCCCATTTTCCTTAGAACTGTTGGACATCTTCTAGTTGCTTCCACACACATCACCTTTATTTTAAATTTATGATTTTATACCTTTTTTTACTAAGAAATATTGCTTTTCTTTTCCTATTTCAATATGTATTCCGTGTTGATGAAAAGCTACAGAGATCTGATTGGATTCTTGGTGCCTGCAAAGTAGACTTTTTGCAACACCCTTTTCTTTTGGCACGGGGTTCCTGGAATTTTGACTATTTTATATTTTGAGTTTAACCATGAGTTCCGAGTTCTTACTATTTTTAGTGTAAACTTTGTAAGCCATAGTTTTGGTGATCCTCTTGAGGAACTTTGTGATTAGACATGAGTTCAAGAATCTCTCCAAACCCTCTAAGAACCTCTTATTCTCTTTTCACTTGTTTTCAAATTTTGCTTCAAAATATATTTTTGTTTGTTTGTTTGTTTTTATTTGTTAGGTTTTCTCTTTGTACATGGAGCAGCTTGTTACGGTTTCTTTAACATTTAGACATATTTTGGTACTTATGCACAGCATGGTATAACTCTACTTTGTTTTACTATTATAATATAATTATAATTTACTATCTGGTGGCACCATTGATAAAGCTATAGAAGGATAAGGGATACTATGAATGTTGTTTCTTGTTGATATATCCTTTGATTCATATGGAGTGTCGATTAATGATATCAGGCCCGGGGTTGGATTTATCGTTTTCATGAGGTTAATCTTTGTCATGTTTTGTGATAGATCAATTTAAGTAAAGGCTATGAGGATTGTCCACAAAAGCGATCGATTTCTTTTTAAAACTTTAAAGGATGTTTTGTTGCTCTTTCTGTTTACGTTCATCACTTAAATGTTTTCTTTCTCATAGCTGATGACAACCTCATGTCCAAGAGGACTGAATGCAACATGACTAATTGCATAATCTTTCTGAAATTGAAACAAGAAACAAGAGAATCAAACGAGTAGTAGTACACTCACACCTTTAGACGAATAGAATTCCCAATATAAAAAAGCAATGAACTAACCTTAGATCTTGTTTTTACCCTTTTCCTCTTTGTGTTTTGGTAAGTGACTTTACAAAGACCTTATAGTGTCTGTCAATTTTATGGTTTTCATTAGAATTCTTAGATGTTCATTTTGCTGCAGGGTGATCTACACTTCATTGCATAGTGCTACTGCCTCTGCTTTGTTCACTTCTCTGCTGTCTTTGCATAATAACAACTAGGCGTGTCTGTCTCTCAGAAGGTACGTTTTGGCTGAAAAGCTTTCATTGGAGTTTTAATGTATTTTCTTGAAAATTTATTTGATTCGATAATATGCCCTCAATAATTAGTAAAGCCTTAGTTTCTCGTTTGAGATGCAATACTAATGAGCGTACGTGTACGTGCTTAATGTACTGCTCATTGTGTTGGATCTTGAATTGTCCAAAGTTGGACAGTTTGGGAAAAAACTTTTTCTTAATTCAGTTATAATAGTTATTCATTGATTCTAATGTTATATACTTGATGAAAGTTCGGATTGATACATTTCCTTTCGTTCTCCGGGTGCATACTTTATCGTGGTGGATGTCATCGCATTCAAGTAGTGTACGTCGGAGACCGCGGGGAAATGCTGCCGAAATTTTGTCGAGTATGAGCATGAGAGTTAAGGACTAAATGTTAACCGAATGTTGAAAAAGTTTCTTCTCGAATGGGATAGGGCCATACCCTGTCATAAGAAGTGGTTGATGAATATGTTGGACTAAGTACGAAGGTATTGGTTTAGTCATGGATCGCGGTTGGATGAATGCTAGACGGACAAGTGATGAGTATGAGAATGGAGTGGAAGATTTTCTACAGTTTGCAAAAACAAATGCTCCTGATAGTGGTAACGGAAGGTTTTATTGTCCTTGTGTTAACTGTTTGAATGAGAGACGACTAGAAGCTGAGGAGATACGTGATCATCTTATTTGTGAGGGGATTTGCAAGAGTTATACAACATGGATATGCCATGGTGAATCGTTAGACAGGCCGAGGGTGTCGGATAGAGAGGAAGTTGATGATGTGGAAATGGACGATGGACTAGAGGACATGATCCGTGATGTTGGGCAAGAGTCTTTTCGGCGCGCGCATGTGTATGATACTTTGTGCAGTGATGCGCAAGTGGCTTTGTATCCGTGGTGCACTAATTTCACACGGTTGTCAGCGGTGTTAAGATTGTTCAATGTGAAGGCGAGAAATGGGTGGAGCGATAAAAGCTTTACCGAATTGCTTGAGTTGTTGAAAGAAATGCTTCCAGAAGGCAACACATTGCCATCTCGAAACTATGAGGCGAAGAAGATATTGTGTCCGATGGGTATGGAGTATAAGAAAATACACGCTTGCCCCAATGATTGCATATTGTACAGGAAAGAGTTTGAAGAGATGCTCGAGTGCCCCAGGTGTGGGGTATCACGCTACAAAGTGAAGGATGGTGATTCTAGTTGTGATGTGGTCACCAAAGGTCCTCCTGCGAAGGTGTTATGGTATCTTCCCGTGATTCCGCGGTTCAAGCGATTGTTTGCTAATGTAAATGATGCAAAGAACATTAGATGGCATGCAGATGAGAGGAAGTGTGATGGACAGCTTCGCCATCCGGCCGATTCTTTGCAATGGAAGAGAATTGATAGTTTGTTTCCGGATTTCGGCAATGAGCCTAGAAACCTCAGGCTTGGACTTGCTACCGATGGAATGAATCCATATGGAAACTTAAGTAGTATTCATAGTTCATGGCCTGTTCTCCTTGTAATTTACAACTGTCTCCTTGGTTGTGCATGAAGCGCAAAATACATTATGTTAAGTATGATGATTTCGGGTCCTAAACAGCCAGGAAATGATATTGATGTTTATCTCGAGTCCCTTGATTGAAGACTTGAGAATGATGTGGGATGAAGGCGTTGATGTGATCGACGGGTATTGCCGTGAGACATTCAGGATTGCGTGCCATGTTATTTTGCACCATCAATGACTTTCCAAAGATACGGGAACCTGTGTGGGTATAGTGTTAAGGGGCATAAAGCATGTCCAATATGTGAAGAAGGCACATGTTACCATCAACTGCAACATGGAAGGAAGACGGTTTACCTTGGGCATCGGAGATTTCTCCGACGTAATCATCCTTATCGTAGATTGAGGGAAGCTTTCAATGGACTTCCGAGAATGAAATTGCTCCGGTGGCCTTGACTGGAGAGCAAGTTTATGAAAGGGTGAACAACACTAATGTTATCTATGGGAAGACCCAGAAGAAGGCTACAGAGAAGAAAATATGGAAGAAGAGATCGATCTTCTTTGATCTTCCATACTGGTGCAAGCTTGATGTAAGACATTGTATTGATGTGATGCATGTAGAGAAAAATGTGTGTGACAGTTTAATCGGAATGCTTCTCAACATTCAAGGCAAGACAAAGGATGGTGTGAATGCTCGTCTGGATCTAGTTGCGATGGGTATACGAGAGCAGTTAGCTCCACTTAAAGTGGGGGATAAGAAGACTTATTTGCCCCAAAGATGTCATACTTTATTAAAAAAAGAGAAAAGAAGTTTACGTGAATGTCTACGGGAGTCAAAGTGCCACGGGGTTACTCTTCAAATATCAGAAGACTTGTCTCAATGAAAGATCTCAAATTAGTTGGCTTAAAGTCTCATGATTGTCATGTCTTGATACAACAACTACTACCGGTGGCCATTCGTGACATATTGCCTAAAAAAGTCAGACATGCCATTACTAGGTTATGCTTATTCTTCAATGCTATATGTAGCAAGGTCATTGACACTAAAAATTTGGATGAGTTGGAAAATGAGGCAGCCATTGTATTGTGCCAATTGGAGATGTATTTTCCACCTTCATTTTTTGACATCATGGTTCATTTGATTGTTCATCTAGTGAGGGAGATTAGATTGTGCGGTCCGTTTATTTAAGGTGGATGTACCCTGGTTGAGCGATACATGAAGATCCCGAAAGGATATATGAAAAATCCACACCGATCCTGAAGCATCTATTGTTGAAAGGTATGTTGCGTAAGAAGCTATTGAGTTTTGTACGGACTACATGTCGGAAGCGGAACTCGTAGGGCTTCCGAAGTCTCGATCACGAAGGAAGATATGATGGTAAGGGTACACGAGGTATCACCGTTAAAGAGCATGGATCGGGAGGAAGTGCTTCAAGCACATTTGTATATATTGAATAACACCGATGAGGTTGAACCATACTTATGTGAGCATAAAAGCATCATCAATGAAACTTACCCTAGAATGAATGAAAAATGGTGTTTGAACAAGCATAACAAGACTTTCTTGAACTGGTTTAAAGAAAAAATTGCAAAGGATGGTACTGCTTCTGCTACATTAAAATGGCTAGCACAGGGGCCTAACTTTGATGTCATATGCTGGAGTGGGTACGATATCAATAAGTTTTCCTTCTATACAAAGTCCCAGGATGACAAAAGTACTATGCAAAACAGTGGGGTTATGGTCGTCGCTGAGTCCATGCATTTCTCTAGTTCGAAAGATAAAAACCCTGTTATGGCATCAGTTTCATACTTTGGAATCATTGAAGAGATATGGGAGGTTGATTACACGAAGTTTAGAGTACCTGTTTTTAAATGTCAGTGGGTCGACAGTAACAATGGTGTGCAAACCGATGAGTTAGGATTCAAATTGGCGGACCTTAGTAAGGTAGGTAATAAAGAGGAACCTTTCATCATGGCATCCCAAGCAAAACAGGTGATTTATATCCGTGATCCTTCTAACAAAAGGTGGTCAGTGGTTTTCCAGGGAAAAAACATGTATAACGGTAGTGAGGGAAATCACGATTCAACTCTTGATATTTCTGATACTCCTTCTTTCTCAACACGAGTGCCTAATTTCAATGAGGAAAATGAAGTGGATGATGTACATGCTACTCGTAATGATCACCAAGAAGGGTTATGGGAGAACTTTACTAATTGACCACAAAGTAAGTTTAGTTTGCTATTACTATCAAGTTTGACATATTATATGTTTACGTTGATATTTATAAGTTATGTTTATGTACGTTGATCGATATTTATAAGTTATGTTTGATATTTATCCTGACATACTAACAAGTTTTTTTTTTGTTGTGTTTAAACAGGTATACATGGCTGATCATGAGGATATACCTCCTTCATGCAGCGGGTCAGAGACCCCGTCTGCCGGTAGAAAGGGTAGACGTGCCACACGGATGAGGCATTTGACTGCCAACCGTGGGTCAAATCAAAGGATAAGAGTAGATTTTGATGATAACCTCAAACCTATTGGGCCAATGGAAGATCAGTTTACCAGTTTTGTGGCGACCCTTGCTAGGAACAGGCCTAGTATACTCATTGATAGGTGGAGAGATGTACCGGCGGACGTGAAGGAGCAGATATGGGAGAGTATTCTGGTATCTATACTTCTACGTCCTGTGTTTGTCTGTATCTACTTTATTTTTATCTTAATAATATCATACAATAATTGCGTTGATTCTTTTGGTCTTAATGTAGTTGACATTTGACATACTGGATACATACGCTATGAAGAAGCGTTTCTTTGAAGTATCTTTGGAGAGCGTTGGAGGGGTTTTAAGGCCGACACAGGCGGATACTATATATTCGGTCCAAAAGTAAAAAGAACCCACTTGAGGTGTATCCGTTTCTTGACAAGGCGACGTGGGATCGCTTTGTTCGGAGCGACGTGATCCCGGCTTTCGGGTTAACTTATTTGATTTGTCTCTAAATTTATGTAATTGCATTAATTTCATTTACTTATGTAATTTAATTGTCTTTTATTTATAACATGAGAAGAGGAAAAAGGGGCAGGAAAACCAAAGCAAGAATGTCTACCCCCATGTCATGTCTCGTGGGGGAGATAAAAAGCTTGTTAAGAAAATGGTTGAAGAGGAAAAGAAAGCACGTCGGCAGGGCAAGCATCTCAAAGCGGATCCTAATGCTGAAAATCTTCCGAGAGGTTGTTGATCCACCTCCACCCCCACGCCATCGTTCATGGATTATGGGCCGACAAAGTAAAACGATACAATATACATAAGAGGAGTCCCGCCAAGTATCTGTGAGGTTTGTAAGTATAGTTTGTTGTAATTGTCATTTTATGATTGTTACCGAATTGTAACGTGACCTGATATTTTTATGTGATAGGATGCCTTGGATGATCACCTAACCCAAGGAACCTTTGTTCCTAGAGGACGCAATGATATCTTATCTCATCGCCATCGGTGAAACCGGACCACCCGGGCCGTGTCATTGGTGTTGGATGGGGAGTCGGCATTCGCCAATACCATGGTTCATCTTCACACCAATGCCACAGGGATTCGGTTGCGAGATAGAGCACAACTAAAACAGGAGATTGCAGTGAGCTTGACAGGAGATGGCCGAGCGGTTTGCCCAAAGAGATGGCAATATTTACTTCTTTGTCCCAAAGAGATGACAAAGGTGTCCAACCCTCTCTGTCCATGTGAGCACTAAGGGCTCATGTGATCCTCCTCATCATCCCGAAAATGATGATGATGGTGATCTTCTTCTTCTGATGATGATGATGATGATGATGATGACGACCCGATAGGTGTGAGTCTGTATGTTGATGATCATCATCATCATCGCCGCTTAGTGGCATTGGGTAGGGCTTATAATAAGTTAGGTAATATCATACACCATCGGTTATTACCTGGATGATCATCCGAGGGTGTCTGTTGAGATTATTCGAGATGCTTGATGCTCGAGTCCCCGTGCCCACCGAGGAGGTTCAAACAAAGGGGTCGAGGCCCCTGAGAACTTCATCCTCGGCCAAGAAGACTGGTCAGCTTTCTTGTTGCATCTGAGGTATTCGGTTAGTTGTGTTTTTCTATATTCATAGTTGAAATATATTTATTATTGTTTAAAGATAATGCTTTATTTGTATTTGTTATAGGATGTTGGAAATGATATTGTGCCTAAAAGGTCGGATCTAGGAAGACCAGAGATGTCTGCTCCTGCCAAGGTATTCATTTGACCATTTAGTTAATAACGAATTAAATAACTTAATTATCCGTGATTACTAATATATATCTATGTTGTTTAGGGGATCGACAAAGAGGCACCTGGCCATGGTGATATTTTCAAAGTTCTGGCTATACAGGTTGTCACCATGGAGGATGATGCAGCCTTGGTAACGTTGGAACATGATGCCAGCCCTGGTGAACTGTATATACCAAAGAAGGAACTTATGGAGATGACACTCAATAAAGAAATGGCCAGTTCTGCACACATATCGTTTTGGTGCACGTAAGTACATTTTATTTATAAGTTAAGTACGTAATTAATTTTTAAATACAATGATAATTAACATGTTTTTCCAATATATTAGGTATCTGCATCGTATGTTAGTCGATCGGGTAACCTCGCCCTTTATGGGTTCATTGACCCCATGTTCATTCAGGGGTGATGTTCTCGTAGCATCGGAAGACCCGGTCACTACCATACGTGATATACTTGCCCGAGACGATCATCAATTCTATCTTGCGCCTTATCTCAATAAGTAAGTACACATTATTTAAGTATAACTATATATGACTTAGTCACTAAGCTGCTCCGCAAATACAGCCGGCATTGGCAAATCTGTTGCTCTTGTACCCAAGAATGAACGTCGTGGTCTTCTTCCGCTCATTGGGAAATAAGCCGTGAATGAACGCAAGACGATCATCGAAACGTAAGCGTTAAAATACTTTATAATCAGTAATGCAGTTGTTTTAATTATCTGAAATCTATTATATATACTTTAATTAATGTTTTTGTCATGATAGGTCTATTAATGCATCCCACATGTTGCGTGGTGAAAGGCGTACTCGGGCTATCAGATGGATTATTCCCAGCGTAAGATATTTATTAGTTCAAATGCATCAAATGCAGTGGGTACAATAATTGATTTCTATTTTATTTAATTCCTCATATTCTAATTGGGTTTCATTTGTACGTAGTCACGTATACAACGTGGGTCATGGGAATGTGGCTACTATGTGATGCAGTGGATGTTGGAAATTATCTCCTTCGGGATCACTGAAAGATGGAGTGAGGTAAGACACAATTAGAAGTAATAGTATAGATTCGTTATATGTTTTATGTTAGTTTATTACTTAAAAGATATAATCTTTTGTCCAATTAAACTTGCAGATATTCAACAATCCAACTCCATTGTCTCATTCTGACATCAACATCATAAAGAGGCATTGGGCAACTTTCTTTCTTGAAGTGTACCACCCATAGTTTGTATATATGTAGTTAGTTTAAAAACTTATCATATACTAGCTATAGTGTACCTTTGACTGATGATATGTATTAGTGCTCAGGTCTGGTTCAATTCTTCTTCTCTCGTACGTGTTTTGATGTAGCCTTGATAAAGTGTTGTTTTCATTCATTCGAAATTAATTAGGCCTGATGCCCTCTGTTTTCAGATTCTGTGCTCACTAGTCATTTGATGAAATGTCAGTATTTTTAACCATATGTGTAAGAGCTGATTGTCTGTGCTAAGAAAATTGAATGAAGTATATTTTGCTTTTGAATGATTGTGTCAAAACTGGTTTGGTGTTCTGTTGTTGTTTCTTGTTTGATCAAGGTACTGCTGGTTTGTTTATTGATCTGCATTACTGAAACAGGGGAAATGAATGATTGAAATGTAAATAACAGATTAAAAAAAAGAAAAAGATTTTACACATCGGTTCTCAATAACCGATGTGTAAATTTAACTTTCTACATCGGTTTTGCTTAAAACCGATGTGTAAATTTAACTTTACACATCGGTTCTTTATAAAACCGATGTAGAAAGTCAAATTTACACATCGGTTTTAAGCAAAACCGATGTAGAAAGTTAAATTTACAACTGCTTATCAATTGCTAAATTAATTTTCCACATCGGTTAATATAAAACCGATGTTTAAAATATACTTTACACATCGGTTTTATAACCGATGTGTAAAGTGGCAATAAACCACATCGGTCGTTTCCACATCAGTTTTAAAACCGATGTGGAAAGCCAAAAATAACCGATGTGGAATCCCTTTTCTGCACTAGTGAAATCGACTTCAAACATACATATCAAGAAGGAAACCATATCAAGTTTGCTTGGGTGCTTGAGGGAAAGTGAGGGTTTGGTCGGTTCGTGCTTGAGGGAAAGTTTGGCAATTTGCAGATGGTCCTTTTGGATTAAAAAGATAAAAAGGAAAATAAATTTATTTTGGGTTTGAACCAAGGTCCCTGTGGGGTAAATATGTAAGGTAAAAAGTGGGGAGGGTTTAAAAGATAAATACCTGGTCAACTCTAAGGTGGCGCTGATGTAGCCTTTTTAATTGACTTGTCAACCTTTGAATGGTCCATCTGGGAAGTGTAAACTTTACCCAATATTTATTGAGGGTACCAAAGAACTCACCATATAAAAAAGGCAAAAATTCTTGCTTTGACACTTGTCCGGTACTGTTTCAGGTATTAGAAACTTCACAAATGTATATTTGTATTTATTGATTGATACTGATGATGTCAGCATCACACTCTTCATGACATATCTCTTAATACACTATCTATTATTAGACAAATTTAATATAGAATCATGTGTTTGGTGGGTCTCACATAAAATCTACCCAATAATAAAGAATGTACTGAAGAGGTGTGTTGAATAAGGAACCGTTAATCAATAGTAAACTTCAAAAAATAAAAAATTGTAAACTTTAAAAAATTATTAATAAAATAATATAAAAAATCCGAAACAATCAACATTGATTTTGTTCGGTTGGAACCTCCTTCTACTGTTACAGGAATAGTAGAAGAAAAGTTGCAAATTGATAAAGTGATATAGATATTGAATATTAAAATATATATAATTATATTAATCGGTTCGATTCCAAAATAACCGAACTAATGACATTGGGTTTGATTCAATTCGAAGCCGAATACAAAAAAATTAAGAACCAATTTAATTGGTTGGTTCGGATTTTCAAATTCATCGGATTATTGATTCGAGTCTTATGATCCTAAATTTTTTCGAACAACACGGTATTAGCAAAGCGTAAAGAAAAATGTTATTAGGAAAAAAATATTATAAACAAAAATGTTATTAATTTTTTTTAAGGAAAACGTAAATAAATTATTTAAAAAAGGAAAAGGTTTAAAAAATTTTAAAAAATAAGAAATTTTTTTAAAATTTTTTTAAAAAAAGGAAAAACATTAAAAAAAATTATAAAAAAAGTATTTAAAAAATTATAAAAAAAGTAAAACGTAAAAATTGTTATAAAAAAATATTATTAAGAAATAAATTCTAAAAAAAAAGTAAATAAATAAATAAAAATTAAAAAACTAAATATATAAAAAAAAGGTAAAAATTCTGTCTCTAACACTTGTCCTAAGATCACATTAAGAATCGAAAACTTCGCAATTGTATATGTGTATTTCTTGATTGACACTGATAATGCCAGCATCACACTCTTCATAACACATCTCTTAACACACTCTATATTATTAGACAAATTTAATATAGGTGTGTGATAAAAACAACTTGTTCTTAGTATTTTTCTTATTTTTATATATAGATGATGATTTTTTGTTTTTTTAAAAAACAATTGCAGTAGTAGCTACGAAGGAGTATTCGAGGAAGAAGACGTTTTTTTAGAAGAAAATAAGCAAGCTACAGTAGTGTAATAAATGTGGCTGACTTGTGGTTGGTAACAATCAACAACTGATCTATTCAACTGATGTGCATTTCATTTTTTAAAAGAGAAAAAAGAGCCAATAAATTTTATTTTTTAAAAAAACGAAAATGGTCCAAGTTGAATAAGGAATCGACATGTGTTAATCAACAGTAAAAACAGGTTTACAAAACCGGACCGACCATCGAATCGGTGAAGACAGTGGTTCGAGATTCAATGATCCAATCGAGGTTGAACCGTGGTTGAACCGGTTATAATTAAATAATATTATTTAACTTTTTAATATAATATTTATAACAATATTAAAAAAAAATAAAAATGTATGATTAATATCAGTTATTATTTTATTAAAGTTTCACTTCCTTTATATATTTATGATGTTGCCCACCCTTCTTCTTCTTTGTGTGTACAATATACATACTATCATACATGTACATTTAACTTAATTTGTTGAATTTTAAACATGAGTTATGACTATATAGTAGTGGAACGAAATTGATACTTGGCTATTTGCTTGTTTTGTTTCAGTAAGCAAAAGTAGGCTGAGTGAGAGAGGAAAAGAAAAAAGACGAGGCAAATATATATAAGAATGTAGGTGGGTAATGCTACTTCTTCGTAAGAATGCAGATGGGTACCTAATAGAAAAGCACTACCAATATGCCATAGAAGCACGAGTTGCTAAAAGCATGTGTATGAGAAATCTCCATTGTATTTGATATGTGTAAGATTTGGAGAGAAAAATAACACAGTGCAGCCACAAATGGAAAAGAAAAGAGAGATTTAGGCTTTGTAGGACTACATAAGAAAGTCCCACATCATAAGAATTTGTAAGCTTTCTGAAAGGATGATTTATAAAAAAGAGTGTGCTGTCATGACATGAACAATCTGAGGTTAATTTTTTTTAACCGGTTCAACCTTCAAACATCCGGTTTTGACCGGTTCAAACGGTTTTGAACCGGTTCAACGGTTTTTTTACTGGTTCTATATTAGACCGGTTTAAGGGATCAACCAAACCGACTCAGTATCCGGTTCCCGGTTAAACCGGTTCGACTGACCGGTCCGGTTTTAAAAACCTTGGTAAAAATGGAAGCACGGTTATTCATTGTATTAATATATATACTAGTATTTTTGCACTCGTGCGATGCACGAGTCATCAATTACTATTATGATTGATAGCATTGTTATCATTAATAACTTGAATTGTGCCTTCACATATATAATTTTTTTTCCTCTATCTCAAATTAAGTCCACTATGTCAAATATTTTCTTGACTTATTTCACACATTGCTTTTAATATTTCCTTCTCACCCATAATGGTGATACTCATTCATTTCCAAGGCTTTTTAATTATAGACAGAAGTGATCAACAAAAACCTTGAAACAATTTTATCTATAATTTGAGTGCAAAGAATTGAATATTATTTTTATTTTAAAATGATATTACAATACGTAATGTAACACTATGTGTTAAGTGTTCCTCTTCAATTATTACTAATGATCAATCAATCCTCTTAAATCACGTGGTGTTGACACGTGTCACTTTACTAGAAAATCATCAATTCCCCTTATTAATTAGTGTAGATATAGATTTATTATTTAAAATACAAAAAACAAAGACAATAATGTAGAAAAAAATAGATTATAAAATATGAGTAGCTCTACATCTATTTATGTAAATTCAGAGATTGTCGTGTTTGTCTCCCAAAACATTGTACCTTTACAGGTTTGTAAATATTTTAAAACAAAAAAATATATAAATTTTAGAAAATAAAAAATTTTCATCAATTGACATGTGGCGTGTACCATTGTGCTACACTAAAATCAATATTTTTCCTTATTAATTAGTATAGATATAAATTTATTATTTAAAATAGAAAAAACAAAGGCAATGATATAGAAAAAGATACAAAATATGAATGGCTCTGCCTCCATTTATGTCAATACATATATTAGAAAAATAAAAAGGTGAATTCTAAAAAAAATTAAAAAAATTACAAAATAATCCACCAGTTGACAACTCCTTCTACTATTACAGACACGGTAGAAAAAAAATAGTTAATTGATAAAGTGATATACATATTGAATACTAAAATATATATAAATATTAAAATATAGTAATTGGTTCGGTTCAAAAACTACCGAATTAATGACCATTGGGTTTGGTTTAATTCGGAGCCGTAAAAAAATGATTTTTAAAAAAAGTATTATAAAGAATATATGTTTAAAAAATAAAAATTTAAATTTAAATAATCCAAAATAATCCACCGGTTGACAACTCCATATATTGTTACAAGAACAGTAAAAGAAAATTTGTTAATTGATAAAGTGATATACATATTGAATATTAAAATATATATAAATATTAAAATATAGTAATTGGTTCGGTTCCAAAATAACCGAATTAATGATATACATATTGAATGTTTCAATTCGGGCCCGTGCACAAAAAAGAAAAAAAAAGAACCAATTTAGTTGGTTGTTTCGGATTTTTAAATTCATCGAATTATTGGTTCGAGTCTTACGATCCTAAACTTTTTTTCGAAGAACACGGTAGCTTTGCTACCTTTCCTGGATAAAAAAATATTTAAAAACAAAAAAAAAATTATAAACTTTAAAAAGTCAATAACAATATCTGAACCAATTAAAATTGTTTTGGTTTGATTCGATTCGAATCGAAAAATATTAATATATATATATATATGTATATATAAATAAAAAATATATAAAGTATTTAATTTTAAACCATTAAATTATATATACATTAAAATATAAGTATATAAAAATAAAAACATCAAGAACACGACAACTCTAATTTTATTGTTTGTCAATTTATTATTGGTTGACAGTGTAAAAAAACTTTACACTGTTAGTTTATACAAATAAATTTTCAAAAAAAGTATTAGCAAAAAAAATTATCAGGAATTTTTTTAAAAAATTTAGGAAAACGTAAAAAAAAAAAATATTTTAAATAAAAATTTAATTATAAAAAATTATTTTAAAAGGAAAGAGAAAAAAATAAATTAGAAAAAAATAAACGAAAAATAATTAAAATTTTTTTCATGAAAAATAATATTTTAAAATAATTAGGAAAAAAAGATTTAAAAAAATAAATTTAAATATAAACAAATATAAATTAATTATAAAAAATATATATTTAAAAAAATTTAGGAAAAATTATATTTAAAAAAATTAGAAAAAAATTAAATTAGGAAAGAAATTAGAAAAAAGTATATAAAAAATAATTTACAAAAATCAGGAAAATAATAATTAGAAAAAAAGAATAAAAAAATTAGAAAAAAAATTAATTATAAAACAAAAATATTTAAAAAAAAATTTATAAAATAAACATTTTTAAAAAATTAAATTAGAAAAAAACTAATTCGGGAAAAAATAAATTTTTTTAAAAATGTTATAAAGAATATATGTTTAAATAATAAATAAATAAATTTAAATAAAGTTGTTAACTGATAAAGTGATATACATATTGAATATTAAAATATATATAAATATTAAAATATAGTAATTGGTTCGGTTCCAAAATAACTGAATTAATTACCATTGGGTTTGGTTCAATTCGGAGCCGTGCATAAAAACGAAAAAAAACGAACCAATTTAATTGGTTGATTCGGATTTTCAAATTCTTCGAATTATTGGTTCGAGTCTTACGATCCTAAACTTTTTCGAAGAACGAGGTAGCTTTGTTACCTTTCCTGGCTAAAAATATTTAAAAATAAAAAAATTATAAACTTTTAAAAGTCAATAACAATATCTGAACCAATTAAAATTGGTTTGGTTTGATTTGGTTCGAACCGAAAAATATTAAAATATATATATAATATTCAATTATATATACATTTAAATATAAGTATATAAAATTAAAACATCAAGAACATGACAACTCTACCTTTACTGTTTGTCAATTTATGATTGGTTGACAGTGTAAAAAAACGTTACACTATCAGTGTTTACAAATAATTTTTTTTAAAAAAAGTATTAGCAAAAAAAAGTATTAGGAATTTTTTTTTAAAATTAAGGAAAACGTAAAAAAAACTAAAAAGTTAAAAAAATTTAACGTAAAAAGAAATTAAAGTTTTTTTAAAAGAAGGTAAAAAAAAAATTTTAAAAAGGGAAAAAAATCATGATGCTGACATGTGCATATAAAGTAAAATTGTCTATCCAACTTTTATATTAGTATACATTTTTTAAATACAATATAAGATAATTTAAACATATACTAAAAATAAAATTGTTTATACATAAATGCATTTAAATGTGCTAAATAATTTTATAGTATGCCTTACATAAAAGAGGGAGAGGGAAGAGAGAGAATATAAAAATGAACAAAACGTATCGTGGGGACTTACTCGCACACTTACAATTATGTGCAAAACAATCTTATTTATCATAAGCTTTCACACAACACTCTTATGAGAAAAAAAAAATTAACCACATAAAATAAGTTAAAAAATCATTTTCAAATTAATAAATTACTTATTTAAACTTATCTAAAATCTCAAACTTTTTTTTTACATAAAACATTTATATCAGGATCACGGTTCCAAGTTACACAGCCGGCCCAAGTGAGAAGCTGGTGAAGAAAGGGCTTTAGGCCTCCAAAAAAAGTCTACTGCTTGATGTAAATAAAAATGAAAATAGAGAAGAAGTATTAGTTAATGAACAGGAAAAAGAAATTAATAAATTAGAAGAATCCATTACTAAAAATATATATCAACAAAGATTATCTAAGATCAATAATGTCTCAACAAAGATTAAATGGATTGACCTTATTATCGATTGAAAAATAAATGTTAAATGAAATTGATTGTAATAGTTTAATAAATGATTTTGCATCTCAAAAAACACGAAAGATAAACTTTAAATAAAAATATAATAATTTGAATAAAATATTGTTATTTGCTTTAAAATGGCCCCACCTCAAAGTTTGCCAAGTTATATTATCCAATGTTCAAATTAGAGTAAAAGCCCATTTAAATTTTTGTAATTTTTGAGGTATGACTTCTTCTCCCTTTGAAAAAAATTCGCTGAATAGTCCCCGAGAATGATATAAGAGGGATACATTAGTCCCTCCGTCTTATACACTGTTAGATGTTGATGTGTACCGTTAACGTGCTTAGGTGTGCGTTAAACTCATCTATGTGACCTGTGTTAGTGCACCCGACATGGTGCTTCTGTTGCATGTGGTGTGTTACTTGTAATATGAATTGACTAATATGTCCCAGGATAGAAATTGTTAGGGACTAAATTGGGTTGCTTAAATAATGGTTAGGGACTTTATTGGGTCAATGCATAATTATTTCGATGGCCTATTATGCATGTAGGGACTGTTGTCTGGCATCTGGACACATTAACGACACAATCAACAATCTAACACACTAACGACATAATCAAGACTCTAATGACGTGTTTAGGATGAAAACAAAGAGAGACTTAAGGGCTCGTTTGATAGTTAGGATAAGAGAGACAAGATAAGATAAGTTATCATCTCCTGTCTGAAACTATTGTTTGGTGAGCCAGCAGGATAAGATAAACCAATCATGTATATCTAGTTAAAATTCTATCATGAGGGGAGCTGAGTTAGAACTCAACAGGATAGGATAAGGTGATTTATAGTATAATAAAGTATAAAAATATTTCATATATACAATAATTAAAGCATAATAAAATATAATATGGTTACCAAAAAAGGTATAATAAAATATAAAATAATAAAATTATTAATAATTAATTTAAAAAATTATTTTTATTTTGTCACAAGGCTAATTTTGTTACTTCACATTATTTTTAAAAATTGAAAAATAAATAAAAAATTATTCTAATAATTTAACTATATGTAAAGTAAAAACTAAAATGAATATTTAAAATTATAACAAAATTAAGTTAGGCTAAACAATATTTTAAAGTTTTAAAATATTATATGTAATTTTATCACAAGGACAATTTTGTCTTTTTATATAATCTTAAAAAATAAAAATTATAAAAAACTAAAATCTAATAAAATATGAAAACATTCAGAATAAAAACAAAAATTTTAAAATTCGTATTAAAATTACAATGCTATCCAGTTGGTTCTCTGGTGGACACCAAACATCGGATAGGATAATAACTTATCCTGCTCATATTATATCATGCTCCTATCTTGCCCTCTTATCCTATCCGCCCTTATTCTATCCTGACCATTTAGGGCTCATTTGGTGGTCATGATAGGATAGAAGCAAGCGGATATGATAAGAGAACAAAATATGAATATGATAGGATATGAGCAGGATAAGCTGTTATCATATCCGACGTTTGATGTCCACTAGATAACCAACCGGACAACATTATAATTTAAGTATGAATTTTAAATTTTTAGTTTTTATTCTAAATGTTTTCATCTTTTATTAGATTTTAGTTTTTTTTATAATTTTCATTATTTAAAATTATATAAAAAGACAAAATTATCCTTGTGATAAAATTACATGTAATTTTTTAAATTTTTTAAATATTTTCTAACTAAAATTAATTTTTTATATTTTTAAATATTCATTTTTTGTTTTTACTTTACATATAGTTAAATTATTAGAATACTTTTTTATATTTTACAGTTTTTTAAAATAATATAAAATAACAAAATTTGCATTGTTATAAAAAAAAAAATAATTTTTAAAATGAATTATTAATATTTTTATTATTTAAATATTTTATATTTTATAATATATTTTTTTGGTAACCATGTTAAATTTTATTATACTTTAATTATTTTATGTACTATATATTATATATTTTATTATACTTTAAATCACCATATCCTACTTATTACCAGAAAAAAATACCTTATCCTATCATGTTGAGTGCTAACCCAGCTCTCCCCTCAGGATAAAATTTTAACTAGATGGACAGGATATGATAAGTGACAGGATTGCCTTATCCTATCCTGCTGGCTCACCAAACAATAGTTTCAGATATGATATGATAGCTTATCTTATCCTGTCTATCTTATCCTTACCACCAAACGAGCTCTAAACGAGCCCTAAGTGTTTCTTTTTCATCGGTCTTAGAAAATGAGGTTTTTTTTTGGATGAAAAATGGAATCTCAAAAATTGGTAGGGAATTAAGTGGGTCTTTACTCTTCAAAATAATGTATGCGTGCGTGCGTGGGCAAGTTAAGTGGATTTTTATCGTTATTCACAACTCAGACAGTGAACTCAGACCGAAAGGGTGGCAAGTCATTTGCAGCGCTGTGTGTGTGTAGAGATGATAAAAGTAAAACCCTACAAAACTCTGGAACTCAAAATCCAGACACCAATCTCTACCTCACCGGCACGCCCAATGGCTATCCCAATCTCAAATATTATACTCCACAGCCCTAAACTCAGTTTCTCCCACCACAATTCCCCTGCCAAACTCTCTACCTCTCTCAGGTTATTCATTATTCTCCATCCACTTGTTCCTTTCGCAACTTCATCACTGTTAATTAAATGCAATATTATCATTATTATAATTATGGTTTGAATCTTCAGGTTCCCCAAGACAACAACAAGAGTAGCAGCATGGAGTGATAGAAAGATGATCATATGTGGTGCCGCGTCATCATCTGCAGCTGGAAGCTCTAATCCTGATGGCGACTTCAATCCTTATGAGGTCAATTACTATTCATCTCATTCATTCATTATCATAAATTTGAAGTTACTTGAGAGTTCAATTGATCAATTCCCTATTCCTTCTGCATCTTATAGGTTCTAGGTGTTAGCCCTATCGAGAGATTTGACATGGTCAAAGCAGCCTATGCCAAGAAAAGGAAGGAGGCTGAGATCAATGGCGATGAAGCAACTGCTTCCAGAGTATGTTACCTTATGGAACAATCTAGGTTGAATTAATCTATAGGTTCCCAAGGAAACCGTATGCGAGACCCAATCAGGCAATTACAAATTTTCTGTGTTTAGGGACCTCATTACAAATTTTGAAAGTATAGGAATGTATTTGAAAATTCATAAATTGTTCAGGGACCAACAAAATAATTTAACCAACAATCTATGATGAATATGTTTCCACTTATTACTGATACACTATGTTGCATGGGCAAGGATAGATATGAATATTCGATATGATGTGAAACTAATATTTAAAAAAAAAATTAAGATATGGGTATAGTATTGTATATATTAAATAAATATTTATATTAAATGTTTATATATGTAAAAAAGATAAAATTAAACTTATTGACTTGAGATCACCTTAACCCAAGTCCCATGTGTTCTCCAACTCATCTGCTTTGCTATTATATGCAATGGTTTCGAGGAGGGCGAGATTGCAAGAATGAGAAACATGGTCTCAGCAAAGAAATTAGTGAGAAATCAGACTTGAATCCATGTCTTGAATTTTTTGAGTAGCAGTTCTTTGAGGGTTGGGAATCCCAAAAATAGGGATACACTAAAATTACAAATGCGGCATAAACGTACGAGCACAACATTTTTGAAGTAGTCGTGTGTCGTAATTGATATGGCATCCGGTTTTTACAATTTCGATCGGATGAGGTTAATTAATTCCATTCATATTTGGAAAGTAAAAGCATGTGGTGTGCATTATGTATATTTAAGGTCTCTACTTAGAGCCCCTTCCATTCAAGTTAAAGCTCATATGTGCTTACCAAGGGTTGGAACTAGGAAACAGCCTTCTATCACCATAACACTTTTAATCATTCCTTCATTTGTGAGGTTGTCAATACTCTGTTGATATATGTTTTTGCTCAAAGTTTAATGCACTAACATGTGGGATCTTGTGCATTGTAAATGTATAATCCAGCTGGAGAAGGCGTATGATAAACTCATGATGGCTCAATTGACTAATCGGAAAAAGGGTGTGACTTTTGGATCATTTAAGGTAAAGTAGTGGAATCTTAATTTTCCTGGACACTCAAAATTGCACACGTAAGTTGAAGCCACAATGACACAGAGATACTTCTTGTTTAACTTGTGTTTGAGATGGAAGCTACATTGTCAATTCACTGGATTTCCTTTGATGACATAGCTATAGTTTTATTGAACATCTCTTTTGACTATTTTTTTTCCCCTGGCAACGAAGAATTTGGGAGGAATTAGTGCAATATCATCTTGAAATCTTGATATTTTAATTATTTTCTCTGGGATACATTGGGTGGGCGGGCAAGAGGGGGGGTTTGAACAGAATGACATGATGAAATAAATACCAAGATTTTGATTTACAAAAATCCCGTCTTAAAATCATAATGATTCTCATCCTACTTACAGAATCATGATTTTTGCTTCAGCTATGCAATTCTTTGATGTTTGTCATGGGTAGTAGATATTGATTGTTGAACAATATACCATTATCTCTATTAGGAGATAATTTTATAAAAAAAAAGTTCATCCACTTAATCTTATCTTCTCCCTATTGTATTTGACCTAATTTGTTGTTTGTTTGCATATCAAAATCTTATGTAATTTCTAAACTAAATGCAGGTTTCAAAGGACATCAAGTATGCCGACAAGCAGCCAATTATACCCTGGGGGCCAAGGTTTGATTTGCTTCTTATGATTTATGATGTGGTTTTGTTGCAGTATATTGTTGTTTCTACCATTAGCTTACTAAAATAACTACCAACAGCGTAATCCTTGCTTTCATGGACTATTAATATGAAACTTCTCTAGGTTGACATGTATCTGGCTTGATGACGTTGTAACTCATGGCTGGGACCACTATATGGCTGGTTTGCTGTAATGTCGTCGAGAGATGTCTCTGTATTACACTCCCCAACCCACAAGCACCAGAATAAGAAAATAATTCTATCTAATTTATGGTTGATTTGTGTTGGACTAATCTAAATCAAATTTATCCAATCAAACCATCAAATAAATTTTATTAATTAGGCTGTTCTGTGATCCAATTACTCTTGTATTACTGCCTACAGAAGATGATGGTATCTTTGCCCTGTGAAAGTAGAGAGGCCAAAAATAATTTGTATTTATATTAGTCCTACCCCCAATCCAAACATTATCTGGAAAGGAGAATTTCATTTTGCCTTCTTGCTTGGACGAATGACAATTTTTTTCTAGTGTATATTTTGTGGTGTTCTGTCTTTTCTTAAAATTACTGTTTTTCCGCTATCACTCACTCAATCAACAACTATTTGTAATCTCTTGACATTATTTTGTCCTTCAATGCAATTTCAGGTTTTCTAAATCAAGTCAAAATGATATTCGCATCAACTTGGCAATATCCGCTGTTTTTGTGAGTAGTAAATAAAGGGTTTATTTTATTTTATTTTTTTCCAGAACATAGCAATGCTCGGGAACCATATTGGTCTTCAGTCTTATGTTGTAGTACTTAATCAGAATTGTTTAACATCTGTCTGCAGACAGCTTGGATCCTTGTCAAGCGCAGTGCTGAATACAAACCTTTGCAGTTTTTAGCCTTCGCTTTTGTTTATAGGCTATTTGAGAAGTTAAAATCGTTTGAATCTCCTGTAACCCCAAAATATAATGTGAGTTTCATATTCTATGACAGCATATTCAGCGAAATTTAAAATATTTTCTCTTTGAATCATGTTGAATTATCAATAGAATTATATAGTTCAAGTTGCTGTTGGCTACAGGAAGAGGGTGAAGATACAGGAGAAGGGCTGCGCATGGGAAAACGACTGCTTCGATCACTTGCCTTGGTTTTTGGCTGTGTAGCCTTTTCATCTTTGGTATGAGGATTCATCAGATCTTTTGGTGTGACCGTTAATTTTCACGGATCAATACTTAATATCCCTATTTCTTCTTTTCCTGCTTTACTTTAGTTGGAAGCAAAGTGTTTTTCATCATGGTATTCTGAAAAAGATGCATGGTTTTCTTTTGTTTTTAATCTTAGTTTAACCTCTTATTTGAATGAATGTTATTTTTAAAGAACTTTCTGGTGGCTCATTTACAGAAATTTGGTTATGTAGTGTGTTGGACTTCCACTAGGACTAAGCTTGGCAAGTTATTTCTTTTGGATG
The DNA here is from genome assembly GCA_030762895.1 of Sophora flavescens. Taxonomy (NCBI): domain Eukaryota; kingdom Viridiplantae; phylum Streptophyta; class Magnoliopsida; order Fabales; family Fabaceae; genus Sophora; species Sophora flavescens. The sequence continues at coordinate 287,065,642 of CM061062.1, forward strand.
AGATTGGAGATTGAGATCAATGATGCCCAAACTAATTTATATTGTGTAGTTTTAGATTTTAATGGAAGATTATATTTTGTCTAGTTTATTCAATTATTTAATTCGTGGCTCAATATTCATCTTTGTCAGATAGGCCTTAAGTTTTCTAGTTTCTTCTTATCGTCATTAACATGCTTCAGATAATGGTTAATACTTTCTGGTGCATTTCTTGCAGGGATACACTCTATTTTTGAACGTAATTGAGTTTGCTGGTGGATATATTCCTGTTTTTCTTTACAACAGTCAGGTATAAACAAATCAGGAGTACGACATACTTATGCACTAGAATAGGTGTCATTGGCTAAGTGCCTATATTACTTGATGTGAATATGAATTTGGGCGTATATTGCATAATAAGATCCCTTTACAAAGCACGGATGCAAACTTAGGGACTTTTTCCCTTGAAAAGCTGAAGGTACCAACTTATGTTTTCTTGAGTCTTTCTAAACGATTGCAATTCTCCTATAAGTGCGTCCTTTGCTATACAAAATTTCCATGTATGTTATAAATTCCTTAACTATAGAGTAAACACTAAACACCCATTTTGCTTCACCAAAGATATGAAACATCACATTCGTCCTCTATTTATCAGTGACGTAAAATTAGTCCTCCAATGATATTTAGTGGTATTTATAATGTCCCTCAAAGATCAATTTGGTGGCAAAAATGTGAAATTAAAGAACCAATTTTATGTCGTGTACACCTTTAGAAAACTAATTCGATGTTTTTAACTATTTATAAATGGAGGGCAAATGTGATGTTGTGAATATCTTTTGGAAGACCAAAATTGACGTTTACTCTAACTTTATATGTAACACGTAACTAACTGACTTGGTTCAGGTATCTTGGGAGGGGGAAAAAATGGAAACTTGGTTTCTTGTTTAAAGGGCAACCTAAAGTTATAAAGCTCTTGCAATGTGCAGGGTCGAGGGAAGGGTCAAACCCATTATGTATGCTAAAAAAATATCAGATACCACTCTTATTACTGGTTCTATTGTTATAAAAAGTTTCTTTTTTGGGGTTGACTAAAACAGAATAGCTAATTACTTTGTCTATCTAAAACGGTTTGATCTTTGCTAATGTTATCTATCATCCCGTTGGTCAGTATATGGTGCTGGTAAGTTGACATTATGATGACCTTTATGGTATCTGCAGGAGTTGGTAATCACCACTGCATCAGCGGTCATCCTTTATATTTTGGCATCTTATTATAGATAGTGGAGCTCTCTTGAAGACGAAGAAACCATGCATCTAGTAATCAGCGGAATACTATATCCCTTTTCTTTCCCTTTTTTTTAAAATCCTTTTCTCTCTTGTTTTTTGTTTGCTTTCTGGGGGAGAGTCTATTGTCATTCCATCATGTTTATTGTTAAATGACCTTTGATTTTGTTTTGATCAATAACTCAAAATACCTCAGTAAATCATCAATAGACACAGAAGAGTGACAATAGACATCCTCTCTTTTTTTGTTCTGAACTGAATTCTGTGTGTTTCGCACTCAAATTTTGTAAAAAAAGAAATGTATTTTCCTTGTTTTGATAATGTAGCAATAGTGTTAATTTCAAATTTTATGTTTGAGTATTGTGATGGTGTTCATTGGCCCATTTTTCTCTTTTATCTATTTGATTCTCATAAAAATAAAAGGTTTTGGTCGTTCCACTTCTATCATGTAGGATACCTTATTTGAGTACGGGAACAGATGAGATAATTTCACCTTGTACCTTGCAATGCTGGCAGTAAAAGGGACTCAGCAAGGGTGCAAATTTTCTGACCTTTGCAACTTTTCAAACAAATGAATGAAGTCATTTTTAATCGAAAAATTAACGTTTTATATTTTTTTTACAAGCATAATTTTAATTTTGATCTACTTTAGTGTGATTCTGTGAAACATATCTTGACTACCATTTATTGTGAAGTACTATTATGAAAGTAATTTTTTTTATTAAGATAACAATTCTATAAAGGTCAACTTTTAATGACGTGTTTTACATTGATAATGTATAAAAATAATTAGGATATGTCATGTTATAACAACAAATAAATTGCTTTATCTGTTCATATAAAAATAAATAAATAATACAAAACAATGTTAAAAAAATGGATAGGAGTAATTGGTTGAATATTTTCGATTCAAATATTATCCAATTCAATCACAATTTTATAATAAATTTAGGCAACTAAAACATTTTGTTAGTTCGAAATCTTTAATATTTGGATTTCATTTTGGAGTCAAACTAATCCAAATCTAATTGGAAAGATTTGTTTAAGAGGACAAATCTCTTTTAACATCTAATTTTTTTGATTCACACGGTTAGAATTCAAAATTTGTTATCACTTCGATTAATAATCCTCTTGACTTAGATGCATTGGTTATGGTATTGTTATGGTGAGAGATATAAATTGTAAATGCACTAATTTAAATCTCTTAATGTCCTCGTTTCTCATTTTCTCTTCTTTTTGTAAAGCTTCCTATGAGCTTTCCCCTTAAGAGAAAGGGACTCACACAGAGACCGACCAAGTTTGTGTTAGGTTTTACTATGAGGTTGAATGAATTGATTTTATAAAATTGATTTTGATTGGAATAGAATTGAAAGTATTAAAAAAAAAAAATGAAGCCCAATCCCTGTTAAAGCCCATTCCCTCTTCCCTTCTCTTCTCTAACCTAGAAACATAGTAGCTTATGTGCCGCAACGCAACACCATTACAGCAGACATTTCAGATTTCATAAATATAAAATATGGTGAAGGAATGGAAGGTGAAAGGGCAAAGTTGAGAAACCACCTATGATCTGCATGGAATCGATTTCATCCAGAAGTGAAAGCTACAAGGAGTTGCTTCAGCTAGGATCGATTTTAGGTGAAAGAATCAGTTTCTCAACCAGGAGCCAAACAGACGCGGAGTGGTGGGATTTTTGCTGTGCAAGTAAGTTTGAAGGGTGTAGGAATAAGGGGAACGAAACATAGAATTAGAAGAAGCCCTTGTTGTTTTCTCAATCAGAAAACCCTAACTAGCTAGAATCAGAGAGTAGAAAGGAAGGAAAAAGGAGCAGCGAAGATGAGGATTATGATAAAGGGCGGTGTTTGGAAAAACACCGAAGATGAAATCCTGAAAGCCGCTGTTATGAAATATGGTAAAAATCAGTGGGCTCGAATCTCTTCTCTCCTCGTTCGCAAATCTGCCAAGCAATGTAAAGCTCGCTGGTACGAGTGGCTCGATCCTTCCATTAAGAAGGTTTTCCCTTTTACTCTTCTCTTCTTTGGGATCCTAAATTTCATCTTTTTGTTTTTGTTATTTTTTCTTTCAATTTGGCCATTCTTTGTTTTGTAAATTGCTTGTATGCGTTATAAGGCCCCATTTGCTTTGTTTCCAGTTTTTTTTGTTTCATTTCCAATTTTTATTAATAATTACAAAAATGTGATCTTATTTTCATTTTGTTTTCCATTTTCAAAGATTTGTCAGTTGTTTTCACTGTTTGCTGTATAATTTGTTGTAACAAGAAACAACATGAAAAGAAAGTGGCACTTTTGTAATTATTATCCTAATTTATGTTATGCATCATGTTGGACTCACTCATATAATATTATTGAAGCTTTTGTGATCATATGTGGTGATATATCTTAATTTTTTGATTATGTAGACTGAGTGGACAAGAGAAGAGGATGAGAAGCTTCTTCATCTTGCTAAGCTTATGCCTACACAGTGGAGAACTATTGCTCCGATTGTTGGCCGTACCCCATCGCAGTGCCTTGAGCGTTACGAAAAACTCCTTGATGCGGCCTGTGTCAAGGATGATAACTATGAACCTGGTGATGACCCCCGGAAGTTGCGTCCTGGGGAGATAGATCCGAACCCTGAGTCAAAGCCAGCACGCCCTGATCCTGTTGATATGGATGAGGATGAGAAGGAGATGCTTTCTGAAGCACGAGCTCGGTTAGCCAACACCAAAGGAAAGAAGGCAAAAAGGAAAGCCAGGGAGAAACAGCTTGAAGAAGCCAGGAGGCTTGCTTCTTTGCAGAAAAAGAGAGAACTGAAGGCTGCTGGAATTGATATCAGGCAGCGGAGGAGGAAAAGGAAAGGAATAGACTATAATGCGGAAATTCCTTTTGAGAAGAGGCCTCCTCCTGGGTTTTTTGATGTTGCTGATGAGGATAGACCAGTGGAACAGCCCAAGTTCCCTACTACAATTGAGGAACTTGAGGGAAAAAGAAGGGTTGATGTTGAAGTGCAATTAAGAAAGCAAGACGTTGCAAAGAATAAAATTGCACAAAGGCAAGATGCCCCATCTGCTATTGTGCACGCCAACAAGCTGAATGACCCAGAAGCGGTTCGAAAGAGATCAAAACTGATGCTTCCACCACCCCAGATATCTGACCATGAATTGGATGAAATTGCAAAGTTGGGTTATGCCAGTGACCAAGCAGGGATTGAGGAACTCACAGAAGGTAGTGGTGCTACACGTGCTCTTCTGGCTAATTATGCACAGACACCTGGCCAAGGAATGACTCCCTTAAGAACTCCGCAGAGAACACCAGCTGGTAAAGGAGATGCTATCATGATGGAAGCTGAAAATCTGGCCAGGTTGAGGGAGTCTCAGACGCCATTGTTAGGAGGAGAGAACCCAGAGTTGCATCCTTCAGATTTTTCTGGGGTCACTCCTAAGAAAAAGGAAATTCAGACTCCAAACCCGGTGCTGACTCCCTCTGCAACTCCTGGAGGTGCAAGCCTCACTCCCAGAAGTGGTATGACACCGGCAAGGGATGGTTTTTCTTTTGGCATGACTCCAAAGGAACTCCTCTCAGGGACGAGCTACATATTAATGAGGACATGGATATGCATGACAGTGCTAAACTTGAGCTGCGGAGACAAGCTGATCTGAGAAGAAGTTTGCGCTCTGGTTTAAGCAGCCTTCCACAGCCCAAAAATGAGTATCAGGTAGTGATGCAACCAGTTCCAGAAGATGCTGAAGAACCTGAGGAGAAGATCGAAGAGGATATGTCTGATAGAGTAGCTAGAGAAAAGGCAGAAGAAGAGGCACGACAGCTAGCATTACTTCGAAAACGATCGAAAGTCCTTCAAAGGGGACTTCCTAGGCCTCCTCCTGCATCTTTGGAGCTAATTAGAAATTCCTTGATGAGGGGCGATGGGGACAAGAGTTCCTTTGTTCCACCAACCTCTATTGAGCAAGCTGATGAGATGATAAGAAAGGAGCTTCTAACTTTACTGGAGCATGACAATGCTAAGTACCCGCTTGATGAGAATAAGGAGAAAAAGAAAGGAGCCAAGCGTGCAGCAAATGGGCCCACTGTCCCTGTTATAGAAGATTTTCAGGAAGATGAGATGAAAGATGTACGTGCTTACTTATGTGTCTGCTCACCTAGTTAGCTTGGTCACCTTTTCACCCTTTGGTACACAAGTAACTTGATTTCTCATGTAGATGATGTGCTTCCCTTTTTTTTCCTGTTGGCCTTAAAACTATATTATATTTTCCATTTGTTCCTCAGCACTCTTGTTTTTATATTGTACTCCTTCAGCCCCGAATAACCAATTTGAGAAGCATCTTATGTGTTGGTTAAACCGAAAAGAATTTCGACATTTTTTTTAAAGATCAGGAATGGATTTATTGGAGGGAAAGTAGGAATGTCACTTATTTAGGATAAGATGGTAGAATCATGCCCAAGATATTTTGGCATGTGAAAAGAATACCAATGAGTTGATCAGATAGAGGGTAGTTCCATAATTAGGAGTGGAAGATCAAGAAAAACTCTAGGTGAAATCATTAGAAAGGATTTTGACATAATTTGTCTTATGTGAAGATTTAGCTTTTGAAACAACAAATGACATTGTTTGATCCATGTAGTTGACCCAACCTAGTGAGAAAAGGCTTTGATTGTTGATGTTTTGGATACCAGACTCATGAGGTATTTACGAAACTGTATGAACTTTGCCATTCCTTATCTTGAAGGTTGTTGATACCTTTTGTGCTTCTGGTTGTTTATGATGTACCATCTCCTTTTTGGATTGGTTGAGGATCAATGTGATATGGATAGTAGTATTGTGCTTACTCTTTTCAGTTACGACTCTTTAATTAATTAGGTTAAATTGGGTGTTCTTTACTCTAGATTTTTTTTGTTAATATTTTTCTATGGTGTCTGACATATCCTGATTCAGATGTAATTCTCCATGTTCTAACTTCTTTCATTTTATTTTAATTAATGATTAATCAATTGCAGACTATAATATATATTCCGTACTATGTTCACGTGTCAAATGATAATATAAACTTTTTGAAATAACTGTTAATTATGATGTTATTCTTCTTTAATCTTGACTATAGTATCATTGAGATGAACTTGTATTCAGAGTCGACAATATCTATTTTGCATCTCCTTATTTTTATGTTATTCTTGGTAGGCTGATCAGTTGATAAAGGAGGAGGCCCAGTATCTTCGTGTGGCAATGGGGCATGAAAGCGAATCCCTTGATGAATTTGTTGAAGCACATTCAACTTGCATTAATGATCTTATGTACTTTGCCACCCGTAATGCATATGGCCTATCTAGTGTTGCCGGAAACATGGAGAAGCTAGCAGCTTTGCAGAATGAATTTGAGAACGTGAGAAGCAAGTTGGATGATGGTAAGGAGAAGATAGTACGCCTTGAGAAGAAGGTGATGGTACTCACACAAGGCTACGAGGTATGTTATTGCTATCCTGTATGCAAAATGCTATGTTTTTGTTTCTTGCAGTGTCACTTTCAGATTTGCTTGTTTCACTACTTTTAGGTGTCTAGTTACTACTTTTAGGTGTCTAGTTACTTGGATTCCAGCTGCTGGTCCCTTTCATTTTCTTGTTTTTGAGGTTTGGCTTGCAGTAATTTTGTTGAGACTTGAGATTGTAGAGTCTGAACAATGAATGCCTCTTTAAAGTTGGTTTTGTAATGGAAAATACTATAAACTGAACTTAGGACTCGTTTGATGGTCAGGATAGGATAAGGACAGATAGGATAAGAGAAGGGGATAGGATATGATATGACCATGATAAACTCTTATCTTATCCAATATTTGATAACTGAAAACTGTTGCAACTGAAAAAGTTTTGGGAACGCAACTCATGAGTGGGCGAAGAGGTGGCACTCGTCAAAACTATTAGGATATATACTATAAAATTGTGGGTGAAGTAGGTATTCTTTTATAGAATAAATTTTTTTATTAAATATAGTAAAGGGGTACTTTGCCCTTCTACAAAGATAATAGATATAGTTTCCATCTGTGTTTATATAGGAAACCGAGAAAACAACAAAATGTTGTCCAATTTTACTCTTGCATCTCCTATCTTCCTCCTAATACCCTCCCTCACCCATCTCTTTCTATGACATGCCCTGGTCTAATTTTCCTATGTCCCTCCACTAGAAAGACTTTAAAAAAAAAAAAAAAATACCCCCTCCCCCTTCCCGGCTCCTTCAGGATACCTCTTCCCTAACTTGGCGACAAAAACTCTACTCCAAAGAGAGCCTCCATCCATTAACACCCTCCATCTTTACATCTCTAAAAGTGCTAAATCAAATAGTTCCAAATATTTTATCCCTAACTCCCTCTTTTGATTTATACATTGTCCTAACAGACCCAGGCTATCCGGAACCCTCCTCATGTCTTCTCCTCTGCCCAATTGAAGTCCCTTTGCAATTTTTGTAAAATATTAACCCCACTCTTAGGTACTTCATAGAAAGGTAGAAAGTATACCAGCAAATATGAAAGGACAAAATTGATGAGAATGATATCACCACTAAATGAGATGTGCTTACTTTTCCATGTTGATAATCTCTTCTGCATGTCTTCAATCAATGCTTCCCATAGATTCACCCTCCGATTCACCTCAACGGAACATTAAAAATGGAAGGTCACCCAGTTTGCAATTCAGTAAACTACCCATTTCTGCTACTGTGATTTTACTCTTTTCTTTTAAGAGATAGATGTTGGCATTGTAATTTCTTTAGGCCATGTCATGCGGGATAAAAGTGTTTGGACACAAGAAAAATGTTTTACAACTTCTTTGTAATACCTAGTATCTCCAAAAATGCCACCTTTTGAGAAACCAGTGGGCACCACCAAAAAGAAAGGAAAGAAACTTGTGCAAGCTATGAATTTCTTTTATTTTTTTCGCCTAGAAGATATTATACTTCTTGGTTGTATGGTCCTAAAATTTATTTCATGCCTTTTTGTTAAATTTTTGTTACATACCTACAGGTAAAGTTTGTTTTATTATTTGCAACTGGAAGTTCACTTTCTGTGTCCTCAACATTCTTTGCAATAAAGTTACTCTCTTTCCCCCATAAGGATTTGTCAAATTAGAAAGTAGAATCGTGTTTCTCTTTTTTATTTTACATTTTTACTTGACTGAGTCCATACTCAATCTTGAATATTATTCTTTTGCTATTGCATTTTTAGACGAGGGCAAAGAAAAGCCTGTGGCCACAAATTGAGGCCACTTTCAAGCAGATGGATGTAGCTGCAACAGAATTGGAGTGCTTCCAAGCTTTACATAAGCAAGAACAATTAGCCGCATCACACAGGATAAACAATATGTGGGATGAAGTACAGAAGCAAAAGGAACTTGAGAAAACTTTACAAAAGAGATATGGGGATCTTGTGGCAGAACTTGAAAGGGTACAAAATGCAATGGACCAGTACAGGGTGCAAGCACAGCAACAAGAAGAAATTGAAGCAAAGAATCGTGAGCTTGAGAAGATTGATGAGATCAAAGCTGATGAAATTAATGAACAGGGTACAGAGAATGGGAGTGCTGCATCAGTTGGTCCATCTCATGATGGAACTGCTGACCAGCAAGCAGGCATTGTGCCAGACCAAGCCCCTTCTAGCATAAAAAATGATGATATGGATGTGGATTCTTGTAAAGAGCAAATGACACATGATACCGATGTTAAATTGGCAGATGCACCTGTTGTAGAGGATGACAGTGCAAAACGGGTAGAAGGTAACAACACCGACAGTTGTGTAGACAACGGAGAGACCGCAGTAGATATGAAACCTGCAGTGGAAATGAATAGCAGCATCGAGGGAAATAGGGAGGAGGATCGAAATGTCGAGAATCCAGATGAGGCATTGGAAGCTGTAAACCAATGTGACAACTAGCATAAGAGAAACCACCCCACATGATAAGCGATATAATATGGCAAAAGGAGTGTTTAATTACCCCGAGACTGTGTCAGCAAGTTCTGATGATTTAATGCTTTTTTAATTGAATGAATTTGCATGGAGAATGAGTCCAGTTTATTGGATGGTGATCAGCTAAAGTTTGCAACATTTATATGATCAAGTTGAGATGGTTACCTGTTACTTTGCCAATTGTTGTCCTCGTTACTTTCCCCCAAGTGGATTGTTGGTAATGTCGTGCTCTGCTACACGTTTGATAAAAGAGCATTGTTGATAAAAGAGCATACAATGCATTAGATTTTAATCCACCATGCCCTCTATAAACTTGTTTTAGATCGGGTAAACTACCAAGTTTCTTTTACCATCTACCAAGTTTTCAGTTATTATTATTTTGTCCTTTGCAGTTGATTGAGCCATTTTCAGCTTGAAGTGCAGTTTTATGCTGTGCGTGCCCTTTTGCTGAAGTTTTGACCGAGTGTGAGATGATCCTTAAGATTGTTTGCCGTTCAAGCTCAAGGAATTATAATGAACATGTATTAAGTACTCCGGCACTTCTAAGTTCTATCTTCCATTATAGTTATATGGGTCTTCCTAACGGGTGTCCTAAGGTATTGGTTAAGAAACCCATAAAAGAAAAGATTTTATTGTGAAATTAAATGTAACATTTTTCAAAATACTAACTATATCATTTTTTCATACAAATTTTTCTTTCTTGATTTCTTAAACAATGGTTCTAAGGGTACATGTTAGTATTCTCCTAGTTATATTAACAATCATTTTCAATACAGCTATGTCGAGATCCAGCCCGAAATTGAAACACTTAAACCAAACTTTAGTACTGACCTAATGTTCCCATCTCCATCCTAAATAAACAACTAAATAAGGTTGATCTCAACAAAAAGAACAGGTTGATATCAAATTTCCTAAACAAAGTATGGTATAAATAATAATCTCACAATTCAGCTCGCTTGATGGTTTCCGTCTCATTATGCTGTATTTAATCATTGTATTAGAGCATCTCCAATGGTTGTTGATTAACTTGAGAGCAAGGTTTTAAATTGTGTTTGTGATCGTAATTGCAGTTGTGTTGCGTTTATCGCAATTGTGGAGAAATGCGGGGAAATGTGATCGATACGACCTCAATTGCAGTTGCGTTTCGGTTTCGGTTTTGGTTTCGGACCTCCAAAACCAAAACATTGCGGTCCTGATTGCAGTTTCGATCCTTTATTTAAAACGTTGCTTAAGAGTAATTAACTTAACTGCCACTATGTGTAATTACAGATTTTAATGATCATCTGTGTTTTATTTTATTCTATATACAGAAAAGTAGGCAGTCATTTTGCTTGAGATATTTTGCAAAACATCCTAGTTCATTCATTCTTACTGTGCAAAATGGATTTTATTTTAAGCCAAACAATGCGTGAATAATCGCCCCCTCTCATTTTCATCATTATTTTAACGAAATTTCTATTTTATTTGTCCCCAATCTCATAAGATTTTTATAAAAAGTCATATAAATGTGATTTCATTTATATTATTTAATTAAAATATTTAAAAATTAGGTTCTATGGGTTTACTGTCCATGACTATCCACAGCTACAATAGTAATGAATGACAGATAGTTAATGGATCTATAAGAGCTTATGCCTCGTGTTGTCTAGAATGATAGTGTTGGAGATGAGTTTTTACTTGAGATGTGGTGTTATGAAGTAGTAATAGTCTTGTTTTTATTCATTGGGGTAATGGTATTATCACTATATTCACTACTATGAGATGGTTTTTGTTACTTTGGTGAAAGTAGATAATTACTGTTTGAGTGTGATGATGCCTAATCTGAAATGATTGACATACAATTTTGTCGAGGAATGAAAATTAAGGATGGCTTAACCATAGTTATCGGATTCTCTCTTTAATTTTGTGAACCATTTACCGAATTTGCCATATGACAAACCAAGTTCACATTAAAAAAAAGTGTTATGATAATAACGTAAAAATGACTAACCATGTATCCAAATGAACCACGTAACCATACATGTAATACGCAACCTTTAGCTATGTTCCCACTCAATGGCCCGTTTAGATGAGTTTTTAAAAAAATGACTTTTATGATATAAAAGTAGAAGCATAAGTTATTATCAGAGTAGAAGTTATTTTGCGTTTGGAAATAATTAGAAGCACTTTTAAATTATAAAAGACATTTGGATGTAACTATATGTGCTTGTTTGGTTAGCACCCAAATCGGAGTTTGGGCTCTCAAACTCCGGTTGCTACAGTAGCTGGAGTGCTTGGTAGCCAAATTGAGTTGAAAATAATGGATTTCTTGGGGGCAAAATTGAGTTTTGTGGAAGCAAAATTTTTTAGTGCTTGTTTGGTTGAGATTGTTCTCAACGCAAACGGCAATTTTTTTCAGTTTGGGGTCATTATTCATGCATCTGGGTACTGTTCATTCGTTTGTTTACGAAACTCCGTTGGAAATAATTGATTCCTGGTGGGTCAAAACGGAGTTTTGTGGAAGCAAAAATTTCTAGCTTTTCCGTTGAAAATAATTGATTCTAGATGTAGGATCCACAAAATTATACATATTTACACTTCAAAATTGATTTTACTTTATCATCCGAACAAAATCAATTCTTCTAAACCCACTTTTAAAATATTGTTACCAAACACAATCAATTTTTTTAACCTTGATTTTTTCAAAATCAATTCTTCCAAAATCAATTCTATCAAAATCTAAAACAAACGGACCCTTAGCTTTTCCATTGAAAATAATTGATTCTAGATGTAGGACCCACAAAATTCTACATATTTACACCTCAAAAGTAATTTTATTTTATCATCCAAATAAAATCAATTCTTCTAAACCTACTTTTAAAATATTGTTACCAAACATAAATAAATTTTTTTAACCTTGACTTTTAAAAATCAATCCTTCCAAAATCAATTCTAACAAAATCATTTTTATCAAAATCTAAAATAAATATTTTTATAAAAGTAGTTTTAATTGATTAAAATTCCTAAAAAGTACATTCACAAGCAACTTTTTTTATTAAACATGAAGATGACGTGATGTTGAAAAGATTACTAAAATTTGATTAGGGCCTTGTTTTAATGAATTACTGCGTTGAAAGGATAAATAATAAACATGAAAATGTGAAATGAATCAAAAGATAATCATGAAAAAGGTGGAACAGGAGATGACGTGAATTCATCCTTGACAGGAGAGAGAGAGGCGGAACGAAAGAAAGGTGCCTGCTTTCAAAGGGTGTAGCGGAACGACACAGCATAAAAATAGAGAATTGCTAAATGAACACATATTTTTGATACTTCCATCGTATATCACTGTAGTAAAATACTTTTTTAATAAATAGAATTTTAACATTAAAACAAGATATTTACGAGTTAAGAAAATACTTAAATATACTAGAAACATTAGAACAAAATGAATATATTATTCTCCACCAAGAATTGGTCAGAAAAAGAATAAGAAAATTAAAGCAAGAATTAGAAAATTGTATAGGATAATGGGATTATCTGAAGAAATAGAATCAGGATTTAAAGAATTAGAAAGAATATTGAAAGAATTAAATAAGAATATTATTCAATTAATTGAAAATACAAATAAAATTGCAAATTATACTTGCAATAAAATACAAAAAAGGAAAAAATGGAATAGAAAATATTAGAGAAACCTTAAATAATATTAATAAAGGAAAAGAGATAGAAAATGAGGACATTATTAGAATAAAAATTATTTTGGAACAACTAGAAAACCTATTAGAATATGAAGAAAATAATATATGTATAACAAAAAATGAACTAGAAGAAATTTTAGAATCCAGAAAATTAAAAGGAATAATAATTAAACAAGAGTCAGAACAAGAATTTTCATGGATACCTACGCCTGTATCTTCATGGAGGGGATAAAAGAAGAATATATGGAAACATTAAGAAAATCAAATGATTTAGAAGAAATTCAACAATTATTAGAACAACTCAAAATAGTTGAAGAAGAAAATAATCAAATACACAATATCATAAAGGTTGATAAAAAGGACATAGAAAACAAAGAAAATGAGGAAATAATCTTAAATTATAGTTCCTCTTCAGAATCAGAAGAAAATCATATAAAAATGGAAAGAGGTGAATATAGCGGAAAAAACCCTAAAAGAAAATGGGAAGAATATAAATATACACCTGAAGGAGCTTGAGATAAATATGAAACAGAAGCTATGTATAATAAAGGATATGCAAGGAAAAATAATAATAAATGGACAAAAGTTCAAGAAGAATTTAAACCTCGATACCATAATACTGGAAATATACTTGACCTTGACTGTATTAGAAATAAAGAAGATGTATTATTAAGATGAACGAATGAAATAATCCTAATGATCCTAACTGACGAAAGATTTAAACAGCTAAACTTTATAGAAACCAAAAATTTTGTGACATTTAAAACAACAGGGAATGTACAAAAATTTCTAATAGGAATTAAGGATACAGAATGGATTAACTTCGGAAGAATGGTAGATAATAGTGCAGACTATGTTAAATTAATAATGACTCTAATACACCAAGAATTTTTAGGATATAATTTAATGGAACAAAGAGAAAAAAACAAATAAAACTCTAATTGAAAATGCCAAGTCACACCTTAATAGAATGCAAATATGTGATATGTATCAGATAGAAAGTTTTATCTGCGAATATCAAAAATACTATTATCAACTAGATGAAGAAACTAAAGAAATATATAAATATATCTTTATAGATAAATTACCTTATCCATTAAATTCAAAAATTAATAAAATTTGGGAATCAAAACCAGAAGAAACAGCAAATACTTTAGGAGGAGTTATTAAACTCTTATACCAAGAATTAAAGGAACAATGTTTGAATAGGGAAACAATTAGACAATTGAATAGAGGAAGTACTGTCATTTGTTGTGACATCCCAGAGATAGAAAAACCAGGAAAATATGGTTGTGATAATAGAATAAAAAGAAAGAAAAAATATTATAAAAGACCAAATCTACGAAAGACTTATTCTAGAAAGGAAAATTATTATAAAAATAATAAAAAGAAATATTTCAGAAGAAAGAAATCAACACCAAGAAAATAATGTCCAAAGGGAAAGAAAAAATGCGTATGTTGGATATGTAATGTTGAAGGACATTATGCTAATGAATGCCCTCAAAGGAAAGAAAAAGATTTTAAAGAAAAATAAAAAATAATAAAACAAGTTTTCCAGATATATGAACTTGAACCGTTAGAAGAAGAATTAAGTACTTCAGAAATAAGTATCTACGAATATACAGAAGATGAATTATCTTCAGAAGAAGGAGAATTAGAATAGTACCTATATAAAAATATTAATAGAAAAAAGTAAAAATGTAACAGAAGCCTATATAGATACTGGAGCAAGTCTTTGCCTTGCAACAGAAGCATTGCTTGATAATTGGGAAAGATTGGAAAAACCATTAAAAATACAAATTGCTGATGGATCAATACATTCTTTGTATTGGATAGCAAAAAGAATTACTTTGATAATACAAGAGAAAATATTTATAATACCAACAATATATAAACAAGAAACATGAATAGATATAATTATTGGAAATAATTTCTTACGCTTATATCAACCGTTTTGTCAATATTTAACATATATTACTTTGAGAACCCCATATATTTATCAAAAACAAAAACGGGAAATTATCAAAATACCAATTATCCATACTTCTACATGTACTTATTCATCAAAGTTTCAGCAGCTGAAACGTGGTGAGATTATTAGCTTAATCTGCACAAAAATTCGTCATGCACTTATAAATTTAGAATCAAATAGAATAATTCCAGCCCATATCGAAGAACTTTTGGATAAAGTTTGTAGCGAAAACCCTTTAGATCCAAAAATAAATAAAAATACTGAATTAGTCGAACTAAAATTAAAAGACCCCACAAAAGAGGTAAAATGTAAACCAATGATTTACACAAAACAAGACAGAGATGAATTTGAAAAAGACATTGATGAAATGTGTAAAAAAGGACTAATTAGACCATCAAATAGTAAACACTCTGCACCAGTCTTTTATGTAGAAAACCATAATGAAATAAAAAGGGGAAAAAGAAGGATGGTAATCAATTACAAACAAATTAACGATGCCATGGAAGGGGATGCCTATTTTCTTCCAAGAAAAGATTTAATTATTGAAAGGATTAGAAACATGGATTGGTTTAGCACCTTTGATTGTAAATCAGGTTTTTACCAAATTAGATTGACTGAAGAATCTACGGCACTAACAGCATTCAGTTGTCCTCAAGGTCAATATGAATGGAATGTACTCCCAATGGGATTAAAGCAATCACCTGGAATCTTCCAGCGGAGAATAGATTCAATTCTAAAAGAATTTAAAGATTTTTGTCTTATTTATATTGATGACATATTAATCTTTTCAAACAAAGGATTAGATGATCACTTTAAAAAGATAGAATTCGTTCTTAACAAATGTTATGAATATGGAATAGTCTTAAGCAAGAAAAAAACTGTACTAGCCCAGAATAGAATTAATTATTTAGGATTAGAAATCGAAAAAGGGAAAATAATAATGCAACGACATGTACTAGAAAAACTTCAAAATTTTCCAACAACATTAAAGGATAAAAAGGATCTACAAAGATTTCTTGGACTACTAACATATATTTCAAATAAAGGTTTTATAAAAAATCTTGCAGCAGAAAGAAGAATCCTTCAACAAAAACTAAAGAAGGATGCCCTCTGGACCTGGACTGATGAGGATGATAGACTGATTATAAAAATGAAAGACTTATGCCGGGATCTTCCTGAGCTATATCATCCATCGGATGACGATATAATAATTATTGAGACTGATGCCTCAAATGACTGCTGGGGAGGTGTTATGAAAGCAAAACCCCCTGGATACAAAAATGAATTACTATGTCGATATATGTCAGGAACTTTTTCAGACAGTGAGATTAATTATCCCACTCATGAAAAAGAGACATTGGCTTTGATCCGTATGTTGGAAAAACATCGGATTTATATACTGGATAAGGACTTTATTGTCCGAACCGATTCAACTTATGATGCAGGTTTTAAAAACTTAAATCATAAAGGAACTTACAAACAAGGACGATTGATTAGATGGCAAATGAAACTTGCCGAATACAAATACTCAATCTCTCACATTAAGGGAGATAAAAATATTCTTGCAGATATTTTATCAAGAGAATGGAGCAATCGACAACTGAAGACATAATGAAACAGATTCAATATCAAGAAATGCTCGAGAAGCAGAAGATAATGGAGCTTGACTTGATCAGAACAAATATTGAAGTATTAAAGTTTCAATTACAAAGAATACCCATCAAAGAAGACCCTATGAAAAACATAAAACAACAGGTACAGGAAAGCACTAATGAAAAATGGTACACTATCTTCAATGGACCGCACCCAGGTGTTTACAATGAATGGCATAAAGCAGCCCCTCACTACATTGGAATTTCCGGAGTCCATCACAAAGGATTTCGTACCAAAGAAGAAGCAGAAAAGGCTTTGATCGACTACCAAAAAGAACAAGACAAGGGCAAAGAAGTTTATCTTGGCCCAAGGACTTTCTTTGAAACCATAAAGACTCCACCAGTTCAAAAAACTTCATTAAGAATACTCGGAAGAATTCCTTCTTCCATTGATGACTACCAAATCCCTTCAAGAAAAGAACATGAACTTCAAGTTCAATTTTCCAAAGAATTTTTTTTTGAAAACCTAAAAAGATTGACCAACTGGTCCGAAAAGGAAAAGATTAATTGTTTTTACATGGTCAACCGAAATATTTTCGGAGTTAAGGCCGTAATTACTCCCGGAGCAACATCGATTCTTACATTTAATATGTTCCAGTTTGGACTTATTGAATGTCTCTACCTCAGTCAAGACTTAGAAGAAATCAAATTATTTTCATACAATTTGAAGGAAGCCATCCAGAACTATCAAAAGAATGTCGCAAAGGATAGAACCATCTTTCTAAAGTTCTATTCAACCTACCCAGACTTTGTCACAAAACAACCCACAAAGAATTTAATTTTCATTGGAGTAAGTAATAATAGTTTCTCCATGCGAGATGAACCTACTGGAGAAGAATACAGCGAAGAAAAGATTGTCACAATTCTAGCAAATCAACTGGCGAGTATCTTTACTCAATGTCAAATAATTGGTAAAGACACTTTCATAAAAGCCATGTACAAAGGTCCACATACTTTGCTACTTAGCAAAACCAGTGGAAAATTGATTAGAGAAAGGGATCTAGCACTACTGACGAACTTTGAATTACCATTCTACACGTTACAAGGACTTTCAATGAATTACCAACCAGCTGTCCTTGACTTGTTGTGCTCAATGATTAAGGAGAATGGCAATCACGCGTGTGAAAGATGCGTGAAGCAAAAAGACTGTTGGCAAGATGACAAGGATTCAGAAGAAGCCATTATTGAAGAATGACGTAAGCGCTGACGTCATCAAGCATTATTGGAAGGATGACGTAAGCAATGACGTCATCATGAATTATTAAAATGTCTGATTGATTGTAATAATTCAGGGACTTTTTTGTAAATTACTATGCTCTTCTACTTGTATAAATAGAGCCCTCGGAGGCAATAGAAGCAGAGCATCTGAAAGAAAATTTCAATCTCTCTCTTCTCTCTGAGAAGTTCTAAGCTATGCTTAGCGATTCCTTGAGTGTGGAATCACCCAGTCCTATGTACTTCACTACTGTTTATAAATAAACTACCTTCATATATTCCTCTACTTCATTACTACTTTACTTTCATTACTTCCAACTACTTGTTGAAATTACAACTTGACTTAAACGGAAGCTGCGGTGGACCAAAGAACCCAGAATCACTTCAAAACACCAGATCAGGTATGACTCAAACTATTTAGTTTTATTCAGGTTTATACTAGAAATTAACTATGTCTGAAATAGAAAAGGAAATAATTAATAATACTGATGTAGAACACTTGCAAATTACTGAAGAAGACGGAAACTATGAAGGAAGTATTTTAATAGATCCAAAATTATTTCAAAAGATTCAGAAGGAAGACTTGAATTTATCTAAAGATGCAAACATGAAAAAATTAGGAGGCATAATGAAACGATTTAACCAAAAAGAAAATATAATATATTATGGAAAAATAATTAATGAAACCCCAATAGACATATCTGAAACACAAGATAACACTTGTATTCAATTACTGAATAAAAAGAAATTAATAGATCTAAAACGAAACCTAAAGAAAGAGGCACACAGAAAAAAGATTGGTTATATTCATATAGGAGCTATACAAGTTCTAATTAAAGCAACTTTCCAAGAAGGAATAGATTCACCAATAGAATTAGTTCTAAAGGATGATAGAATAACAGATCCTAAAGATAAAATATTAGGAGTAATCGAAGGAAATTTAGCCTATGTCAAGCTAAAATTTGAAATTCACCCAAATATTGGAATACCATTAGATACCCAAAGATTAGATCAATCACTAACTATGGAACATAGATTTTTAAGAAATAATCTAATGAGACCAGGAGACAAAATTTTCTCAATTACTTATTGTGTCAACTATGCGCTAACAAATTCACATCATAGTATTACTTTCAGAAATAATGATAGAATAGATATACCAAGACTATTTGAAGAAATAGGAAAGATTTATTATCCTAAAAGAAATGACTTAACGGAATTAGGAATTTCTATAAGAAATCCAAGATCACTAAGTTTTAGGCAGATCCCTAAACCAATTACTTTCCCAGAAACAGAAGAAAATAAAGATGAAAATATAAATAAATTATCAAACCAAGTAAGAGATCTAGCCCAATATTTGAGAAATAGAATATGAACAAAGTAAAAGAATTAAGAAATATTTATGAAAAATCTTATAATAAAATAAATCAAGATAAAAAGAACATAAAGGATTTTATGAATATCTATGATAATCATCTTAAAAAAGATAAAAAAGATAAAATCGAAAACAAATGGAAAGATATATTATAGAAAAGGAAAAAGAACTAAATAATATAAGAAACAAAAGAGAAGAACACAAAAAACAAATAATAGAAAAATAGAAAAAATAGAAGAAATGATTTCGAAAAAATCAGATCAATTATCAAATAGTTATTTTAAAATAACAGCGCCAATTTTTGAAGATACTAATTAAAATGGAAATATATTCTGAGTTTGATATTCAAACAGAAAATGAAATTATGAGTGTACTAGTAATGGATTTACCTATTGATTGTAAACAACTAATAATTGAAAAAATAAAGACTCAAGTTAGACAAGAAGATTATTATCTTGCAATTATTTCGTTAGAAATAGAATGAAATTATATGGAAGAAATAGGATTAGCTTTTGAATTTGAATATGATAGACTATCATTATCTGATATATATGAAGAATGGGATTTAGTAGATGATTAAAATGAACCAAGAAATACTAAGTATTCTGATAATAAAAATACCCATAGATTGTAAGCAAATAATAATTAACAAATTAAAACACCAACATTGGCAAGAAACACTGTATCTAAAACAACTTCAACAAAGAATTCAATTAGCATTTTGAAAAGAAAAACAAAGATTATTAATTGAAGAAATTATGGAAATAGAGGAAGACATAATGGATTATGGGTATGAATTATTAGTAACCCAAATTATGCATGAAAATAATCATCCAGATTATGCCTAAATACTACCACTACCTGGGAAAAGATAGAGTGGTACCGATTTGGTATCAGAGCCAAGTATTAGCTAATTAATAATGAGTACTCTATACATAGAAAAAATTGTTCACTATCTAAGTATGATAGATTTAACAAATCAGAATAGATTAAAAGACTTAGTACAAGAATTAAAAGATGAAGCATCTGATACATGTAATAAACACATGGAATATCATTGTGAATACTGTGATTGTAAAGAATACGAAAGAAAAATAGACTTAATAAAAATTTTAATTAATAAATTAAATGAATGGACAGATCAGGATGATCAATAAATCCAACGACTTGCAACACGTATACACTATTGAAGTGTCAATACGGTGTCGCTAAAACCGTGTCAGTTTAGCAAAGCTCATAAAAATAGGAAGAAGAAAGAAGGGTTGTAAATTAAAATGTTTACAGGGACATTTTTGTCCCAAAATTTCATTAAAGATGGGCGCCTCCTCCCGCATCTATATTCTCTCTCATCTGTCGCACTGCTTTTTTGGGGAAGCCAGCATTTCTTGCTTCTAAAAAAAAAAGAAAACCATATTTTGAGCTTTTTTATCTGATTTTTTTTTAAAGTCAATCCAAATACTTGTTTTTTTTTGTGAAAGCACTTTTTTTAAAAAAATAAGTCCCTTTTTTTATATAGAAAAAGCCCATCCAAACAGGCTCCAATGGTTGATTATGTTTAAACAGCTCTGGTAACTGTTCGAAAGTGTTTAAGTTCAATCACTTGTTGCTTTTTAGGCACGGAAAAACAGCTCATTTTTTGTTCAGTTAACTGCTCTTAATGCATTACGAAATACGAAATGCTTGCTTTCTAGGTACAAAAAATTATCTATCTATCTATCTCTATTGCATTCTGTTCAATGTTTAAACAGCTCTAGTAATTGTTTGAAAATGTTTAAGCTCAATCGTTTATTGCTTTTTAGGTACAGAAAAAACAAAGCTCACTACGAAATGCTTGCTTTTTAGGTACAAAAAATTCAAAGCAAGCTTATATCTATATCTATTGCATTATGTTCAATATAGTATGCTTTCCTTCACCCTATTTCTCTGCATTCTCTTGTACAACCCCTTCTTGTATAACCTGGTATAAGAAGCGGGACATGAGCTCCCAGTGGTAGCCAAAGGGGTCTACAACAATGGCTTTGTGTAGGTTTTGATTTAAGACAGCCTCTTGGGGGCCTACTACATGCCCTCCGGCATGCTCAATCTGATCCAGCATTTCAAGGAAATCATTGGTGAAAAGTCGCATCTGTGTTGATCCATTGTTAACCCTAAATAACAAAATAAAAAAATGAATCATTACTTATAAGTTAAAAGATAAAATTAAATAATAAAAAATGACAAAACTCACCCAACATCTGCCATAAAGAGAGTATCCTAGACCGCAAATGATTGACCGTCTTCGAGCTCAAGGTAATATGTCAAGAGTAGGGGTGGCAAAATGATCCATTTGTCCACCATCCATCCAGTTCATCCATGAGAAAATCCATCCAATTCATCCATTTATAAAAAAATAATATAAATGGATTGGATGGATTGGATTATTTTTTTAGCGGATGGATTATGATCCATCCAATATTTTTTAAAATCCATTGGACCAACAATCATAAATGTAATGGATCAACTTTTATCCATTCCAAAACCAATTTATTTTTTTCATATTATTTTTCACCAAATAAAAAAAACCTCCATTTGTAACCAAAAAAAAAAAATTCCAACTAATTTTCTCTTATGTTCCATATTATTTTTTCTTCACTGTTTTTTATTTTATTTATCTGTTTTTTTTGTTATATTAAGTATTAACTAATTAATTGTTCTCAAGCACCAGTAGTAGCCCACGTTATCACGTACGTTTTCTTTTTTCGTTGCCTTTTTTTGGTGAGAAACTTAAAAAAAATATTAATTAATTGGATAATGATCCATCCAATACTTTTTCTTAATCCATTGGATCAAACAAAAAAATGAGGTGGATCATTTATTATCCATTCCAAAATTAAAAAAAAAGAAGATAATCCTTTATTATCCATTTCAATTTTTTTCTCCAAATCATTTTTCTGCTGCACAAAATTCTGTTCTTATTTCTTATCCCCAATTTCCACCATTTTCAGAACCCTTGATACAGTAATCAAAATTTCTGAAACGCAACTTCTTCGTCCAAGCTAGAGTCAAATTCTCCAACATGCAACACGTCTCATTGGTTTCTCTCTACCATTACTCATGCATCTCTTGTTATTCCTTGTTTGGATCTCATCAATGACATTTTTTCCTTTTCATGCGCACAATTTCCTATATCATGTAATTTTTCATGCTTTCTGTAAAATATTATCAATTTAAGAAATAACTAAATTCTCTGTCATCTTCTTATTGTTACTGCACGCCGCTTCTCTTTCACGTTTTCTTTGTGAATTTGCTGTCAAAGTATTCAACACCTTTTCTAATTAGATTTTCCCTTTGTCCAGGATATATGCACCGTTTCAGTTAATCTCAAAGTTTGTCTTCAGGTTCTTTTTGTCGTTTAGAGAGAGATTTTTATTTTATTTATTAATTTTTGCAAGAAATTCATATATTTAATTATGGTCTTTAAAATTCTAGAGAGAGAGAGAGAGAAAAATTAGGAGAGAGACAATTTTTAATTTGTGAAAATTATTAAAAGAAAATTTTAGTGTAAAATATATTTTTAAGTGGATGGATTGGATATCCATCCATACAAAAATGATTAATGGATGGATTGGATGGTTTTTTATTAAATAGATTATGGATGGATTGGATTTTTTTAATACATTTTTAATGGATCAAAATGAATTGATGGATTATTTTGATCCGATCCATTACAATCCGAATCAAAATCCATCCGATCCATCCATTTTCCACCCTTAGTCAAGAGCATATGGTTGTTATCTAATAGGGAAAAAATTTGCACATTCCAATTTATTTGCATAACGTAGAACGCTGCCTGGTAGAAATCGGTGGCTTGTTCTGCCATGGGCCATGGGACATGCAGAATAGTACGAAGTATTGTTTGTGGCAGCAGCCATTGAACAGATAAGAAGCTAAAAACTATAGCTGCAAATATGAAAAAAAAAGAAGTGAAATTCAACACAACACACATTAACATAATAACAATAACAAAGGGAAACCCTAAATTCAAAGGACCAAAGAAAACAAGGAACAGCGCAAAGCAAAACAGTTTCAGTTAAAACCCTAGATCAAAATAGAAAAGGGAAACCCTAAATTCAACACAACACACATTAACATAATAACAATAATAAAAGGAAACCTTAAATTCAAAGGACCAAAGAAAAGAAGGACCAGCGCAAAGCAAAATAGTTTCAGTTAGAATCCTAGATCAAAATAGAAAAGGGAAACCCTAAATTCAACACAACACACATTAACACAATAACAATAATAAAGGGAAACCATAAATTCAAAGGACAAAAGAAAAAAAGGAGCAACACAAAGCAAAATAGTTTCGGTTAAAACCCTAGATCAAAATAGAAAAGGGAAACCCTAAATTCAACACAACACACATTAGCATAATAACAATAATAAAGGGAAACCCTAAATTCAAAGGACCAAAGAAAACAAAGAGCAGCGAAAAGCAAAACAGTTTCAGTTAAAACCCTAGATCAAAATAGAAAAATGAAGAATCTTACTAAAAAAGATGCTGCGAGTGTGTTTGTAAGTTTGTTGAGAGTGGAGCTGCTACTATATATATATAGAGAGAGTGAGCGGGAAATGAAATGTTTTAAGGAGGATTGATTCAAAAAAAATGTTTAAAGCAATGTTGAGGATATCCTGATAGTCCTTTGAAGGATGAGCATGAGGCCTATTTGTATTGGGCTTGGCATCGATGTTGGGCTTAATCTCAACGACGACAGAAGAAGAAGCTACTTGTACTTCTTTCAGGGACCACTGAAATGCCCATTCCGAAATGCTTCTGTTCATCGTTGACTTCGACTTTGACGCCTCATCCGGCCATAGTTGCTCCGCTATTTCATCCACTGAGAACACCCTTCCCAATATTCTCTCTTCTCTCTCTTTCTGCAACTGCTAGCGAAGCCTTGTGCCACAAAATACACTTTTTTCTAACCCCAAATTTCTTACTCCAATGATAACAATCATGTAAACGAGGTTGCCGAAGACGAGCTTGGGTTAGGCAGATCTGGTGAGCGGTGAGCTCATATCTGGCCGGAGTGCCGGTATGAGAGAGACTGAAAGAGAGATCGGAGAGAGAAGGGAGGGAGATGATGTGAATAAATAAATTATTGGAAGAAATTTCTGGGTTTATACAGCTGGAGACTACTAAAAACAAAACCTATACTGACACTAACATCTAATAGGAAAGCTAAAGACCAAAAAAAGTTAACTCCTAGTCTTCTACATCTACATATCATAAAAAAATGTTGAAAAAGAAACAAAAATGAAAATATTGTGTGTATTTAAATCATTTTTTCAGATTATAACATTTACTAATGATTTCCTTAAAAAAAACATTTACTAATGCTTCTTATATTATTTTTTAAGCTTCTTATACTTATTTTTACGCTTACAATTATTGTATTTAGTTCAATTTATGTTTAGCATTTTCATAAATTTTATATACATATATTTTTATACATATAAATTTTTTACAGAATTTTTTTACACTGTTGGATGTAGGAAAGAAAGTGGGAGGAAAGAAAGTGTTAGGAAAGAAAGGGAAAGAAAAGAAAAAGAGTGAAAAATGAGAGGATTATTTAGTTGTTTGGTATGAGAGAAAAATAAAGAAAATAAAATTAAAACTTTTCTCTCCTCTTATTTGGTTGAGGAGAAAGCAAGAAGAAAGAAAAAAATATTTGTGAAATGACATAAATATCCCTACATAAAAATAAGTTATAATAAATAGAAAAAGAGAAATGATAAAACACACCCTCTAACACACTAAGTTGATATTTTAGATCACATTTTACACAAAACCCTGAATATTGGTCGAAAGCCTCTAAATTACAAATTCGGATAATTCCTTTTCATCATCTCTTTAACCTTAAAGACCCACGACTCATTTTGAAGTCTTAGAACACTTAATTTAGTATCAAAAATAGTTTTATACCATCAAAAACAGTTCCAAATATTTTATTGCTAACCCTACCTCTTTTGATTTAAATGAGTCAAGCCCGAAACGGCCCGTGAATAACTCGTTTAGGTTTTGTAGTCTTTAAGTTGTTGCAGCGGTTTTTGTTGGGTGAAGTTGCTCTGCTAGCATTGGACTAGATATCTCAATAAATAGATGGTGATCATGTTTTTTTTTTGGACTCATGCTTTTGTAGTGGTTAAGTTTAAATTGTATATTTGGACTCATGCTTTTCTAATGGTCAAGCTTAAATTGTATTTAGCAAGGGCATGTTTTTAGGATGATTTGGTCATGCTTTTGAAGTTTCTTTTTTATAATATTTAAGAAATCTTGAATTTAACATACCATATGTTAAGTACATATCGCTATTTTTATGGATTATCATATAATATTAAAATATTTATTAAGTACTAAATTGATAAAATTAAAAAGTAATTAAAGAAATTTTTTTCTTCAATTCAAAAATAATTTAATTATAAATGAGCTAAACAAGTCAAGTTCAAGCTTTATTATCTTTAAATAAGTCAAGTTCAAACTTTTAGTTAGACTCGTTTAAATAAATGACCGAGCTCAAGCTTTATGATAGTGTGAATCCGCAAGTGTACGATTTCATCGTCAAGTAATAAAAAGATCGAACCCACTGAGACTGTGATCTCAAACAACGATTAATTATTAAATTAATTAAACTAAACAAGAAAAAGATTTGGTTTTTGAAATAAGAGTTGACTAACAAATCAAGTATTTAAAACACAATCAAATAGAATCACAAAGCAAATCAAATCTGGAGTTTTTCAAATTAAAAAAGATTTTCAGGAATTGGGTTACCAACAAGACTGCTTATGTTACTAAATTGACTACCCTTCTTGTTAATTATCAAAATTGCTTTGAAGGTGAATTTATCCTAATAAAGTTAATGTTCCCTCTCGAGATACAGAAACCATGCCCAATTAAACCAACCCCTACTCTCGTGGTAATTGTATTTAAATTGGACCCATTGAGGTCTGTGACAATTCAATTAACCCTCGAAGGACCGCTTCTAACTCTCGTGATTTAAGTCCTAAGTTCAATCCCTATAGATCCAATACCTAGGTTCACTTCTCATTTCATCACTAGAATATCTAAGACATGCAAATAAGTGCACACCAAATTCACAAGTAATTATAACAATAGGAATTAAATCAAAAGCAAATTGGAATTAACAAAGGGAAAAGATCAATTCATAACATAAAACAAGTCTTGGGCATAACCCTAATTCCTAGAAATAAAAGAACTACTCAAGCATTGCCATGGTCATAGCAATCTTGATTAAAAAGAACATACAAATCCTAAGAGAAGAGAAGAAATTGGAGAAGAAGAGAAATCCTAAATTAAGCCTAAGGTAACAGCCAAGAGATCCTATTTTCGAGCCTAATTGCCCTATTTATAGCGTATGTTGTTGGGAAAAAGCCAGAGATAACAATCTCTAATGAAGCAAATATTTTTCCCTTCACTTGTGCAAATAAATAGGCACAACAAAAATATTTTTCCACAGGATAGTATCAATGGCAGAAAAATAAATAACAATGACACCACAATTTTAACGTGAAAAACTCCCCAGTGTAGGGATAAAAACCACGGGACCAAGTCCAGCAAAAGCTTCCACTATAAATAATAATGGGTACACCAAGTCTTCCTAGAAATACTAGGGAACACCAAATCAGCAATACATCACCCAAAAGGTGGATACAAGCAAGCAACAAGAGAGAAACCCCACAACAATGGGTATAACAACTCAGCTCAAAGAGAAGGCAAAACAACAAATAAAATATATCAAACTAACGAGCTCATTGGTAGGAATAACATACTGAAATTTCAGCAAAAACGGAGCAAGTTTGCTGTACCACCTTCCACCACCTGAACCCTCTTTCTTCTTCTTTTTTCTTCTCACCGTCTCTGTGTCTGTGTGCAGCCCCTAAACTTTTTTTTTTCTAACCTAGGGATTTAAATCCTTTCTTCATGTGCCACATGGACTTGGGCCCATTATTAACCATTCCTTTTTTTTTTCTTTTCTTTGTTTTTACTTTTTATCTAGTGGGTCCTATTTAGGAGGGAACCTGTTCCGTTCGAATATCTCAAGTGGGAGATACTCGTCCGGAGAAGCTCTTGTGGGAGTGTTTTGGAATTAGCTTGACAGAATCAGAATTCTGCTCCTACGTATCCAAATGGGAATCAAAGCAAACGTAGTTCTAAGTGAGGGGGTTGGACCCTTATTTATAGAGATGTTTTGGTGTAACAGTTTGAGTTGGACTGTTATTGAGATCCTATTTGTTAGGATCGGGTTGTTATCTCAACTAGATAAAGATAAGGATAAGGCTCCGAGTTATGCGGAGGGATATTAGGACCAGCGAGATATTCGGCCCAGTCAGTTGTGACTGGATAGCTCGGGGCCGAGATATCTTCATCCGTGGCCTGCTGTGGAATAGACCCGAGTAGTTATCCTCGGGTGTCAAGTGCATTAATAGGTCTTCGGCTTTATAGGAATTCGGGTCACGACCCACTTACAAGAATGAGCTCGATCGTACTGACAATCCTCGGCCTTATATCTTTGGCCAGTACACAAGCCCCCCGAGCTCTGAGCTTAAATAAGCGAAAGAGCTGACGAGTATCAAACCGAGCTTATGCTTCGGCGGCTGGACTTTCTTCCTTCTGTGTTTTGAACCGTCATTTCAAGCCGCCATTTCAACTGACTTTTCCTCCTGTCAGAGGAGGCAATCATTTCCCCTGATCCTTCTGCGACACGCTACAGGTGAGTAACCCTAGAGTTCCGCGCCCATTTAATGAGGGGAAAATTAAAAGTCACACCTTTTTATTTCAAGAACCGTGGACCGTTGATCGTATCTCATCATCAATCGTGGTAGCTATAAATATCTTCTCCTGTTTCACCTCACTCCCCCTTGCCTATCTTCCTTCACCCTTCATCTCTGTCTTTCAAGATTCTGCCATCACTTTCCTGCCTTTCACTCTTCAGGTACGCCCAGTCTTCTTCCCTCTTTCGTGCTTCTAAGTTTATTTTCTGTTTCCAGATATGAGTTCGTCCGAGTCTTCTGAGTCGAACACCTCGCCTCTGGTTGAGCGCGAGGTTTCCCCCATTGGGGGCTCTCCTTCCACGTATTCTGTTCCTTCACAGGAACTAAACATCGGTCAGGTGGGACCGTCCTCCTCCAGGTCGTCTTCCTCTGAGTCTGATTCTTCTGGGTCCGACTCTTCTAGGTCTGATTCCCCCTCCCCCCAAGTTTCCAAACCCGCCGCTCACAAACAACGCCAAAGGGTTCCAAAAGACCCTGTTCCCGATATTACCCTTCCTGGGTATACCTGGGTTAAGGGCGAAGTTGGGGCTTATTTTTCTGACTTTCAGACTTTAGATTCAATTGCTCGTCTTCGGTCCCAGATTAATATCTCGGCGTCCGGAGACGAATCCGAGTTTATTTGTTCCCCATGCTCGGGTACCGAGTATGTCTTCCTCAGGGCTCATCCTTCTGAGCCCCCTTTTACATATATGTATAAAACATTATTTGCTCAGCTGCGCGTGTCTCTTCCTTTAACTGAGTTTGAGTGTGACGTTCTGAGAACCATGAACGTCGCACCTACTCAGCTTCATCCCAACAGTTGGACTTTTATAAAAGCCTTTCAAATTTTGTGTAAATACATCGGGATGGAGCCCACTACTCCAAAATTTTTGTACTTTTACCAAACAAGGTTTGGTGAGAAAATGGGATGGATTTCCCTCAATGGACTGAACCGAAGAGGACTGATTAGTTTATACACATCATCGTATAAAGACTTCAAAGTCGGCTTCTTCCGAGTTCACCCCTCGGGCTCTCACTCTTCCCACTTTTTTGATGAAAATGGATGCGCCAGGTTTCCTTTATACTGGCAATCATCTCCTACCAAATTCGTTGGTTTTGAATACCAATCCCTTCCTGCCGAGGATAGACGGGATATAGATATATTAGAAAAACTTCCTCGGCCTCTCCATTGTGGACGTCTTCTGAAACTCCCCTTTTCATCCACTCCGAGAGCCGACTTCAAAAGTAAGTGTTCGACTTTTTAGTTTTTAAATCTTTTCTGTATGTGTTCCTGTACTAACAACTTTTCTTTTCGGCAGTTATCATGGGGAAATTTGACTTCTCCAAGCTTTTGAAATCTGCCGTGAAAGAGGGTCAGGGTCCCTCAACGACCGAGAAGAAAAAGAAAAGAATTCCTCCGGCCGTTGCTAAGGCCACTACCAAGGGGGCTTCATCATCCGCCCCTAACAAAAGAAAAAGGGTAGAGATAGTAGTCGACGCCGAAGATTCTTCCCCTCCTCGCTCAAGTCCCCCACATCCTACCACTCATGAGACGGGAACTACGGGGCGAGAGGAGCAAATTCCTCCTTCTACCGAGGTGAAGTGGTATAACACTTCTCTGAAAGCAGGAACCTCGTCTCTCTGGGACGAAGACTTCAATCCCTTCCCTTCTTTTGACTCGAATTTCCTGAAGCCCGCTGATCTCCGCTTAATCAAGAAACACGGGGCTCAGTCTAGTATGGAGGCCCTCTCGACCTACTGCATCCGAGCTGCTTCTCTGGCTCGCTTTTGTAGCCGAGATTTGATGGAGACTGAGAGGAAATCCCAGCACCTGGAAGCTGAACTTGCTTCTATTGAGAAGCTGAAAGGGGATTTTACCCAGATCTCCGCGGAGCGTGATGAGCTGGCCAAAGCCAATAATATCCTGAACACTACCATCGCCGAGCTTAATGGCCAGAACTCCGAGCTTAACTCCCAAGCAAAATTAGCTGAGGAGAATAAAGCTCGGGCTGATGAGGATAAAGCTCGCGCTGAAGAAGAGCTCAAGAAGGCTCGAGTTGTAATCGAACAACTTCAAGCCGCCCTGGAGGCCGAGACTAAGGCCAAGATGGAAGTTCAGGCAGATTTAAAAGAGGCCACCGACTGCATTCTTGCTGAGCATCAGAAAGGTTTCGCAAAGGCCATTGCTCAAGTTGAAATTCTCGCTCCGGGGATTGATATCTCGGGTGCCGATGTGACTAAAGAGGTGCACAATGGGGAACTTGTTCCCATTATTCCCTAAGAGGAAGAGGAGGTGGAGGGGGGGGGGGGGGGAGATTCTCCTGAGGATCACATCGACGCCGAAGAGAGCCCTAGGGACGGATAACTATTTTTATTTTTCATTCCTCTGTAATGGGCTTTTCCCCTTGTAATCCTTGTCAATCTAATGAAAAACTCTTCCAGCATCTTGATGACTTCCTCTTACTTTTATAGAATTTGTTAGTCCGAGATATTCTTTGAATTCCTTTCATGATTTAATCCTTTAAAAAAGGATGTTAACTGGGAGAATAGCATTCTTCTGGATTCAATTGATGCTTGTATCCGATTTTTCCTAATAATTTCAAGGCTCGAACTCGGCCTTAATAATTTAATAACTCGAACTCGACTTTTCACAATTTAAATGGCTCGAACTCGGCCTTTAGGCTCAAACTTGGCCCTTAACAATTTCAATGACTCGAACTCGGCCTTTACGATTTAAATGGCTCGAACTCGGCCTTTAGTAATTTAGTGGCTTGTACTCGGCCTTTCGCAATTTAAATGGCTAGAACTCGGCCTTTAACAATTTCAATGGCTCGATCTCGACCTTTAGGCTCAAACTTGGCCTTAAATAATTTAATCGGCTCGTACTCGGCCTTTAGGCTCAAACTTGGCCTTAAATAATTTGAACGGCTCGTACTCGGCCTTCAGGCTCAAACTTGGTCTTAAATAATTTAAACGGCTCGTACTCGGCCTTGAGGCTCAAACTTGGCCTTACATAATTTAAATGGCTCGTACTCGGCCTTCAGGCTCAAACTTGGCCTTAAATAATTTAAATTGCTCGTACTAGGCCTTCAGGCTCAAACTTGGCTCAAACTTGGCCTTAAATAATTTTACGAGGCTCGTACTCGGCCTTCAGGCTCAAACTTGGCCTTAAATAATTTAACGGCTCGTACTCGGCCTTGAGGCTCAAACTTGGCCTTAAATAATTTAAACGGCTCGTACTCGGCCTTCAGGCTCAAACTTGGCCTTAAATAATTTAACGGCTCGTACTCGGCCTTCAGGCTCAAACTTGGCCTTAAATAATTTAACGGCTCGTGCTCGGCCTTGAGGCTCAAACTTGGCCTTAAATAATTTAAACGGCTCGTACTCGGCCTTCACAATTTTAAATATTCGCAGAATAAATACATCAGCAAAATAAGAAAATAGACCAATGTTCATAATAACTTCTTTTATTGGATAGAAAAGAAAGTCTGCGGTGTGCCTCGTTAAAACCTTCTCGGTCAAAACCCTTTTTTGGGATAAAATACCGAGGTAGGAAAAAGAGTACATCACCTGACTATATACATCAATTGTAGCTTAGTGCACTGATCGGGATGTGATCCAAGCTGGAACTTCTCCAACTCCTCAATGGGTTGTGGCCGTTGTTCTTGCATGTCAATCCTCGGGTCTAGTACAACAGAACTAACTGAATTTACAGACTCGTCTTTTCCTCTGTCTAGTGTTTCTGCAGGTGTAGGTTTGAGTTTGCTTACACGCAAACTATCGGCATAGTATTGTCTGGCCATTTTTTGATCAGCCCGGATAGCAATTATGTCTCCCGAGTTGGAAGGGAACTTCATAGTAAGGTGGGGAGTAGAGACCACGGCTCCCAACTCGTTCAAGGATGGTCTCCCGATCAAGATATTGTACGATGTTACTGCATTAACCAACACGTACCTGACCAAAATAGTTTTGGACATTTTGCCATCTCCAAAAGTAGTTAGGAGGTCTATGTATCCTCGGGTATCCACCTGTTCCCCAGCAAAGCCGACGAGTTTACTGTCGTATGGCTGAATAGATTTTTCTGGGATCCCGAGCTTCTGAAATGTTGAATAATATAGGATATCAGCCGAGCTCCCCTGGTCGACGAGAATTTGTCTTGACCGAGAAGTTGGCCAATTGTACTGTGATTACCATTGGGTCATACTGATTAGGATCCACACCCAAGAAGTCTTCATCGACGAAAATAATCGGTGGGGAAACCCTCGGGGGTTTGCCAGCTACCGACTTTACAACCCAAATAGCCCGCAGATGTTTTCTCCTAGCTGAACTCGTTGTGCCTCCTCCCGCAAATCCACCTGAAATAGTGTTTATTACACCTCGTACAGTATTATCCTCCTCACTCCTTTCATTCTGATCTTCCCTATTTTCTTCTCTTTCATTATTTTGCCGACCGTCGCCCCTTCTAGGGCTTTGGCCACCTCCTCTTCTTCTATCTCTGCCACGCCCTTCATCATTGTTGTGATTTCTCCGAACGAAATTATTCAGATGACCAGCTTGCACTAACTCTTCAATCTTGTCATGCAGGACCCAGCACTCTTCGGTGGTATGCCCATAGTTACGATGGTACCGACAATGCTTCTGTCTTTCAGCATTCTGGGGCGTGTGGCCACGGTTGGGGAGCTGCAAAAGTTCTGCGTTGTAGGCTTCCTCAAATACCTGAGCTCGATTGGCGTTGAGGGGGGGGGGGGGGGTGTAGTGCTCACCTCAGATGTGTTTTTGAATTTCTGATTGTCACCTCCAACCCTCCTCTTCTCTCTCCCTTCTCGTCTATCGGAATCATCGGTTCTTTCTCTTTTCTTAGACTCTTCTATTTCCTCCATATTAATGAATCCGACAGCTTTTCTCCTCAACTCATCCATACTGGATGGAGGCTTCCGAGCTAGGTGTCTGGTGAAAGGGCCAGGCCGTAATCCGGTCAAGATAGTATGTAGTACGACATCGACACTGAGATTCCGGATGAGGACAGTCTCTTTGCTGAACCTGGGCATAAAATCACGTAGAGACTCATTTTTTTCTTCCTTAAAATTTACCAACGAGGCCGAGGTTTTTTGATGAGCTCGGCTCGTGGCAAACTGAGCATTGAATTTAGTCATAAACGTGTCAAAGGAGTCAACTGATGCTGGCGGTAGCTGAGTATACCAGCTTAATGCAGCATCTTTCAGAGTAGTAGGGAAGACTTTACACATGACAGCATCATCGTCGGTAAAGAGGTATATTTGAGTAGTGAAGGCATCTAAATGACGTTCCGGGTCCGAGGTGCCATCATACCTGTCAATATTTATTGTTTTGTAGTTGACTGGTAGAGGAACCTCCATGATGGCGTCGGTGAAGGGATGTCTCGGCCTCCGCACGCTGGCCCTTTCATTAGGCCTATTTGCCTGAAATGAAAGTTCAGGGGCCTGCCTAGGAAATTCCTCCTCGTCTGCTCGGTCAACATGATGAGAAGCCCGGGGTTGTGGGCCTCCTTCTCTGCGCGTGTTTCTGGTCCTTCATTCTCGGCTGTCCGACGCTCCCTCTCATGAGGAGAAGAGGCGGACCTTTCTCTGCTTTGTTCTCGTTCACGACGACTGTTCTGCCGCCGAATCTCCTCATTCTCCCTTCTCAGCTTTGCCACTTGTGCGAGGAGTTCTTGAATAATGGGATTGTCGGTTGTTATAGCTGGGTTTATGGATCGTTCTCCATTATCCCCATTGTTGGCATTCTCAGGATCCTCTCTCCTGCAATTCCCGCTCCTTGTCCTCACCATTGTTTGTGGTATGGGAAGATTTTACTTCGATTCCCACAGACGGCGCCAAATGTTCCGTCCGAATATCTCAAGTTGGAGATACTCGTCCGGAGAAGCTCTTGTGCGAGTGTTTTGGAATTAGCTTGACAGAATCGGAATTCTGCTCCTACGTATCCAAATGGGAATCAAAGCAAATGTAGTTCTAAGTGAGGGGGTTGGACCCCTATTTATAGAGATGTTTTGGTGTAACAGTTTGAGTTGGACTGTTATTGAGATCCTATTTGTTAGGATCGGGTTGTTATCTCAACTAGATAAAGATAAGGATAAGGCTTCGAGTTATGCGGAGGGATATTAGGACCAGCGAGATATTCGGCCCAGTCAGTTGTGACTGGATAGCTCGGGGCCGAGATATCTTCATCCGTGGCCTGTTGTGAAATAGGCCCGAGTAGTTATCCTCGGGTGTCAAGTGCATTAATAAGTCTTCGACTTTATAGGAATTCGGGTCACGACCCACTTACAAGAATGAGCTCGGGCGTACTGACAATCCTCGGCCTTATATCTTTGGCCAGTACAGAACCCACCCAACAAATCTCCCCCTTCCCGACTAAGTGGGAAGATACTGCTCAACCATGCCTGCTATCTTTCTGCAACAAATCAACTTTGTCATAGGCAAGGTCTTTGTCATCATATCTGAACCATTTTCATCAGTATGGATCTTTTCAAGTGAAAATGTCTTCATCTCTAGCGCATCTCGCATCCAATGATACTGCACCTCAATGTGCTTTGACCTGGAATGAAAAGTTGGATTCTTGCTGAGATGGATAGCACTCTGACTGTCACAAAATAACATAAACTTCTCTTGCTTGAGGCCCAACTCTTGTAGGAATTTCTGCATCCACAAAAGTTCTTTAGAAGCTTCAGTAATGGCAATATACTCAGCCTCATTGGTAGACTAAGCAACACATTTTTGTAATCTTGATTGCCAAGACACTGCTCCCCCTGCAAAAGTCTTCAAATATTCAGAAGTAGATTTTCTTGAATCAACATCACCGGCCATATCTGAATCTGTGTAGCCATCTAACACAGGTTGACCACCCCCAAAGCATAAACATACTCTGGAAGTGCCTCTGAGATACCTGAAAATCCACTTCATTGCTTGCCAGTGGTCTCTACCAGGATTAGAGAGAAAACGACTAACAACTCCAACAGCATGGGCAATATCCGGCCTTGTGCATACTATAGCATACATCAAACTACCAACCGCGGATGCATAAGGAACCTTCTTCATATCTTCTTTGTCTTTCTCACTTGTAGGGCATTGTTGAGAGCTCAACTTGAAATGACTTGCAAGTGGAGTACTAACAGGTTTAGAATTGCTCATGTTAAACCTCTCTAATACCTTCTCAATATACTTATGTTGAGACAACCACAATTTCCCATTCTTCCTATCACGAGTAATTCTCATGCCAAGGATTTGCTTTGCAGAACCTAAATCCTTCATAGCAAAGGCCTTGCTCAAATCTTTCTTCAGACAATCAATCTTCTTTGTGTCATGACCAACAATCAACATGTCATCCACATATAGCAAGAGGATAATAAAATCATCATCAAGGAATTTCTTCATAAACACACAATGATCTGAAGCGGTTTTACTATAACCATGTTTCTCCATGAAAGAATCAAATTTCTTGTACCATTGCCTTGGTGCTTGCTTGAGTCCATACAAACTTTTCTTCAACTTGCACACAAGCTGCTCTTTTCCTTTGACCTTGAAGCCTTCAGGTTGCTCCATATAAATTTCCTCCTCCAAATCACCATGAAGGAATGCTGTCTTCACATCAAGTTGTTCAACCTCTAGGTTCAAGCTAGCTGCTAATCCAAGCACAACTCGAATAGAGGACATCTTCACCACAGGTGAGAAAATTTCTTCAAAGTCAATACCTTTCCTCTGATTGAAGCATTTCACAACCAATCTTGCTTTGTACCTTGGTTGGGAGCTGTTCTCTTCTGATTTCAGCTTGAACACCCACTTGTTCTCGAGTACTTTCCTACCCTTAGGCAACTTCACCAATTCAAATGTGTGATTCTCATGCAAGGAATTCATTTCTTCTTGCATGGCCTTCAACCACTCTTCCTTGTGCACATTTACAATAGCCTCTTCATAACTTTCTGGCTCTCCACCATCAGTGATCATCACATACTCATATGGAGTGTATCTTTGGGAAGCATGACGCTCTCTGGTAGATCTTCTCAATTGAGGCTCAACTGGTGGCTCAACTAGAACCTCTTCAACTGGTTCATCATGGTGAGGTGTAGGGTCGTCATTTGTATTCCCATCATCTACCTGTATATCTCCCTCTTCAACAAAAGTTCCAGTAGGGGGTTTAGGCACAACATCAATATAACTTCTGGCAACCGTTTTCTGTTTCTCAGCTTTCTCAAAATCTTCAATGGTTTGGTCTTCAAGAAATATCACATCCCGGCTTCTGATAATTTTTCTGTCAGCTGGATCCCAGAGTCTATAACCAAACTCTTCATAACCATAACCCAATAAGACACATTGTTTGGATTTTCCATCGAGTTTGGACCTCTCATCTCTTGGAATGTGAACAAAACTCCTGCAACCAAACACTCTCAAATGACTATAAGAGACGTCTTTCCCTGTCCATACTCTGTTTGGAACATCATCATCTAGTGGCACAGAAGGAGAAAGGTTGATCAAATCCACTGCAGTTCTCATTGCATCACCCCAAAAGGATTTGGGTAATTTTACATGAGAGAGCATACACCCGATTCTGTCATTAATGGTACGGTTCATTCTCTCTGCAACTCCATTATGTTGAGGTGTCTTTGGAGCTGTCTTCTCAAGCCTAATTCCATGTTCTTTGCAATATTCTTCAAACGGACCCCTGTATTCACCACTATTATATGCTCGGACACATTTCAACTTGCTTCCTTTTTCTCTTTCAACACTTGCATGAAAGTGATTGAAGACACCAAGTACCTGATCTTTAGATTTCAAAGCTAAAGCCCACACTTTTCTAGAGTGATCATCAATAAAAGTAACAAAGTATGAAGCACCACCAAGAGGCTTACAATCCATAGTGCAAACATCAATATGAACTAAATCAAGAACATTTGGCCTCCTATGAGGACCAGAACTACGAAATGAAATTCTATGTTGTTTTCCAACAAAACAATGAGAGCAAGTATTTAAAGGTGTACCTTTCATAGGAAGAGAATTTTTCCTAGCAAGGATGTTGAGTCCTTTCTCACTCAAGTGACCAAGGCGCATATGCCACAAATCAGAAGAAGCATCTTTAACTTTCCAGGCATCCTGTAGAGAGTAGTGAGGCTTTCTTCTTTTGTCACGACTAGTGACCTTTTGGTGAGATTGCATATGCCACCACCAAGGTAAGTATGATAACCCTCAATGTCCAAGGCTTTAACATAAATCAAGTTGAGACGGATATCTGGAACATGTCTGACATTCTTCAATTGTAGCTTGCACCCAATGTTGGTTTCAATCCAAACATCTCCCATACCAACAATTTTACATACCTCTTCATTTCCCATTTTAACCGTGCCAAAGTCACCAGCAGTATAAGATGAGAAGAAATCACGCCTAGGAGTGACATGGTATGAGGCTCCAGAATCAACAATCCAACTAGAATTATGGCATGCTAGATTTATAGAATTATCATCACAGACAATGTAAACATCACTATCAGATGCAACTGCAGTTGTGTCTTTATCATTTTTCTTCTATTTGTCTTCATCTCTTTCTCTTGACTTCTCTCTCTTTAGGAACCTGCATTGTCTTTTGATGTGTCCCACCTTGCCACAATGATAACATTTCACTTCTTTTCTAGTCCTGAACTCGCTTCTTGACTTGCTACGACTGTCAGATTTTTCATGCTTATGGAAATGTCTGGTTTGACTTCTCCCCCGTGACTCTGCAACTAGTGCTTCTGACTGAGTGGAGGTACCATTCAAACCACTCTCCTTTCTTCTAGCTTCTTCATTCAACATGCTCTCTTTTACCATTGACATTGTCAACTTCCCATTAGGAGCTGAATTAGTCAATGTCACAACCAGAACTTCCTAAGTGTCAGACAAGGAACTAAGCAACAACAAGGCTTGTAACTCATCATCTAATTTAATATCTGTTGCTGTCAACTGATTCACAGTATTTCTGAAAAATACTCATATGCTCTGCCATTGAATCCCCTTCTTTGTATTTCATATTCACCAGCTTCCGGATCAGAAATGCTTTATTTTGCACATTCTTCCGCTCATACAGCTCGGCCAACTTCTTCTACATTTTCTGGGCATCTGTTTCTGTGTCTACATGAGGATATACACTCAAATCCAGTCACTGCCTAATCAAAGCAACTGCCTTTCTATTCATCTTCTTCAAATCACTTTCATTTTTATCCTTGGGTCGGGCAGTGTCCCCCTCAATGGGATCATACAAGTCTTTGCTGTATAACATATCTTCCATGAGGGTCTTCCAAAGTGTATAATTTGTAGAGTTCAGCTTAATCATATTTGGCCCTTGATTTTCCTCCATTTAAATGCACAGTACAGAACAACCTAAGCTCTGGATACCACTTTGTTGGGAAAAAGCCAGAGATAACAATCTCTGATGAAGCAAATATATTTCCCTTCACCTGTGGAAATAAATAGGCACAACAAAAATATTCTTCCACAGGATAGTATCAATGGCAGAAAAATAAATAGCAATGACACCACAATTTTAATGTGGAAAACTCCCCAGTGTAGGGATAAAAACCACGGGACCAAGTCCAGCAAAAGCTTCCACTATAAATAATAATGGGTACACCAAGTCTTCCTAGAAATACTAGGGAACACCAAATCAGCAATACATCAACCAAAAGGTGGATACAAGCAAGCAACAAGAGAGAAACCCCACA
The DNA here is from genome assembly GCA_030762895.1 of Sophora flavescens. Taxonomy (NCBI): domain Eukaryota; kingdom Viridiplantae; phylum Streptophyta; class Magnoliopsida; order Fabales; family Fabaceae; genus Sophora; species Sophora flavescens. The sequence continues at coordinate 287,104,288 of CM061062.1, forward strand.
ACAATGGGTATAACAACTCAGCTCAAAGAGAAGGCAAAACAACAAATAAAATATATCAAACTAATGAGCTCATTGGTAGGAATAACATACTGAAATTTCAGCAAAAACGGAGCAAGTTTGCTGTACCACCTTCCACCACCTGAACCCTCTTTCTTCTTCTCTTTTCTTCTCACCGTCTCTGTGTCTGTGTGCAGCCCCTAAACTTTTTTTTATAACCTAGGGATTTAAATCCCTTCTTCATGTGCCACATGGACTTGGGCCCATTATTAACCATTCCTTTTTTTTTCTTTTCTTTGTTTTTACTTTTTATCTAGTGGGTCCCATTTAGGAGGGAACCACCCAACATAGGTTAACTTGGGATTAAAGCAATTACAAATCAGATCAAATCAGCAAATCTCTTTTTCCAGATTTTGCGCGTCACTGCCGTGATGCCTGTCACGGCCAGGCCGTGACCAATTCTGACTTGGAGAGCTTGGGCTGGATTGCTTGTCACGGCCGTGATAGGTTCTGACTTTTGAAATCTTCATTTTCTTCAGCCTACGCGATCATGGCCGTGATGCTTGTCACCTCCAGGCCGTGATGGGCTCTGTTTGGCTCAAATTTCTTGTTTTTCAAGCAAGTCTTCATGCAAACTCCAACACAACTGGTCTTGGGCAATTTAACCATCAATTCCTGCACACACACCACAAAACCACCTTACCCGTTCCAAGGTAAAAACTAACAAAAATCAAATTAAATATGCCTGAACTATATGAAAATGCATGCAAAACTACAAAGAAATGAGGTGAAATCACACTCATCACTTTACTATTTTTTCACAAAAACTCAAGTTTCAAGTGCTCGATTCGGCTCGACTCGTTTACTCCACTACCGGTGGGCACGATCAAAAAGAAAGGAAAGATAAACTTATGCGAGTGCTTGAAAAGTCACTCATTTCTAAATGTGCAAGCCGTGATTTTTTATCTTTTTTTTTGCCTAGAAGATATTTTCCTTTTTGATTGTATAGTCTTAAAATTTATTTCACGCCTTTTTGTTAAATTTTGTTTTTTGCTACATATCTACAGGTGAAGTTATTTTATTATTTGCAAGTACACTTTCCGTGTCCTCACACATTCTTTGCAATGAAGTTACTCTCTTTCTTCGTGATTCTAGGATGAAGCACGAAAAAAAAGTGGTGCACCGCCGAAGCATTATTTAGAGTCATTGGATATATTATTATAATAACTCATGGTTCAGATTTTACACTTCAAACAAAAAATCACCACCTACTAGTTATTTAGATTTTCAAAAAAAATCAAATTACAATTTCATCCTCATTCCATCCATCCCCATTAACCGAAAGTTCACCCCATCTATCCCCATCCACCGGAAATTGAAGAAGTGTGAGTCTCCGTGTCATCCAGAAATCAGAGCCATCATAATTTATGATTCATGATACATGTCTATACAATCTCTCCTCCATCATGTCGTTTCCACAATGGTCTCTCGACCTTCAATTGTTACAACCTGTTCCGTCCGAATATCTCAAGTGGGAGATACTCGTCCGGAGAAGGTCTTGTGGGAGTGTTTTGGAATTAGCTTGACAGAATCGGAATTCTGCTCCTACGTATCCAGATGGGAATCAAAGCAAACGTAGTTCTAAGTGAGGGGGTTGGACCCCTATTTATAGAGATGTTTTGGAGTAACAGTTTGGGTAGAACTGTTATTGAGATCCTATTTGTTAGGATCGGATTGTTATTGCAGTTAGATAATGATAAGGATAAGGCTCCGAGTTATACGGAGAGATATTTGGACCAGCGAGATATTCGACCCAGTCAGTTGTGACTGGATAGCTCGGGGTCGAGATATCTTCACCCGTGGCCTGTTGTGGAATAGGCCCGAGTAGTTATCCTCGGGTGTCAAGTGCATTAATAGGTCTTCGGCTTTATAGGAATTCGGGTCACGGCCCACTTAGAAGAATGAGCTCGGTCGTATCGACAATCCTCGGCCTTATATCTTCGGCCAGTACACAAGCCCCCCGAGCTCTGAGCTTAAATGAGCGAAAGAGTTGGCAAGTATGGAACCGAGCTCATTCTTCGTCTGCTGGACTTTCTTCCTTCTGTGTTTTAAACCATCATTTCAAGCCGTCATTTCAACTGACTCTTCCTCTTGTCAGAGAAGGCAATCATTTCCCTTAATCCTTCTGAGGCACGCCACAGGTGAGTAACCCTAGAGTTCCGCGCCCATTTAATGAGGGGAAAATTAAAAGTCGCGCCTTTTTATTTCAAGAAACATGGACCGTTGATCGTATCTCATCATCAATCGTGGTAGCTATAAATACCTTCTCCTGTTTCACCTCACTCCCCCTTACCTATCTTCCTTCGCCCTTCATCTCTGTCTTTCAAGTTTCTGCCATTGCTTTCCTGCCTTTCACCCTTCAGGTACGCCCAGTCTTCTTCCCTCTTTCGTGCTTCTAAGTTTATTTTCTGTTTCCAGATATGAGTTCGTCCGAGTCTTCTGAGTCGAACACCTCGCCTCTGATTGAGTGCGAGGTTTCCCCCATTGGGGGTTCTCCTTCCAGTTCTTCTGTTCCTTCACAGGAACTAAACATCGGTCAGGTGGGACCGTCCTCCTCCAGGTCGTCTTCCCCTGAGTCTGATTCTTCTGGATCCGACTCTTCTAGGTCTGGTTCTCCTTCCCCCCAAATTTCCAAACCCGCCGCTCGCAAACAATGCCAAAGGGTTCCAAAAGACCCTGTTCCCGATATTACCCTACCTGGGTATACCTGGGTTAAGGGCGAAGTTGGGGCTTATTTTTCTGACTTTCAGTCTTCAGATTCGATTGCTCGTCTTCTGTCCCAGATTAATATCTCGACGTCCGGAGACGAATCCGAGTTTATTTGTTCCCCATGCTCGGGTACCGAGTATGTTTTCCTCAGGGCTCATCCTTCTGAGCCCCCTTTTACCTACATGTACAAAACACTATTTGCACAGCTGCGTGTGTCCCTTCCTTTCACTGAGTTTGAGTGCGACATTCTGAGAACCATGAATGTCGCACCCACTCAGCTTCATCCCAACAGTTGGGCTTTTATGAAAGCCTTTCAAATTCAGTGTAAATACATCGGGATGGAGCCCACTACTCCCAAATTTTTGTACTTTTACCAAACAAGGTTTGGTAAGAAAACGGGATGGATTTCCCTCAATGGGCTGAACCGGAGAGGACTGCTTAGTCTATACACATCATCGTATAAGGACTTCAAAGTCGGCTTCTTCCGAGTTCGCCCCTCGGGCTCTCACTCCTCCCATTTTTTTTTATGAGAATGGATGCGCCAGGTTTCCTTTATACTGGCAATCCTCCCCTACCAAATTCGTTGGTTTCGAATACCAATCCCTTCCTTCCGAGGATAGACGGGATATAGACATATTAGAAAAACTTCCTCGGCCTCTCCATTGTGGACGTCTTCTGAAACTCCCCTTCTCATCCACTCCGAGAGCCGACCTTAAAAGTAAGTGTTCGGCCTTTTAGTTTTTAACTCTTTTCTGTATGTGTTCCTGTACTAACAATTTTTCTTTTTGACAGTCATTATGGGGAAATTCGACTTCTCCAAGCTTTTGAAATCTGCTGCGAAAGAGGGTCAGGGTCCCTCCACGATCGAGAAGAAGAAGAAAAGACTTCCTCCGGCCACTGTTAAGGCCTCTGCCAAGGGGGCTTCATCATCCGCCCCTCACAAAAGAAAGAGGGTAGAAGTAGTGGTTGACGCCGAAGATTCTTCCCCTCCTCACTCAAGTCCCCCACACCCTACCACTCACGAGACGGGAACTACGGGGCGAGAAGAACAACTTCCTCCTTCTACCGAGGTGATGTGGTATAACACTTCTCTAAAAGCAGGGACCTCGTCTCTCTGGGGCGAAGACTTCAACCCCTTCCCTTCTTTTGACTCGAACTTCCTAAAGCCCGCTGATCTCCGATTAATCAGGCAACAAGGGGCTCAGTCTAGCATGAAGGCCCTCTCGGCCTACTGCATCCGAGCTGCCGCTCTAGCCCGCTTTTGTAGCCGAGATTTGGTGGAGACCGAGAGGAAATCCCGGCATCTGGAAGCTGAACTCGCTTCTATTGAGAAGCTGAAGGGGGATTTTTCCCGGACCTCCGCGGAGCGTGATGAGCTGTCTAAAGCCAACAATCTCCTGAGTACTACCATTACCGAGCTGAACGGCCAGAACTCCGAGCTTAACTCCCAAGCAAAATTTGCTGAGGAGAATAAAGCTCGGGCTGAAGAGGGTAGAGCTCGCGCTGAAGAAGAGCTCAAGAAGGCTCAAGCTGAAAACGAGCAACTTAAGGCTGCCCTGGAGGCCGAGACTAAGGCCAGGATGGAGATTCAGGAGGATCTGAAAGAGGCCACTGACTGCATTCTTGTGGAGCATCGGAAAGGTTTTGCAAAGGCCATTGCTCAAGTCGAAATTCTCGCTCCGGGGGTTGATATCTCGGGTGTCGATGTGACTAAAGAGGTGTTGAATGGGGAACTTGTTCCCGTTATTCCCGAAGAGGAAGAGGAAGTGGAAGGGGCGGAAGATTCTCCCGAGGATCACATCGATGCCGAAGAGAGTCCTAGGGACGAGTAACTGTATTCGTTTTTTGTTTTCTTCATCCCTTGTAATGGGCTTTTCCCCTTGTAACTTTGATTGACTTAATGAAAACTCTTCCACCATTTTGATGACTTCCTGTTCCTCTTGTAGCTTTTGTTTGGCCGAGATATTCTTTGAAATATTTTTATATTCCGACGTTGTGTTCGGCTTGTTTAAACAAGACCTCGGCTAAGACCGAGATATTCTGCCATCCGTATAAAAAATGGATAGTTGTTGTCACATGTGAAATGCATGATTCACGTTTTGCATATGTGGTCACACATTATGTGCCTTGGAAACCCCAGTGGGTTCATGCAATTACTACTCTTTGCTGAGTTTTGAGATTTATTTTTTCAATAAACCTTTTTCCAGCGCATATTTTTTCCTTTCCAACGCCTCCCCCCTTATAAATAGGGCTGTTTCACTGCTTCACTTATTCATTCTTCATTCTTTTCCACCAGCCAAATTCGTCCTCCTTCGACCCGAGTAGTTTTCGCCCCAAATACCCTTCATAATGTTACCAGGGGTTTACGTTCCTATCTCCCAGTTAACATCCTTTTTTGAGCTCTATAGCTGCCAAAAAGGATGTAAGTGGGAGATGGGATCCAGAACTCCTTTTATGATTTAATCCTTCAAAAAGGATGTTAACTGGGAGAATAGCAGTCTTCGGGAGTGGAGAAAGGGGTAGAGGCCGTCTACTCCCGAAGCAGACCGAGCACCTCATCGTCCAGCTTTCTCAGGGGGAAGTGATTACTTTCCCCCTTGAGGGAAAGTCGTGGCGTCCAATTGGGGGGAATACTGGCCAACTGGTCTTGCCCCTGTTCTAATTGGGGGAACTACTGGCCAGCCGGGCGGGCCTTATTTTCAATTTCAGCTCTGTATCTAAGTCGTAGTACTTTCTAGTACTCGGCTCGTACCTTGTTTTTATTTTCGGCATTGTACTCGGTTTTATTAAAAAAATTTAATGGCTCGAACTCGGCTTTTAGATCAAAATTTTGTTCTTCTTACTGCTCATATTCGATTTCACTTAAATAATTTCAAAGGCTGGAACTCAGCCTTAAACAATTTAATAGGCTCGAACTCGGTCTTCAGGCTCAAACTTGGCCTTAAAAATTTAATGGCTCGTACTCGGCCTTCTGGATCAAACTTGGCCTTAAAAATTTAATTGGCTCGAACTCGGTCATCAGGCTCAAACTTGGCCTTAAAAATTTAATTGGCTCGAACTCGGTCTTCATGCTCAAACTTGGCCTTAAACAACTTAATTGGCTCGAACTCGACCAACAGGCTCAAACTTGGCCTTTAACAATTTAATTGGCTCGAACTCGACCAACAGGCTCAAACTTGGCCTTAAAAATTTAATTGGCTCGAACTCGGCCAACAGGCTCAAACTTGGCCTTTAACAATTTAATTGGCTCGAACTCGGCCATCACTCAAACTTGGCCTTTAACAATTTAATGTTCGCGGAATAAATACATTGGCAAATTAAGAAAATAGAACAATGTCCATAATAAATTCTTTTATTGGATAAAAAGGAAGTCTGCGGTGTGCCTCGTTAAAACCTTCTCGGTCAAAACCCTTTTTGGGACAAAATACCGAGGTAGGAAAAAGAGTACATCACCTGACTATATACATAAACTATAATAAAATTTTAAATGAGAAGCATTCCAAGTTCTCGGGATAGGCTTCCCTGACAATTATTCTAACCTATATGCTCCGTTTCCCAAGTTTTCTGTCACTCGGAATGGCCCTCCCCAGTTTGCTGCTAGCTTGCCTTCCGTATGATCCCTCCTTGCTTCTCCTTTCATCCTTAGCACCAAGTCTCCGCGCAGGAAACTCCCTGGTTTCAGTTTTGAATTATACCTCCGAGTAGCTCTTTGTTTGCAGGCTTCCTCCCTGATTTTAGCCTCCTCCCTGATTTCCTCCACCAAGTTAAGTTCGACCCTTAAGTTGCTTTCATTCTCATTCTGCTCATGTTGCATACGCCGGAAAGACGGCTCACCAACCTCAACTGGGATCATGGCGTCTGTTCCATATGTCAGCCTGAAGGGTGTTTCTTGAGTAGTGGATTGAGGCGTGCAGTGGTAGGCCCAGAGGATACTCGGCAACTCTTCTTCCCAAGCTCCTTTGGATTTTCCCACTCTCTTCTTCAGCTCTCCGAGAATGACCTTGTTGACCGCCTCGGCTTGCCCATTGGTCTGGGGATGTTCTACCGATGTGACGTGGTGTTTAACACCGAGATTGACATAGAATTCTCGCAATGTCTTATCTATAAACCGCCTTCCGTTATCAGTGACGGTTGCAAAGGGAATTCCGTGCCTACAGATGAGGTTTTTCCACACAAACTTTTGTACCTTCTCGGCGGTAATTTTCGCCAAAGGCTCTGCTTCAATCCATTTTGTGAAGTAGTCCACTGCTACCAAGAGAAATTTGACTTGACCTTTGGCTACGGGGAATGGTCCAAGTATATCCATCCCCCACATAGCGAAGGGCCAAGGCGAGTTTAATGTGTGAAGTTCTTCGGGTGGGGTACGACTTACATTGGAAAATCTTTGGCACTCATCACATTGTTTCGTCCACTCGATACAATCTACTCGGATGGTAGGCCAATAGTACCCTGCTCGGACTACCTTGGAGGCCATTGATCTGCCCCCGTAGTGAAAACCACAGATTCCTCTTTGAACTTCTTCCATGACATATTTTGACTGTGCCTTTGTCAGACATTTTAACAACGGTACCGAGAATCCCCGTTTATACAACTCTCCGGAAACGATAGCAAAGTGACTTGCTCTGATCCTGATCTTCCTGGCCTCAGCGTGATCTGGGGGCAGAGTTTCTGAGGATAAATACTCCCATATGGGTGTCATCCACTCTCGGTCAACCGGCTCGTTGGCCATCACCTCTCCAAACGTGATACTCGGTTCATTGAGAGTTTCTTGAATAACTGTTCTATGCTGGCCCGGTTTCTTCGTACTGGCCAATTTGGACAGTAGATCGGCCCGAGTATTTTCTTCTCTGGGAATGTGTTCAATAGCGAATTTCTCAAAGCTGGAAATTAATTGATTGACTTTACATAAATACCTGGTAAGCTGAGGCTCTTTCGTTTGGTACCCCCCAGAGATTTGTCCTGTGACTAGCTGTGAATCACTTCGGCATCTAACAGCCTTTGCCCCCATTTCCTTAGCCAGCATTAACCCTGCTATCAAGGCTTCATATTCGGCTTGGTTGTTTGAGGTTTTGAACTCAAACTTTAATGACTGCTCCAGGATCAGCTCTCCCGGGCCTTCCAGTATTACCCCAGCTCCACTGCCTCTGACATTCGAGGATCCATCCACATACAAATTCCACCATATATCCTCGGTTATCGGCAGTGGATTGAGCTCGGCTACGAAGTCGGAGATACATTGAGCTTTCAGAGGACCTCTCAACTCGTATTTCAGGCCGAACTCGGATAACTCCACCGACCAAGCAATCATACGGCCTGCCAACTCGGGCTTTTTGAGAATCTGCTTAATCGGGTGATCGATTTTGAAAATCACCTGGTGACTCTGGAAATACGGACGCAATCGCCGAGCTGCAGTTACCAGGGCCAAAACCAGCTTTTCTATGACTTGATACCGGGTTTTGGCATCATGAAGGACCCTGCTGATGAAGTACACTGGCATTTGAACTTTCTCTACTTCTTGCACAACGACCGCACTGACGGCGTACTCGGTAGCTGACAGGTATAAGTATAACTCTTTCCCTGGGATAGGTCAAGTTAATATTGGTGGTGAAGACAAAAAGGTCTTGAAATCGACGAAGGCCTTCTCGCATTCCTCGGTCCACGCGAAGGTTTGAGGCCTCTTCAATAATCTAAAGAAAGGCCGAGCTTTCTCTGCAGATCTGGGGAGAAACCGAGATAATGATGCCAGCCGCCCTGCAAGTCGTTGCACTTCTTTAATATTTTGTGGGCTTCGCATCTCAATCACAGCTCGACATTTATCAGGATTGGCCTCGATTCCCCGGTGTGTCAACATAAAACCGAGGAATTTTTCACCCTGAACACCGAAAACACACTTTTCCGGATTCAACCTCATATTATACTTTCTCAGCTGCTGAAAAATTTCCTCCAAATCTTTCGGGTGGTTGTTGTGGTCATCAGATTTTACGACCATATCATCCACATAAACCTCCATAGTCCTTTCGATCTATTTTTCGAACACCCTGTCCATGAGCCTTTGGTAGGTAGCTCCAGCATTTTTCAATCCGAATGGCATTACCCGGTAACAATAATTCGAGCCTTCAGTTATGAAAGCTGTTTTCTCCTCATCTGGGGGATACATTCGGATCTGGTTGTACCCCGAGTATGCATCCAAGAAGCTCAAAATTCTGTACCCGGAGGCACCATCCACCAACCTATCAATACTCGGTAAAGGATAAGAATCCTTTGGACAAGCTTAATTTAAGTCTGTGTAATCAGTGCACATGCACCACTTGCCATTTGCTTTTTTGACCCGAACCACGTTGGCCAGCCAAGTAGTGTATTCTACTTCTCGAATAAAGTTGGCTTTAACTAACTTCGCTGTTTCCTCTTCCACCACTTTTCTCCTTTGCTCACCAAGTCTCCTTTTCCTTTGAGCTACCGGTTTTGCCTCAGGACAGATTGCCAGTTTGTGGCATAAGAAATCGGGGTCAATCCCCGGCATGTCTGATGTGGTCCAGGCGAACAAATCGGCGTTGCTGCGGAGCACTTCCTTTATTTTCTTTTTTAAATTTGGCTCAAGTTGACCGCCAAGCTTGGTGCACTGATCGGGCTAATCCGAGCTGGAACTTCTCTAACTCCTCAATGGGTTGTGGCCGTTGTTCCTGCATGTCTATTCTCGGGTCTAGTTCAACAGAGCTAACAGAATTTACGGACTTGTCTTTTCCCCTACCTAGTGTTTTTGCAGGTGTAGGTTTGAGTTTGCTTACACGCAAACTATCAGCATAGCACTGTCTGGCCATTTTCCGATAAGCCCGGACAGCAACTATGTCTCCCGAGTTGGAAGGGAACTTCATTGTGAGGTGGGGAGTAGAGACCACAGCTCCTAACTCGTTCAAAGATGGTCTTCCGATCAAGATATTGTATGATGCTACTGCATTAACCAACACGTACCTGACCAAGATAGTCTTGGATGTTTTGCCATCTCCAAAAGTAGTTAGGAGGTCAATGTATCCTCGGGTATCCACCTGTTCCCCGGCAAAGCCCCGAGCTTACTGTCAAATGACTGAATAGATTTTTCTGGGATCCCGAGCTTCTAAAATGTTGAATAATATAAAATATCAGCCGAGCTCCCCTGGTCGACGAGAGTTCTCTTGACCGAGAAGTTGACCAATTGCACTGTGATTACCATAGGGTCGTCCTGATTAGGATCCACCCCCAAGAAGTCTTCGTCAGAAAAGATAATCGGTGGGGAAATCCTCGGGGGTTTGCCAGATACCGAGTTGACAGCCCGAATGGCCCGCAAGTGTTTTTTCTGAGCTGAACTTGTCGTGCCTCCCCCTGCAAATCCACCTGAAATAGTGTTTATCACACCTCGGACAGTATTATCCTCCTCTCGCCTTTCATTCTGGTCTTCCCTAGTTTCTGCTCTTTCATTATTTTGTCGACCGTCGCTCCTTCTCGGGCTTTGGCCACCTCCTCTTCTTCTACTTCTGCCACGCCCCTCACCATTGTTGTGATTTCTCCGAACAAAATTATTGAGATGGCCAGCTTGCACCAACTCTTCAATCTTATCCCGCAGGACCCAACACTCCTCGGTGGTATACCCGTAGTTACGATGGTACCGACAATGCTTCTGTCGATCAGCATTCTGGGGCGTGTGGCCACGGCTGGGGAGATGCAAAAGTTCTGCGTTGTAGGCTTCCTCAAACACCCGAGCTCGGTTGGTGCTGAGGGGGGTATAGTGCTCATACTTCGGTCCCCTATGTAAATGCTCGGATGTGCTTTTGAATTTCTGCTTATCACCTCCAGCCCTCCTCTTCTCTCTCCCTTCTCGTCTATCAGAATCATCAGTTCTTTCCCTTTTCTTAGATTCTTCAATTTCCTCCATATTGATGAATCCGGCAGCCTTTCTCCTTAACTCATCCATACTGGTTGGAGGCTTCCGAGCTAGATGTCTGGCAAAAGGGCTAGGCCGTAACCCGGTCAAGATAGTATGTAGTGCGACATCGGCACTAAGATTCCGGATGAGGATAGTCTCCTTGCTGAATCTGGCCATAAAATCATGCAGAGACTCGTTCTTTTCTTGCTTAAAGTTTACCAACGAGGCTGAGGTTTTTTGATGAGCTCAGCTCGTAGCAAACTGAGCATTGAACTTAGTCATGAATGTGTCAAAGGAGTCAACTGATGCTGGCGGTAGCTGGGTATACCAGCTCAATGCAGCATCTTTCAGAGTAGTTGGAAAGACTTTACACATGACAACATCATCGTCGGTAAAGAGGTACATTTGAGTAGTGAAAGCATCTAAATGATGTTCCGGGTCCGAGGTGCCATCATACCTGTCAATGTTTATTGGTTTGTAGTTGGCTAGTAGAGGAACCTCCATGATGGCATCGGTGAAGGGATGTCTCGGCCTCCGCACGCCGACCCTTTCATTAGGCCTATTTGCCTGAAGTGAAAGTTCAGGGGCCTGCCTAGGAAATTCCCCCTCGTCTGCTTGGTCAACATGATGAGAAACCCGGGGTTGCTGGCCTCCCTCTCTGCGCGTGTTTATGGATCCTTCATTCTCGGCTGTCCGGCGCTCTCTCTCATGAGGAGAAGAGGCGGACCTTTCTCTGCTTTGCTCTCGTTCACGACAGCTGTTCTGCCGCTGAAACTCCTCATTCTCCCTTCTCATCATTGCCACTTGTGCGAGGAGTTCTTGGATAATGGGATTGTCGGTCGTCATAGCTGGGTTTATGGACCGTTCCCCATTATCCCCATTGATGGCATTCTCTGGATCCTCTCTCCTGCAGTTTCCGCTCCTTGTCCTCACCATTATTTGTGGTATGGGAAAATTTTGTTTCGATCCCCACAGACGGTGCCAAATGTTCCGTCCGAATATCTCAAGTGGGAGATACTCGTCCGGAGAAGGTCTTGTGGGAGTGTTTTGGAATTAGCTGGACAGAATCGAAATTCTGCTCCTACGTATCTAGATGGGAATCAAAGCAAACATAGTTCTAAGTGAGGGGGTTGGACCCCTATTTATAGAGAAGTTTTGGAGTAACAGTTTGGGTAGGACTGTTATTGAGATCCTATTTGTTAGGATCGGATTGTTATTGCAGTTAGATAATGATAAGGATAAGGCTCCGAGTTATACGGAGAGATATTTGGACCAACGAGATATTTGGCCCAGTCAGTTGTGACTGGATAGCTCGGGGCCGAGATATCTTCACCCGTGGCCTGTTGTGGAATAGGCCCGAGTAGTTATCCTCGGGTGTCAAGTGCATTAATAGGTCTTCGGCTTTATAGGAATTCGGGTCACGGCCCACTTAGAAGAATGAGCTCGGTCGTATCGACAATCCTCGGCCTTATATCTTCGGCCAGTACACAACCCATTTTAGAAACCCACCATTTGTTACAATTAAGAAGAACCCATGAAAGATGAAGAAAAAACATAGTTGGAAGAGTTCTGTTCTTATGGAATCCATTATGGATTCCTTGCATGCAATGTGTTGGGCAAGAAGATTATTTTCTCTCTGCCATAGCTTTAGGAGCAAAAGGTGACCAGGGAATAATTCTTTTTGCTGGGGCTCGATTTTTGTAAAAAAAGAAAAAGAAAAATAGAGAACCACAAGGAAGAAGATGAAGGCCCGACCATCTCGACCGCAAGGACCACCGCACCATTACAGTCTCTCTCTCGGTATCTTCATCTCTCTCCACCGCAAGCCGCAACGCACCAGATCTAGGGGTGGTGGGGTGAATGTGAAAGCATATCTGAGGGGAGATCTGGGTTTGGGGGGAGGGGGAGGGGTGAGGACGGCGGTCAGAGCTCCTTTGCCATGCCGACCTGGTGGGATAATGTAGCACAACACCGATGTCAGTGCTTTCATCTCCGTCATGTCCTCTCCTTCGTCGGTGGGATGACGTCACACCACTCAGGAACGCTGGAGAACCCTTGAGACCGAGCAGTGTTACCAAGTGCCTCCAATCTCAAGGAGGGGGGGCAGGTGTAACACCCGGGTACCGACGAGGGCGGGGAGTGGTCGCCGGTACAAGAAGGCACGGACAAGGAGCGGCTCCTGGCAGGCTTCTTTGCGGAGAGACACATGAATGAACCGATTACACACCCGAATGAGAGGGATCCTGAGACCGTGTAGGTATGGGACTATACAGTTGAGGAAGACTTATATGAATTGATTGATACTACCTATACCAACAAGATGCATCTTCTTTTTCGTAGCCCATCACTTAAGAACTCCACAGTTAAGCGAGCTTGACTTGGAGCAATTCTGGGATGGGTGACCTCCTGGGAAGTTTTCCCGGGAAGCGTGTGAGTGAGGACAAAGCATGCTGAAAAGACCCGTGTTGGTTTGTGGGGACAGTCGTCAATCCATAAAGCAGCTTGGGATGTTACATTTTTGGTATCAGAGCAGTTCGAACCTAAATTGGACTGTGGTAGTGGGGCTTTTTCTAAAACAAAACTTGGGCGCATAGGATGCTTGTTAGAGTTATAAATTCTGCATGCTATTCTTTGGGATAGTGGACATGATCAACCCAGTATTTCATTGGTAGTGAGCAGATTTATGGCTTTTAATAGGCGAGGGACGAATGTTGCACTTGCATCGACTTGGGGTCTTATGGCCAGAGCTATGCAAGGGCAGACGGAGACTCTCCGTCAACTGAAAGGGAATGGAGGCCAGTCACTGGTGGAGTTGTGACAACCTAGGACCCTTAGCACGTGGGGCTTTTCGAATTCAAGAAGAATGAACCCCCATCATTCTGAGGTTGCTTAGATCTGAGGAAGACTGAATTTCTCCTTCTCGTATAGGATAAAAGGTTACTATATTGTTTGATTCAAGAGCAACACATTTTTTTGATATATCTTTCATGTGTGAAATTTGAAGTTACCTATCTTTCATTTGTCCTTTGATTCATGCGTTGCTACTTCTTTGGGAGATAATCTTATTACTTCCAGTGCTCATTTAAATCATTTTCTTGTGCGTCGGGACGTGCCTTATGTCATCGTTCTTACTTGTTATCAATGTGTGGGTTGATGCAATTATTTTCAAGGACTGTTTGTCGTGTAGACTTATTGTCATAAAGTACTCTGATAGGACTATTGTCTTCTTTTGTTGCTTCTTCACAACCAATGTTGAGTGATCCTTCGGTGTCGACCCAAATTGTATTTCTTGTTTCTTGTAATAAGTGCCTAGTTGAAGGAGCTCAAAGACCGATGCATACTCTTGTTTCTTGGTAAGGTATAGAATTATAGTGACATGACAGTAATACCTGTAGCGTGTGAGCAAAACATTTTCTCAAGACCTCCATGGGATGAATTTTTTTTAAGGATGTGATTTCTTGATTTGTTTTGATTCTTTTTAATTTAAAAATGATGTGGAAATTGAAGTTTTCACATGTAGATTTGTCTATTATGAAGAATCAACATTTTGGGGTTCTTGATTATTTGATTTGGAATTCTTAAAATGTTTTCATGTTATTTGATGAATTAATTTGATAGATGTATATTTTTTTAAATATTTATAAGGAATGTTTTAATTTATGGTTTTGTTTCTTCTATTAAGGTGTAAATGTAGCTCCTTACTTTTATTTTCGTCCAAAATTTGTAGCCCTATCTCATTTTCGTTTGCGCTATTCTCACTTGAGTTAATTTTCCTTTTCGTTTGATGGCAAAATTGTAAATCTCACTTGAATTGATTTGTTCTATTCTATATTTAATTGTTTTCCCGTGAAGTGTTGTTTCACCTTATCTAGTCACTTATGTTTGAATTGGTTTCACTTGAAAAATTCAAATGATACTTATTTGGAATAACAATTTGCTCATGTTTCTTGAAACACTGCTTCACAATGCAGTGATTTTTTTTATCGGATCCTAAATAAATATTTGTTTAATTACAATATGAATCAAATTCCGCTTTAATTATTTTAAAGAAATATGTTTGATTTTGTAATAATTTTTGAGTGCTTGTAGTGAAAAAAAATGATTGGAGTACGAGGTTGTGTGTGTACAATATGTAATTGGACAAAGTATCCATTGGGGATATGTATCTTTTGCCTAGGATAGATGATCTTGGATCAGTTGAGTAGAGTGACAGTTGATTCTAGTAAAGTAAATGCAGAGATGGGATTAGAGAGTTAAATACAAGGCAACAAAGGTGGATGAAATTTCTTAGGAACTACGATTTTGAGTTGAAGAACAATCTAGGAAAAGCTAAAGTAATGGTCGATGCTCTGAGTAGGAAATTTTTGCACATGTCTAGTTTTAGGTTGCAAGAGATGAACCTAATAGAAGAGTCTAGAGACATGAATTTGGATGTCCTTTTAAGGCTTTAAGCTTGAGATTAGAAATGTGTAGTGACCTTAGAAAATAGATTAAACATGTGTAGTTTCTAGATCGGGAATTGTAATCTCTTATGGATCAAGAGAAGTATGTGTTATCTAATAATGGTCTAGTGTTGTTTAGGAATAGGATTGTTGTTCCTGAGGAGGGGAGCCTTAGAAAAAAAAAATGTCGGAAGAGACACATAAAAGAACGTTAACCATACATGTATGAATAACCAAATGGTATCAGAGCGGCACCTCTTCCAGTACGGTGTGGTTCGGGGACGAACCAAGCGGAAGCTGGTGGGCATGTAACACCCGGGTCGCCGGTGCAAGAAGGCACGGACAAGGAGCGGCTCCTGGCAGGCTTCTAGGCGGAGAGACACATGAATGAACCGATTACACACCCGAATGAGAGGGATCCTGAGACTGTGTAGGTATGGGACTATACAGTTGAGTAAGGCTTATATGAATTGATTGATACTACCTATACTAACAAGTTGCGTCTTCTTTTTGGTAGCCCATCACTTAAGAACTCCACAGTTAAGCGAGCTTGACTTGGAGCAATTATGGGATGGGTGACCTCCTGGGAAGTTTTCCCGGGAAGCGTGTGAGTGAGGACAAAGCACGCTGAAAAGACCCGTGTTGGTTTGTAGGGACAATCGTCAATCCATAAAGCAGCTAGGGATGTTACAGGGGGGATTGATATCTTAAAATTTTTGTCCACTTTTAGTCACCTAGACTAAATTTTCGAGAAATTGTAAAAAGATAAAGGAAGAGGAAATCACACAATCGATTTATACTGGTTAAATCACTCCCTTGAGTGACCTACATCAAGTTCCCACAATACATTTGTGAGTATTTTCCACTAAAACAAATCCAAGCTTTACAATACCTGAGCACTCTTCACTTGGGATCCCCCACCTTTGTGCAAGAGCCTCTAAATCAAACCAAGGGATAACTCACCCTTATTACAATCACAAACTAGAGAGATTCCTCACTCTCTTTAACCAACAAAATCAGGCAAAAAGGATTACAAAGAAGAATATATCAAAAGGTTGAACAAATTCAAGTTGAAGCACCATGACTCTTGTGCAGGATTGGTTCAAATCTTGATCTCAAGAGTGAAAGATTGATTAATGAGGTTAGAGTTGTTGGGCAAGAGTTCTAAGAGTAGTAACCTAGGGCTTTTTGAGCTACTGGAGTTTATCTATAGTGAGGGGTGAAAATATGACCGTTTTGCACAGCTATCATGCATTTTCTGCTCCAGAAATTACATTTTAGCAACAGATAATCGATTATGAAATTTCGTGTAATTGATTATGAATTTGCCTGTAATCGATTATTTTGACCAAAAATAATCTGTTATGCCCTAAACAATAATTGATTATCAGCTTTCTGTCATATCTGAAAAATTCAAAATATAATCGATTATGGCCATCCAGATAATTGATTTTGGGTTGTTTGTTTGCAGTTCTGAGTTTTCCAGAAACAAATAATCGATTATGAGCCTCAAAATAATCGATTATATCAACTATTTTATCAGAAAAATGATGTTTTTCAAACTTAAGAACATTCTTAACACTTATGAAAACATTTTTGACATTTAGCTCACTTCATAAATTATTGAAATCATTTTTCCAAGTCTTTGAAAAACCTGAAGCCCATTTTCAATTTTAACTCCAATTTTAGTTATTTCAATTTTAATGGTCAATCCTACACTTGAGTCTTACAAAATAATCCTAAGACCAAACTTAAACTATATACCCTTGAAGTTCTTCTCTGGTTCTTGGATGATCTTTCTTTGATCTTGCACTTTCATTTCCTCAATCAATTGTTTTGTTTTTGTTGCTCATCATCAAAATTAATTTCTTGAAAGTACATAGCATCCACAAGAAGGAGAGTTGAATTAAAAAAGAAATCAAAAAATAAAATGACTCAATCGGCAAGGTCACCAAGTTGTCGCAAGTGTCCACCGGATTCTGCAAAGTTTTGCTTCGTCAGACTAGATGGTGGGTGACAAAGGAGTGGGAGAAGGAAGAAGGATAAAAATGTAATGTACCAAATTAAAAAGTTAAAAATTAAAAATAAAAAACCTAGAAAACCTATTATTACAAGTATTTTTGGTGGCAGATGGATGAGGCACCTATTTAGATACCTCATTCTAGAATCCACTCTCTTTCTCGGGAATAAGGATTTGTCAAATTAGAAAGTAGAATTGTGTATCTCTTCTTTAATTTACCTGACTGAGTCCATACTCAATGTTGAATATCATACTTTTGCTATTGCATTTTTAGACCAGGGCAAAGAAAAGTCTTTGGCCACAAATTGAGGCCACTTTCAAGCAGATGGATATAGCTGCAACAGAATTGGAGTGCTTCCAAGCTTTACATAAGCGAGAGCAATTAGCCACATCATACAGGATAAAAAATATCAGTTGGTCCATCTCATGATGGAACTGCTGACCAGCAAGCAAACATTGTGCCAAACGAAGCCACTTCTAGCTTCAAAAATGATGATATGGATGTGGATTCTTGTAAAGAGCAAATGAAACAGGACACTGATGTTAAATTGCCAGATGCGGTGGACTATTTCCAATATTATCTATATGGAGTATTGGTTTATTGGCTTTTTATCAAAGTAGGGTCCTTTTAGAAACTTATTATCAGTTTAGAATCATTTTTGAAACAAATTATCAGTGGGGGTCCTTTTTGACACGGTGGCAATTTTTTTTTGTCTGACGGGGAAGGCGCCACTCTGACTGGCGCCTCCCACTTTTAATAAAAAAAAAAGCTGTCCCCTATCCCCTGCACCCCTGTCCCCGCAATGTTACGTGGGGAAGATGCCACTGCGCCGCGCCTTCCCCACGTTGCACCACGTGGCGCATGTGGGGCCCTCCCCACCCAGCAGGTGCAATCCCCAACCCCCCTTTGTGTAGACGAAGTTACAAGTTATGGTCAGGGTTCTTGCACTAATATGCCCATGTCTTTCTGACTTTCTCTGATTATTGTCCCACCGTTTTGTTTGTCTTCATTTGTTTAAGTAAGTGTAAATCTTCCTTTCAAAAAATAAAAGTAAATGTAAATCTCATGCAATTTGATGTGATGCGTTAATACCATCATAAAAAAACATTAAAGTGTTTATCTTCTCAAAACATTAAATACATCACTTTTCAATAAGATCTTTCTTTTCTTGGTTCCTTAACCAGTGTCCTAATGGCACTCGTTAGCATTCTCCTTTGTAAAATTCCCCTTCTAATTTTAATTAATATTATGATGACATATAATTAATGACAGTAATTAATAAGGGCATTATTGGGAAATAACATTTAATATGTGTGAAAATTGATGCATGTTTCTAATATTTTGGACAATAAAAAAATCTCATTTGTTTCTTATATTGTGAATCGGAGGGACTATTAACCTATTATATTTATTTGTATTAAGGATATAATGCAAACTGTGACAGTCTAGTTATGTAGATAAATGTGACCTTGTGACTGAATCTTCAGGGAAGTCTTTACGGCTTCTTTTTCTAAGCTTTGATTGAATGTCTAGTTGAAAGAAATTGGACAATCAAATTTTCATTTATAATAATTTTTAAACTAGTGTGATGGTTAAATTACACTACTATATTACTACAATTGTCCTATACCGCTACTGCTATACTGCTATTATAATTTTTTTTATGTAACTAATTTCATATGTTTTAGGAGTGATATAATTATTTTGAGAAAAATAATGATCAAGCATAAAAATATTTAAGCATTTTTCCTTTTGTATATATATATTTTTTACTTTGCATTAATATGTTATTTTGAAACTTAAAAAAATTATATATAATTTTTTTAATAAAAAAATTATATATATATATATATATTTAATTATATTAGTTTAGTTAATAATTTGTGGCTCCTCCCAAAATTTTAGTCAAGGTCCGTCACTAGTCACAACAATGTGTTTTTACACTGTATTAGGCTATTAGCATGTAATGGTTACGGGTTTGTTAACGTCATGTTTGTGTTTTGATGTAATAGTTTTGTGCATGTATGCATTGAGACCTGTAGTCACAGAAGTAAGCTTCTACAACTATTGCTTACTCAGATTCAAAGTGTTTCCTTTTAATTTTTGGGTTTAGCTATCATATGTTCAATGAGCTTGTGCTTTTTCTTGCAGGCGAAGCTCAATAAAGTTGTCTCTGAAAATGGAAAGCAGAGTGATGAAAATAACGCAAATGATAAAACATACTATTTTGCTGCTGCTGGGTGGGGAGGGCCCCACGTGCGCCATGTGGTGCTGCGAGGATAGGGGCACTGGGGATAAGGACAATTTTTTTTTTTAAAGTGGGAGGCACTAGTCAGAGTGGCGTCTTTCTCCTGTCAGACACAAAAAAAAAATATATATCACCGTGTCAAAAAAGACCTCCACTGATAATTTGTTCCAAAAAATCCTAAATTGGTAATAAGTTTCTAAAAAGATCCTACTTTAATCAAAAAGCCTGGTTTATTAGCAGCTGGCCAAAGTAGTACTCTTATTGGTACTTGTGCTACACGATTTATCATGAGATGTTTTCTAAATTTAAAGTTAAAAAAATGGATAAGAGCATTAATTACACAAAGTTTTGCAATCATCCCAACCATAATAGTTGCTATTACTCCCTTAGTTCTTTTTCTTTTGATAATTTTAATTATTTATTTTTGTTTCAAAATAATGGGTGTTTTATCAACTCAAGATATATTTGACCATTTTTTTCTCATATATATCCTTATAATATAATTAAATTGAAATGTCTTAAAAATACAAAAACCCTTCCAAGTGCATAAATGACTAGTGAGTATGGAGTAAATGTAGTTGGAATTTTTGTAAATAATTAATCATAGAAATAAGAGTATTTTGGTACAAATATAAACATATCAATGATTTCTTAATCTATGTGTAAAAATCTTAAATTACCAGAAAAAAAGAATGGAGGGAATAATTTTTTATACCTCTGAGGAAGAATTAGGTGTTCTCAATGAGTGGCTTCATGTTCTTCAGCCAGTCCAAATCCCCATTGCACTCATTCTCTTGCTTTGTTTGGTATCAAAGGAGCAGACAATGAGAACTTTCAGAATTGGGCCTATGTCTACCACTTACTTTTGGTTTGTGATGGCATCATGATCTGTTTCATTGATTCAAATGTTTGGCAGGAGCAATTTTTATGCTGGTTTTATTGAGACTGCTGGAATCAATAGTTGCAGTGAAGAAATGAAAATGTATTTACTTGAAGTGAGTTGCAATGTGCAGAGCTCCACAAATATATATTACAAGGGTGTGTAGCTATGAGGAAACTACCATAACAGAATTGATAACTAACTAACTAACTAGAAACTACCATAACAAAATTGATAAACTAACTAACTAACTAACTAACTGACTGACTAACTGAAACTAACTGAAACTAACTAATTAAATACATTGAGTCTAATACTCCCCCTCAAGTTGGAAGGTATATATCCTTGATACCCAACTTGGACATCAAGGTAACAAAGATGGGAGCTGTCACAGACTTTGTTAGAAGATCCACAAGCTGATGAGCAGACTTGACATGAACTAATCTGATAATGCCATTTAGAACCTTTTCCCGTATGAAGTGGTTGTCGATTTCAATATGTTTCGACCTTTCATGGAAGATGGGATTGGTGGCTAGATGAATTGCTGATTGGCTGTCATAGAATAGAAGTGTAGGTCCAATTGTGATGCCAAAATCCTTTAACAAGGTGGTTAACCACTGTACTTCACTGGTAGCACTAGCAAGTGCTCGATACTCGGCTTCTGCTGAGGATCTTGACACCACGTGTTGCTTCTTTGACTTCCAAGAGATAAGAGATTCACCTAAAAATACACATTGACCAGTTGTGGACCTTCTTGTGTCAGGACAATTGCCCCAATCAGAATCTGCATAGGCTTTTAAGGACAATGCAGATGTTGCAGAGAATAAAAGTCCCGTGCCAGGAGTAGACTTGAGGTACCTCAATAAATGATGTACTGCATCTAGATGAGATGTTCTGGGGGCTGACATATATTGGCTCAACTTGTTGACAGCAAAGCTGATATCTGGCCTCGAAATGGTCAAGTATAGGAGCCTCCCAATCAGTCTTCGATACTGGCCAGAGTCAAGTAGTGGATCACCATCTAAGGCACTGAGTTTTAGATTTGGATCCATAGGAAGATTGATAGGTTTGCTATCCAAAAAACTAGTGTCATCTAAAAGAGATAAGGTGTATTTTCTTTGAGATAGGTAGATTCCTTGCTTCGATCTCGCAATTTCTAACCCAAGAAAATACTTCAAGTTTCCCAACACTTTGAGTTTGAACAACTGTTGTAGTGTCTTTTGCACTTTATGAATGACAGAATTATTTGGACCAGCTATGATTATGTCATCGACATAAACCAGTAAAGCCATAAAAGTGTTTCCTGAGCCAGTAGTGAAAAGGCTATAATCACACTTGGATTGTGTGAAACCTAACTGTACAATGGAAGTAGAAAACTTGTTGAACCATTGGCGTGAAGCTTGTCTTAGACCATTGATTGATTTATTCAATCTGCACACAAGACCCCTGTTGTGACGCCGGCAAGTGTACCGGGTCGTCGCAAGTAATAAAAAACACGGTAAGATATTACCGAGGTCGAACACAAGGATTGGGCTACCAATTCGACTAAATTGTCAAGAAATCCGATACGTTGGTTAAGCAATAGAAGGTGATTGAGAGAAAGAGATTGAGATCGCAATTCAAATAAGAAATTGAATTAAGCTAAGGTGATTAAATTCAGAAATTAAAATATCTAGGGTTTCAATTCCACCTACCCAATCATGCATAATACCCAAATGATTATGTATTCCTCCCTAGGTTCAATTACAATGTCAACCGGGACCCCCAATTTCTCCTAAATTCACAGCCGTGCCCAATAGGACGTATTCAACGATTAGGATTAATTACTCACCAAGTCTCATAATCCTAATCCTCGAATTCTATTAAACCTTGTTCCCTACGTGGTTGCACTAATCTCCTACCCACTATCGTGCAATATTCAATTAGTGATCCCAATTCAAGTTCTAAAACGCGAATCGCCGGTCGGCCTTAACACGTTTAACTAGTTAATCACGCTAGCATATGATCAACACAATAATATCAGAATTGGAAAACATTTATTGAGAGAAGGGGAGAAAAACATACATCACGTGAACACTACACAGTCATGGGTGGCTTCATCGATCCCCTAGACGAGGGGATTAGTTCCTCATGCCCGTGAAGACGCACAAACAATCGGCAATAATCTCCATAATAATAAACTAAAAGAAGAAAAGAAAAGAGAAGGGAGACGCAGCTCCGGAAACAAGGATTCGCACTACTACTCTGATCTAAACAGTGGCTAACAACTTCCCCCCCAAATTCTGATCTGAGAAGGCCTTTAAATAAGGATTCTGTTTCTCGCCAGCTCGCGGGGCGAGCTTACTCTCGCGACGCGAAATTTAGTATTGGCGCGCTTCAAATTTTGGATTTTCGCGAGGCGATCTTGTATTCGCGGGGCGAGTCTTCAAACCCTCATCTGTCACAGCCGTGATATTCATCACGGCTAAGCCGTGATGGTCTCTGTCTTCCATGGTCTTCAGGGACTCGCGAGGCGAGACACCTTTCGCGGGGCGAGTCTTCAATTCCAGGCTGTGACCTTCATCACGGCTAGGCCGTGATGGTCTCTGACTTCCAAGTCTTCATTCTCTCGCGAGGCGAGATGTCTCTCGCGGGGCGAGTCTTCAAATCTCAATTTGTCTCAGTCGTGACCTTAATCACGGCTATGCCATGATAGTCTCTGTCTTGCAGGTCTTCAGACTCTCGCGGGGCGAGAGTATTCTCGCGTGGCGATCCAGAAATGTTGACTTTTGCTGCCTTGTTGACCTTCAGTCTCGCGAGGCGAGAATACACTCGCGGGGCGAGTGTCTCCAGAATTGCAATTTCCACTATTTCTTGGCTTTCCTTGACTCCCGGAGCTTCACTTTATTGACCTGAAAACACAAAAAGCAACCAAAAGCATAATTCTATCCAGAATAAGCTAAAAACTACACAAAAGACGCAAAACGAGTCAAAGTCCAACTTAGGAACAAAACAATGGCAAATTTGGGCGAAAACGAGAGTGAACTCGACTAATTGGCACATAAACCCTAGTTCATCTAGTCATAAAACTAGATAAGCCAGAGGCTTATCAAAACACCCCAAACTTAAACCTTGCTTGTCCCCAAGCAAGCTTAAAACTCAAAAACGACTCAAGACTTGGCAAGCCTAATGGAACCAATCGATTTCGCACAAATTTAATGCAACTTTACAAAACAGTTTTTCTCCAATGATCTCCCCCTACATCAATGTAATTCCCACATTCATTTACTTTAAACCATTGAGAACTTCATCATTCATGCAATCATTAGTCTAAGTTGAGGATCAGGGTCACACACAAAAGGAAGACCACCAATTTCAAACAACTGCCTTCCTCACAAGGGTATGTAAAATTTCACTCATTCGCTCAAATTCGTCTAGGCTTTCAACTTTTTCACTCAATTTCACTTATCAAGAGCACTTCCCATGAATTTGATTTTCATCTCAAAAATGGTCCCCACGTAAACAGGCATGCAACATCAGAAGGTCTTTTAAAGGTTGTAATGAGGCCTGACTCAAGGTAAGATATTCAAAGGATAGAGGCTAAGTCCCTAGGATCAATGAGAGCATGAAACTAATATCACAACAATTGAATTCACTCTCATATTATTCTCTTCCTTGCTTTTGGTGGCTACACACCTCTTCCTTTTTATATTTATTGTTCTTTGCCCTTTTTGGCACATATTCAATGCTTTTCATCACCCATTTTTTTTTTTCAAGCCTTCGGCCCTTACTTTCGTTTTTCTTTTTCTCAACTATGATTCATGAACCTGTAGCCACCCCAAACTTAGTTCCACAATAACACTCACAAAGCTAAAATGTGGCTAGGGGAAAATCATGGTTTTTCTGAGTTAATGGCTTGTGATGTAAGGTCATCAAGAACAATAGGCTTCAAGGCTCAATGTGGCTAACTAGGGATCATTCATCAAGGTTGGTTCAATTTATGGCCAAGTAGTTAATTCAAAGAAAATTGCCTAAATCATTTGATGCAACATATAAACATGCAAACCATATAGAGATTCAAGCAAATCCGGGGAAATGCAACTTAACAGTGATTCACACAATCAAAAACAGAGTTGGAGGCTCAAATCCTCACCTGGACATTTTGCAAATTGTTTGACCGAGATACGATTCCTAGTGTGTGCACCCCCTCACCCCAAACTTATCATAAATCAAGTAATCACAATAAAATTCTCAAAGTTCAGTTTTTCAATTTTTAAGTGGGGATAAACTTTTCTAATTTCAGAACTTAGGGGAAATCATCAATGGTCAAATAGTTCATGCAATCAATCTAGCTCAATCTAATTAAAATCCACAAGCTTGCTCACACGACATTTCATACAAAAACTCTTGATCTTCTCAAATTATTCAAGAGTGACAAACAAAAACAAAACAAAAATAAAAAACAAAACAAAAGTTAGGAAAAGAGAGAGATACCTAGCTTGGGTTGCCTCCCAAGTAGCGCTTGTTTAACGTCCCGAGCCTGACTCAAGTCACCCCAGAGGGTTAATCCAGATAAAGCACTTGCTTGCCAATTGGGACCAAATTCCCATGATAATGCTTTAGCCTTTGCCCATTCACCTTGAAGTTGCCGGAAGCCCCTTCCAATTCCACTGCTCCGTATGGGAAGACTTGTAGGATCTTGAATGGTCCTGACCACCTCGATTTCAGCTTTCCAGGAAAGAGCCTCAACCTTGAATTATAGAGGAGTACCATTTGTCCGGGCTCAAACCTTCTAGGCAAGATGTGCTTGTCATGCCATGCCTTAGTCCGCTCCTTGTAGATTCTAGCATTTTCATAAGCTTGCATGCGGATCTCGGACAACTCATTCAGATCCAAAAGCCTCTTCTCACCGACTTTCGTCAAGTCAAAGTTGAGCTCCCGAATTGCCCAATAAGACTTCTCTTCCAACTCCACCGGTAGGTGGCATGCCTTTCCAAACACCAAGTTGTAGGGAGACCTTCCAATTGGAGTTTTGAACGCTGTCCTATAAGCCCATAAAGCATCATCCAATTTCTTTGACCAATCCTTCCGTGAGGAGTTGACGGTTTTTTCAAGGATACGCTTCAACTCACGGTTGGATACCTCTGCTTGCCCATTTGTTTGGGGATGATAAGGAGTAGCGACTCTATGCTTGACCCCATAATTCTCCAGAAGCTTGTGCAATGGGTTGTTGCAAAAGTGGGATCCCACATCACTAATCAACACTCTAGGGACCCCAAACCTAGAGAAGATATTGCGCCTTAGGAATTCCATGACTACTCGCGCATCATCCGTAATTGTCGGGATTGCCTCTACCCACTTCGACACATAGTCCACAGCCACCAGAATGTATTGGTAAGAGAAGGAGGGTGGGAATGGCCCCATGAAATCTATCCCCCATACATCAAAGAGCTCTACTTCAAGCATGCAATTCAAGGGAAGTTCATGCCGCTTAGAGATATTGCCAACTCTTTGGCACTGATCACAGTTCTCAACAAAGGTACGGGCATCCTTGAAAAGCGTTGGCCAATAAAACCCGCTTTGAAGAATTTTTTCTGCGGTCTTCTTTCCCCCATAGTGCCCACCATAATCCGAGCCATGACAATGCCACAATACGTTTCCGATCTGGTCATGGGGAATGCACCTCCTTAAGATCCCGTCTGAGCATTGCTTGAACAGATATGGGTCCTCCCACATATAGTACTTTGCATCCGAGAGGAACTTCTTCCTTTGTTGACGAGTCCAATCTTGCGGAACCACATTTGAAGATTTGAAGTTGGCCATGTCCGCGAACCAAGGAGGGGAATTTTCAATAAGTGCTAACAGCTTTTCATCAGGAAATTCTTCCTTGATGTCTAACGACTCCTCCTTGGTGTCGGGATTGACCAACCTAGATAAGTGGTCCGCCACACCATTCTCGGATCCTTTCCTGTCCTTAATCTCTACGTCAAATTCCTGCAAAAGAAGAATCCACCGCATTAATCTAGGTTTGGCCTCTTGTTTTGTCATCAAGTGTTTTATGGCCGCATGATCAGTGAAAACCACAATCTTAGACCCCACGATGTAGGATCTAAACTTATCCAAAGCAAACACCACAGCAAGTAGCTCTTTTTCAGTGGTGGAGTAATTAGCTTGTGCCTCATTCAAAACTTTACTTGCATAATAAATGACATGAGCTAATTTCTCCACCCTCTGCCCCAAAACGGCCCCCACCGCATAATCACTAGCATCACACATGATTTCAAATGGCAAATTCCAATTAGGTGCAGTGATTATGGGTGCGGCGACAAGCATATTTTTCAAAATAGTGAAGGCATTTAAACAAGAATCATTAAAATCAAAGGATACATCCTTCACAAGAAGGTCGCAAAGCGGCCTTGCGATTTTGGAGAAGTCTTTGATGAATCTCCGGTAGAACCCGGCATGCCCTAAAAAACTCCTCACCCCCTTTACAGTGGTTGGTGGGGTCAGCTTCTCAATCAACTCGATCTTCGCCTTATCAACCTCAATCCCCCTGTGGGAGATTTTGTGCCCCAAGACTATACCTTCCTTGACCATGAAGTGGCATTTCTCCCAATTGAGCACAAGGTTAGTCTCTTGGCACCTTTTAAGCACCAAACTCAAGTTCTTCAAGCAGTTGTCATATGAGGTTCCAAAGACCGAGAAGTCGTCCATGAACACCTCAACGCATTTCTCCACCATGTCCGAGAAAATAGAAAGCATGCACCTTTGGAAAGTGGCAGGGGCGTTGCACAATCCAAAGGGCATCCTCCTATAGGCAAAGACTCCATAGGGACAAGTGAAGGCCGTCTTCTCTTGGTCTTGAGGATCCACCACAATTTGATTATAGCCGGAGTAACCATCCAAGAAACAGTAGTACTCATACCCGGCTAGCCTCTCAAGCATTTGATCAATGAAGGGGAGAGGGAAATGATCCTTTCTGGTTGCTTCATTTAGTCTTCTGTAGTCGATACAAACTCTCCACCCCGTGATGGTCCTTGTTGGGATCAATTCATTGTTTTCATTAACCACCACGGTTGTTCCACCCTTCTTTGGGACCACATGAATCGGACTAACCCAGTTGCTATCCGAGATTGGGTAGATGATTCCGGCATCTAAAAGCTTAATCACTTCCTTACGCACAGCTTCTTTCATGATGGGGTTTAGCCGTCTCTGTGGTTGAACCACCGGCTTATAACCATCCTCCATCAAGATTTTATGCATGCATAGGGAAGGGCTTATACCTTTTAGGTCCGAAATCTTCCACCCAATGGCGGATTTGTGTTCCCTAAGAACTCTCAACAACTTCTCCTCTTCATCCCTTTTCAAGGCATTGCTAATGATCACCGGATGTTGTCCCTCCTCCCCCAAGAATGCATACCTTAAGTGGGTTGGGAGTTGCTTCAACTCCGGAGATTTGTTCTCTTCTTCCCTGCCTTCAGTGTTGAGCTTTTCCTTTGCACTCTCATCCCTTGGGAGACTTGGTAAGGCTTCCATGTGCTTCAAGGACTCAAGATAATCCTCATCTCCCAAGGGGTCTTCTTCCTCACTATCATAATCATAATCATGGGATTCTACCAACACTTGTGCAAGTGATGAACCATGGGCTTCTCTAGTGGTTTTTTCCTTGACAATCGAGCCCACCACATCCACTTGATAGACCTCTGACCTCTCCACTGGGTGCTTCATTGCCTTGAAGACATTGAAGACTACATTCTCATCTTGTACACGGAGGGTGAGTTTCCCTTGTTGCACATCAATCAAAGCACGCCCTGTGGCCAATAATGGCCTCCCCAATATGAGGGGGATCTCGACGTCTTCATCCATATCGAGCACCACAAAATCTGCCGGAAATATGAATTTGTCCACCTTCACTAGCAAGTCTTCGACAACCCCATAAGGGTATTTGATAGAGCGATCGGCTAGTTGGAGTGACATCCGTGTATCCTTGGCTTCCTTAATCCCCAACTTCTTCATCATAGAGAGGGGCATTAGGTTGATGCTTGCCCCTAGATCACACAACGCCTTCCCTATATTCATCTCTCCAATAGTACATGGTATCGAAAAGGAACTGGGATCCTTCAACTTTGGAGGAAGTTTTCTCTGAAGAATGGCACTACACTCCTCGGTCAAAGCAACCGTTTCCTCATCCACTATTTTCCGCTTCTTGGAGAGAAGCTCCTTCATAAATCGGGCATAAGACGGCATTTGTTCCAGGGCTTCCGCAAATGGAATGTTGATCTGAAGTTTGCGGAAGACATCAAGGAATTTATCGAATCTGTTTATCCCGAAGGGGCTTCTTCAATCTCTCGGTATGGTACCTTCATGTAGGACGGGAGGTCCTTTGGCTCTACCCACTTCTTTCTACGGAACTCTTCATCTACAAGCTTTAACTTCCCTCCTTGCTCCGGTGCCTTACCTCTTGCTAACTCCTCTTCTTTCTCAGGTTGTTCTTCCTCAACATGTGGTGGATTTGAGACTTCAACTTCCGGAGAACTAGGTGCACCACTGTTAGATTCCAGCACTCTACCGCTTCTAGTGGTTACGGCATTGCACTGGCTCTTAGGGTTGTTCTCAGTGTCACTTGGGAGAGTGCCTGGGAGACGTTCATTTAATTGCTTCGCGAGCTGCGCTATTTGTGTCTCCAGATTCTGAATTGCCGACCCTGTATGAGTCGCCAACTTGTCAATGGCAGTGTTTGTGTTGATCGACGATTTCTCCATTGCTGCACTCATGTTGATCGACGATTTCTCCATTGCTGCACTCATCTTCTCAATAGCCAGCTCCCACGGTTGTCTTCCACTATCTCCGGTTTGCAAGCGATTAGGCCCGGAAGAGCTCACTGAGGATTGCGCTGCTGGATCCCAATGTTTGGCCTCGCACCTGTTGAGGTTGTTGTCCGGCCAGACCACCACTAGCATTACTCCAAGCGAAACCCGGGTGGTCTCCTCATATACCCCCTATTCTGATTCTGATTGTAGTCATTCTGTCTGTTTCTCTGATAATTGTTCTGGGGCACAGTGTCATAGAAGTTGTGGCATGAATCCACATGTTCCTGAGAGAAATTCAGCGGGCAATTTTGAGTGTCATGATCCCCATTGCAGTTGTCACAACCCGGAGGCATCCCCTCATGTATCACATTAACCCTCTTGTTTCCAGACAAAGCTTCAATCTGCATCTTCAACAATCTGTTTTGCTCAAGAATGGCCTCCATTGCCCCAGAACTGATTCCATTTGAGGTTTCCCTTCCACGGTTGTAATCATTATATGACATCTTCTCTAACAATGCCCATCCATCCTCGGCTGATAAATATGAGAACGAGCCGCCAGCTGCGGCATCACAGTTCATCTGATAGCGTCCCCTCAACCCATTAAAGAAATGTTGAACTTTAGAGACGGGGTCAAAGAACGCTGAAGGGCATCTTCTCAATAAGCCATTGTACCTCTCCCAAGCTTCATTATATGTTTCATCCTCTGTCTGCCTGAAAGATGTAACGGCTATTCTTGCTTGTGCCGCTTTTTGAGGAGGAAAATACTTGGTTAGGAACTTCTGTGCCATTTGCTCCCAAGTTCTGATGCTATTCCTATCCAAGCCGTCTACACAATCGCGAGCGACATCCCTAAGAGAGAGAGGGAAGAGCCGCAAGCGAAACTCATCTTGTGAGACTCCTCTTGTCTTCTGTAGGTCACAAGCTTCAAGGAAGCGAGTGATGTGTCTATGAGGGTCCTGTTTGCCACTCCCATCAAACTGATTCTCCCGGATCTGGAATGTGACACATGCTTCAACTCTGAAGGAGTCTGTGTTCAGGTTGCCCCTCACAATCGACGAATCACAATCACCCAAGCTGGGTAGATCGTACTCGAAGAGAGGCTTGTAACGAGGAGGAGGAGGAGGAGGATTTTCTTCGGCCATCCTCTCGATAGCAATTGCTTCAAGCCTCTTTCGCTCTCTGGCTTCTTTCCTTAAGCGCTTCTCGGTCTTGGTGATCTCCGAATCAAATAGCAGTTCCTCTTGTGAGAGGGTACCTCGCATACAAAAACACGGCAAGACCAAGTGGAATCAACGAAGTAGAGAGAAATAATAACGAAATAACAGAAAAATAAAATAAAAAAAAAAATCAACTCAACTTAACCAATCAATCAAATTTCCTAAAAATTAGGAAAATTGGTTGTGCCAATCCCCGGCAACGGCGCCAAAAACTTGTTGTGACGCCGGCAAGTGTACCGGGTCGTCGCAAGTAATAAAAAACACGGTAAGATATTACCGAGGTCGAACACAAGGATTGGGCTACCAATTCGACTAAATTGTCAAGAAATCCGATACGTTGGTTAAGCAATAGAAGGTGGTTGAGAGAAAGAGATTGAGATCGCAATTCAAATAAGAAATTGAATTAAACTAAGGTGATTAAATTCAGAAATTAAAATATCTAGGGTTTCAATTCCACCTACCCAATCATGCATAATACCCAAATGATTATGTATTCCTCCCTAGGTTCAATTACAATGTCAACCGGGACCCCTAATTTCTCCTAAATTCACAGCCGTGCGCAATAGGACGTATTCAACGATTAGGATTAATTACTCACCAAGTCTCATAATCCTAATCCTCGAATTCTATTAAACCTTGTTCCCTACGTGGTTGCACTAATCTCCTACCCACTATCGTGCAATATTCAATTAGTGATCCCAATTCAAGTTCTAAAACGCGAATCGCCGGTCGGCCTTAACACGTTTAACTAGTTAATCACGCTAGCATATAATCAACACAATAATATCAGAATTGGAAAACATTTATTGAGAGAAGGGGAGAAAAACATACATCACGTGAACACTACACAGCCATGGGTGGCTTCATCGATCCCCCAGACGAGGGGATTAGTTCCTCATGCCCGTGAAGACGCACAAACAATCGGCAATAATCTCCATAATAATAAACTAAAAGAAGAAAAGAAAAGAGAAGGGAGATGCAGCTCCGGAAACAAGGATTCGCACTACTACTCTGATCTAAACAGTGGCTAACAACTTCCCCCCCAAATTCTGATCTGAGAAGGCCTTTAAATAAGGATTCTGTTTCTCGCCAGCTCGCGGGGCGAGCTTACTCTCGCGACGCGAAATTTAGTATTGGCGCGCTTCAAATTTTGGATTTTCGCGAGGCGATCTTGTATTCACAGGGCGAGTCTTCAAACCCTCATCTGTCACAGCCGTGATATTCATCACGGCTAAGCCGTGATGGTCTCTGTCTTCCATGGTCTTCAGGGACTCGCGAGGCGAGACACCTTTCGCGGGGCGAGTCTTCAATTCCAGGCTGTGACCTTCATCACGGCTAGGTCGTGATGGTCTCTGACTTCCAAGCCTTCATTCTCTCGCGAGGCGAGATGTCTCTCGCGGGGTGAGTCTTCAAATCTCAATTTGTCTCAGCCGTGACCTTAATCACGGCTATGCCATGATAGTCTCTGTCTTGCAGGTCTTCAGACTCTCGCGGGGCGAGAGTATTCTCGCGTGGCGATCCAGAAATGTTGACTTTTGCTGCCTTGTTGACCTTCAGTCTCGCGAGGCGAGAATACACTCGCGGGGCGAGTGTCTCCAGAATTGCAATTTCCACTATTTCTTGGCTTTCCTTGACTCCCGGAGCTTCACTTTATTGACCTGAAAACACAAAAAGCAACCAAAAGCACAATTCTATCCAGAATAAGCTAAAAACTACACAAAAGACGCAAAACGAGTCAAAGTCCAACTTAGGAACAAAACAAGGCAAATTTGGGCGAAAACGAGAGTGAACTCGACTAATTGGCACATAAACCCTAGTTCAGCTAGTCATAAAACTAGATAAGCCAGAGGCTTATCAACCCCCCCCCCCCCATTAACTTTGTATCCCAAGGGCAAGTCCATATAAACTTCTTCAAAGAGATCTCCATTTAAAAATGCGTTATTTACATCAAGCCGCAAAAGATGCCAATTCTTGATGGTTGCAAGGGAAAGTAGAACTCTAACAGTGGTTAGCTTAGCCATTGGAGAGAAAGTGTCCTTAAAATCCACACCTGCTTGTTGTGTGTAGCCCTTGGCTACTAATCTGGCCTTTAAACTGTCAACAGAACCATCGGGATTGGTCTTGACTTTATAGACCCACCTACATCCAATGGTGTGCTTGCCATGAGGTAGGGGTACAAGGGATCATGTTTTATTGGCCTCCATTGCAGTAAGCTCCTCCTTCATAGCTAGTTTCCACTCAGGAAGTTTAGATGCTTGGTGATAAAATTGGGGTTCATAGAAACTAGAGACTTGATTAATGAAGGCATGATAAGAAGGAGAGAGTTTTTGGTAAGATAAGTGGTTGGCTATGGGGTAAGTGACAACATGGTGACAATCATATTGTTGTAGGTAAGAAGGTGATCTAGTTGATCTTTTGGTAGGTTAGACAGTATGATAATCAGGCAAATGATTTTATGGTGCGGGACTAGGCAATAAGGTGGCAGTATCAGGTTCAGGTGTGGTATTTAGTGTGATATTAGGTTGGGAATCTGGATGGGTAATGTGTTCTGGTATAGGCATGGGTAAGACTAAATCAGGAAATAGGTCTACTATGTTGGTTGGGGGGTAAATGGTGTGAAATGGGAATATTTCCTCATGGAAAATCACATCTCTAGAAATGAGAAACGTCTTGCTAGTAAGATCATAAAGCTTGTAACCCTTGTATCCAGTAGGATATCCCACAAAGACAGTGGGGATTGCCCGAGGTGTGAACTTGTTTCTTTTAGAATGCAAAGTTGAAGCATATGCAAGGCATCCAAATGATCCGAGGTTGGAGTAATCAGGAACCTTTTGAAATAACATTTCATAAGGGGACTTTTCCTTAAGGAGTGGTGTTGGTGTTCTGTTGATGATAAAAACAACAGTTCTTAGACACTCTCCCCAAAAACCAATAGGGAGCCTAGCTTGGAAATAAAGTGCTCGAGTCACATTGAGGAGATGCTGGTGTTTTCTCTCAACCACAGTTTTGTTGTGGTCTTTCAACACAACTAAACTGATGTAAAGTGTCATTTCAGCCAAGAATTGTGTCAAGGCCAATTCTTTTGCATTGTCTGTTCTGATTTGTTTTATGACTAGGTGGAATTGTGTTTCCACTAAAGCAAAGAATTGCTTGATACAAGCTGTTGCCTCAGATTTAGATTGTAACAAATATATCCAGGTGAATCTGGTGTGATCATCCACTATGGTAAGGGAGTATCTTTTGTTATCATATGTAGGAGCATGATAAGGCCCCCATATATCACAGTGTACAAGCTCAAAGACTGAATTAGACATATGATTAAAAGACTGGAAAGGAAGTCGTTTCTGTTTTGACATAGGACAGATAGAACAAGATTGAATAAATTGAGGTCCTGGAATGTGTAAATCCAACCTTTTATTGATGAATTGTAAACATTTATTTGACAAGTGTCCTAATCTACTATGCCACAAATGGTGTGCAGAGACATTATTTGAAGTAGAAACAGAATTACAAGAAGAGTGTGTTGTACATTTCTTATGCAAACTATCAGAAACTGTAGGTGAGGAAGGGTGAGGTGTGTAGACATAAAGTCCTTGCAGTAATTCACCCTTGCCAATCATCTTCAATTTACTGAGATCTTGCATAAAGAAAGTGTTAGATTGGAATATAATTACTGTGTTTGAAGAAGTCAACAAAGCACTGACAGACAAGAGGTTTACATTAAAAGATGGAATATACAACATATTGTGTAAAGTAATTTCAGGATACAGCATTACTGAGCCAACAGAATGGACAGGAACTAGTTCTTTATTTGGCAAAGTGACAAAAGAATTAGAGACTTTATTGTAAGAATTGAAGTGATCAAGTGAACAAGTGATGTGGCAAGTAGCCCCTGAGTCTAGAATCCAAGAATTGTGTGAAAATGAAAGACTAGATTTAGTGCTTGAAACAACAGAAAGAATGAAACTTGAGTTTGGTTTTATGGCAGGATATTCAGCCTTTGGAGTTGCAGCTTGTGCTAACTGACTAGACAACATGGAGAGCAGCATCTTGCATTGATCAGTAGTGATACCAAGATTTGGGGAAGAAATCTAAGAAGGTCCAGAAATCTGATGTACAGTCTGAGATGCCCCTGGATTGGGATTCTTGAATTTGTAGCCAGGTGGATAACCATGAACCTTGTAGCATCGATCCACAATGTGTCCAATTAAACCACAATGAGTGCAAACGGGTCTATCCTTCTTACCAGAGTAAGACTTCTGTTGCTGCTTAGGCTGAGAACCTTTTACTGCAAAGGCCACTTGAGAATTAGAAGGTTCTGGAAGAGAAATCCCTAATTCCTTTTGTGTCTCATCTTGCAGAACCATGGAGAAAACCTTAGTAATTGGAGGTTGAGGGTCCATGAGCAAGATTTGACCTCTAACATGAGAGAAACCATCATTGAGTCCCATGAGAAACATAAGAACATATTCATGCTCAAGAAACTCAAGTAGAGGTCTTGCACCACCACAAACACAATTGCACACAGGCTTGAATTCCTGAAATTCATCCTAAAGGGATTTCAGTTTGGTGAAATACTGAGTAACAGTGAGAGAACCTTGAGACACACTCCCCAAATGCTTCCTGACTTGGTATGTGCGAGGTCCATTGCTTTGTTGAAAACGATTCTTAAGATCACTCCACATAAGAGCTGCAGATGTACCATTGATGATGCTAGGGATTATGTCCTTGGGCACTGAATTCAGAAGCCAAGAACGAATGACACTGTCATTTCTTTTCCAAGAAATGAGGAGCTGAGGATCATTACCATCAGGTTGAGGGAAAGAGCCATCAACATAGCAAAGCTTGTTTTTGGCACTGAGGTCTAACTCCATGGATTTGTACCATGAGTTGAAATTATCACCAGTCAAGGGCTGGGTTACAAGAACAATCCCTGGATGATCAGAGGGATGAAGAAAGAGAGGGTTATTGGCGTCATCATTTGCCATTGATATAGAAACAGAAACAAGAACTTCGACAGAGAAGAACTGAAAGACGAGTAAGAAGGGAATGTTTCAGAGTGTGCGAAAGAGAAAATTTTCAACTGATACCATATTGAGACTGCTGGAATCAGTAGTTGCAGTGAAGAAATGAAAATGTATTTACTTGAAGTGAGTTGCAATGTGCAGAGCTCCACAAATATATATTACAAGGGTGTGTAGCTATGAGGAAACTACCATAACAGAATTGATAACTAACTAACTAGAAACTACCATAACAGAATTGATAAACTAACTAACTAACTAACTAACTAACTAACTGAAACTAACTGAAACCAACTAATTAAATACATTGAGTCTAATAGGTTTTGCTGCTCAATGGACTTTTGTTGTGATACTTGCTATCACCTATCGTGGCACAACCTGATAGATTGCAAGCTATTTTTGCGGTTTTTCTGCATATGTAGGGGCTGTCTCCTAATGACAAGCTTGTGCTTGTGCAAGCATGGAGGAGGAAGGGGTATGTCATGGCTTTAACTGGGGATGGAAAATGATGCTCCGGTACTTCATGAATGTTTTCAAATGGGGCAGTCCGTATATACAAATGTTTGAATAATTGGGCATAACTCTACTCTAAAAGCTAAAAGCTAGATTGCAAAGGAAGGAATATCCAAGTTATTATTATTGGGTGGGTCACTCCTAAATGGGTCCCTTATTAGTTTGAAAAAAAAAACTTGCCAATGGCCCAAGCCGAAGTGGCATTTGAAAAGTTCAAAGAAAATAAAGAAAGGGTTTAGGCGGTGTGGATTTGGGTGTACAGTGTGAGAAAAAGAAAGAGAGGAACAATGAGAGATAGGGACGGCGCAGTGGAGAAGAAGAAAATAGAACTTCGTCCTCTTCACCAGATGAGTAAACTATTTTCATTCTTGAAAATTTAATATGTTGTTCCTGATGTCGAGAGCAATATTTTGATATCGTTTTATTGTTATTTTGCCTTCTCTTTGAGATGGGTTGTTATACAAATTTTTATGAAGTTTCTCTCTTGTTGCTTGGTGATAGCCACATTTTAAGTGAACTATTGTTGATTTGGTGTTCCCTAGTATTTATAGGAAGACTTAGTGTATCCATTATTATTTATAGTCGAAGTTTTTGCTAGACTTGGTCCCGTGGTTTTTATCCCTATACTGGTGAGTTTTTCACGTTAAAAATTGTTGCGTCATTGCTATTTATTTTTTTTGCCATTGATATTATCCCGTGGAAGAATATTTTTGTTGTGCCTATTTATTTGTACAGGTGAACGGGAAAAATATTTGCTTGATTAGAGATTGTTATCTCTAGTTTTTCCCCCAACAAAGTAGTATCAGAGCTTAGGTTGTTCTGTTCTGTGCATTTAAATGGAGGAAAATCAAGGGCCAAATATGATTAAGTTGAACTCTACAGATTATACACTTTGGAATACACTTTTGAAGACCCTCATGGAAGATGTGTTATACAGCAAAGACTTGTATGATCCCATTGAGGGGACACTTGCTCGACCCAGGGGATAAAAATGAAAGTGAATGGAAGAAGATGAATAGAAAGGCGATTGCTTTGATTATGCAATGGCTGGATTTGAGTGTATGTCCTTGATGACTAATTTCGGCAAGTGCATCGAATCGCAACAAGTAATACAATGATGAGAAAAGATCATTCCCACGAGGATTATTAGATCAAGTACCAACTAACCAATGATATACTATTTGAACACATCATTAAAATTGAATTGATGAAAATCTGAAAAGGTAAAGTAAATATATAGATGGATCAAACTTTGAATAATTGGAACTACACAGTACAATTAGTACAATAACAAGATAAGAGCAAGGTTAGGTATTGGATTCCACTCAATTATCACTCAATGTTATCATTCACTGACTATTTCATTCCATTCATGTAACACACTTCCAAATTCCTTAAGCTAGATCAATCCTAATTCCTTAGGTAAGGATCCTTTTATCCCTAATTGGAATCCTAATTCCTTAGGTATAACAATTTGAGATAAACCTTATGATCAAGAATTAATATAGAAGCATAAGATTCAATTCCTATTCCTAGAAACCAAATCCAATGGCCATAAACTCAATTCAGATTAGAAATTCAAGTTTCCACAAGAGATTCCAAATCTAACATCAATTGCAATGAATTTAATCAAGCAAAGCATTAGGTATAGAATTTGTAGCTGGATTACATGAAATTGAACTGATATAGATCACAAAAATGATTCACAAAGAGATCCAACTGAGTTTCATCCTAATCTAACCTAAGGATTTAGCAATCCATATGGAAAACAGAGGGAAGAGTAGGAAAATTCATATAAAATGATGTAGATGAATCCATTAATCTTCAATCCTTGTTCCCAAGTCTTGAATCAGCAATGGAGGTGAAGAGAGAGTGTTTTCCAATGTTTCTCGGGCAAGAGTGAATCAAAAATGGCAAAAAGACCCAATGAAATTTGTTTTCCAGCTATTTAAAGCAAGGTTTACAAAATCGGACCGGCCATCGAACCGGTGAAGGCAGCGGTTCGAGGTTCAATGGTCCAACCGAGGTTGAACCGTGGTTGAACCGGTTATAATTAAATAATATTATTTTAATTTTTAATATAATATTTGTAACAATATTAAACAAAAAAACAACATAACAACTAAAATTATTAAGCACAGTTTTTTTTTTATTTTGAAATTAAACTAAATAAATATAAAAATATATGTTAAAATCATCTTCATAGGGAAAACCAACCCAAAATCTACAACTAGCCCACATATGTTAGAAAACAAAAGAATTGTGTTTTGGCTAGGATGACTCAAATCCCTTTATACTATTTTTTTTAAGAAACCTAAGCCGGGTTGCTCACTACCTAAGTATGACCGGTTTCACCGATTTTGAACCTAGTTTTCGGTTCCACCGGTTCGATGCTAGGCCGGTTTTCCCTGTGAACCGGACCGGCCAAGGTCCCGGTTCCCGGTCGGACCGGTCGGTCCGGTCCGGTTTTCAAAACCTTGATTTAAAGATGTTTCTGGTAAACTGTCTTCGCCTGACGAAGATAAGTGCCTCCAGGCGAAGCTGAACATAATTGTCTGATTAGTTTTGAGCTGAATTTTGCCATGCGAGAGCTTCGCGCGCTAAAGAAAATGTCCATAGATGCACAATTCCTTGTCGGTAAACCGCACGTAAAAACCACAATTAAGTCCAATTTCATTCAATTTTTAGCCTAACACTTATAATCCTAACTGCTACTAATATTTATACTATTATCACAGCATAATGACCACTTTTGCTCATTAATCTCCAATTTATTCCCAGTTTTCCCCCTATAAATCCCATTATGATGAGGATTTATCACAACCCCAAACTTAGCAATTTGCTTGTCCTCAAGCAAACACTCAATACAATCCAGGGGTTGGAGTGATTAATCATGAGTTTGATTATCACTCTGCATATTCCAATCTACCATATCACTATCTTGAACACAACCAATAAATTGCAACAATTATGCACAATCAAATCACCTACTCTTTTGCTTTTAGCTTCCCAAATAGGCAATTCACAGTAAAATAGTCTTGAACTCATCAATTGTGCTCAGCTCTTCTCACTCATCCTCACATGGTAATCTGTTTCACTCAACTCATGTGTTTAGGGCTGTTATGTCACTCATTCACACCACATGCAACCACTTTATCATAGGCTTGACAGAGTTCTCAAGATGAATAATGCAATACAAGTGCACACATACTAAAAGAGGTTTTTACAGGTTGTAACGGGGCTTGGGTAAGGATAGGTGAAAATTTGGAAAGTGACTTTTATAATCTTGGAGATAAGAATGACCCTTCTCATGACAGTCTCTAACCAACCTCAATCTATTGCAACAAAATTCCTCATACAATCATTCAAAGCACTTTTGGGACAAAGCATTTTTTTCCCACCACTTTATCCAATGATACACATTTTATTATTTTTTATTTTGTGTGCATGCAATCTCTTTTTCTTTCTTCTTCTTCTTCTTTTCTGTTTTTTTTTCATTTCACTTTTTTCCTCTTTTTGATGCTTATTGTACCACTTCTTTCTTTTTTCCTTCTTCTATTTTTTTTTTCTTTCATCTCATTTTTCATTTTGTTTTTTTTTAAACAACATTACAACAATACACAGCAAAAGTACACAGTACACAATACATCCACCCCAAACTTAAAATGTTGCTTGCCCTCAAGCAACCCTAAACTTAGAATGTTGCCAAGACCTGCCATGAAATGGGTCATACCTAACTCTAATAATTAGGACAATGGTTTTTCTGGTCATTGACTTGTAATGAGGTTCAAGTACAAAAGATGGGTAACAGGCTCAAGTGGCTAGCAAGGGATAAAATCATTGGGTGGTTTATTTGGCACTAGTTATGACAAGAAGAAAATGCCTCAGTGTGTGGAACATGCAAGCACCAACATCTAAGAATTAAGTCAAGTTCTGCAAAGTGAAAACATGCACTGGATGCACACATGAAAAAAAAAATGGTCTTTTTGTCTCAATTGCTCACATGGTGAAATGAGAGTTAAGAAAAAATTTGCACTCAAGATTCATGCAAGACCAAGTTATGGAAAATTGCCACAATGGTTGGCTATCAGCTCAATTTCAGTTCAAAGAATGCACATTGGAAGTCACAAAATAAAAGTGTATCCATGACAGATCAATAGTATAATAAGCATGCACAGAGATCAACCAACACAGACTAATCACTCTACCAACAAAACAGTCCACAATTCAGATTAATCATGCAAAATGAAGTACCAAATCTATTGAAGTGCAAATAAAAAGATAAGGGTTAGGAAACTTCTTCGGTAAAACAGAGTGGAATGTGGTGCTTTGTTGGTGTTAGACTTCTTTCTCTTCTTCTTCGGGGGATTCTTTTGAGGCTGAGCATTTTTTTTGTGCTTTGGTATTCTTTTGTTCTTTAGGTGCTATGAACCTGTGCAACATAGTATTACAACATGTATCACAGTCATGAAATAGCAAAAATGCAAACACCCAACACAGTTCCAACATTCCAAAGGTACAATGTGAACCAACTTAGAGGCATGTTATCATATAGGCATTTGGGCAAATGAGTAGTACCAACAACTTCTATTTTCAATAGACGCATGGTAAGGACAAGGGAATGACATCACCCACATTCACTAACCAATATAAAGAAAGTTTCATACGAGACAACCCAAAAATTGGTGGTACTTAGAAACTAATGGCATTTTGCAAGCACTAAGAGTTTGTCATTTAGTCATTTTATCAAATACATGTTATGCCTAAAACTGTTACAACCAAAGGATTCCATATTTCTACTTTAAAATGCAATTAGTGATAGGTAGGCAAAGTTAGAACATGTCTCAAAATTTGAATACCAATGGGTTGTACAAACCATATACTTACACACCG
This sequence comes from Sophora flavescens, assembly GCA_030762895.1. Classification (NCBI taxonomy): domain Eukaryota; kingdom Viridiplantae; phylum Streptophyta; class Magnoliopsida; order Fabales; family Fabaceae; genus Sophora; species Sophora flavescens. The sequence goes on from CM061062.1 coordinate 287,144,978, forward strand.
TCACTTTTATTCAAGAGTTCATACCATACCCACTTTGCAATTTGTATGAGAAAGAGTTCCAACTGAGCAGGTGGTGTTCAACAAGAATATTCTCATAGAAGCATTTTGTCAAACATAGTTGATGCATGTAAAATCCTTCTACATAAATGCGTGGTTGGCATATCAAACACTCTCCAAATTGGAAAATGAAATCATAATCACATTAGAGACCAAGGAGTATCAAACCAAATCACATTAAAAAGTGGGTTCCCAGAGATTTGCCCCATTCTCATAGTCATATATACACGACAAATGACAAGAGTGGTGTAGGAACCTCATCAAAGTTGTGAAATTGAGACTGCAAGAGGATTAAGATGCATACCTGATATGGGATGAGTGCAAGCAAGAGAGGGATTTGTTACCAATAATTTGAACTGAGGAGTCTAAGAGTGAGAAATGTATACGATGTGGAAAAAAAGGACTTTGGAAGCTTTTATAGTGTAGGCTTTCGCACTGCGAGGCACGAGCTCCGCCACGCGATGAGGCAGTAGCTACGGAGTTGGAATTTCGCCCAGCAAGGAAATTTGTCTCGCCATGCGAACAAGGACAGGGACTCTCGGTTTGGATTTTCGCCTGGAACAAATATTGCCTCACACTTGCGAAACTGGTTGAAGGAATTCCGTAAGTATATGCCTTGTTGTAACAAATTCAGTTAGTTGTTAAGACTTTCTATTTAAAGGATAAGAGTCTGTTATGTTAGTTGCTACTGCTATCTATAAATAGCATAGCTTTCCTTGATGTAATTTCCAATTTCATTCAGTCAATACAAAAGCATATATTCAGCTTATTCCTTTTTTTTTACATGGTATCATAGAGCTAAAATCCTGGATCATGATACTACCTTGCAATCATGATAGATAGAGAAGATGAAAATTCAAAGAAAGAAGAACCTTCCTCTTCTTCAAAGAAAGAAAAGAAGGAATCTTGCAGTGAAGAAGCCATCGATCATATGTCCCCATACTATCTCCATCCTTCTGATTAGGGGTGGCAAAAATATCCATTTATCCACCATCCATCCAGTCCATCCAAAGAGTTATCCATTCAATCCATCCATTAAAAAAAAAAACATTAGTGGACTGGATCAAGTTGGATCATTTCATTTTAGGATGGATAGTGATCCATCCACTATGTTACAAAATCCATTGGATCACTATATGAAATAAAAAACAAATCCATTGGATAAAGTTTATAAAAAAGAACTAAAGAACTAAAGAACAAACAACTGCTTCACAAAATAGACAAGACCCTGTTTCAACATCACCATCAAGAAAAATTACCAGCCAACTCTTTAATGGATCCTCCCAAAAATTAAAGAAAGAAATAATTATTACCCTGAAGACCAGACGTCCTTAACCTGCCTCTAACCTTGGTAACACTGAAAGCATAATTTTATTGGCAAGTAGTGTAGACTGCATAAATTTGAATGGTAATCACCTAATCATAATCGAAAGCAACGAATACTACACAATCAGGAAAATTTTGATAAAAATCAAGGGTGGTTGTTGGATAAGTCAACAATTATGGGAAAAGAATTATGGTTGTTTAGTACTTTCTGAAAGCAACATATACTATCTATATATGTTAAGTCAATTGAAATTCCAGCATAAGAAGAATCTGATTACAGTAGTTTAGCCTAAACTCATCTCAGTAACTGCAACATCAAATTTCTAGAATCATCTTATGACATGGACCCAAATGGCAAAACACAGATCTTCAAACAATTGTAAAGTGAAGTAACAGAAACAGAGTTGAGATCTTAATGCATTTTATCAAATTAATGGTAAATAGACTATCACTTAATTTAAATACAAGTTCATTTCAAAAGAACATTTTCCTATTTTAATATGTAACTACGTAAAAAAAAAAAATAGCAGAAATGAATTATATATTTTAGTGGTTAACTCATTTCATACTGAGTTAAATGGAAATAATTTCGCAAGCCCACTAGAAGCCCGTCTTGGGGCCAGTGATCTTTTAATAATTTAGAGAGAAAGAGTAGAGATGGGAAAGAGAGAGAGGTAGAGGAGAGAGAGGGGGAGATGATATTTTAAAACTAATAAAATTATTTAAATGTACAAAAAAAAAATTATTCTTTAAAATAATTTTTATGGATGGATTGGATATCCATCCATAAAAAAGTTGTTAATGAATGGATTGGATTTTTTTTAATGAATTTTTAATGGATCATAATGGATTAATGGATCGTTTTCAATCCATCCATTACAATCCGCATAAAAATTTATCCAATCCATCCATTTGCCACCCCTACTTCTGATCAACCTGGTCAATTATTTGTGAGTGAACTACTTAACAATGCAAATTATGGCGAATGGATTGCAGGCATGAGCAATGCATTATATGCCAAGAACAAAATTGGCTTTGTGGATGGCACCATCTCCATGCCACAGGCTGATTCACCAAATCTTGGCCATTGGATGCGTTGTAATGCAATGGTGAAGGGTTGGCTGAGGAATGGAATGGATAAAGAAGTGAGGAGCAGTGTCAGGTACGTAGGAACCGCGCGATAGATTTGGGTGGATCTTGAAGATAGGTTTGCCAAAGGGAGTGCACCTAGGGTGTATGAACGAAGGCGAGCCATAAGTCTCCTCAGGCAAGAAAAATTATCAATCCCAACATATTACACCAAATTAAAGGGGTTATGGGATGAAGTTCAATCCATAACACCTTGGCCAAAATGCAATTGTGAAAACTGCACATGTAATGTGCAGAAATAATTGGAACAAATGTGAGAAAGAGACCAATTATATGACTTCCTTATGGGCCTAGATGATGTTTTCAGTACAGTGAAAACACAGATTCTAAGCATGGCTCCAAAGTTAAATCTTGGACAAGCTTATCATCTAGTGGCAGAGGATGAACAACAAAGGATGATTTCAGCAATGAGCAGACCTGTTGCAGAAACCTCAGCTTTCCAAATTCAAGGTGATAAGAAAGGAACCAAGAAAGATAGACCAAAGTGTGATCATTGTCATAAAATTGGTCATGTTAAGGAAGAATGTTGGGAGATAGTTGGCTATCCACAAGACTGGAGGAAGCCATACAAAGAAAGGAAAGAAAAGACAGGATCTTGGAGCAAGAAAGGTGGTTTCATGGTGAATCAAGTTAGCACTGATGAAAGCCCTATTCCTGGACTGTCAATTCAACAGTATGAAAAGTTAATGCAACAGCTACAGATGGATGTAGAACCAGCCATGATAGCACAATCATCAAAACCAAGTGTAAACATGGCAGGTAAAACTCTAGCAGGTATAAAATCCTTCAACAGGCCCTGGATCATTGATACTGGGCCACTGAACACATCACATGTGACCAAAATAATCTTCAAGAAAGCTTTCTTTCTAATGGACAATCTGTGAAAATTCCCAATGGCACAAGCGTGCCAATCAAGGGAATAGGAACTGTTAATTTGTCAAATGGATTAAACATCAATAAAGTGTTGTATGTTCCTGATTTCCATTGTAATCTCCTCTCTGTCAGTAGATTAACTAAAGAAAACAACTGTTCCATAACCTTTGTAGCCAACTCTTGTGTTGTGCAGGACTTACCCTTGAAGAAACTGATTGGAAAGGATAAATGTCAAGATGGTTTATACCTCCTTGAACCAACGTATGATGGAGGAATAACTATGAAGGTAGGAAAAACAGTAAATTTTAGTTTGTGGAACTCTAGGCTAGGCCACACTTCTGATGCAAAACTGTCTTGCATAGGCATATCTGCTCCTATGAATAAAAATCAGAATAGTAAAGTTTGTGACTCTTGTATAAGGGCTAAGCAAACTAGGTTATCTTTTCCCTTAAGTTCAATAAAATCTAATGCTAGTTTTGATCTTATTCATTGTGATATATGGGGTAGATATAACACTGAATCAAGCATTGGAGCTCATTACTTTCTTACCATAGTTGATGACTATAGTAGGGGAGTTTGGGTGTATTTGATGAAATACAAATCAGAGGTAGAACACTATTTACAATCTTTTGTCTGCATGATAGAGACTCAATTTCAAAAGAGAATCAAAAGAGTCAGAAGTGACAATGGTTTAGAATTCACTTCAACTAATATACAAAATTTTTACAAAGAAAAGGGAATTACCATGGAATTAACATATGTTTACACTCCCCAACAGAATGGGGTAGTGGAAAGAAAGCACAGAAATATTCATGAAATAGCTAGAGCTATAAGATTCCATTCTGGTCTTCCAATACAATTTTGGGGGGAATGTATTCTTACAGCTGTTTATTTAATAAATAGACTACCTTCAAAGGTTATCAACAACAAGACACCCTATGAGATTATGTTAGGAAAGAAACCTGATTATGATCATCTAAGAGTCTTTGGTTGTCTTGGGTATGCTATAAAAAACTAGAAAAGAAGGCAAGTTTGATGAAAGGGGGAGAGCTTGCATTTTTGTAGGCTATCCTACTGGGCATAAAGGTTACAAATTGTTTGATATATCAAACAAAGAATTTTTTGTGTCTAGAGATGTAATTTTTTGTGAAAATGATTTTCCTTACAAAAATGTGTGCAAATCTCATGGCAAAATTTCTAAAGAACAGTACACAATATATGAAAACTATGATGAAGATATTCAACTTCATTCACCATTGAATGATAACAAGATGAAAGAAACAGATCTGCATAATCAGGATATGCAAATGACAGACTTAACACAGGAATCAGAAGCAGAGCATGATCAGGACATAATTCATGATCAATCTAGGATTCAGACTGATCACAGACACAGTCAAAGAGTGAGATCTCTTTCCAGGAACTTAGTAGACTATGAAGTTGACTTGACACCATCCATTGCTGATCCTAACACAACTTCAGGTAACACTGTCCTTTATCCTATTTCAAATTTCATATCTTATGATAATTTTTCACAATTACATAAGGCTTTCCTAGTGGCCATTTCCTCTAGAGATGAGCCGAAGAATTTCAAGCAGGAAGTAACACATGAATGTTAGAGGGAAGCAATGAGAAAGGAAATTGCTGCACTTGAAAGCAATGGGACATGGTCCTTGGAGAAACTTCCACCAGGCAGAAACACATTGGATTCAAAATGGATTTACAAAATAAAGTAAAAACCTAATGGAGATATTGAAAGGTACAAGACTCGGCTGGTTGCAAGAGGCTTCACTCAAGTAGAAGGAGAAGACTTTCATGAGACATTTGCTCCTGTGGTGAAACTTGTTACCATCAGATGCTTACTGACTAATAGTAAAGAAGGGATGGATTATTCACCAATTAGATGTGAACAATGCATTCTTGCAAGGTGACTTGGCAGAAGACATTTATATGAAGATTCCAAAAGGCTTTGCAAAGAAGGGAGAAACTAGGGTGTGCAAGTTGAAGAAGTCAATCTATGGACTCAAACAAGCATCTAGAAATTGGTATCAAAAGTTCACCAAGGCTTTAAATGATGTTGGTTTTAATCAGTCTAAGGCAGATCATTCCTTATTTATCTACAAAGCTGAAAGGGTGTTTCTTGCTGCACTCATCTATGTGGATGATGTTATTTTAGCAGGAAATAGTCCAGAGTTTATGAAGAAGATTAAGGAATACTTGGACAAAACTTTCAGCATCAAAGACTAGGGAACCTTGAAATACTTCCTAGGAGTGGAACTAGCAAGATCACCTAATGGAATTGTCTTAAGCCAGAGAAAGTACACTCTAGATATCCTTCAAGAAACAAAGATGCAGAACAGCAGACCCAGTAAGTTCCCCATGGAACAGAATTGTAATCTTAGATTTAACAAGGATGAGCCTGACACTGATGCAACCAGATGTAGGAAATTGCTAAGGAAACTACTGTATCTAACCATAACAAGGCTAGACATCACCTATGCTGTGAACACTTTGTGTCGGTTCATGACTAATCCTAAACAGGTTCATCTGGATGCAGTGGATAGGATCTTGAGATATCTCAAAACTACCCCAGGTCAAGGAATTTTCATTCCAGTAAAAGGAGGTCTCAACCTGCAGGCTTATTGTGATGCAGATTGGGGAGGATGTCCATTAACCAGAAGGTCTTGCACTGGCTATCAAGTGATGCTGGGACAGTCACCAATATCATGGAGGACCAAGAGGCAAACTGTTGTGGCAAAATCATCAGCCGAAGCAGAATATAGAAGCATGGCTGCAATTGTTAGTGAAGTCATTTGGCTCAGATGGCTCTTGACAGAACTTGAAACACCACAACAGAAACCAACTGAACTACATTGTGACAACCAAGTAGCCATCCACATTGCAATGAATCCAGTCTTTCATGAGAGGACAAAGCATGTTGAGATGGATTGCTACTTTGTTCGAGAGAGAATTCAGTCAAAGGAAGTTCAGCCCATGAAGATTGGTACTAATGACCAAGTGGCAGACATCTTCACTAAGCCATTAGGCAAAGAAAGGTTCGAATTCCTGTTAAACAAGTTGGGCATTAAGAACTTACATGCTCCAACTTGAGAGGGGGGGGGGGGGGGGGTGGGTGGTGAAGGAATTCCCTAAGTGTATGCCTTGTTTGTTGTAACAAATTCAGTTAGTTGTTAAGACTTTCTATCTAAAGGATAAGAGTCTGTTATGTTAGTTGCTACTGCTATCTATAAATAGCATAACTTTCCTTGATGTAATTTCCAATTTCATTCATTCAATACAAAAGCATATATACAGCTTCTTCCTTTTTTTACACTGGTTTCTCAAATTCCTGGGCCAATTTCGCCTTGCACTGGGTGTGGTCTTGCCTTGCGATGGCAGACAGGGAGTACCAAATCCGAATTTCACCATGCGATGAACAAGCTTCGTCGCGCAGCAAAAGTCAGGGATGAACTGATTGGTGCTGCGATTAATTCGCCCTGTGATGGTGCTCTGTCCGCGTGGCGAGTATAGACAGCGATGCTTGGTTCACAATTTCGCAAGGAAACGAGCTCGTCGTCGCACGACGATTGGAACCAGTGAAGGCAAATTCAAATTTCGCCTTGCGATTTAAGCATCTGAAACAAACTTTTTGCATCATTTTCAGAATGTTTCAGCTCTTGTGCCTTTGTGTCTAGGTCTTTCTCTATAAGTTTTCTTCTTCTCTTTGCCCTGCACTGTATGACCACAACACAGTATTGTTGGCTTTTTCACCGAACTGGGTTCCGTTCCTTTTATAAACTATTTATCAGTTTAGGGTTGTTCTGAAACTATTTATCAATGAGGTCCTTTTGGACACGTGGCATATTTTAATTTTTTTCACTCTGACGGGTCAAAGGTGCCAGTCAGACTGACACATTCCAAGTCGATGGCGCCAGTCTGGCGCCTACTAGTATTAAAAAATAATAATAATAAAACAATTGATAGCAATAATAAGAGGTATAAAAAAATAATAGCAATAATAATTTACACCAATAAATATTCATCAATTATTACAGTAGTAAAAAAAAAATTTACCTTGTAATAGCAATAATGTCATCGTTACTCCCTATACTTATTGTATAATTTTTTTTAGCAGTGCTCCTTTAAAATTGCTGGTAACTTTCTTTTAATTCTTACAAGGTAATTTTTTTTAGTACTGTAGTAATTGATGAATATTTATTGGTGTAAATTGTTATTGCTATTATTTTTTTTATGACTCTTGTGATATTATTTGCTAGTTGTTATTATGGGATTTTTTTATTGCCTCTTGTTATTTTAAATGGCTTTTTGACCAAAATGGGTTTCTTTTAGAAACTATTTATCAGTAGCAAGTAGCAAATAACAATGACAAGTAGCAAATAATATCACAAGAGGCATAAAAAAATAATAACAATAACAATTTACACCAATAAATATTAATCAATTTTACGGTAGTAAAAAAAAATTACCTTGTAAGTCTTAAAAGAAAGTTACCTGCAATTTAGAAGGAACACTGCTACAAAAAAATTATACTATAAGTATAGGGAGTAACGATGACATTAATGATAAAGTATCTATTTAAAACAACAAGAGGCAATAAAAAAAATCCCCTAATAACAAGTAGCAAATAATATCACAAGAGTCATAAAAAAATAATAGCAACAACAATTTACACCAATAAATATTCATCAATTATTACAGTAGTAAAAAAAATTTTACCTTGTAAGAATTAAAAGAAAGTTACTTGCAATTTAGAAGGAACATTGCTACAAAAAAAATATACTATAAGTATAGGGAGTAACGATAAAATTAATGCTAAAGTATCTATTTAAAACAACAAGAGGCAATAAAAAATCCCCTAATAACAAGTAGCAAATAATATCACAAGAGTCATAAAAAAATAATAGCAATAACAATTTACACCAATAAATATTCATCAATTATTACAGTAGTAAAAAGAATTTACCTTGTAAGAATTAAAAGAAAGTTACCGGCAATTTTAAAGGAACACTACTAAAAAAAATTATACTATAAGTATAGGGAGTAACGATGACATTAATGCTATTACAAGGTAAAATTTTTTTTACTACTGTAATAATTGATGAATATTTATTGGTGTAAATTGTTATTGCTATTATTTTTTTATACCTCTTATTATTGCTATCAATTGTTTTATTATTATTATTTTTTAATACTGGTAGGCGCCAGTCTGACTGGCGCCTTTGACCCGTCAGAGTGAAAAAAAAATGCCACGTGTCCAAAAGGACCCCCCATTGGTAAATAGTTTCAGAACAACCCTAAACTGATAAATAGTTTCTAAAAGGAACCCATTTTGGTCAAAAAACCCAGTATTGTTCTTGTGATGAACAAAAATACAAAAAAAAAAAAAACTAATTTCAACATCTTATTGAAGTATTGAGCAACACAAAAAAAGAAAAAGAAAAAAATGATTTGAGTTGCCTCCCTAGAGCGCTCTTTTAATGTCACTAGCTTGATGCCTGATTATTTAATGCTCAAGGTGGTTTGAAGGATGAGACACCTGTTGTGACACCTGTTGTTTCTTTTCTTTCCACCACTCCCATTGTTCTCAATATCAAACATTGGTGTATTCCCTTCTTTGATGAATAATCCTCTATTGGCCAAAGTGGTTGGAATTGCTTGGACCATTGAGACCTCTTCTCCTTTTTCCTTCCTTTTCCATTGCTCTTCTTTTTCTTCCACTGTTCATCTGTATAAATTTTCTGGACCTCTTGACTTTGCACATAATGAACTTGAGCATGGATAATTGATGAAGTGTCAATAGGCTCTTGATCAAACATCTTCACAACCATTTGGTCTTCATTCACCCTCAATATAAGCTCTCCTTTTGGTAAATCTATCAAGGCACCAGCAGTAGCTAAGAAAGGTCTCCCAAAAATCAATGGGATGTTCACATCTTCCTCAATCTCCAAGACAAAGAAATCCATAGGAAATATGAACTTTCCTACTTTCACTAGCAAATCCTCCACCAAACCATATGGTCTCCTAATTTATCTATTCGCTAGTTGCAGGGAAATCATGGTTGGTTTCACCTCATTAATACACGGTCTCTTCATCATGGATAATGGCATCAAATTGATACTTGCTCCAAGGTCGCATAGGGCTCTAGCATTTAGTACCTCTCCAATGACACATGGTATTGTAAAAGATCTTGTATCTTTCGACTTAGGTGGAAGCTTTTGTTGGAGGATTGAGCTGCAATTTTCTGTTAAGGCCACTACCTCACTTGTTGCAAATTTTCTCTTCTTTGTAAGTCATTCCCTCATGAATTTTACGTATGATGGCATATTCTCTAATGCTTCGGCAAATGGAATGTTTATTTGAATCTCTTTGAAGATGTCTAGGAACTGATCAAACTGCTCTTCTTTCTCTTTCCTCTTCTTCACAATCGGATATGGCAATTTCACATAAGAAGGGATCTCTTGTGGCTTGTTGCTTTCCTTCAATAGCTGAATTTTTGTTTTTCTCAATATAGAATCTTCATCAACTAATTTCAGCTTCTTCTTTTTTCTTTCATCTTTAAGTTCCACTTCTTCTTTGCTTTTCGAACTCTCTTCTTTCTCACAATTCTCCACCATCCTCTTGATTACTTCATAATTTTCAGCATTTTGGCTTGTGGATTTGTCAATAAACCGTTCTACTAACTTTCCACTTCGCAACATGATGGCATTGCATTGCTCTTTTGGATTATTAGTAGCATTTCCCGAAAATCCTGCACTTAAGACTTGTTTAGACAGCTGCCCAATCTGCACTTCAAGATTCTTGATTGATGCATCGGCATTCTTGAAGTTAGATTGTGTGACTTGAATGAATTGTGCAAGAGTGTTTTCCAAACTATTCATTCGCTCATCGGTATCGGGATGTGACTGATTTTGGAGTAGTGGTTGTTGTGGAGGTACATCACCTAGTGGAGCTTCTTGTTTCCAAGGAAGAATGGGATGCTTATTCCAATTTTGATTGTAGGAATTTGAATAAGAATTCTGCCCTTGTCTTGGATAATTACCCATGTAATTATCTTGCTCTTGAGGTTCGATAGGTGCGTCACAGCTACCATTGTCATGGTTTCCTCTGCAAAAATCACAGTTCAAACCCTGCGCTTGCTGTACTTGCTGATTTGGCACTTGTATGGAATCACACTGTAGAGCTTGCAACAGTTTTGTGACTGCTTCCAGTTGTCGAGTGATATGCTTATTTTGTGCCAGCATTGCATTTTGTGTATCTAGCACAAAGAGACCTCTCTTAGAACCACTTCCTTTATCATTATGCATTTGATATTCATTTGATGCCATAGTCTCAATCAATGCTCTTGCTTCCTCATCTGTCTTAGAGTTCATAGTTCCTCCGGCCGATGCATCCAACATCATCCTTGACCCTAGTTTCAAACCATTATAGAAATATTGCATCTGTTGTCGATCATCGAAATCATGGTTTGGACACCTTCTCAACAAGTCTTTGAATCTATCACATGCTTCATAGAGAGCTTCTTCATCCTTTTGCATGAAACTTGAAATTTGACTTCTCATCTTCATAAATCTTGATGGAGGAAAATACTTGGTTATAAATCTTGATTCTAATTCCTCCCATGTGGTAAAACTTCCACGCGGTTAGGATTTCAACCAAGCTCTAGCCTTGTTAGTGAAAACGGGAATAGCCTCAAACGAATTGCATCTTCAGTCACTCCATTGATTTTGATTGTGTCACAAATCTCCAAGAAAGTATCAACGTGATTATTAGGGTCTTCAACTTCACTACCTCCAAATTGATTTTGTTGAACTACAATGAGGAGTGAAGCCTTAATCTCGAAGTTGTCGGCTGCTACAAAGGGTCGGATAATGCTTGATGATGGGCACGAATCCGCAAGTGTATGAATTCGTCGTCAAGTAATAAAAAGATTGAATCCACAGGGACCGTCATCTTAAATAACTATCAATTATTAAATCAATTAAACTGGACTAGAAAAATATTTGGAAAATATTTGGTTTTTAAAAGATTAACTAACAAATCAAATATCTATAACGCAATCAAACAAAATCGCAATCAAATCAAATATGGGATTTTCAATATCAAAAGAGATTTCCAGGAATTGGGTTACCAACAAGACTGCTCATGTTACTAAATTGACTACCCCTCTTGTTAATTATCGAAATTTGCTTTGAAGGTGAATTTATCCTAAATAAGTTAATGTTTCCTCTCGGGATACAAGAACCGTGCCTGATTAAACCAACCCCTACTCTCGTGGTAATTGAATTTAAATCGAACCCTTTAAGCTTTGTGACAATTCAGTGAACCCTCGAAGGACCGCTTCTAACTCTAGTGATTTAAGTCCTAAGTTTGATTCCTATAGATCCAATATCTAAGTTCACTGCTAGGTTCCTCCTTAGAGTATCTATGACATACAAATAAGTGCGCACCTAATTCACAAGTAACTCATGCAATAGGAATTAAATCGAAAGCAAATTGAAATTAACAATAAGTAAAACGTCAATTCATAACATAAAACAAATCTTGGGCATAGCCCCAATCCCTAGAAATAAAAACAACTACTCAAGCATTGCCATGTTCATAGCAAGCTTAATTAACGAAAGCATAAAAAGAAAACCTAAGAGAAGAGAAGAAATTGAGAGAAAGAGAAATCCTAATTTTTGCCTAAGGTAGCAGCCCAAGGAATCCCTATTTTCGAGCCTCTAAGTCCTATTTATAATGTAGGGTAACTTGAATCCCAAGCTGTTACAAAATCAGATCAAATCAATAATTAAAATTCCAGATATTACGCGTCACGACACTGATGCCTATCACGGCCAGGCCGTGACAGATTCTGTCTTGGAAAACTTGGCATTGATGGCCTGTCACGGCCGTCACCACCATCACTGCCTAGCCGTGATCAGTTTTGCCTATGAGGGTCTGGTTCAGTTGGCATGTCACGACCGTGATGGCTATCACGGCCTGGCCGTGACCAGTTCTAAGTTCAACCTTCTTTCTTTTCGGCCTTACTCGATCATGGCCGTGATGCCTATCACAGTTAGGTCGTGATGGGCTCTGTTTGACTCAGTTTTCTTGCTCTTCAAGCTCCGCCTTCATGCAAACTCCAACTTAACTGGTCCAGAGCTTTTTAATCTTCAATTCCTGCACATAAACACCACAAAACCACCTTACCCGTTCCAAGGTAAAAACTAACAAAAATCAAATTAAAAATGCCTAAACTACATGAAAATGCATGCAATATGATAAAGAAATATAAGGTGAAATCACACTCATCAAACTACCCCAAGCATAATATTTTGCTTGTCCTCAAGCAATAACTAAGGCCAGACAAGATAAACAATCAGAGCATGGACAGTGAACCAAGAACCCGAGTAACAAATTGATAGTGTGATTTCACATCTTAATTCTTGTACATTTCTGCATGCATTTTCATATAGTTTAGGCATATTTTAATTGATTTCTATTAGTTTTTACCTTGGAACGGGTGAGTCGGTTTCTTGGTGTTGTTTTGCAGGAATTTAAGGAAAAATGCTCAAGATTAGCCATGATGGAGCTTGGATGAAGACAGAGCTTGAAAAGTGAAGAAAATGACCCAAGCAGAGCCCATCACAGCCTGGCCGTGATGACCATCACGGCCGTGATCGAGCAATAATTGAGAAGAAAGAAGGCAAAAGTCAGAAGCTGTCACGGCCTAGTCGTGATCCACATCACGGCCGTGACAGACCAGCTGCGACAGGCAGAGCCCATCACGGCTTGGCCGTGATTACCATCACGGCCGTGATGCTCAAAAATTTGAAAGCGTGCCAAGGCAGAAAGCGTCACGGTCTGGCCGTGATGGCTATCACGGTCGTGACGCGAATACTGATCTATAAAGAGGCACGGGCAGAACAGAATAAAACAGCTTTGAAACCCTCAAACACTCTCTCTGAACCAGGGGCCGCTGCACAAGGATTCCATGGAGTTTCTTCTCCTTTTCATCTCTATTTCTTTGATTTTGACTATGATCATGAGTAGCTAAACTCCCATTGTTGGGATTAGATGTAGCTATTTCTGAATTCTCCATGTATTTGACTTGATCTTGTAATACAGTTTTTGCTTCCTTATGAGTGATTGATTTCCATGCTTAATGCTTGTTGTGGCGTGATCCCCCATGACTTGATTATTGTTTTGGTATGAATTGGAAAATTAGTATTAGAACTAGAACTGAAATCAACCACCTAGTAAACCTTGTATCTAGGAATGGAAATAGGTTTATTAGCAATCGTGTAATCCCTAATCATCATGCAAATTCATTAATCTAGGCCACCTAAGGAATTAGGATCTATTAGTGAATTTAGGCTCTTGTCATCTGAGGAATCAGGGCTTGAGTAATCTAGTGAATTGATTGTCATATTTGAAGTAGAAACTGTTTATTAGTCATTTCATTGCATGGGGATGAAGTTTAGTGAACCTAATCCCAACATCTTTTATATATTTGAAGAATCTTTTTCTCTGCCTTCCGAGTGTTTGATAGAAATTCTCAAAGAACTTTTCCTTTTATTTTGTTTACTTTAGGTTTTAAATCTGATCGGGCTTGATAATTAGTATAGAACTCCCTTCAATCCAAATATCCGCTTAGATAGTAATTGATTCGGTACGTGCTAGTACTTGTCACAGTCCTCGTGGGAACGATAAACGGTCTCACCACCGTATTACTTGTACGACTAGGTATACTTGCATAGAATTCGTCAAAAAGTTTTTGGCGCCGTTGCCGGGGACTGTGTTTCAATATTAGCATACCCATCTCGGTTACTAATTTAAGCAAAAGCAAAAAAAAAAATCTGTTATTATCTATTTGCTGCCATATTTTTTTTCTGTTTTGCTTGCTGTTTGTGTGCTGTCATTTACTGTTAACTCTCTTGGTTGACAGACTGTTTGTGCATGCGAGGTATTATCCCGGCTGACCAACTCCTCTACGATCCTGAAATAGAAAGAACAGCCAGGGAGAATCGGAGGCAAGCAAGAGAGTAGAAACTGTTAGAGCAACAAGAAGAAGAACAAGAGACTTCCACCTCTCAATTTCATCAAGAAAAAGTCAGGATGGCAGGCAATGGTGAAGGTGCTCCACCACGGAGTACACTTGGGGACTATACCAATATAAATGTCAATCGGCATGTCACTAGCATAGTGAGACCTCCAGTGAACTGTGCAAATTTTGAAATCAAGCCAGCTCTCATCAATATGGTTTCACAAAATCAATTTGCCGGGTTGGATAAGGAAGATCCTAATAATCATGTCTCCTACTTCCTGGAGTTATGTGATACGAGTAAGCACAATGGTGTTTCCGATGATGCACTTCGCTTAAGGTTGTTTCCTTTCTCTCTAAGAGATAGGGCCAAGGCTTGGCTCCAATCTCAACCAAGGGAGAGAATCACTACATGGGATGACTTAGAGGCAAAATTTCTTGCAAGGTTCTTTCCTGGCTCAAGATTTGTGAAGACAAGGGGTGATATCATAAGCTTTGCTCAACAAGAGGGTGAGACTCTTCATGACACATGGGAAAGGTTCAAAGACTTGCTCCGAAGATGTCCAAATCATGGGTTTGATGATCATACCCAAATTTAAACATTTTGCAATGGATTGAGGCCGTCAACCAGGTATATGTTGGATGCCTCAGCTGGAGGTTCCATGAACACAAAGACAGCGGAGGAACCATTGATTTTGATAGAAACGATGGCATCTAATGACTATTTGATGCATCATGATCGAGGTCCCACATCAAGAAGGGGAGTGTTGGAGTTAGATTCACAAACTGCACTTTTGGCTCAGAATAAGCTCATGACACAACAACTGGAGTCCATCACCAAGCAACTAGCTCAACTCCCACAGCAACTCCAAACTGTTCAAGGGACAACCATGCCACCTCAACAGGTAATGAGATGTGATTTTTGTGGAGGAGGTCATGATAATGGAAATTGTGAGGCTCCACCTAGTTCCCACGAGGAAGCTAACTATATGGAGAACTATGGGCGGCAAGGCAACAACCAATACCCTAACAATTACAACCAAGGGTGGAGGAATCAAACAAGTTTTGGTATGAAACAAGATGCCGGACAAGCAATCAAGCCTCATCCCACACAACAGCCTCTTCCTACACAACCGCCTCAAGACCGGATCTCTATCTTGGAGAACACCCTCAATCAATTCATGCAAATGTCCATGTCAAACCAGAAAAACACCGATGCTTCTATAAAAAACTTGGAGGTTCAAGTTGGACAAATTGCAAAGCATCTAGCGAAACAATCTAGCGGCAGTTTTTCAGGTAATACTCAAGTAAATCCTAAAGAGCATTGCAATGCTGTTGTTTTGAGGAGTGGTAAAAGTCTTGAGAATGTGATCGGTGAGCCTTTGTTGAAAAATGAGAGAGTTGCTGAAAAAACAGAGGTGATTGCTGAAAAAACTTATTTGAATAAAGAAAAAAGGCAAAGAGGTTGTAATGGAGGAAGAAGACAAGAGGGAAAAGTTAGTGGATGAAAATACAATTTTGAGGAGGAGTAAAAGTCAGATTTTGAAAGATGGAGACAAGCCTCAAGAGATCCCCTCTTATGTGAAGTTGCCGTATCCTCATTTGAGCAAGAAAAAGGAGAAGGAAGAGCAGTTTGCCAATTTCTTGACATCTTCAAGAGGCTACAAATCAACATACCCTTTGCAGAAGCACTATAGCAAATGCCCACCTATGCAAAGTTCATGAAGGAGTTGCTCATGAAGAAAAGAAAGTTTAAAGAAGGTGAGACTGTTGCCTTGACTGAAGAGTGTAGTAATGATACTTCAAAGGAAGCTACCTCCAAAGCTTAAGGATCCTGATAGTTTTACAATCCCCTGCACAATTGGGAGTGTTGCTATTGGGAAGGCCTTGTGTGACTTGGGAGCGAGTATCAATTTGATGCCGCTTTCAATCTTGAACAAGCTTGGAGGTGGTGAAGTGAAACCAACAAGGATGGCATTGCAACTAGCTGATAGATCAATCAAGCGTCCTTATGGTATTTTGGAAGATGTTCTGGTAAAAGTGGATAAGTTTATCTTCCCAGCGGATTTTGTGATATTAGACATGGAGGAGGATGCAGAAGTTCCACTTATATTGAGGAGACCTTTTCTAGCGACTGGTCGTGCTTTGATAGATGTACAAAAAGGCCAACTCTGATTCAGAGTGCAAGATGAAGAGGTTACTTTCGATGTATTTGAAGCTATGCATCGCCCGAGTGATGAAGAGAATTGTTTCCGCATGGACATTGTGGATGTAGTGGCTAATGAAGTCTTTGCACATCAGCACCACTCCTTTACTCTTGAGAAGAAGGAAGAATTCAACATGAAAGCAACTCCGAAGCTCTGCAAGACAAATGATGCATCAAATGGTGATGAAGTTGGATTTGCTCATCATGTGAAAACAGAACTTCCGCCGGGAGGGAGTAAGGGTAAGGCCACGAGGCTCAGAGTGAAAAGGGCAAAGCGGAAGCGCAATTATTGGACTTATAAACAAAATCAGCTCTTTGAAGGAGTTCCATGGAAGAAAGGTGTTCTTGCACTTCTACGCCCAGCCGACCCCAGTTAATTGAAAGAAGCACGTCAAGCTAGTGACGTTAAAGAAGCGCTTATTGGGAGTCAACCCAAGTTCTCTTTCCCTTTTCTTTTCGTTTTTGAATTTGACTCTTGAATAATTTGAGAAGATCAAGAGGAAAAATATCATAGATTAATAGGTTTGTTAAGTGTTTTCAGGGTAAGAAGGAAGGAGATGCAAAAAGGGCAAGGACAAGCACAGTCAACAGCCATCACGCCCAGGCCGTGACACTGGTCACGGCCGTGATGAGCTAATCATGAAGACCAGAAAGGATCACGGCCCAGCCGTGATCCCCATCACGGGCATGATGGGAGGACCCTGAAGATCAGAGAGCATCACGGCCTAGCCGTGATGGAGGTCACGGCCGTGATAGGCTAACTCTATGGACCAGAATGCATCACGGCCTGCCCGTGATAAGCATCACGGTCGTGACCCAATTTTCATGCAGTTCCTTCTGACTAGGCATGTGAGCCAGCACCCGCTACCGCCTCGATAAGTCATTCCAATTTTTCTTTCCTCTCTCCAACTTAATTATTTACATTGGGGACAATGTAAGTTCTTAAGCTTGGGGTGGGGGTAGTTTGCATTTGCATTTTGCATGTTGCATTCACATAGGCATAGATTTGCATGATCACATGATTTGATTGCCCCTTGCTTAGATTTTGCATCCAATTGTGAGAACCGAGTGCCAATTAAATTGAGATAGTGAATTCTTGAACCCAATTTTTTTATTCTTGTGATAAGGCTGCAAATGAAAATGCTTGAGATGATCTTTGATAGTTGATAATTAGCATGTGGTTCCGTAGATTTGTGTTTCTCATTGATTTTTGAACTACTAAAATGTGAGATTTTGAGCCAAAAAAGGGGTACTCATTAAATCTACCCCATTCCTTGTGTTAGAGTGTTATTCCTCTTGGATTGTATTTCTCTAGAACTTGACTTGAAACCATTTTGAAGCTTAAAAATTTTTGAAAACATTTTTTGAAAATGATTGAGGCACTAGGTATTTTTCCGGTCTTCTGAGCTTTGATTGACTAAATGCTACCCCTTAGTTGCCCAACTTTGAGCCTGAAAGAATAAAATACTTTTCTTGGTACCCTGAAATATTCTGATGAATGATGTTTGGTAGGTGACCTTCTAAAGTATTGCACAAAAGGGTAATAAGGGTAGTTTAAAAAAGTATGGGATGAGAAAATCAGAAAAAAGTTTCTCTTGAGCAGAAAAATCTCCCCTTCTCCAAATAAAATAAAAATAAGAGAAAAAGAAATATAAATAGAGAAGGGGATGACAAAAAGAAATGTGAGAAATAAAACAGAAAGAAAGAAAGAAAGGTGGAAAAGTGAATCAAAACCCAAAAAGGTATTTTAGAAGGTGTCATGTTTGGCAATGCTTGATATTTGGTGTAGCATTTTGAAAATTCCTTTTCTTGATTACCCCACCTAACGATAAATCCCATGGCCCCGTTACAACCAAATTGAAAGACCTCTTGATTCTTAATTGTTTTCATTAATAAAGTAGAGATTTGGTTGATAGTCAAGCCTATGGTAGAATTCATTCCTTGAGGAAAATGGAGCGAATTGTCATATATCCCTAAACACTTGAGTGAGGTGAAAAAGAGAGCCAAGCAAATGAACAAGCTTGGGGTGATTTTCAGGTGAGAAAGAGTGCCCGAATCAGTGAGAATATGAGTCTAAGAAACCTAAGCTTCTAATTGGACTTGAAACTGATTGTCTCTTGCTGAATTATTTGAAATGCTTGTTACTTGGATTGTTTACTCGGGTTCTTAGTTCACTATCCATGCTTTGATTATTTATATCTTCTGGCCTTAGCGATTGCTTGAGGACAAGCAAATGAATAAGCTTGGGGTGATTTGACAGTGTGATTTCACATCTTAATTCTTGTACATTTCTGCATGCATTTTCATATAGTTTAGGCATATTTTAATTGATTTCTATTAGTTTTTACCTTGGAACGGGTGAGGCGGTTTCTTGGTGTTGTTTTGCAGGAATTTAAGGAAAAATGCTCAAGATTAGCCATGATGGAGCTTGGATGAAGACAGAACTTGAAAAGTGAAGAAAATGACCCAAGCAGAGCCCATCACGGCCTGGCCGTGATGACCATCACGGCCGTGATCGAGCAATAATGGAGAAGAAAGAAGGCAAAAGTCAGAAGCTGTCATGGCCTAGCCGTGATCCACATCACGGCCGTGACAGACCAGTTGCGACAGGCAAAGCCCATCACGGCTTGGCCGTGATTACCATCACGGCCGTGATGCTCAAAAATTTGAAAGTGCGCCAAGGCAGAAAGCGTCACGGTCTGGCCGTGATGGCTATCACGGTCGTGACGCGAATCCTGATCTATAAAGAGGCACGGGCAGAACAGAAGAAAACAATTTTGAAACCCTCAAACACTCTCTCTGAACCAGGGACCGCTGCACAAGGATTCCATGGAGTTTCTTCTCCTTTTCATCTCTATTTCTTTGATTTTGGCTATGATCATGAGTAGCTAAACTCCCATTGTTGGGATTAGATATAGCTATTTCTGAATTCTCCATGTATTTGACTTGATCTTGTAATACAGTTTTTGCTTCCTTATGAGTGATTGATTTCCATGCTTAATGCTTGTTATGGCGTGATCCCCCATGACTTGATTATTGTTTTGGTATGCAATTGGAAAATTCGTATTAGAACTACAACTAAAATCAACCACCTAGTAAACCTTGTATCTAGGAATGGAATTAGGTTTATTAGCAATCGTGTAATCCCTAATCATCATGCAAATTCATTAATCGAGGTCACCTAAGGAATTAGGGTCTATTAGTGAATTTAGGCTCTTGTCATCTGAGGAATCAGGGCTTGAGTAATCTAGTGGATTGATTGTCATATTTGAAGTAGAAACTGTTTATTAGTCATTTCATTGCATGGGGATGAAGTTTAGTGAACCTAATCCCAACATCTTTTATATATTTGAAGAATCTTTTTCTCTGCCTTCCGAGTGTTTGATATAAATTCTCAAAGAAATTTTCCTTTTATTTTGTTTACTTTAGGTTTTAAATCTGATCGGGCTTGATAATTAGTATAGAACTCCCTTCAATCCAAATATCCGCTTAGATAGTAATTGATTCGGTACGTGCTAGTACTTGTCACAGTCCTCGTGGGAACGATAAACGGTCTCACCACCGTATTACTTGTACGACTAGGTATACTTGCCTAGAATTCGTCAACACAAATCCAAGTAACAGGAACATCCAAATAAGTAACCAAGAGGCAATCAATTTCAAGTCCAATTAGGAGCTTAGGTTCCCTAAATTCATACCTCTCACTAATTCGGGCATTCTTCTCACCTCACTCAAGTGTTTAAGGACATTTGACAATTCACTCAATTTCCTCAAGGAAGGTATTCTACCATAAGCTTGACTATTAACCAAATCTCTACTTTATTAATGAAAACACATAAGAATCAAGAGGTCTTTTATTTTGGTTGTAATGGGGCAATGGGATTAATCGTTAGGTGGGGAATTCAAGAAAAAGGAAAATTCAAGAAGGCTAAACAAAATATCAAACAAAGCAAAGCATGACAACCTTCTAAAATACCTTTTTGGGCTTTAATTCACTTTTCCACCTTTCTTTCTTTTTCATTTTTTCATTTTTTTATATTTATTTATCACTTTCTTTTTCTCATCCCCTTCTCCATTTTTTTTGTTTATTTTATTTTATTTTTTCAATTTGGAGAAGGGGATATTTCCAACTTAAGAGTAATATTTTTCTAACTTTTTCATCCCACAATTTTATTTTTCAAACTACCTTTTTGCCCCTTTTGCAATACTTTAAAAGGTGTCATACCAAGCATCATTCATCAAAATAAATCAAGGTACCAAGAAAAGTATTTTATTCTTTTAGGCTCAAAACTAGGCAACTAAGGGGTAGCATTTAATCAGTCAAAGCTCAAGACCAGAAAAATACCTAGTGCCTCAATCATTTTCAAATATGTTTTCAAAAATTTTGAAGTTTCAAAACGGTTTCAAGTCAAGTTCTAGAGAATACAATCCAAGAGGAATAAAACACTCAATCACAAAGAATGGGGTAGATTTAGTGAGCACCCCTTTTAGGCTCAAAAAATCTCACATTTAGTAGTTTAAAATCAATGAGAAACACAAATATAAGGAACCACATGCTAATTATCAACTATCAGAATATCATCTCGAGCATTTTTATTTTTAGCCTGTCACAAGAATACAGAAATTGGGTTAAAAAATTCACTGTCTCAATTCATTTGGCACAAAGTTCTCACAATTGGATGCATATTCTAAGCAAGGGGCAATCTAATCATATAATTATACAAAACTATGCCTATATGAATGCAACATGAAAAATACAAAATTGCAAAAAAATTGCAAAAATACTCCTACCCCAAGCTTAAAAACTTACATTGTCTCCAATGTAAATAATCAAGTCGGAGAGAGGAGAAAAATGGAACAACTCACCGAGGTGGTAGAGGGTGTTGGCTCAGATGCCACCAGTGGAAATAATATAATATACAGGAACGTTTTACGTCAGTTGACCATATGTTTGACGTTAAAAATGAGGCGGTGGCAGTTTTGTAAATATTAAATCACTATTTGCGTCAGTTGTTTAATGAACTGACGTTAAAAGTGATTATTACCACTTTTAACGTCAGTTGTTTATACAACTGACGTTAAAAGTGTGATTTTTACTTCAGTTAAATAAATAACTGACGTAAATAATCAACTCATTCCTATCTTTCTTTCGTTGTCATCTCCCTTTTGTCACTCTTAACGTAGATCATCACTCCATATATAGTGCAGTTTATTTCTAATCTTTTTTTTTTAAAAGTTTATTTTTAATCTTAATTAATTAGCTTGAATTATTAAACAAATTCTTGTGCAAATTAAAATAAATAAACACTTAACATAAAACAAGTTATATGTATAATCAAATCGTATCTCATTGAAGCGATTCATAAGTTACAATTACATGATTAAAAGATAAAAAATTTCCGCAAGATAGCACTAAAATATAAAAAAGTTTCTGCTTCAACATCATTTTCTTCTCAGTCCTGTCCTCAGAAACTCTAATGGATGCATCTCCTCCCTTACTTGAAGTCCTTGATGCTCCATCTGAATCCACAGTCAATTTGGAGCCAAAGCAGAGTGAAGGGTGCACTCGATATGTTTCAGCAATATTCTTGGAACAGTCACTTGGTTCCAAAGCTGAGGTTTTGGAACTGTAGCTGCCGATTCTCCAGAAGGATGCCAGAAGGATGATAATGTGTGCAATTCACATAATGATATTTACACACCCTTATCACCCATGTAATGCGATTTACACAACCTCAGAAGGAAGCTATTTATAGGAGTAGGGGATGAAGTTACTAGGCGTCGTAAGTTGCTAAAAAATAAATTGATCATTAAGAGCATTAGGTTCCAAGGCGCATTGGGAGTTGGCAGTCATATATTATAAACGTACAGAAAAGAAAACGCCCGAAGGAATAGGAAGAAATAGACCTTTAAGTCTAGGTATAAACTTAGTGCTCATAAAGAGGATTATAGGTTACAATGTGCATGGGTAAGTAGCACGGCAGTAATGGGTAATTAAGTAGCAGAGTAGTCAAAGGAATGAATGCTTTTGCAGAAACTTATACACTTTTAACGTCAGTTGTTGAATAAAACTGACGTTAAAAGTGTTTTTAAAATAAAAAATATTTATTTTTAACGTCAGTTGTTTATACAACTGACGTTAAAAGTGTGATTTTTACTTCAGTTAAATAAACAGCTGACGTAAATAATCCTATATCCCTATCTGAAATGCCCTGTTGTCACTCGATCTTAACACAGGTCAATCCACATCTATAGTGCAGTTTGTTTCTAAACTTTTTTGTTTAAACAAGTTTATTTTTAATCTTAATTAATTAGCTTGAATTAGTAAACAAATTCTTGTGCAAATTAAGATAAATAAACACTTAACATAAAACAAGTTATATATGTATCTCATTGAAGCGTTCATAAGTTACAATTAATTACATGATTAAAAGATAAAAAATTTCTGCAACATAGCCCTAAAATATAAAAATGTTTCTGCTTCAACATCATTTTCTTCTCAGTCCCGTCCTCAGAAACTCCAATGGATGCATCTCCTCCCTCACTTGAATTCCATATGCATCGTGATTAATCAAAGTGAAAGGAATAGAAATATAGAGGAAAAGAAGAGGCAGTGTTACAGACTGATACAGAAGAATGGTACTTTATATTAGAGAATGATTTTTACACAACACTTTTAACGTCAGTTGTATTCAACAACTGACGTTAAAAGTGTTTTTTTAAAAAAATATTAATATTTAACGTCAGTTTTTTAGTACAACTGACATTAAACAATTACTTTTAACGTCAGTTGTTTAATACAACTGACGTTAAATGTTGTTTTATTTTGATTATAACGTTTACACCCGCGCGCCTTCTGCACTTCGCTCTGTACGTACGTCTCTTTTCTCTTTTCATCACGCTCAACCCTAGATCACTCTCAACACTCACTCTCACTCTCACCCAGCACATAACCCTAATCGCGAGCTCATCTCCACCGCAACCACCGCGAGGGCTTCTTCGCCACCACCGTGAGGTACACTATTAACCCTAACTCTATCTTTCCATTCATTCTTTGCAATAACTTGACATCTCTGTTTCCCCTTCCCGTGCACTAACTCTCCTTGTCCCTCTGCTCTCAGTAACCACATCGAACGTTGGCCACCACTCGAGCTCCCCTCCCCACCACCACGCGAGCACCTATTTCTTGTGAGTATTTAGGGCACATTTTTATATTTTTGGTTTTGAGTGTATGTTGAAACTGTAGTCTCAGTAGTTGAAACTTGAAACCGTGAGTTTGAGTTGTTTGGAATGTACGTCTCTATTTTTGGTTTTGAGTGCATGTTGCTCTGCTGGTTGATCTGTCACGACCGTGATGCTCATCACTGCTAGGCCGTGATCAGTTCTGCCTGTGATGGCATGGTCTGGTTCAGTTGGCACGTTACGGCCGTGATGGACATCACTGCCAGGCCGTGACCAGTGCTTGGCAATCTTCAAAAACTATAGTTTTGAATCTCCCGTATTGTCCTTATATTGGATATATGTTTTGTATGTCTACAGGACCTATCTAGTTATGGATCGTAGTTGGATGGTTTGTAAGCGTACTAGTGCTGAGTATTTGAAGGGGGTGGGAGAATTTATAGAATTTACTCAAAGGAATGTTCCTAATAGTAATGGAATGTTCTGTTGTCCTTGTGTCAAGTGTTTGAATACAAGGAAATGTACGGTGAAGGATATACGTACTCATTTGATTTGTGAAGGGATTTGCTTGAGTTATACAAGATGGATATGGCATGGTGATGTGTTGTTGAGTAGTACGGCGAGTGTCTCCCAACGTGAGGACGTTGACGTAGATATGGAGGATGATCGAGTAGAGGACATGATCCGTGATATTGGACAAGAATCTTTTCATCGAGCTCATGTGTATGATAGGTTGTGCGGTGATATGGATAAGCCTTTATATCCAGGGTGTACTACTCATACACGGTTGTCGGTGGTGCTAAAATTGGTTTGTGTGAAGGCGAGAAATGGTTGGACCGATAAAAGCTTCATGGAATTGCTTGAAGTGTTGAAAGACTTGCTTCCGGAGGACAACACATTACCTGACCGTAACTATGAGGCCAAGAAGGTATTGTGTCCTATGGGTATGGAGTATAAGAAGATACACGCATGCCCCAATGATTGCATATTGTACACCAGTGTTCATGAAAACAATCACGATTGCCCCAAATGTGGGTTATCACGATACAAAGTGAAGGGTGGTGATGATGATGATGATCTTGATGATGTGAGAAAAAAGGGTCCTCCTGCGAAGGTGTTGTGGTATCTTCCAATAATTCCAAGGTTCAAGTGATTGTTTGCCAATGCGAAAGATGCGAAGAATCTTAGATGGCATAATGATGAGAGGAAACGTGATGGAAAGGTTCGTCATCCTGCTGATTCTATTCAATGGAAGAATATCGATACTATGTTTCCGGATTTCGCCGATGAGCCAAGAAACCTAAGGCTTGGACTTGCTACGGATGGAATGAATCCTTATGGTAACATGAGTAGTATTCATAGTTCATGGCCTGTTCTGTTGGTAATTTACAACATGCCCCCTTGGTTATGCATGAAGCACAAATACATGATGTTGTCTATGATGATTTCGGGCCCAAAGCATCCAGGAAATGACTTAGATGTTTATCTAGGTCCCTTGCTTGAAGACTTGAAAACGCTGTGGGTGGAAGGTGTTGATGTAGTTGATGGGTATTCTCATGAGACTTTCAAGCTTCGTGCCATGTTATTTTGCACCATCAACGACTTTCCAGCATACGGTAACTTGTCCGGGTACAGTGTCAAGGGGCATAAAGCATGCCCTATATGTGAAGAAGGCACATGCTACACTCAGTTGCATCATGGAAAGATGACGGTTTACCTTGGGCATCAGATATTTCTTAGACGTGATCACCCATACCGTAAGATGAAAAAAGCTTTTAATGGATGCCAAGAGACAGAAGAAGCGCCGGCGGCCTTAATTGGAGAGCAGGTTTATCAGAGGGTAAAGGACATCGATGTTATATTCGGCAAGTTCAAAAAGAAAGGTAAAGCTGCTGAGAAAAACATATGGAAGAAGAGGTCGATATTCTTTGATCTTCCATACTGGCGCAAGCTTGATGTCATACACTGCATTGATGTGATGCATGTGGAGAAAAATGTGTGTGATAGTGTGATTGGGACGCTTCTCAACATTCAGGGCAAGATAAAGGATGGTGTGAATGCTCGTCTCGACCTTGTTGCTATGGGTATACGAGAGCAGTTAGCTCCAGTTGTTGAGGATGGTAAGCGGACTTATTTGCCGCCAGCATGTCATACTTTGTCAAAAAAAGAGAGACAAAGTTTCTGCGGGTGTCTTCAGGGCATCAAAGTTCCACATGGTTACTCTTCAAATATGAAGAGGCTTGTCTCTAGTGATCTTAAATTGGTTGGCTTGAAGTCTCATGATTGTCACATCTTGATGCAACAACTTCTGCCCGTTGCTATTCGTGGTATTGCTCCAAAAATTGTGAGACATGCCACTACTCGGTTGTGCTCATTCTTCAATTCTATATGTAGCAAAGTTGTTGACCCCCGTATGTTGGATGACTTGGAAGTTGAGGCTGCTACAATCTTGTGCCAATTGGAGATGTATTTTCCTCCTTCCTTTTTCGACATAATGGTTCACTTAATTGTTCATTTGGTGAGGGAGATTAGATTATGTGGGCCGGTTTTTCTGAGATGGATGTACCCAGTTGAGCGCTACATGAAGATCTTGAAAGGGTACATGAAGAATCCTCATCGTCCGGAAGCATCTATTGTTCAAAGGTATGTTGCAGAAGAAGCTATTGAGTTTTGTTCGGACTACCTTCATAACACGGATCCTATAGGGGTTCCTAAGCCTCGGCATGATGAGATCAGATGTCAAGGTAAGGGTACACATGGCTTAAGAATTAATAGGAAGGATCGGGAGGAAGTGCTTCAAGCACATTTGTATGTATTGAACAACATCGAGTGTGTTCAGCCTTTCTTATTTGAACATAAAAGAAAAGTCAATCAAGAAAACCCTCGAATGAGCGAAAGGTGGTTGTTGAACAAGCATAACAAGACTTTCTTACCATGGTTCAAGGAAGAAATGCTTAAGGATGGTAGTCTTCGCTTCGATGACGTAAGATGGCTAGCACGTGGGCCTAGCTTCAACGTCATATGTTGGAGCGGATACGACATAAATAACTTTTCCTTTTATACAAAGGAACAAGATAACAATAGTACCATGTAAAATAGTGGGGTTATGATCGTGGCCGAAGCAATGCACTTCTCTAGTGCAAAGGACACAAAACCCGTTACAGCACCGAGACCTTACTTTGGATATATTGAAGATATTTGGGTGCTTGATTACACTAAGCTTACGGTGCCGGTATTTAAATGTAAGTGGGTTGATAGTAATGGTGGTGTACAAACCGACGAATTGGGGTTCACATTGGTAGACCTCAACAAGTTAGGTCATATAAATGAGCCTTTCATAATGGCTTCCCAAGTAAAACAAGTGTTCTACATCACTGATCCTTCTGACAAAAGGTTGTCCGTGGTTCTCCAAGGAAAAAGCATGTATAATGGTAGTGATGAAAATGAAGATTCAAATCTTGATATTCCTGAGACTCCTTCTTTTTCAACAAACATGCCTACTATAATCGAGGAGACACAGGTTGACGATGTACATGCCACTCGTGATGATCATCACGAAGGGATATTGATATAGGTAGTTTAAACTTAGTATACATTTATTTTTATTTATATTTCTGTATTTATTTTGAGTTATAACCTATGTTAATAAATATATATTGTTTCTGAACAGGCATACATATGGATCATTGTTCCATTTTTCCTTTGCAATTCTCAGTAATGTGTGTGATATTCCGTATTCTTGGGATATTTACTGAATGCAGGGATAGCTGAGGGGAGTGATATTTTAAAACTGAATTTAAAAAAAAATACTATTAACGTCAGTTGTATCATACAACTGACGTTAATAGTATTTTATAAAATATATAGTACACTATTAACGTCAGTTGTTTATTACAACTGACATTAAAATTAATACCTTTAACGTCAGTTCTTTATAACAATTGACGTTAGTTTTAACAAAATTCACGTCAGTTTTGTTAAAGAACTGACGTTAATTTTGACAAAATTAACGTCAGTTGTGTTAAAGAACCGACGTTAATAGAGTTATATTTAACGTCAGTTCTCAACTGACGTTAAAAGTTTAACTTTTAACGTCAGTTGTATTTACGTCAGTCAGTATTCTAACGTAAAAAATCAATTTTAACTGACGTAAAAAGCACTTATTGCACTAGTGTGCCAGTCAAAGAGCTGCTGGAAGACGTGTCACGGCCGTGACGTTCATCACGGCTAGACCGTGATCAATTCTGTTCTGTTAGGCTCCTTCGCATCATGCCCGTGATGGCTATCACGGCTGGGCCGTGATAAATACTGACTTCCTCCTTTTTCACATCACGCCCGTGATGGCTATCACGACCTGGGCGTGATGCCTTCTGGTTTCCAGCTTCTGGCTGTTCACGGCCGTGATCCTCGTCACGGCTAGGCTGTGATCTCCTCTGACTTTATTTTTTCATGCCTTTTTGCTCTTCCTGCCTTCATGACCTGAAAATACTTGGCAAAACCATCAATTAGTGATATTTCTTCTCTTGATATTCTCAAATTATTCAAAAACAAAATTCAAATACAAATTAAAAAGGGAAATAAAACTTGGGTTGCTTCCCAAGAAGCGCTTACGGTCTTAAGCTTGACCATACTCCCTTGGATCAACCGGGATCAGCTGGGCTTGGAAGTGAAAGAACACCTTTCTTCCAAGGAAGTCCTTCAAAGAGACTATTTTGTTCATATGGCCACATGCGCTTTCGTTTTTCTCTTTTCACTGAGTTTCATGGCCATACTTCCTCCCGACGGAAGTTTTAACTCCACATGTTGAGCAACTCCAACTTCATCATTATTTGGTGCATCATTTGTCATGCAAAGTTTCGGAGCTGCTTCCATGTTAAGTTCTTCCTTCACCTTTGGAGGCATTATCTCAATCCTGCACACATGACTCTCAAAAGGAGGGTTGTTGTATGAGTTATTCAAATCAAAATCCACCCTACCTTCCTCTACATTTAAGGAGAGCTTACCATTTTTTACATCTATTATTGCTCCAGCTGTGGCCAAGAATGGCCTTCCTAGAATGATTGGGAATTTAGAATTCCCGTTCATGTCCAACACAATGAAATCGGTAGGAATGAAAAATTTTCCTACTTTTATGGGGACATTCTCTAATACGCCTAGAGGGGTTTTAGTTGATCCATCCGAAATTGTAAAGAGGACTTGGATGGACTCAATTCCTTGGTTCCTAACCTCTCAAAGATAGTAAGCGGCATCAAACTCGCAGTAGCCCCTAAGTCACATAAGGCTTGGTCTATTTTTAATTCTCCAATTGAGCAAGCAATAGAGAAACTTCCTGGATCTTTTAGTTTAGGAGGCATATTATTTTTTATCATGGCATCATGCTCCTCAATTAAGCTCTTAGTTTCTTTTTCTACTTGCTTTTTCTTGACCAACCTTTGTGGGAAAGGTATTGGGGGTTGGTACGGTGGTGGAGGGACATACTTGGCTCTATCTCTTCATGTTCACTCATGTCCTCCTCACATTCCACATTCTTTTCAACTACCTCATGCTTATCATCCATCAAGTATATAACATTACAATGCTCATTGGGATTAACTTCGGGTTGTCCTGGAAACGTACCCTTAGTTCTAGAATATGTACTAGCTTGTTGGGCAATCTGAGTTTCTAACATCTTATTATGGATGGCTAAGTTATCTACCTTAGATGTTAACTCTTTTATTGCCTTATTGACTGCCCTACCTTGTTGCCTAAACTCTTCATTTTGATTTGTTTGAGTTTCAACAAAATTTTCCAAAAGAGACTCAAGTTTAGACTTTTGTACTTGAGGATACCCCGATGCGGGTTTCCTATTACCTTGGCCTTTTTGGAATTCGTGGTTCAACGTGTTGTTGTCGTTCCTGTAGGAGAGATAAGGATTATTCTTCCTGTCTTGGTTGTAAGGATTTGGGGGAGTATAATTTGGCAACTTCGGGTTCGTGTCATAGAAGTTGTGACAAGAGTTCACTTGTTCCCTCGAAGCACCGGATCCAGGAGCAATATCATGTGGGCAATCCATTATGTCATGTCCCTGCATTCCAAAAATCTCATAAACAACATTAGTAGCACCTATTGAACTCACATTAGCCTTTTCAAGCTTATCAAAGCATTTATTCAATGATTCAAATTTAGACATAATTAGATCAGTGCTATTCATTTCAAACTTACCCCCCCGAAAGCTTTTTCGGGTTATTACCTCTTTCCGAACCCCATTGATGATAGTTGGTGGCTACGTTTTCAATGATATTGAATGCTTCAGTCAGTGGTCTATTCATAAAGGCTCCACCAGCTACAGAGTCAAGTGACACATTCGAAGAGTAATCCAATCCGTTGTAGAAGGTATGCACTAACAACCACCTCTCGAGCCCATGATGTGGGCAAGACTCTAGCAATCCTTTGTAATGATCCCAAGCTTCGGATAAGCATTCTCCGTCCTTTTGGAAGAAGTTGGTGATCTGAGTTCGTAGGTAAGCAATCTTGGATGGAGGGAAGAATTTATCCAAGAATGCCTGCTCCAGTTGGTCCCAAGTTGACAAAGTATTAGAGGGCACTTGCTTCAACCAAGCTTTTGCCTTTCCAGTCAGAGAGGAGGGGAATAACCTCAAGTGAATAGCATCAATCGGGGCACCGTGAATTCTTATTGCATCGGTGAACTCCAAGAATGTCTCCACATGATCAGTCGGGTCCTCCGAGGGTAATCCTCCAAATTTATTTTGCCTCATCCTGCCAATTAACAGAGGCGGTATAGTGTAGTTATCCGCCTCAATTTCTGGCCTAGTAATACCAGTTTGCAAACCCCTAGCATTTGGGGTTGCGTAGTCCTTCAGTGGTTTGGTATCTGGTAGATTCGTCATGAGTGGAATGGGAATGAACCTTTCTCTCACTCTTTGTCTTTGTAGTCTCCCACGTCTATGAAAGGTCCTTTCGATCTCGGGGTCAACTTCAATAAGATTTCTGAGACTTTGGGATCTTCGCATAAGAGAGAAAAATTACTGCAAAGAGAGAGGTAGATACACTAGAAAAATAAAAAATAAAAAAAATGTCCAGAAAAATCAATTTAAAAATTAAATTGAAATTCAATAAAGCATAGTCCCCGACAACGGTGCCAAAAACTTGATGGGCGCGAATCCGCAAGTGCACGGCTTCGTCGTCAAGTAATAAAAAGATCGAATCCACAGGGACCGTGATCTTAAATAACTATCAATTATTAAATCAATTAAACTGGACTAGAAAAATATTTGGAAAAGATTTGGTTTTTAAAAGATTAACTAAGAAATCAAATATCTAAAACGCAATCAAATCAAATATGGGATTTTTCAATATCAAAAGAGATTTCCAGGAATTGGGTTACCAACAAGACTGATCATGTTACTAAATTGACTACCCCTCTTGTTAATTATCGAAATTTGCTTTGAAGGTGAATTTATCCTAAATAAGTTAATGTTCCCTCTCGAGATACAAGAACCGTGCCCGATTAAACCAACCCCTACTCTCGTGGTAATTGAATTTAAATCGAACCCTTTACGCTTTGTGACAATTCAGTGAACCCTCGAAGGACCACTTCTAACTCTAGTGATTTAAGTCCTAAGTTTGATTCCTATAGATCCGATACCTAAGTTCACCGCTAGGTTCCTCCTTAGAGTATCTATGACATGCAAATAAGTGCGCACCAAATTCACAAGTAATTCATGCAATATGAATTAAATCGAAAGTAAATTGAAATTAACAATAAGTAAAACGTCAATTCATAACATAAAACAAATCTTGGGCATAGCCCCAATCCCTAGAAATAAAAATAACTACTCAAGCATTGCCATGTTCACAGCAAGCTTGATTAACAAAATCATAAAAAGAAAACCTAAGAGAAGAGAAGAAATTGAGAAGAAGAGAAATCCTAATTTTTGCCTAAGGTAGAAGCCCAAGGGATCCCTATTTTTGAGCCTCTAAGTCCTATTTATAATGTATGGTAACTTGAATCCTAAGCTGTTACAAAACCAGATCAAATCAATAATTAAAATTCCAGATATTGCGCGTCACGGCTGTGATGCCTGTCACGGCCAGGCCGTGATAGATTCTGTCTTGGAATACTTGGCATTGATGGCCTGTCACGGTCGTGTCCACCATCACGGCCTAGCCGTGATCAGTTCTGCCTGTGAGGGTCGGGTTCAGTTGGCATGTCACGACCGTGATGGCTATCACGGCCTGGCCGTGACCAGTTCTGAGTTCAACCTTCTTTCTTTTCGGCCCTACTCGATCATGGTCATGATGCCTATCACGGCCAGGCTGTGATGGGCTCTATTCGGCTCAGTTTTCTTGCTCTTCAAGCTCCGCCTTCATGCAAACTCCAACATAACTGGTCCTGAGCTTTTTAATCTTCAATTCCGGCACAAAACCACCTTACCCGTTCCAAGGTAAAAACTAACAAAAATCAAATTAAAAATGCCTGAACTACATGAAAATGCATGCAATATGATAAAGAAATATGAGGTGAAATCACACTCATCACTTGACGCATGCCTCCTAGGTGTGTTAATACAATCCCCAAGTGTACGCCTCGGTGGATTATTTGCCATTGCGACTTGAATGCAAGGAATTTGTATTGATGAACTAGTTTTTTATGTTTCCCTCTGCAACTGCTTTCTTGCTTTTGTTTTCTTCCGATTTAGCTTCGCTGCCTTTTCAACTTCAGGGTCATATAACAATTCAGCTATCTTCTTACCTCGCATACAAAGAACACTAAAAAAATATATCAACTGCAACTCAAACAAATAAGAAACAGAATTTGAAAGAATACAAAAGAAATGTTCAAAGTAGCAATCTATAGGTTGTATTGATATTGAGTCAACAATCCTCGGAAACGGTGCCAAAAACTTGATGACTAATTTTGGCAAGTACACCGAATCGCAACAAGTAATATAATGATGAGAAAAGATCGTTCCCACGAGGATTATTAGATCAAGTACGAACTAACCAATGATATGCTATTTGAACGCATCATTAAAATTGAATTGATGAAAACTGTGAAAGGTAAAGTAAATATATAGACGGATCAAACTTTGAATAATTGGAACTACACAGTACAATTAGTACAATAACAAGATAAGAGCAAGGTTAGGTATTGGATTCCACTCAGTTATCACTCAATGTTATCATTCGCTGATTATTTCATTCCATTCATGTAACACACTTCCAAAATCCTTAAGCTAGATCAATCCTAATTCCTTAGGTAAGGATCCTTTTATCCCTAATTGGAATCCTAATTCCTTAGGTATAAAAATTTGAGATAAACCTTATGATCAAGAATTCATATAGAAGCATAAGATTCAATTCCTATTCCTAGAAACCAAATCCAATGCCCACAAACTCAATTAAGATTAGAAATTCAAGTTTCCACAAGAGATTCCAAATCTAACATCAATTGCAATGAATTTAATCAAGCAAAGCATTAGGTATTGAATTTGTAGTTGGATTACACAAAATTGAACTGATATAGATCACAAAAATGATTCACAAAGAGATCCTACCGAGTTTCATCCTAACCTAACCTAAGGATTTATCAATCCATATGGAAAATAGAGAGAAGAGTAGGAAATTTCAAACAAAATGATGTAGATGAATCCATCAATATTCAATCCTTGTTCCCAAGTCTTGAATCGGCAATGGGTGCGAAGAGAGAGTGTTTTCCAATGTTTCTCGTGCAAGAGTGAATCAAAAATGGCAAGAAGACCCAATGATATTCATTTTCCAGCTATTTAAAGATGTTTCTGGAAACCGCCTTCGCCTGACGAAGATAAGTGCCGCCAGGCGAAGCTGAACATAATTGTCTGATTAGTTTTGAGTTGAATTTTGCCATGCGAGAGCGTCTGCTGCTAGGAGAAAATGTCCAGAAGATGCACAATTCCTCTCTAGGTGAAACTGCACAGAAAAACCACAATTATGTCCTATTTCATTCAATTTTTAGCCTAACACTTATAATCCTAACTACTACTAATATTTATACTATTATCACATCATAATGACCTCTTTTGCTCATTAATCTCCAATTTATTCCCAGTTTTTCCCCTATAAATTCCATTAAGATGTGGATTTATCAATCCTCATGTAGATACAGAAATAGATGCTCAGAAAATATGGAAGAAATTGACCGAGCTGTATTAGCGGAAGAATGTGCAAAATAAAGCATTTCTGACCTGGAAGCTGGTGAATATGAAATACAAAGAAGGGGATTCAATGGCAGAGCATATGAGTATTTTTCAGAACACCATGAATCAGTTGACAGCAGCAGATATTAAATTAGATGATGAGTTACAAGCTTTGTTGTTGAATGGTAAAAGAGAGAGAGCATGCTGAAGGAAGAAGCCAGAAGAAAGGAGCGTGGTTTGATTGTTACCTTCACTCAATCAAAAGCACTAGTTGCAAAGTCACAGGGGAGAAGCCAAACCAGACATTTCCATAAGCATGAAAAATCTGACAGTCGTAGCAAGTCAAGAAGCAAGTCCAGGACTAGAAAAGAAGTGACATGTTATCACTGTGGCAAGGTGGGAAACATCAAAAGACAATGCAGGTTCCTAAAAAGAGAGAAGTCAAGAGAAAGAGATGAAGACAAAGTTGCATCTGATAGTGATGTTTACATTGTCTGTGATGATAATTCTATAAATCTAGCATGCCATGATTCTAGTTGGATTGTTGATTCTGGAGCCTCATACCATGTCACTCATAGGAGTGATTTCTTCTCATCTTATACTGCTGGTGATTTTGGCACAGTTAAAATGAGAAATTAAGGGGTATGTAAAATTGTTGGTATGGGAGATGTTTGGATTGAAACTATCATTGGGTTCAAGCTGCAATTGAAGAATGTTAGACATGTTCCAGATATCCGTCTCAACTTGATTTCTGTTAAAGCCTCGGATATTGAGGGTTATCATACTTACTTTGGTGGTGGCATATGCAAGATCACCAAAGGGTCACTAGTGGTGGCAAAGGAAGAAAGCTTCACAACTCTATACAGGATGCCTGAAAAGTTAAGCAAGGAGGAGGTGAATGCAGTTGAAGATGTTTCTACTGATTTGTGGCATATGCGCCTTGGTCACTTGAGTGAGAAATGACTCAACATCCTTGCCAGGAAAAATTCTCTTCCTATGAAAGGTACACCTTTAAATACTTTCTCTCATTGTTTTGTTGGAAAACAACATAGAATTTCATTTCGTAGTTCTGGTCCTCATAGGAGGCCCAATGTTCTTGATTTAGTTCATATTGATGTTTGCACCATGGATTGTAAGTCTCTTGGGGGTGCTTCATATTTTGTTACTTTTATTGATGATCACTCTAGAAAAGTGTGGGCTTTTGCTTTGAAATCTAAAGACCAGGTACTTGGTGTCTTCAAGCACTTTCATGCAAGTGTTGAAAGAGAAAAGGGAAGCAAGTTGAAATGTATCCTAGCAGATAATGGTGGTGAATACAAGGGTTCGTTTGAAGAATATTGAAAAGAACATGGAACCAGGCTTGAGAAGACAGTTCCAAAGACGCCTCAGCATAATGGAGTTGCAGAGAGAATGAACCATACCATTAATGACAGAATCAGGTGTATGCTCTCTCATGCAAAATTACCCAAAGCCTTTTGGGGTGAAGCAATGAGAACTGTAGTGGATTTGATCAACCTTTCTCCTTTTGTGCCACTAGATGGTGATGTTCCAAACAGAGTATGGACAGGGAAAGATGTCTCTTATAGTCATTTGAGAGTGTTTGGCTGCAGGATTTTTGTTCACATTCCAAGAGATGAGAGGTCCAAGCTTGATGAGAAATCTAAACAGTGTGTCTTCTTGGGTTATGGTCTTGAAGAGTTAGGTTATAGACTCTGGGATCCAGCTGAAAGGAAAGTTATCAGAAGCCGGGATGTGATATTTCTTGAAGACCAAACCATTGAAGATTTTGACAAAGCTGAGAAACAGAAACCAGTTGCCAGAAGTTATATGGATGTTGCGCCTAAACCTCCTACTAGAACTTTTGTTGATGGGGGAGATATACAGGTAGATGATGGGAATGCAGTTGATGACCCTGCACCTCACCATGATGAGCCAGTTGAAGAGGTTCCACTTGAGCCACCAGTTGAGCCTCAGTTAAGAAGATCTACTAGAAAGCGTCATGCTTCCCAAAGATACACTCCACATGAGTATCTGATGATCACTGATGGTGGAGAGCCAGAAAGTTATGAAGAGGCTGTTGCAAATGAGAACAAGGAAGAGTGCTTGAAGGCCATGCAAGAAGAAATGAATTCCTTGCATGAGAATCACACATTTGAATTGGTGAAGTTGCCTAAGGGTAGGAAAGCACTCAAGAACAAGTGGGTGTTCAAGTTGAAATCAGAAGAGAATAGCTCCCAACCAAAGTACAAAGCAAGATTGGTTGTGAAAGGCTTCAATCAGAGGAAAAGTATTGACTTTGAAGAAATTTTATCTCCTGTGGTGAAGATGTCCTCTATTCGGTTGTGCTTGGATTAGCATTTAGCTTAAACTTAGAGGTTAAACAACTTGATGTGAAGACATCATTACTTCATGGTGATTTGGAGGAGGAAATTTATATGGAGCAACCTGAAGGCTTCAAGGTCAAAGGAAAAGAGCATCTTGTGTGCAAGTTGAAGAAAAGTTTGTACGGACTGAAGCAAACACCAAGGTAATGGTACAATAGATTTGATTATTTCATGGAGAAATATGGTTATAGTAAAACTACTTCCGATCATTGTGTGTTTGTGAAGAAATTCCCCGATGATGATTTTATTATCCTCTTGCTATATGTGGATGACATGTTGATTGTTGGTCATGACACTAAGAAGATTGATTGTTTGAAGAAAGGTTTAAGCAAGTCCTTTGCCATGAAGGACTTGGGTCCTGCAAAGCAAATCCTTGGCGTGAGAATTACTCGTGACAGGAAGAATGGTAAAGTGTGGTTGTCTCAACATAAGTATATTGAGAAGGTATTAGAGAGGTTTAACATGAGCAATTCCAAACCTGTTAGTACTCCACTGGCAAGTCATTTCAAGTTGATCTCTCAACAATGCCCTACAAGTGAGAAAGATAGAGAAGAGATGAAGAAGGTTCCTTATGCATTCGTGGTTGGTAGTTTGATGTATGCTATGGTATGCACGAGGCCGGATATTGCCCATGCTGTTGGAGTTGTTAGTCGTTTTCTCTCTAATCCTGGTAGAGACCACTAGCAAGCAGTGAAGTGCATTTTCAGGTATCTCAAAGGCACTTATAGAGTATGTTTATGCTTTGGGGGTGGTCAACCTGTGTTAGATGGCTACACAGATGCAGATATGGCCAATGATGTTGATTCTAGAAAATCTACTTCAGGATACTTTATGGCTTTTGCAGGGGGAGCGGTATCTTGGCAATCAAAATTACAAAAATGTGTTGCTTTGTCTACCACTGAGGCTGAATATATTGCCATTACTGAAGCTTCTAAAGAACTTTTGTAGATGCAGAAATTCCTACAAGAGTTAGGCCTCAAGAAAGAGAAGTTTGTGTTATTTTGTGACAGTCAGAGTGTAATCCATCTCAGCAAGAACCCGACTTTTCATTCCAGGTCAAATCACATTAAGGTGCGATATCATTGGATACGAGAGGCGCTAGAGATGATGACATTTTCACTTGAAAAGATCCATACTGATGAAAATAGTTCAGATATGATGACAAAGACATTGCTAATGACAAATTTGATTTGTTGCAGAAAGAAGGCGAGCTTGGTCGAGCAGTATCTTCCCACTTGAGTCGTGAGGGGGAGATTTGTTGGGTGGGTCACTCTTAAGTGGGTCCCACATTAGTTTAAAAAGAAAAATAATAATAAAACTTGCCAATGGCCCAAGCCCAAGTGGCATTTGAAAAGTTCAAATAAAAGAAAGAAAGGGTTTATGCGGTGTGGGTGTGTGTCTACAGTGTGAGAAAAAGAAAGAGGGGAACATAGAGAGATACGGGACGACACAGTGGAGAAGAAGAAAATAGGAACTTTGTGCTCTTCATTAGATGAGTAAACTACTTCCATTCTTGATGAAATTTAATATGTTGTTCCTGATGTTGAGAGCAATATTTTGATATCATTATATTGTTGTTTTGCCTTCTCTTTGAGCTGGGTTGTTATACCCATTTTTGTGTGGTTTCTCTCTTGTTGCTTGGTGGTAGCCACTTTTTAGGCGAAGTATTGTTGATTTGGTGTTCCCTGGTATTTCTAGGAAGACTTAGTGTACCCATTATTATTTATAGTGGAAGTTTTTAGTGGACTTGGTCCCGTGGTTTTTATCCCTACACTGGGGAGTTTTCCACGTTAAAAATTGTGGTGTCTTTGCTATTTATTTTTCTGTCATTGATATTATCCTGTGGAAGAATATTTTTGTTGTGCCTGTTTATTTGCACAGGTGAAACGGAAAAATATTTGCTTGATTAGAGATTGTTATCTTTGGTTTTTTTCCCAACAATTATAAATGGTTCTTAGCTCACATACTCAACCAATGTGGGACTTAGACACTTAATAATAAATATTCAAAAAATTATCCAGTTTCAACTTACAATCAATATAGCAACTCTGGTAATAAATTTTGTTGTTGCATTTTCCTTTGGAGGAGTTCCACTAAATACAATACAGTTTTTTTTATGGGTAAATCTTACCACCAACATATCACCTCATAGATCATCTCCCAGTGGGTGGAAGAGAACCTGTTGTAACTTTTACAGTTAGAGATAGGTAGATAACTGTTATGTTAGTTGCATAGTTAGTTACATTTCCGTTAGGCGGTTATGCCTTGTAAGTAGCTATAAATTGCTCAATTCAACTTGTAATTATTCATTCAGTTCATTTCTATTGAATGAAATGGAAAATTCATTTCCAAACTCTCTCGATGCCTTAGTCTAACATGGTATCAATTGAATCCTCTTCCTCTTTCGCACCTCTCTGATTCCTCTTTTCGAATTCTTATGCAACCTTCTCTTGTAACAATGGAAGATGGCAATCCTTTCTACCTTCACCCCTCTGATAACCCTAGTTTGGTCCTTGTGTCTCAACCTCTGGTTGATGATAACTTCCATTCATGGCATCATACCATGGAAATGGCTCTGGATGCTAAGAACAAGCTAGGTTTTGTCGACGGTTCGATTCCTCAACCTGATGAAGCTGATGTTCCAGTTTTTCGTGCTTGGAAACACAACAATTCCACTATTGCGTCTTGGATTCTCAACTCCATTTCCAAGGAAATCAGTGCTAGTGTGATCTACTCCTTTTCTACTGCAACGATTTGGCGCGATCTCCATGTTCGTTTCAACCAGAAGAACGGTCCTCGCGTCTTTCAATTGAGGAACCAACTCCTCAATTGTCGTCAAGATTCACTATCAGTGAATCAATACTTCACTAAGCTCAAGACTCTTTGGGAAGAGCTAGGTGAATTCAGACCATATCACAATTGCCATTGTGGTGGTGTTGATCCTCTTCTTGAATTTCTTAAAGAAGAATATGTGATGAACTTTTTGATGGGACTCAATGAGTCATTTGCTCATGTGAGGTGTCAAATCTTGATGATGAATCCGATTCCTCCCATTGATTAGGTTTTCTCACTGGTACTTCAGGATGAGAAACAACGATAAATTGGTATTGAAGGAAACCCTAGCTCCTCTGAAATTTCTTATGTTGTTCAATCAGATCAGTCTAAGTCCAAGAATACCAAAAAGGATAGGCCGATGTGTGCACATTGTGGAATCCAGGGGCACATCAAGGACAAATGCTTCAAACTCCATGGTTATCCACCTGGTCACAAGAAGCACATGCCAGCTTCGAAGGTAAACGAAGTCATGGATTCTGCTGAAACAAGTTTCTCCTCATAGCAGTGTCAGCAATTGTTAACTATGCTTCAAGCACAGCTTGCTCGAATCCCAGTGCAATCAGATCAAATTGAGTCCCTTGGTATGACTCTTTCTTTTTCCTCTTCTTCCTTGAATAATTCAAAATTTTGGATAATTGATTCGGGAGCTACTTCCCACATTACTTGTGATTCTAAATGTTTCACTTACTTTCAATTTGTCAGTAACAAGTCAGTTACAATACCTAACAAATCAATGATTCCTGTAGAAAGCATAGGAACAGTAAAGTTTCATTCAAATTTACTCCTCTATGATGTTCTTTACATACCTTCATTCCATTTAATCTTATC
Source organism: Sophora flavescens (assembly GCA_030762895.1). Lineage (NCBI taxonomy): Eukaryota > Viridiplantae > Streptophyta > Magnoliopsida > Fabales > Fabaceae > Sophora > Sophora flavescens. Next base: position 287,185,034 of record CM061062.1, read on the forward strand.
TCTGTTAAATGCTTAATTGAACAGTCAAATTGTTCTCTATTGTCTAACAAAGATTCCTTCCTAATTCAGGACCTCAAGCACTAGAGGACGATTGGAAAGGGTGAACTTCACCAAGGCCTTTATGTATTACACACAAACAATGTAAATTTGTCTTTTGATCCTTGCATTGTAAACACCATTTCACACAATAATACTTGTAGTCTTTGGCACTCTAGACTCGGACATGTGTCTGATAAAGTGCTCAAACTCTTTTGTAATAAACTGGATTTACACATGGAATCCATTGATCATTCTTAGTGTTGTCAAGTGTGTCCTTTAGCAAAATTTCGTAGACTTTCCTTTGTGTCCAATAATAATTTTTCTCCGAATCTGTTTGATCTGATTCACTGTGACATATGGGGGCCTTACCAACATCCTACACATGATGGTAAGAGGTATTTCCTAAAAATTGTTGATGATTCCACACGGTTTACTTGGTTATACTTGTTAAAATGCAAATCTGATGCTACTGGACTGATCAGGAATTTCTTTAGCTTTGTGAAGACTAATTTTGGCAGGTCTATTAAACAACTCAGATCTGACAATGCCAAAGAATTAGCACTCACTGAATTCCTGCAATCCGAGGGTACCACTCACCAGTTCAGTTGTCCCTACAGGCCTGAACAAAATTCAGTAGTTGAATGCAAGCATCAACATTTGCTCAATGTGGCAAGGTCCCTCGTGTTCCAATCCAAGGTGCCTATACAATTTTGGGGTGAGTGTGTAGGTACCGCTGCCTTTCTCATTAATAGAGTGCCTACACCTTCTCTCAAAAATGCTTCACCATATGAACTTCTATATGACAAGCTACCAAATTATGATGGGTTCAGAGTCTTTGGTTGCCTCTGTCATGCAACCACTATTCCTCATAAAAGGACCAAGTTCACACCAAGGGCCATTCCTGCTGTATTTCTTGGATATCCACCAGGTTACAAAGGATATAAACTCCTTGACATTGCCACCAACAAGTTGTTTATATCCAGGGATGTCACTTTCAATGAAAGTAGTTTTCCATTTGAGCATTTGTCTCCTGAGACACAACCTGGCCCCTTTCCCAACTTAGTCCTACCCTTTCCAATTCTTAACCATTGTCAACCTAATATTCATCAACCATCTGAACCTACACAAATTCAAAACTGCCCTAACCAACATCCTGATCACCCTGATCACCGAAACCCACCCAACATTGACCAAACATCACCTGCACAACCTGATGCAGCACCTGCACAACCTGTTGCAGCACCTACACAACATGTTCAACCTCACCTTATCCCTCCCTTGCCCTCTAGAAGGTCCACCCAAAACCGCAGGCCACCATCTCACCTGCAACACTATGCCATGAACACCACCTATCCCATTGCCAACCATGTATCATATTCCAAGCTTTCCACACCTTACAGAACCTTTGTTCACCAAGTCACCTCACACTATGAACCATAATACTACCATCAAGCAGTAAAGTTTCCACAATGGAGAAAATCCATGGCTATGGAAATTACTGCCCTTGAAGCCAACAATACTTGGACCATTGTTCCATTGCCAAAAAATAAGCAGACAATTGGATGCGGTGGATTTATAAGACCAAATTCAACTCTGATGGTACTTTAGAAAAACACAAAGCCCGCCTTGTTGCAAAAGGCTATACACAACAGGCTGGGATAGATTTCACTGACACCTTCTCCCCAATAGCCAAGTTAACTACTGTCAGGGTGCTACTAGCACATGCTGCCCAAAACCATTGGTGTATGACATAGATGGACATCAATAACGCCTTATTAAATGGTGACTTGTTTGAAGAGGTTTACATGGATTTTCCTCTTGGTTATCCCACTCAAGGAGAGCACTCAGTTTGCAAGCTGAACAAGTCTTTGTATGGCTTGAGACAAGCTTCTCGACAGTGGTTCCAGAAGTTCACCTTAGCCATCACTTCACATTCTCTTAGTCTATGTTGATGATATCATCATAGCTAGTCCAAACAAGTCCCTCATTGATCAAGCCATAGCAAAGCTGCAACACACCTACAAGTTAAAGGTTCTTGGTCCACTCAAGTATTTCCTTGGACTAGAGATTGCAAAGTCCTCAACAGGCATTCATCCCTGCCAGAGGAAATACACCTTAGAAATCTTGGAGGATACAGGTTTCAGTGATTGCAAACCTGCTACCTTGCCCATGGACCCAAACCTTAAGCTCAATGATGAAGATGGTGAACCCTTACAAGATGCATCCCAGTACATAAGACTTCTTGGTCGTCTCATGTACTTAACCATTTCAAGGCCTGACAAAACCTTTGCTATCAATAAACTCAGCCAGTTTATGTCTAAACCATGATCACCATATATCGCAGCAGTTCACCATATACTTCAGTACCTAAAAACTTCTCCGGGTCAAGGTGTCTTCTTTCTCACCAAATCAGATGTGAAGCTATTTGCTTATGTTGATGCAGACTGGGGCAGCTGCTGTGTGACCCGAAAGTCCACCACAGGGTTCTATATCTACCTAGGCAGTTCCCTGATTTGATGGAAATCTCAAAAATAACCCACTGTGGCACGATCCTCAGCAGAGGCTGAGTACAGGGCTCTTGCTTGCCTCACTAGTGAGCTCTTATGGCTCCAATAACTCCTCAGAACCTTTGAAGTGAAAGTTCCCTCTATAATGGTCCTTTGTGATAACAAATCAGCTATACAAACGGTAGCCAATCCAACCTCTGCAGCTAAGTCCAAGCACATTGACATCGATTGCCATTTCATCCGCCAACATGTCAAATCTGGACTTCTCAAGCTAGTACATTTTCCTACCTTGCAGCAACTGACTGACATATTCACAAAGGCTCTACCTCATTTGCTTTTCTCTGGTTTTCTATCCAAGTTTGGACACATTCCACCCAACTTGAGGGGGAGTTTTACAGTTAGAGATAGTTAGATAACCGTTATGTTAGTTGCACAGTTAGTTATATTCCCGTTAGGTGGTTATGCCTTGTAAGTAGCTATAAATAACTCAATTCAACTTATAATTATTCATTCAGTTCATTTCTGTTGAATGAAATGGAAAATTCATTTCCAAACTCTCTTGATGCCTTAGTCTAACAGTAACAAATGTTATGAGGAGGAATAGGGTTGTTAAAGTTTTAATTGTCAGCTTGAGGGCTGTTATAACTTATAACATCTATTGGGCCACACCATCAACTAACCTTCCAACTATTCAAGGTAGTACATGGACCAATTCTGCCACCAATTGCCATTTTGAAGACCAGGACAATCATGAGAAGATGCTTGCAAGTTCCTCAATTGTTAAAACAATGGGAGGACTTGGCCAAAAGTAAGGCCACTTGGAAAGATGCTGCTATCACTCAACTGCAATGTCCTACCTTCTGTAACAGCCTGTTTTTAATTATATTGTATTACCAGTTAAAAACATAATTATTCATATTTTAATCTGAGATCAACAAAATGATTTTGGATAAAACAAAATCATATTCATACTCTATCTTATGGTAGAAGGTTACCGTAAAATTTTGGGTTGAAAATTAAAACGGAAATCGGTATGTGTTTCCACTGACAGTACATTTTGTACCGGTCAGATAAGAAAAATATGTCAGATCCACAATAACTCACTATGAATGTTCTTGATTAAAATAATTTGATAAAATATCTACACTAGTTAATGTCTCTAATGCTCTTAAGGTCCTAATCAATTGCCTCCTTATAAAACTTCTTGGAGAAGTTGTTTCCTTCTCTCTCTTCCTTTTCTTTCTCACTTGTAACTCTTCCTTCTTCTGCCATACTCCATAAATTTCTTCATCTTTCCAAAAATCTCCAACCTCATCTCCTCCCTTCTTCATTTAGTCCAGTCACCGCCGCATGGAAGCTCCAACCGCCGGCCACCACTCGCCGACGCAGCGGAGAAGCTCGCAACCACCGTGCGGCCTGAAGTCGCTCGGAGCCACACGCCGTTTGTTCCGCATCTAGCTCGAGATCCACCGCACGATTTCGTGTTTCCACCGCGGTGAGTACCGCGAACCGCCGCTCTCCATGGTGGTTTCCACCATGTGAGCTACCTTAAGCTCTTCCTTCTCCTTCTCCTTGGTCTTACTCCATCTCTCTATTGTTGGAACAGAGCCGCCATTAGCCACCACGGTCACCATCCGCCGCCGTGTCAACCACCACATCATCACCACAAGTTCATCTCCTTCCTTGGGTGAGTGGTTTTCGCTTCCCCTTGTTCATTTTCAAGAAACCTCAATTTTTCCCAAATCTCAAACCCTAGTCTTTGATTTCAGATTTGGATTTTGAAATTAATTAGTGTTTTATGAAATTGGGGTCAGGATTAAGTGTTCCCCTAAATCAATTTTATCAATCCCTTGTTAAGTTGATTTTTCCCCAATTTTCACCTTAAGCCTAAAAACCCCCAAATCTGTTTTGATTTAAATCAATGAGTTTTTGAGAAATTAAATATATTATTAAGTTATAACTATAGTGTTATTGTTGAGAAATTAATTTGGTGAATCGTCAGGTTGTTTCTATGTTTGAACCGACTCTCTGGGTTGTCGTTCGTGCTCGTGCTTGCTTGGAAGAAGAAGAAATTACTTTATGGGAACTGTTTGGAGCTAACTGCATCACTGCCAAGTGCTTGGAAAGCTCTGAACATCTTTAAGGTGGGGGAAAAAACCAACCTATCATCGGACTGTATAAGCAGCTTATAGTATAATAATTGTGTTGGGCGACCTAAACCCTACTAGTGGTCGAGTAATTGACAAGACCAAAATCACATTGAATGATTTTATAAAATATCAATGATGATTTGGGAATTGTGGATTTATAGATGTTAAGCTGATTATAAATTGCTTTAGGTGATATTCTGTGATATTGGCATATTGTAATGATTAATGTATTATGCATGATCTGACTGGTTTTATTTTCTGCTTAGTTGGTTGTTAAGTAAAAATATGTGTTGTTGGAGACATTTTGTGTTGGTGAGAGAATGACTTGGTTTTAGAGGTGCCTAGCTTAAAGTGATTGTTTTAATGATGAGATGTGTCATAGATTGTGAGTCGAGGCAATGATGGAAGCTTGAGGCACTATGATGTTATTGATGGGGTTCAGTGAGGTTCATGTATTTGTATTTTTGTTCACAACCGTGTGTTTGAGATACACGAGGTCCGAAGTCCTCGCTAGAACGTTCCAACTTAGAATTAGGATGTGCAACTATTCACTAACGGTAATGGGAGAAATAGTGTCAATCCTTGAATGAACACTCTAACGGTAATGGGAGTGTGTACCCAAGCGACTATCCTAACGATAATGGGGATACTTTTGTATGGTACAATTATTCTCCGACGGGATTGGGGGGATAGTTTCATTCCTTGGTTGAACACATTAACGGTAATGGGGGTGTGTATTGGTTTTTGGAAACGCGTCGCTTGGAGAACTGACTAACATCCCTAACGGTAATGGGGGATGGTGACAGGATTGGTAGTGGCCATGTCAGCATATAGATTTAAGTTGAGGGAGAGAACGAAGTAGTAAAGTAAGGATGTTTGTTGTTTCTAAAAGGTGTGTGTGTATGACAGTTGTTATATTATGAGCTATGTGTTCTTTTCTTCTTTTGATGATAGAACTGTTTCTTGTCCCTTATATTTTATGTATGCTATGTCTTTATTTATTATTTGATCGTACGAGAAGACTCTACGGAGCAGTTGGATAAGGAGTTAGATGGAACTCCTTACGAACCAGAGACTGGAGGAAGAGCTGTAATCCATGATGATAGAGTTTAGATGTTTATGGCCAGTATATTAAGATATTTTATATTTTTCCGCTGGTTATGTCTTTTTGTTTAAAGTGTATACCTATAAGGGATCCTACTAAGAGGATACCCTAAATAGTGTTTTGGTATTATGTATACAAGTTATATGGGTGTATTTGTAACATAAATATAGTGTGGTGCTTCATTATATTAAAGTTGTATGTTGATCAACTTAAGTTTTAATTTTTACGCATCTTTCCACGTTACGTGTGCGATTAAGAAAGTAAATAATAAGGTTTTAATCTAATAACACAATGGGACACAACGGGGTGTCTCATTTTGGTATCAGAGCAGTTTGATTCTGACCTGACTGCGTGGTTTAGGATGTTGTTACTGGCCATGTCTAGTTGAATCCACATTGGATATTGACTATGCTTAGAAGTTGGGTAGAAAGTTCGTAGCTTCGTCGTTTTAAGTTCCTAAGTAGAGTAGGGAACTGAAATGATTAATATCCTTACTCATGATAAATACAATATTTTTTGGGTAAGTTACTTGGATAAGTTCTTGTATCATAGAGAGTATCATGGTTGATTGAGCCTTGAAAGTTAGAAAGTAAGATTTGGAATAAGTGTTAGACAATAAGTTTATTGGAAGAATTAATTCTTGTTGATAAGGTATGGTGAGCAATTAGTGGTAGAAAGAAATTGGTATTAAGGGAATTTATTTTAAGTAATTGATATATTTGGATAATGTGGGTAGTTGTTTAAGATGATAAAGAGACAACAAAAATTAGTTTGGGTCTTAACTAGTATAGGATTGAATTAGTTGAAGCCTTGTAGCCTCTTATTGTTGAGAGATGATGGTTATAGTTGTTGATTTGATTGGAAATTTAGGCTTATAAGTTGGATTTAGTAAGATATGAAGATCTTAAGTAAGCGTTGTTAGATTGTGGCTAGGGGTGAGCAAAATTTTTCAACCCGCCCGAAACCGCCCGACCCGCTACTAATTTTTGCGCTTCGGGCGGGTTGAAACGGGTTGGCGGGTTGGGCGGGTGGAAAATTCGGTTTTAGATGGATAAGAGCGGGCGGGTTCAGGTCTGGTTTATGCCACCCATCGGAACCCGACCCGACCCGCTCATAACAAAAAAAAAAAAATTTAATGGAGAATGGACTGTCGAGACTGGATCTTAGATTTTGTTTTTCCCCTCTTCTGTTATATATTTTTTTTTTGGTACTTAATTGGGTTGAAAGTCTTAAATTTTAATTAGGCTCGTTGGGTTTTTTTTTTAATTTTTTGGAATAAAATTAAATAATTAAAAAGCCTAAACCCGTTTCAACCCGCCCGAACCCGACCGAAACCCGCCCGAAACCGAACCGCCCAACCCGATGGTATAGATGGGCGGGTTCGGTTTCTATTTTTTTTACCTCGAACCCGCCCGAACCCGATGGTCCCCACCCGAACCCGCCCGATGCTCACCCCTAATTGTGGCAAAGATGTCTGGTGATGAGAAATAGAGTTAGGGAATAATCATATTGAATCTAGGGTGATGTGGAATAGTTGTTAGAAATGTTAAATTCGGATTTGAGAATAATGGTTACAATTAGGCATGTTGTCCTTGTTTAAAATGGTGAGTTTAGGATTTCACTTTAAGCTCTGATCGGTATAGATTGGGTTTAGTTATATTTGGAAGGGTAAATGGTGTTTTGGTAAAGACACTACAAAAAAACAATTGTTTAGCGACCGTAATATTCGGTCGCTAAACAGTGCAAATCGGTCGCTATTTAATTTAGCGATCGAATTAGCGACCGATTAAGGGTGGTGGCTGAATACCTGGTCGCTAAGGTTTTAGCGACCGAATTAATATTTCGGTCGCTAATTGGCGACCGAATTTTTAGTCGCTAAATAATAATAAACGGTCGCTATTAGGTTGGTCGCATTTTTTGGGTAACCATTTCTAGTGACCGATAATCGGTTGCTAGTTCGGTCGCTAATTTTGGTTACTGTTAACCTATATTAGCAACGGATTTTCCGTCGCTATACCTCATCTGTAAATGTTAAATAAAGTTTAGCGACCGAATTATTGGTTTCTAATTCGGTCGCTAAACTGGTTATTATTAAAAAAATAATAATTTTAATTTTTAAAATAATTTTTTTTCCTTATTTTCTTTAAACGTTAGAAAAATTACTAAAAAAACACACCAAATAACTTATGAAATATACAATCATAAAAAATAATAATTATATATAAAAAAATAATCCAAAATGTCGTACAAGAATCGTTTAAATAAAAAAAATATGGAAAAAAAATCAGTCATGATGAGGGGGAGTTGGAGGAATTCAATCATCCTCAGCGTCCGTACCACCGACGCGTCGCTGGCCGATCGTCCTCTCGCTGAGAGCGTCAATCAATAGTCAGGCGGCGGAATCGAGGAGCGGCAGCGGCGAGCAACCGCCGTCGAGCATCATCTCGAGCAATCGAGTCCGATCCTCATCAACTCCAACATCGCCGCAGTGATGTCAGCCCTGCTCGATGCTTGCTCATCGCATTTCTTGGTGTGCTCGAGTCAACTGTGCAATCTGGTTCGCCATCTCGCTGCTCTCTCGCTCTTTCTCCCGAAGCTCGCGTTCAGCTGCATGATGGTGTCCTGCATTTGGTGGAACTGCTCCCGAGGGACGGTATCGGCACGGGGAAGGAGCAGGCGTGCTTGACGATGAAGCGATAAACTCGCCTCCCGTGTGTACGAGGCCATACACGTGCCCCTTCTTGTTCCCGCCCCCGACGACCTCCAAATAAATGGCATTATCGTCGACGGAGACAGGAGAGCAGGGGCCCATCACCACCAAAGCCTCATCTTGTGACTGTGAGGCACGTGATATGGCATCGTCCTTCTTCTCGTTGAAGCCCACCTACAAAGTATAGTTGAAGAGATTTAGTTAAAATTATATCTAATATTAACAAATCATTTATAATAAATTACAAGTAAACACTAAATTATTTTTTTTCTTGCAGCATAGTTACGGGCCTTGTTGTTGACCCATGTCCCCGACTTCAACTTCTTCGTCCTCTCCACCAACTCCATAGCAGTCGGGGTCTGCTGTTTTTGTGCTTTTTGCACAGAAAAATATAATATTAAATTCATAAGAATAATTAAAAATGAAAACTAATTAATTAAATAGTATATTAAGTCAAAAGTTTAATGTATTGCCACCTCGTCGTAGTGGGCGGCGGCTGATTTAGACCCACCGGTCCAAGCACATGCGCCACCATCAGAAGCTCGATTACGCCGAGCTGTGGCCTGGTTCTCCTGGAACTTCTCAGTAGCCCAGTACTGGTCCAGCTGCCTCCTGATCTCAGGATCCACCCACCTCCCCTTATTTTGACCCTTCCTCAGCTTGTTCGTCAGATTCTTCATGACCAGTGAGCCTTTATGCTCAAATATGTCCCTGACGAGAGCCTCTAAAGCTAAGTCCCACCTATACTCTTTCTGCAATTTACAGTTGTTAGGAAATTCGTGTGTACATATATATAATGTAAATTTAATTTAAATAACTTAATAAATTGTTACCTTAAACTCTATAAACAACTGATCCCTATGGCCCAGTGGGATGGCCGTCCATGTAGGCCATGGACCATCAAACTTGCGTCGCAGGATCTTCGATATCGAATCAGAAGAGCCCTTCATGCGTAAAGTCTGCAAAGAAAATTAGAGCATTAATAAATGTTCTAAATAAATTTAAAAAACAAGTAAATAGAAATTAACGATACTTTATATATATTAAAAAATTAAATTAGCATACTCATTATCCCCCCTGGGGATAAGAAGAATCCTCCTGTCGGATGGACCACGACTCTCCTGTCCCGATGATGATGATGGTCCTGTCGTCGTAGGTGTGGATGATGAGGGTGCAGCCCGTGTCCCGACCACATGAGGCTGGGTGGGGGGTGCAACTCCATCACCCTGAGGTGTCCCGTCCACAGAGGTGCTAGTAGGGTGGTCTTGATCTGAAGGCTGTGGGTCGGCCGGGGAAGGGACTCTCACAGCACGACCTCCACGACGACCTCCACGACGACCCCTACCTCTAGAGGAATTTACCATCTGTGAAAAAAATGAAAAGATGATTACACAACAGTGTAAATAATACAAAAATAAATTACCTAATAAGTAGAATGACATTTACACAATGAATTATGACATAAATAAATTACCTAAGTAGAATCTCCGTCACTAAATTCACCCTCACTCTCATCAGTATCACTTGATCGGAATGTACCATCGCTAGATGCGTCTAACTCGGATTGATCCATTAACTCTCTTTCAACTTCTTCCCCATTTCCGGAAATGTCCGCCAGAGAATTAAAAATAATTTCCGGGGTAATTTGCAACGGTACGTGGGGTCTTGAAAACTCATCATCTTGGTACGGAGCATCTTTTTCAGGCTGGTTGATTACATTATCAGTAATTATACTGCGAGCCTTTATCTTAATAACACCCAACCAGCCATGATGTCCTTCGGGATATGATGAGTAATAAACCTGCTCAGCCTGTTGTGAAAAAATGAATGGGTCGTACGCCTTATTATACCTTCGAGACAGCCTAACTTGAAGAATACCATAATTTTTATCTATTTTTGTCCCTACGTCAAGAGTAGGATCAAACCAATCACACTTGAAGATAACTAACTTCATCACGGGGAAACCGGTATAATCGAGTTCAAGGATGTCAGTTAGAACCCTATAGAAATCATCCTCTACATTGCCATCAGTGGCTCGCACACAAACACCATAGTTACACGTCTGCATTCCTTCATTCCATGTTTTTGTGTTAAATTTATATCCATTTACAAAATAAGTATTCCATGATGTAACCCATCTGTTAGGCCCCCATGCCAAATTTGTCAACAATGGATTTTGAACATTGTTCTCTGGATCTAGTACCTAAAAAATCAAATGTTATATTATTCTTATACATGCTATATATTTAAGGAGATAAAATGTATTTCAACAAATGAAGGTGCTTAACCTACATATTTACTGAACCACGTAGCAAAGTGAGAAGTAATTTCTCGATCAACCTGATCGTTTGAAATGTCAGGTTGGAGATCCTTTAGAAAATTGCCGTACATCCTACATATGGGAGATTAACAGCAGGACGATTAATAATCATAAATGTCAATTGAACTTATAAAAGACATTGTAGAAACTTACTCTAAATATGGCGCGACCTCTTCACAATTTTGAAGGATATACAGATGAGCAGCATTAATGTCACGCTGCTCCAAGAAATATCCTTTTGATTTGCCACTAAATCTGCCCGGATAGTTGAATATTGATATAGGAGGACTAGTTGAACTTCCTTCGCCCGAATCAACATTTCTAGGCATCCTTGTCCTTCTCGTGTTAACTTCGTCCGGATAGAAATAAGAGGCAAAAGTGGAAGTCTCCTCTACTAAGTATGCTTCACAAATGGAACCCTCCACTCGTGCCTTGTTCTTGACTTTGTGTTTAAGGGAGTGCAGGAACCTATTACAGAGGGATACATACAAATAATTACTAGTTTTAGGGAAATCTAAACTACGCTCTCGTGTTCGTGAATTTCATATGTATTAAGTAAAATAGTTGATGTTGTTTACCTCTCAAATGGATACATCCAAATGGTATTGGGTGAGGCCACCAACTCTTGCTTCGTACGGTAGATGAACTGGCAGGTGTTCCATGGAATCAAAGAAACTCGGCGGGAAGATTTGCTCCAGCTTACATAACAAAATGGGTATCTTGACTTCCATATCCTTTAATTGATTCACATTTAGTGTTGTCGATGTAATCTCCCTGAAAAAGTGGCTAAGCTCAACAAGTGGGTTCCAAATTTGCTTCGGTAATGCGTCAAACGCAATTGGAAGCAACCGTTGCATGAACACGTGGCAATCATGACTCTTCATTCCATGTAACTTTGCTTCCTTAATGTCAACACATCTACCCAGATTGGAAGCATACCCATCTGGTAACTTTAGTTCTTTAACCCACTTACAAACGGCCACTTTCTGTGCTTTGCTTAGTGTATAACTTGTCTTCGTTTTGATAAGTCTGCCACGACCATCGTCCTACAACTCAAGCTCCTTCTGATTACAAATGTCATCCAGGTCCAATCGGGCTTTATTTGTATCATTTGTCCTCCCCTTGATGTCCATCACAGTGTCAAACACATTCAAAAACACATTCCTCTCAGTATGCATGACATCAATGTTGTGACAGAGTAGTTGCGTCCTCCAATACGGTAACCTCCAAAATATACATTGTTTTGTCCAATTATGGTTGACGCCATAATCAGGAATATGTTCTCCTTGGGTTTCATGGACGAGCGGTAAGTACTGTACTCTGCGCCATACATTAGGACCAGTCAAACGTGGTGGAGGCGGTGTTGTCTCCGCACAACGCTTCTTGAATGCATTCTTGTTCCGCCTATAAGGATGATCTTCTGGAAGGAATTGATGGTGACAATCAAAATATGAGATCTTTCGACTGTTTTTAAGCGTGAATGCCTTCGATCGCTCCATACATATTGGGCATCCAAGCTTCCCCGCGGTCATCCAACCCGACATCATCCCATAAGCAGGAAAGTCGTTGATCGTCCACATTAAAGCTGCTTTCATGATGAAATTATGCCTCAAAGATACGTCATATGTCAACACACCATCATTCCACAGCATTGTCAACTCATCTATCAGCGGCTGCAAGTACACATCAATCTTACCTTTTGTATTAGACGGACTCGGAATTATGACTGTTAGGAACATAAACTCCCGCTTCATGCACATCCCCGGGGGAAGATTGTACGGAGTCGGGATAACCGGCCAACAAGAGTACGCTTTTCCAGACTGCCCAAAAGGATTAAATCCATCAGTAGATAACCCCAATCGGACATTGCGAGGGTCCTGCGAAAATGCCATATGAACCCTATCAAAATGCTTCCAAGCTTCTCCATCAGATGGATGACACAAGATATCTTGCTCTCTCTCATGCTCAATATGCCACCTCATGTGAGTTGCAGTGGCCATCGAAGAGTACAATCTTGTAAGTCTTGGCACGAGCGGAAAGTACCACATATTTTTTAGCGACCTCTTCTTCTCAATGCCCATCCTAGTGGTTGTCTTATACCGATCCGCACCACAAAATCGACAACATGTTATGCTTTCCGCTGAATCATCCTTATAGTACAAATACATCCATTCGGGCAACAATCAATTTTCAAACACCCCAGACCCAAATTTTCCACAGACTTCTTAGCATGATAAAAACTAGTAGGCATCCGATTGTCTTCTGGCAACGCCTTGGACACTGACCTGGTGAGGCGATTAAAACAGCCTTCTTGCATATTGTAGTCAGATTTGATACTCAACCATTCCATGCACATCGACAACTCCGTGTACTCCCGACATCCTTCCCACAATGGAGATCGTGCAGCACTCGGTATATCATAGAATCTTTGAGCTTCAGGATTCGGATTCTCCTCTATGTATTGGGAACCCATTCCACCATCTTCTCCCCCATCTTCTTCTAGTACAACCCCAACCGATGGTCCAGCATGATCCATTATCATCTGCTCGTATGGATTCAATTCTTCCCTCCGGTCACCACTTCCATAGTACGAACCTTCAACCACAATCGGGTTTAAGTCAGGCAACGTCTCACCATGGTTACTCCACCAATAGTAATCAAGCATGAAGCCCTTCTCATAAAGATCGGCTACAACTCCATCCACGCTTTTGAAAGATTGACACTTGCACCTTTTGCAAGGACACCTCAATTGATCACCGCCCAGTCGTATAAATCTCTCCTGGCTAACAACAAACTCTATAAACTCACCCACTCCAACTCTATACTCTTACCTAAGACATTTATTCGGATCCAACCTACGATACATCCATTTCCGATTCTCCGGAATATCCATTGCTGGCAATTAAATAGCCTGACCAATCCTACAATAACACTTATATATTACGGTGCATTCCAATAACTCCATCAATCTCGTTCTTATGACAAGGTATGAACCTATCCCATTCGAGAAGAAACCTTTGCCATACTCGGCTACTAATAGTTATTCCCATATTCAAATACCTTATACTTGACAAAATTTTGGCAGCATTTCCCATCGGTCTCCAAGTTACACGACTCGAGCACGGTCAGAATCACCGCGATCAAGTATGCACCAGGAGAACAAAAGGAAATGCATCAGACCGAGATTTCCACAAGTATATAAGGCATTTGAACATTGAAATGACTATTGTACGAGTGTGAAAAAGGTTTTGTTCCCAAACTGTCCCACTTGGACAATTCAAGATTCAATACAATGAGCATGCATACCTTGATAAGTTACGCATGCTCATTAATATTGAATCTCAAATAGGAAACTAAGGCTTTCGTAAATTAATTATTACCTCTAACAGAAAATAAAACCATTAACCTATAAATATTGCAACATTGTTGACCTTATATAAATTGCAGCGTAAATCAATACAAACTTAGATTAAACATTGTAGCAAACATCCTATTGAGCTCCGCTCTCCACTAACAAGTAGCAGTTAATTGTCAAACACATGCATAATTTTTAAATTATCATCACACAACCAGCATCCCGCCTTTCGGACAGGATCACATCCTATATTGAGCTCCGCTCTCCACTAACAAACAACACATATTGACAAACAAATGCATAAACATTAAATTATCAGCATACAATCAGACAAGATCACATCCTATTGAGCTCCGCTCTCCACTAACAAACAACACATATTGACAAACACCTGCATAAACATTAAATTATCAGCATACAATCAGACAAGATCACATCCTATTGAGCTCAGCTCTCCACTACCAAACAACACGATAATTCACATAATACATAACACTGAGTGTTCAGAGAACTTACCTGAGAGAGAAAACACAACCGAGCAAGGATAAGGGGAGGAGCCGGAGCCAACAGAGAGTAGAAGAATATGACAACAAGGACCTATCGTGCATAAATGAAATTAGTCATTTCAAATCAAATCACTATTCTATATATATAGAATCCAGTACAACTATTTATAAGACTAGAAACACATAAATTAATATAAAATAGAATCAACAATATACCGTTACAAATATAGAACAACTTGCAACTTCCCTTCTTCCTTATACTCTCCTCCCCATCTCCTTTATATCAGAAGAAGAGGAAACAAAGGGAGAAAAGTACTAAGGAACCTTTTCTCTCCCAAAACCTAAGTCTTGGAAGATGAGGTAAGGGTTTAAATCTTAAATTTCAAATTCCATTTGTTTGTGGTTTGTCATATTTGCATGTCTGAGAACTCAAAACAAAATTCAAAACACGAAATTTAAGCTTTAATCAGTGACAAAAACGTAACTATAATAAACTAAACTAAAAAAAAAGAATGTTTCAAATGCTTTTTGGACGGGCAAAGCAAGTGTCATGATTCATGAAATCATCCAGACCCGGACTCTACTCTGGTGTTTATACAAACACATAAAACTCACCCAGGATAATTGTTCTCTCTCACTTTTAACTCTCAAACTCACACAGCACTTATAAAGGAAGATAAGAAAATTTATGTTCTCATATTGTTGATTCATTTCCTTTATGATTTCTGCAAACACAAACATGAAAATAATGACCACCAACAGCAACACAAAAAGAGTGACAACAATTTCCACTTTATGTTGATACTACATGCCAAATTTAGAGTACTCCCTCCTTTGAATATAATGACCACCAACAACAACACAAAAAAAAGGAAAATTTCAAAGTTCCTTCCTCTCTTGCTTCTGAAATTCAGAGAGAAAAAGATGAACCCTCAGAAAATTTTTGGACCCTCTTAGACATACCACCAGAACAGAATTTTTGGACACACTCACAAAGCAACCAAAACAGTAACCATCATTGTCGCAAAAAGAATTTCAGAGACTGTGAAATAATAATAAAACGGAGAATGTGTTAAGCTTGGATCAACTTCTTTAATGGAATGAGTGAACTTTCTTGTTATTGAATTGAGAGACCAAAGCTCTTTATATAGAAAGTACAAAATAAAAGGAAACTAACACAACCAACTAAGAGATGCTAGACTAACAGAAAAAACAGAAAAATAGAAAAACAACTAACTAACAGATTTAACCAACTAACAGAATACAATGACCAAGCCTAGAAAAACTCAACAAGCCTCAACAGAATGAAGGGCGCAGGGGATACATAGAAGGAAGGAGGGGATACCTTTGCAGTGGTCCTTGCGGTTGTCCCTGTGGTGGCCGGAGCTCTACGGTGGTGGCACTGTTTCTGCGGAGGGAAAGACCAAAGATGAGAGGGAGGAAAAGGAAGAGAAGAAAGGAAGAGATGAGAGGTAAGAAGACTTACGTACTGTGATACGGTGGTGGCCGTACTGGTGCGGTGGTGGCGGTTGTGGAGACGGACGACGGACTGGCGCGGTGGTGGAGGTAGGGAGCAGAGCTGAGAGAGGAAAAATGAAGAAGTGAGGAAGGAAATGGGAGATTTCACGATTTAGGGATTTCAGTTTTAGCGACCGAAATAATTCGGTCGCTAAATCGGTCGCTAATATGGTTAGTTTGAATTTGAATTTATAATTTTAGCGACCGATTTAAATTTCGGTCGCTAACACGCGCTATTTTATTTTTTATACGCGCCGTTTAGCGACCGAATTAATATCGGTCGCAAATATAAATAAAGTTTAGATTATGAATTCATAAATTTAGCGACGGATTTCGAAATCGGTCGCTAATATAAATAAAGTTTGACCGTTGCATTTAATTCGGTCGCCATTTCGGTAGCTAAAAATTCATAAATTTCTGACTTTTACTTTCCTTTGTTTAGCGACCGATATATCTGCTATGCTCTATTTCGGTCGCTATTTCGGTCGCAGACTCAACTCTAACCAGTGTTTCATGTAGATCCTACAATCGGCCGCTATTTCGGTCGCAAATAGCAACCAAAAAATTCGATCACTATTTTCGGTCGCTAAATGACCTTTTTTTGTAGTGAGATAAGGCTATGATTTGTGTCTTAATTATATGGTTAAATAGTTGGACATATGTGAATATGATAATATATTTTAAAAGTCAGATTTAAGGTCGATTGGATTACTTTTAGTGTATTGTTCCGATGGGGTTTGTGAGTTGAGATTTTGTTTGATGCCTTGATGAATATAGATTTGGTTCAAATGCATCATTAGAATTTAGGTTGTGTCAATTTGATTAATTATGATTGGGTTTGGAGATTTTGAAGGTAAGACTTGCATTGGGTGTTATATACATGTTGATTTCTGGATTTATGATGAATTAGGAATTTTGAAGGTAGAATTGATAGAGTTTAGAGGGTTTTATGATAAAATAAGGGAACCTAAGTGTTTTTAGAAGTTTAAGTTTGATACTTGGTCCCGAAATCTAGTATTTAAAGATGAGTAAGGAAGTAGACTCAAGTTTATGAAATTAATACTTGGATGTGAAGATGAACTTATTTTCGAATGATGGTAAGTTTGTTTAAAGAAAATGAGGTTTAAGTATATGGTGTTTATAAGAGAAGTTGAGTTGAGTGAGTGTGACTTGTCCATGACTAGTATTTAAGCCTTAATGTTGATGATAGAACTAGTTTCTAGTCACTATGAGGTTATTGGAGTTTATTAAGATGAAGTATAAACCTTAGCTTGTAATGGGATTTTCTTTAAAGTGATATTAGATTTATGAAAATAGTATTAACTCAGATTTGGTTTGAGACACAAGGTTATAAGGTAAATTTAAGGGGATTTGAAATGATTTGGAAATATAACGAAGAAGTTTGGTTATATAGAAATGATATATAAGTTAAATTGAAGTTATTTGGGAATGTTGTGTGGACACATAACAATTAGTAGTAGTTCAAGCTAAGAGATGATGTTAAGTTAAGATTTTGATATACAGAAGTACGATAGGTATGGAAATATTGTGCTAGTATTATGGTACGCTACTAGGATATAATCCTTGAAGAAGATTGTTAATAATGATGAATGTGATTCTAAGGGAAGAATTTGTAGGTAAGTGTTGGTATGTATCAAGTTCCTATCTAAGGATTTAATTTGTGAGTTGGAACTTGTTATTATTAAAGGAGGGCTAAGAATGGAATGATGATACTTTAGATGAGAAATATTATAGTTATGTCGGATTTGAGAAGGGATGTTTTACCTAGGCATGGTATTCTAGTTAACATGATGAGTTTGAGCTTCTAGTAAAACTTTAAGTGTTATGGAATATATTTTGTTTGGTTTAATATGGCATTTAATGTAGTTAAGGGCTTAGAGTCATGTTTGATATTGCAAATAAGATGTAAGCCTTCATATTTCTTTTTGTCAAGTTTTGGTGTGGGATAATTGAATAGGGAATTGTAGTTATAAGGTTTGATGATCAAAGATTGAATTATAAAGATAGTTTTTGTTGTTTATACTTTGAGAATTTGAAGTTAAGATGTGGATTAAGGATTTTTTTTATATGTTAAATTTTGGCCTCTTCGAAGTATTAAGATCTTAAGATGATATTGGTTGATCTTCGAGTGTTTTACAGTAAATTAAAAAGGTTTAAGTGCTGATTATGATGGTAGTGGTTTAATCTTAGTCTTTAGTCACTAAGTTAGAGTTTGAACATAAAGGTAGATTATTAAACTAAGGGACTTACTTGTGTTAACTTGGTCATCGTTGATCATGCCTTGAGGATTGGAATAAAGACTTGATTAGGAAATACATAGGATAAATTCAGATTTCCCTTGAATGCTATAATTCTAAATTGGTTTTGTTGAGATTTAAGGTGAATTAGAGATATTGAAAACGGTGGGACATGCGGTGATAGGAATTTTGTTGAGGTGTAGTTATGAATGGTAAGATTAGGATCAATATCAGTAAGACAAATTACTATAAATCGAAGGATCAAATGTTGATCGAGGCAGAGAATAGGTAAGGAGATTTAGGGTAATGATCAAATGCTTGTGGTTATGATTTAGTGTAGGAACTTGGAAGATCAAAAGGAAAGTGCCAACTATAGTTTCACCTAAGATGAATGTGAACGAAGAAGATGATTTCTTAAGTAAAACTAAGTTTGCTAGAGTAGTTCAAAGTTGTGGAGTTAGATAATCCTAACTTACACGATTTCCGTAGATTTTGGTGTGGAGATGTTTTACGTGGACACTTGAAAGGTGTGAGGAAGTAGGTAGTATTGAGCTGGATGTTAAATGTTAGAGGTGGATGTTGAAATAAGGTTTTCTAGGGGACTAGTGTTTGGAAGAGAAAATTATTAAGTTTTGATTATACCCTTCAAGGATGATAGATTAAGGTAAAATTTTAAGGACAATGAACATATTGTAGTGATGGATAGTTTCGAAGACCAAGTTAGAACGATATAGGAACAAATTTGGTTATGGATTTACCGCTGCCACTTTAGGGAAGACAGAGATGGGGAATATAATTGAGGATCTTTAGAGTAAGACCGACTACAAGATATTGTCTAGATTCGAATTACGAAATTCCGAGGACGGATTTTTTTTTAGAGGGGTAGTAATGTAACAGCCTGTTTTTAATTATATTGTATTACCAGTTAAAAACATAATTATTCATCTTTTAATCTGAGATCGAGAAAATGATTTTGGATAAAACAAAATATACTCATACTCTATCTTATGGTAGAAGGTTACCGCAAAATTTTGGGTTGAAAATTCAAACGGAAGTCGGTCTGTGTTTCCACTGACAGTACATTTTGTACCGGACAGATAATAAAAATATATCAGATCAATAATAACTCACTATGAATGTTCTTGATTAAAATAATTTGATAAAATATCTACACTTGTTAATATCTCTAATGCTCTTAAGATCCTAAGTGCTTGTTTGGTTGAGATTCTTCTCAACGCAAACGGCAAATTTTTTCAGTTTAGGGTCATTGTTCATGCATCTTGGTACTGTTCATGCGTTTGTTTACAAAACTCCGTTGGAAATAATTGATTCTTGGTGGGTCAAAACTGAGTTTTGTGGAAGCAAAAATTTCTAGCTTTTCCATTGAAAATAATTGATTCTAGATATAGGACCCACAAAATTCTAGATATTTACACTTCAAAAGTGATTTTACTTTATCATCCAAACAAAATCAATTCTTCTAAACCCACTTTTAAAATATTGTTACCAAACACAACAATTTTTTTAACCTTGATTGTTTCAAAATCAATTCTTCCAAAATGAATTCTATCAAAATCTAAAACAAACGGACCCTAATTAATTACCTCTTTATAAAACTTCTTGGAGAAGTTGTTTCCTTCTCTCTCTTCCTTTTCTTTCTCACCCGTAACTCTTCCTTCTTCTACCATACTCCATCAATTTCTTCTTCTTTCCAAAAAGCTCCAACCTCATCTCCTCCTTTCTTCATTCAGTCCAGCCATCGCCGCCTGGAAGCTCCGATCGTCGGCCACCACTCGTCGAAGCAGCAGAGAAGCCCACGACCACCGTGCCGGTTGAAGCCTCTCGGAGCCGCGCGCCGTCTGTTCCGCATCTGGCTCGAGCTCCGTCGTGCGATTTCGTGTTTCCACCGCGGTGAGAACCGCGAACCGCCGCTCTCCATGGTGGTTTCCACCATGTGAGTTACCTTAAGCTCTTCCTTCTCCTTCTCCTTGGTCTTACTCTATCTCTCTCTTGTTGGAACAGAGCCGCCACCAGCCGCCACGGTTACCATCCGCCGCCGCGTTAACCACCACAGCATCACCACAAGTTCATCTCTTCCTTGGGTGAGTGGTTTTCGCTTCCCCTAAATCAATTTTATCAATCCCTTGTTAAGTTGATTTTTCCCCAATTTTCACCTTGAGCCTAAAAACCCCCCAAATCTGTTTTGATTTAAATCAATGAGTTTTTGAGAAATTAAATATATTATTGAGTTATAACTATAGTGTGATTGTTGAGAAATTAATTTGGTGAATTGTCTGGTTGTTTCTATGTTTGAACTGACTCTTTGGGTTGTCGTTCGTGCTCGTGCTTGCTTGGAAGAAGAAGAAATTACTTTCTGGGAACTATTTGGAGCTAACTGCATCGCTGCTAAGTGCTTGGAAAACTCTGAACATCTTTAAGGTGGGGGAAAGAACCAACCTATCATCGGATTGGATAAGTAGCTTATAGTATAATAATTGTGTAGGGCGACCTAAACCCTACTAGTGGTCGAGTAATTGACAAGACCAAAATCACATTGAATGCTTTTATAAAATATCAATGATGATTTGGGAATTGTGGATTTATCGATGTTAAGCTGATTATAAATTGCTTTAGGTGAAATTCTGTGATATTGGCATATTGTGATGATTAATGTATTATGCATGATCTGCCTAGTTTTATATTCTGCTTAGTTGGTTGTTAAGTAAAAATATGTGTTGTTGGAGACATTTTGTGTTGGTGAGAGAATGACTTGGTTTTAGAGGTGCCTAGCTTAAAGTGATTGTTTTAATGATGAGATGTGTCATAGATTGTGCGTCGAGGCTATGATGGAATTAAGCTTGAGGCACTAAGATGTTATTGATGGGGTTCAGTAAGGTTCATGTATTTGCATTTTTGTTCACAACCGTGTGTTTGAGATACACGAGGTCCGAAGTCCTCGCTAGACCGTTCCAACTTAGAATTAGGATGTGCAACTATTCTCTAACGGTAATGGGAGAAATAGTGTCAATCCTTGAATGAACACTCTAACGGAAATGGGAGTGTTTACCCAAGCAACTATCCTAACGATAATGGGGATACTTTTGTATGGTACAATTATTCTCCAACGGGATTGAGGGGATAGTTTCATTCCTTGGTTGAACATCCTAACGGTAATGGGGGTGTGTATTGGTTTTTGGAAACGCGTCGCTTGGACAGCTGACTAACATCCCTAACGGTAATGGGGAATGGTGACAGGATTGGTAGTGGCCACGTCAGCATATAGATTTAAGTTGAGGGTAGAGGACGAAGTAGTAAAGTAAGGATGTTTGTTGTTTCTATAAGGTGTGTGTGTATGACAGTTGTTATATTATGAGCTATGTGTTCTTTTCCGTTTTTGATGATAGAACTGTTTCTTATCCCCTGTATTTTATGTACGCTATGTCTTTATTTATTATTTGATCGTACGAGAAGACTCTGCGGAGCAGTTGGATAAGGAGTTAGATGGAACTCCTTACGAACCAGAGACTGGAGGAAGAGCTGTAATCCATGAGGATAGAGTTTAGACGTTTATGGCCAGTATATTATGATATTTTATATTTTTCCATTGGTTATGTCTTTTTGTTTAAAGTGTATACCTATAAGGAATCTTACTAAGAGGATACCATAAACAGTGTTTTGGTATTATGTATACAAGTTATATGGTTGTATTTGTAACATAAATATAGTGTGGTGCTTAATTATATTAAAGTTGTATGTTGATCAACTTAAGTTTTAATTTTTACGCATCTTTCCACGTTATGTGTGCGATTAAGAAAGTAAATAATAAGGTTTTAATCTAATAACATAACGGGACACAACAGGGTGTCTCACCTTCAACCTTGAGGACAAGCTTGATATTAATGGGGACGGTAATATAATGGTACCAATAGGGAAAAATGGTAAGAGAATGCCAACTCAGCAAGAGAAGGCAATTATTGTAACAGAATGGGGGAAAGAAGGGGTGTATGGAGAGAGGGGTGTGTGTAGAGAGTGGTCGCATGAGGTATATAACATAATGTAAGGGAGGGGAAAAGGGCATGAAATATGTGTGATGCATTTTCTCCTTCCCTGATTTCCTCTTCTCTTCCTCACTATTGTACTTCCCTTCTATTCTCTATTTCCTATGTCATCTTGTAGACATGGATTTCCTTCCAGCTACTACTCTGGAAGTTGAGCTATCTCAGTGAATTTCAATAATACAGTACATTTCATATTTAGGCACATTACAGTTACCTGGACTTTTGCCAATTGTTGTCCTCTTTACTTTCCCCTAAGTGGATGTTGGTAATGTTATACTCTAAAACACTTTCGTTAAACAGCATAGAATGCATTAAATTTTAATCCACCATGCCCTCTATAAACTGGCTTCAGATCGGGTAAACTACCAAGTTTCTTTTAGCATCTACCAAGTTTTCGGTTATTATTATTTTTTCCTTTGCAGTTAATTGAGCCATTTTCAGCTTGAAGTGTTGTGTTATGGTGTGCGTGTCCTCAAGTTTTCATTATAGTTATATTAAAAAGCATTTTCAATACAGATAAATATGTCGAGATCCAGCCCAAGTATGAAGCACTTGAACCAAACTTAGTACTGACCTCATGTTCCCCCCTCCATTCCAAAGAAAAGAGGTTGATCAACAAAAAGAAAGGGTTGATTTCAAATTTCCTATTTTGCAAGTTAAACAAAACATAAAAAAACAAAAACAAATTATGGTATAAATAATAATCTCACAAATCACCGTCCATCTCTTTATGCTGTATTTCATCATTGTGTTTTGTTAAGCTTTAGCACCTAGCCATCACACTACTATCGGTTTTGTTAAGATTAACCGCAGGAATAAATTATTTCAGTAAATAATCATATGTATAATCTACTATTCTAATAAATTACGATAGAATTGATTTTATGTTTGAATATATATGCTGAAAACGGATTTTAATATCATTTATTTTGTTTGAGTTGTATAAGAATATTGCTTTTATATAGTAAACTATAAAAAAGGTATGAAGTTGTTTGGATAGAATAAAAAAAATTGTTTGAACTAATATGATAAACTTGATTAAAGCATGAAGAAACGATTTTTATGTGTTTGGGAAAGATTGTTTTTAAAGGGGAAGTTCTTTTTCCTATGTGCTTCTAAGAAAACAACATTTTTTTAAAAAAGTTGTTTTGTTTCTAATTTGACATTGAAAAACCCAATTAGTGAATAAAACATTTTTTCAAAAGAAAAAATAGTTTTTTTTACGATAAGAAAAACAGTTTTTAGAGATGTTTGAAGTTTGAAATTTATTTGAAGAAAGTTGTTTGATTATTTTGAAATCAATCATATTTTTTTCATTTTACATCTACAAAACTAGTTATCAAACAAATATTATTACTTTAAGCAAATAAATTGATTTATATTTTTGTAATTTAATATATGAAAGTATTTTTTTTACATAATTACAACAAATTTATTATTTTAATTTATTTTTTTGACAATTATATCCAAACTTAAAATTGAGTATATTATAATCATTTATTCAATTATACATATAATATACAATAGTATCTAACTTTACTTGAAGAGTTGTGTTATTTTGAACGCATATTTTATATACGATATGTGATACTGTATTTCTTTTTATTTCTCACTTATTTTTATCATCTTTTAATACATGCAACTCGAAAATATGAAACACCGTGTTTTATTTAAATACTAATTAACTTAATAAAATGAGAATTTTCAGAATTATTTTTAAAATAACCTCTTTAAAAATTGGAACTTTGTATTCATCAAAATATTACCTGATAAACATTTGATAAATTTAAATTCACTTCTTCAAATAACAATTTGATCACTGGTATTACATTAATTGCCAGGATAAAAAAGGAATAAAATTTCATTTATACACTATAAACATAAAATAGATAAATACAATAGTCCCAAATAAATTTTACATAAGTCTGTGAAATAATTACGTACTTTAAGTTTTCGAAAACTAAGTGAACTGGTGAATTTTCTCAAAAGTTCCATTATTAAATACCATAACATTCTCAAAATACTTTAGATACAAACAACTTAAGACATATAATAACAACATATTTACACACGACATAGGCTCTAGCATCTTCATAATTCTTTTCTGTCACCTTCTCAGCATCTTTCAGTAGTTCTAAGTCTCTTCTCTTTTACACACTTCGGATAATGCTATCGTTGCCAACAAGTAACGAAGAAGAAAAGAAATACAAATAGAGGAGGTAAGATTCTACAATAAGTTAGTAATGTAGACCGGGGTGGCAAATGGTTGGATTGGAAAAAAATTTATTCGGATTATAATTGATGGATTAGAAACAATCCATTAATCCAGTATGATCCATTAAAAATTTATTAAAAAATCAAATCCATCCATAATCCATTCAATAAAAACCATCCAATCCATTCATTAACAACTATTTTACGGATGGATATCGATCAAACCACGAAAATATTTTTGAAAATTAAATAGTTTATTATTAAAAATTAAATAATTTAATTTTTCAAAATAAAATATTTTCTCTGCATTCCCTCTCCCCCTCTCTCTCCTCTATATTTTCTCTCTCTACCCTCTCTTTATCTCTCTATTCCGTAACCTACTCAGTAATCACGGACCAGGATTCCATGCAGTCCAAAAGTGATTGCAGGGAGACGCAGTTATCATCTAACGGTGGAAAAACAAAAGTTTAAGATTTATGTTTTCATTTCTTATGTTAAAATTTTTTTTTGTGAGGCTAGGATCATCTGCAGTCAATATTTGGACTGCAGTGAATCCACATCCCAGTAATCACCGTTGGAATTGGAAGCATGGAAGTTCGTCGTACAGTGCAAATAGCGAAATACAATTTTGCTTTCAGAATATGGAAGCTATCTTAAAGCTAGCAAAGGAGGAGGTAGCCTCTTCATCAACTCTCAATGATTTTTTATATTTACAGTTTTAATTTCTACAGTATTTGTTTTTACTGTTTTTATGTTTTAATCTGCATATTTTAATTTTGTTTTTATTTACGTAAACTCCGCCTGTTTTCCTACTTCCCATCATCCAGCTCTTCCTTCCCTTTCTCATTCCTTGACCCCATCATCCCCCTGGTATAAGAGCCAGATGGGGAAGTAGGAACTGTAGTATGGATCTAAGATCCATACCTTGCTGAATAGTAAAAAAAAAGAGTTTTTCAGAAGAAATTATTATGCTTAACTGGATTGGGTACCTTTTAACTGGTAAGGACCTCCGTGTTTATGCTATGGTTTATATTGTTAAAGCTGTAACAGTAAGACCTCGAAGGATGATGAGGCAGTAAGACTAATTTGCCGATGCTTGAAGCAAGATAAATCAAAGTATGGATAACGAGTACCAATATGTCTACTTTGAGGTAGCTTTTGGTTAATTAATGTAAAACCTTTTTCCAAAGGTAGGGTACAACTATGGTTAAGAATAATAAGATCTAATGATTTTCGTAAATTCATGTAAAGACTTTATGTTTGAAAATTTTGAAAAATATTCAGCAGGGTACGTTTTAGATCACTACTTACTGTTGCTATGGAACCAAAGGAAGGCAATGATATCAGATAATTTGAAAATTATGTTATCTCGCTCCTTTTCCAAGCTTTCTTTTCGTTCTTCTCAACCCTCTTCTTCTTCTCTTCAGGAATATGATATTCCTACCAATCCAAGTAGTATTTTCCAAGAGGAAATATGCTTTGAAAATATCAATTAAGATATTGATAATTGGGTAATTGCCAGAATACCCACAAAAGAATTATACAAGTCAGAAGGAAATTTCTTTACTACTTCTGATTATGTTATCAAAACAGAAGAGAAAAATATTCCAATCAGTCCAGAGAGTGAGGAATTTCATCTTCTCTCAATGGATACGATAAAAAATCATAAACAAAAGTACAGGTGCTTACACATAGGATGTGTTCAAGTAGCTGTTAAACCTTTAATCCGTGAAGGATAAATGCTTCAATCTTGATGTGCTAAAGAGATATTAGGCACAACAAATTCCAAGACTCCCTCTTAGGCACGATAGAAACTAGCCTAAGTCATGGTCCAATTTATTTCAATTGCTATCCCAATAGAAATTTGAGTCTACAAGATCTAAACATCCTAGATTCTTTGTTTCTAAACCTTAAGATCTGTGGCTTAGACATGAAGCCTGGATCAGTCCCAGCAGCTTTGCTTTACAGAATTCAATACAAGGTTATGAATTCTTGTAATTCTAAAGTTCTCAAAACTAGAACATCGAGAGAGACAACCCTGTTTCTTACTGATGTTACTAGAGCAAATGTGATTGTTCTAAAAACAATCCTCTGGAAGGACGTAGTCCTACCAGAAAGATGGATATTGGATAAAGCTGTCCCAGCTTAACCA
Organism: Sophora flavescens; assembly: GCA_030762895.1. NCBI lineage: Eukaryota > Viridiplantae > Streptophyta > Magnoliopsida > Fabales > Fabaceae > Sophora > Sophora flavescens. The sequence continues at coordinate 287,211,926 of CM061062.1, forward strand.
AGGGAAACGGCAGATTTCAATAACATAATTCAAACTCCAACTGGAAGAGTTGAATTAATATTTGAAAGAAGAAATTCTTTCAGCTCTGTCAGATCCTCTAGTCTTAGATCAGAAGACTTCAGATCCGTTCCCTCAAGACAATCCGTTTCAACTGCGTCTCAAATGACAACCATTAATCTTCAAGGATTAGATACATCATCTACCATCCCTAGACCAATCTATCAGACAGAAGATGATCAACGATCAATTTAGTCTCCAACCTTTTCCTCTCTTAATGAATCTTATAATGATTTGTAAGTTCATTATTGATAAGGAATCCCTTAGAAAGGACTTTTACTCTGAGGAATAGAAACCTCAAAGAGAATGGTTCTTTCAAGAGTTTAAGGGAACAAACAGGAAACATATTGAGGAAGAATATTATCAATTTCTTAACAATGTTAAGACAAAGGTTTTATTTTTTGACTGGTTTCATGCTTACTCAGTCAAACATTCAATCAATTATCCTTGGAAGACAAGGATAGATGTTGATAAAACCACTAATGTCATTACTGTATGGCATTTAAAAAATGGTGAGTTAGTCAAGACAGAGTTACCACAAAATAAATCTTTCCAACTCCCTAGTGTTAAAGATCCTTTCATCAACAAACCCATTATGGCTGCTCTGTTCAAATCAAAGAATCTTGATGAAGCAATCTCTACTCATGACATTAACAAGTTAATGGAGCAATCCAGTTATACGAACAAATACCTTCAAGTGTTAGGAGAACACCTGATTAAAAAAGATGCATCCACCCAAGCATCTACTTCGGGAATCAAAAAGGATACTCCCTTAGAAAAACCCTTGTTCAAACCTTTTAAAATGAATAAGAAGATCAAAGATAGTTTGCTTCTTCTTCATCCTGAAATCAAAAAGGAAAAACAAGAGTTGATAGAGAAAGCGAAAGAAAAACTGGAGAAATTAAGTGTTCCAGAGTCTCCATCCGATGACCAAGAAGGAAGACCTTTAATCAGAGGCAAAGGTCCAACTATCAATGTCATCAACGAGGATGGCTCAGAAACAGAATCTGTGGCCAGTACTTCCAAACCAAATCCTCAGGAAAAACTCCCAATCAATATCAATCCTGTCTATACCCAATCTTGGAAGAAACCTTCAAAGTTTTATTATCCTAGAGCGACTCATCCAGATATGCTCTTTGAAGAAAAAGCTCCAACTTTTAAAAGCTTCAATGCCAATAATATCTATGAATGGAACATAGATGGCCAAACGGAGTACCAAATCCTCCAAACAATACAACACATGACAATGATGGCTACTATATATCAAACTACAAATGATTGCTCGGAAGAAGCCATTTGCAATATTTTGTCTGCAGGTTTTACAGGCCAACTGAAAGGTTGGTGGGACTATTCTTTCTCTAAGATACATAAAGACAAATGTTCTCTGAAATCAAGACCGATGCAGAATGAAATTCAATCTATAATAATGAAGGTGAGACAATTCCAGATGCGGTTAACACCTTAATCTTCTCAATATGCAGACATTTCATGGGCAATTCCTCCACGTGGAAGGATAGATCTGCTGAGTTATTGTCCAATCTTAAGTGTAGATCATTATCCAGTTTTAGGTGGTATAAAGATACCTTCCTAACTAGGATCTACAGTAGAGAAGATTGCCAGAATATGTTCTGGAAAGAGAAGTTCATCGCAGGTCTCCCAACATCGTTAGGTGATCTTGTTAAAGATGATCTCATAGCGCAATCTCCAGATGGAAATATTCCATATGAGCAATTGAGTTATGGTCAATTCATTGCAGCTACCCAGAAAATAGGGGCAAGACTTTGTAAGGAAGACAAAGTCAGAGATCAGTTCAAAAAAGAAAAGGCCGCCAAAAAGGATTTAGGGTCTTTTTGCGAACAGTTTGGTATACCCCCATGTCCAAAGGATAAGACTAAGTCTTCTAAGAAATAGGAAGGCAAACCCCAAAAAACTAAGTATACCAAGTATACTAAGTATAAGAGAAACAAAAGGTATGGCAAACCCAAGCCAGAATTCAAACCAGAAATCAAACCTAAGCCAACTACTGGTGATAGGTTTTTCAAAAAAGTGGTTACTTGCTATAACTGCGGCAAACCTGGCCACATCTGTAAATACTGTAGGCTAAAGAAAAGAATCAAAGAGTTGAACCTCGAGCCATCAGTTGAGGAACAAATGAATAATCTTTTGATCCAATCAGATACTTCAGAAGAAGAATCAAATGGTGATTTTCCTGAAGACGTCAATCATATCCAAGAAGATGATATTGGTAATCTTAGTTATGATTCTTCTCATGAAGTTAATGTCTTAACTAAGGAGCAAGATCTCCTTTTTGAAGTCATTAATTCAATAGCTGGCCCAGATGAAAGGAGAAAGTATCTGGATAAGCTTAAATCTTCCTTGGAATCCTCAAAGGAAAAGGCAAAGTTATAGTCAAAGATCATTTTGACTTCAAACAGATTCTTAAGCGGCTGGATGCTGCACAGCAACAGATCAAGGATCTGAAACAAGAGGTTCAGGAAATCAAACAAGAACAGGTTGTTCATAAGTTGATTTTGTCTCAAATAGCAGAGGCTCAATCAGATGAATCTGGTTGCGATGAAAAACCAGAGTCAAGTGCCATCAAGGAGGATGAGCATGATAATCTTACTAAGGTTCAAGATGATCATGAAGATGAAGCGTTCCTGAATCTAGTAAATCAATTAAGATTTCAAAAGTTCCATATCAAGATCAAAATTATGATTGGAGAATTTGTTCTTGATTCTACAGGAATTTTCAATACAGGTGTTGACTCAAACTGTATTCAGGAAGGATTAATTCCTACAAAATACTTTGAGAAAACCTCTGAAAATTTTAGTGCAGCTAATGGTTCTAAGCTTAGAATCAATTATAAGCTGTCTAGAGCTTTAATAGAAAATCAAGGTCTCCAAGTTGAAACCCCTTTTCTATTAGTCAGAAATCTTAAAAATGAAGTGATTCTTGGAACTCCGTTCATCAGATCACTTTTCCCTCTTTCCATTACTCACAATGGAATCACAACCCAACATTTGGGAAAAGACATAGTTTTTCCCTTCATCATAAAACCAATCATTCGTGATTTAAATCTTCTTAATTGTAAGATTAACCAAATCAATTTCTTGAAAGAAGAAATTTCTTTTATGAATATTGAGTTGCAATTGCAACAACCAAACATCAAAGATAAGATCCATATCCTCTTTGATGAAATCAAAAAATCTATCTGTTCTGACTTGCCAACAGCATTTTGGGATAGAAAGAAATACGTTGTTGACTTGCCTTATGAACAAGATTTCAACGAGAGGCAAATTCCAACCAAGTCTAGACCTATCCAAATGAATCATGGACTCCTTCGTTATTGTCAAAAGGAGATTAATGATTTCTTAAAGAAGGGTTTAATCAGGGAAAGTAAATCTCCTTGGTCATGTTCTACTTTTTATGTCAATAAACAAGAAGAAATTAAGCATGGAACACCTCGCTTAGTTATCAATTACAAACCCTTAAACCAAGCTCTTAGGTGGATTAGATATCCAATTCCTAATAAAAAGGATTTGCTTAACCGCCTAAACACGGCAAAAGTATTTTCCAAATTTGACATGAAATCTTGTTACTATCAGATAGAAGTCAAAGAAAGTGACCGTTATAAAACAACGTTCACTGAACACCTTTTGGGCATTACGAATGGAATGTTATGCCCTTTGGTCTCAAAATAACTCCTTCAGAATTCCTGAGAATTATGAATGAGATTTTCAATCCTTATTCAGACTTTACACTCGTCTACATTGATGATGTTTTACTCTTTTCTCAATCTATTGATCAACACTTCAAACATGTGAAAATCTTCATAGGTGTGATCAAAAGAAATGGTTTAGCAGTGTCTAAAACCAAAGTCAATCTCTTTCAAACAAAAATTAGATTTCTTGGTCATAATATTTTCCAAGGAACTATTATTCCAATCAACAGAGCAATTGAATTTGCTGACAAATTTACAGATCAAATAATAGACAAAACTCAGCTTCAGGGATTCTTAGGATGTCTCAACTATGTCGCTGACTTTGTCCCAAACCTTAGCAACATCATCAAACCTTTGCACAACCGTCTAAAGAAGGAACCCCCTCCTTGGACTGATGAGCATACAAAGGTGGTCAAAATTATCAAGTCTCAGATAAAGAATCTTCCATGTCTTTATCTTCCAAACATATCTGCTTTCAAAATTGTTGAAACCGATGCTTCTGACATTGGTTATGGTGGTATTTTGAAACAAAGAATTTCAGGAAAAGAGCATATCATTGCATATACTTCTAAATATTGGAATTCTGCACAACAAAATTTGTGCAAAATAATTCTGACAGTAGAATAATTGTGTTGTGCAGAATTCCAATGTTTAGAAGTATATGCAATGATATGCTATTTCCTGAAATTATTTGTTTCAAAATACCGCCATAACCACTGTCAGAAGCATCGGTTTCAACAATTTTGAAAGCAGATATGTTTGGAAGATAAAGACATGGAAGATTCTTTATCCGAGACTTGATAATTTTGACCACCTTTGTATGCTCATCAGTCCAAGGAGGGGGTTCCTTCTTTAGACGGTTGTGGAAAGGTTTGATGATGTTGCTAAGGTTTGGGACAAAGTCAGCGACATAGTTGAGACATCCTAAGAATCTCTGAAGCTGAGTTTTGTCTATTATTTGATCTGGAAATTTGTCAGCAAATTCAATTGCTTTGTTGATTGGAATAATAGTTCCTTGGAAAATATTATGACCAAGAAATCTAATTTTTGTTTGAAAGAGATTGACTTTGGTTTTAGACACTGCTAAACCATTTCTTTTGATCACACCTATGAAGATTTTCACATGTTTGAAGTGTTGATCAATAGATTGAGAAAAGACTAAAACATCATCAATGTAGACGAGGGTAAAGTCTGAATAAGGATTGAAGATCTCATTCATAATTCTCTGGAATTCTGAAGGAGCATTTTTGAGACCAAAGGGCATAACAGTCCATTCGTAATGCCCAAAGGGAACAGTGAACGCTGTTTTATAATGGTCACTTTCTTTGACTTCTATCTGATAGTAACCAGATTTCATGTCAAATTTGGAAAATACTTTTGCCGTGTTTAGGCGGTTAAGCAAATCCTTTTTATTAGGAATTAGATATCTAATCCACCTGAGCTTGGTTTAAGGGTTTGTAATTAATAACTAAGCGAGGTGTTACACGCTCAATTTTTGCTTGTTTATTGACATAAAAAGCAGAATAGGACCAAGGAGATTTACTTTCCCTGATTAATCCCTTCTTTAAGAAATCATTAATTTCCTTTTGACAGTAACGAAGGAGTTCATGATTCATTTGGATAGGTCTAGACTTGGTTGGAATTTGTCTCTCGTTGAAATCTTGTTCATAAGGCAAGTCAGCAACGTATTTCTTTCTATCCCAAAATGCTGTTGGCAAGTCAGAACAGATAGATTTTTTGATTTCATCAAAGAGGATCTGGATCTTATCTTTGATGTTTGGTTGTTGCAATTGCAACTCAATATTCTTAAAAGAAATTTCTTCTTTCAAGAAATTGATTTCGTTAATCTTACAATTGAGAAGATTTAAATCACGAATGATTGGTTTTCTGATGAAGGGAAAAACTATGTCTTTTCCTAAATGTTGGGTTGTGATTCCATTGTGAGTAATGGAAAGAGGGAAAAGTGATCTGATGAACGGAGTTCCAAGAATCACTTCATTTTTAAGATTTCTGACTAATAGAAAAGGGGTTTCAACTTGGAGACCTTGATTTTCTATTAAAGCTCTAGACAGCTTATATTTATTCTAAGCTTAGAACCATTAGCTACACTTAACTTTTCAGATGTTTTCTCAAAGTATTTTGTATGAATTAATCCTTCCTGAATACAGTTTGAATCAGCACCTGTATCGAAAAGTGTTGTAGAATCAACAACAAATTCTCCAATTATAATTTTGATCTTGATATGCAACTTTTGAATTCTTAATTGATTTATTAGATTCAGGAACGCTTCATCTTCATGATCATCTTGAACCTTAGTAAGATTATCATGCTCATCCTCCTTGATGGCACTTGACTCTGGTTTTTCATCGCAACCAGATTCATCTGATTGAGCCTCTGCTATTTGAGACAAAATCAACTTATAAACAGTCTGTTCTTGTTTGATTTCCTTAACCTCTTGTTTCAGATTCTTGATCTCTTGCTGGAGATCATGAATCGTAACAGGCTTTGTTTGCTGAGCAGCATCCAGCCGCTTAAGAATCTGTTTGAAGTCAAAATGATCTTTGACTATAACTTTGCCTTTTTCCTTTGAAAACCTTTTCCTTTGAGGATTCCAAGGAAGATTTAAGCTTATCTAGATATGTTCTCCTTTCATCTGGGTCAACTATTGAATTAATGACGCCAAAATGGAGATCTTGCTCCTTAGTTAAGACATTAACTTCATGAGAAGAATCGAAACTAAGATTACCAATATCATCTTCTTGGATATGATTGACGTCATCAGGAAAATCACCATCTGATTCTTCTTCTGAAGTATCTAATTGGATCAAAAGATTATTCAGTTGTTCCTCAACTGATGGCTCGAGGTCCAACTCTTTGATTCTTTTCTTTAGCCTACAGTATTTACTGATGTGGCCAGGTTTGCTGCAGTTATAGCAAGTAAACGTTTTTTAGGAAAACCTATCACCAGTAGCTGGCTTTGGTTTGAATTCTGGTTTGAATTCTAGCTTGGATTTGTCATACCTTTTGTTTCTCTTATACTTAGTATACTTGGTATACTTAGTTTTTTGGGGTTTGCCTTCATATTTCTTAGAAGACTTAGTCTTATCCTTTGGACAAGGGGGTATACCAAACTGTTCGCAAAAAGACCCTAAATCCTTTTTGGTGGCCTTTTCTTTTTTGAACTGATCTCTGACTTTGTATTCCTTACAAAGTCTTGCCCCTATTTTCTGGGTAGCTGCAATGAGTTGACCATAACTCAATTGCTCATATGGAATATTTTTATCTGGAGATTGTGCTATGAGATCATCTTTAACAAGATCACCTAACGATGTTGGGAGACCTGCGATGAACTTCTCTTTCCAGAACCCATTCTGACAATCTTCTCTAGTGTAGACCCTAGTTAGGAAGGTATCTTTATACCACCTAAAACTGGATAACGATCTACACTTAAGATTGGACAATAACTCAGCATATCTATCCTTCCACGTGGAGGAATTGCCCATGAAATATCCGCATATTGAGAAGATTCAGGTGTTAACCGCATCTGGAATTGTCTCACCTTCATTATTATAGATTGGATTTCCTTCTGCATCGTGTAACACCCTATTTTTCGTATGCTTCTTTATCAGTAAATACATGCTTTAATGTGTTTATTTTTTATAAAATCCAGAGGATAATTTTATTTAAAATAAAATCATTTTCTTGTGTTGTTTTACCGCATGAAGTCATAGTAAAATTTTCGATCGAAAATTGAGATTTAAAACCGGTGCGGTTCTCACCGCCGCAAGATAGTTTACTTGAGCCGAGAGACAAAATTTTAATTCGTGAACAAGACGGTTAGTGTTTTTATGGTGTTTTGTGTGGGTTTGGAGTTTTTCGAAAAATATTGTTCGGGGCCAAACCTTAGGGATTTCCCGGGTGAAATCGTAGGGAAATACGATCGGGGAAGTCATCTGATACGCAATGGAGCAGAGCATCAAGAGGATGAAGTGATATGGAGTGACTTGATGTGAAGGTTATGACACACCTCAAAAAGTGAATCTTGACTTTATTTCAAAATCTCACTTTTTCATCTTTCTCTCTCCAATCACATCACATCACCTTAACTCTTTATCCTCTCTACAAGCAACACACCTTCTTTCTTCTTCTTTCTTCTCTTTTTCCTCTCCAAAACTGTGCCACTCTCCCTCACTCTCTATAAATACTTTTCATTTCCACACTTCATCATTTTCCTCCATTTTCTCACCATTACACTTCACTACATTTCTTTTCTTCTTCTTCTCTCTTACAAAGTTTAAATTTTTATCAAGCTTTTCTCTTAAAGTTCTTCATCAAAGTTGTTCATCTTGTTAAGGTTAATACTTCTATGTAGTTCTTTTTCAAAGTTTCATCTTTTATTTCAAATTTTTCTTCGTATGTCATTTATGTGCTTTTAACTTCTAAAATCTCTTAAAAATGGTAGAAAACTCCGTTTGAGTTGAAACCAATTTCTATGTTCTTATTTTTACTCCTACTACAACATACTAAAAGGTTGTGTAAAGCAAAAATTTCTAACCCTATTTTCTTGATGAGGCTGAAACCATGCTTTTTGGTTTTGGTGGGTTTTGTTTAACTTTGCTTGTATGGACTTGTATTTGAGTTCTATTCCAAGATGATCATGACCAAGGGCTCCTTTGTACTAAAGGATGTTAGGTTTATGTGATTGGAAAAGTTTAGAGATTTTACACATTTTCATGTAAAGGCCTAAACTTTAAGTAGTTTGAGACATTGGTGCTTAGTTGATGTTTCTCCAAAGTGATCATGGATTAAGGCTTCTTGATGTATAAGGATGCTAAATCCAAGGGATTGGAAAGTTTGAACATTTCTAACCTTTATTTTGTATCAAGGCCGAACTTTAAAGGTTTTTGGCAAAAATATTAAGTTTTGTTTTCTTCCAAAATGATCATAGATTAAAGCTCCTTATAATAAAGGATGCTATGTCTAAAGTGATTGGAAAGTTTAAAATATTTTCTTGCTTTATTTTCCTATGATGGCCGAATGTAACATTTGACCTAGGATGTGTTATTTTATTTTGTTTTCCAAGATGATTATGGATTAAAGCTCCTTCATGTTAAAGGATGATATGTCCAAACGATTGGGTGATTTAAAGATCTCTAACCTCACAAACTTGTTAAGGCCGAACCTAATAGTTCATGGTCTAAGACATTTGATTTTTCCATTTTCCGAAATGATCATGGTTTCAAGCTCCATACTATGTATGGATGTTAACCTAAAGAGATTGGAAAATTTAGAAATTTCTAGCCTATTTATCTATGCTTGGCCGAAACCCTAAGTCAAGTACTTATTGGGATTTTTAATTCAACTTTGTTAAAAGATCATTGATTATGAACTCCTGACACTTAAGGATCATAAATCCATGAGTTGTATAATTTTCGGGAATCTCTAACCCTAAGAACTAGTCTTGGCTGAACCTATACCTTGTGGTTTAGTGTTCTTGTTTGATTTTAACTTGTGATTTTGTGTTCATAACCTTAGACTTTCATCGCGGAGAAAACAAGGAAGTTCGTGGTTTACCTCTCCAAGCATCTAATCTCCTTACCTTCACGGAAGGTAAGAGGGGATTGCCTAGGGATATTCAATGACTATATGCATGTGTGTATGTGTTTACTTGAGTGATTTGAATATTATTGTGATATTGAGCCAATACTTGAATAACTTGTTTACTTGAACTATTGTGGTTATTACTTGAAGTTGAACATTACTTGCTTTAAAGTGTTATGAATTATATATATGTGATGAACTGTCGTTAACTGTGATATTATTGTTGAGAATATATTACTGTTGATTGAAGTTTGAGAAGCCGGACTTGAGTCTGTGCACAATGATTATAAAGGATTAAAAGCCTTAATAAGCCTTGAATAGAACTTTGAAAGTATTGGTTTCATTTATAAAAGTTCCTTGTTTAAAACACTTACTTCAAGAAAATGAGATTCTTATTTTGAAAAGAAACGTTGAAGTGTTTTTAAGACGATATAAACTACCCTTTTTATGATCCAAAGTTGGTACGAGAGAAAACCTTTTTCGAACTATGTGTTTTATGAAGGAAAAACCCTTGAAAATATTTGACTTTATTCCATCAAGGAATTTCAAATACAAACAAATTTCCTAAATGTTTTAGAAAAGATTTTGCAAAGGAAAAGGATTTTCTCCTAAATGATTTGGAAACGTTCCGGTTACTTGGATAAGTGACCGAGGTTTTGTTTTGGATTTGATTTTCACTGAGCGAAAAGTAAACACATGTGAATTGAATCTAGTTCGCGAGACGTCGCTTCTAGTATTCTGTAATATGCACGTTGATCCTTGATCCGTGCCACGTTGTTGTGGATCGTGTGTCCTAATCACGTTGTTGTGGACTGTGTGTCCTAATCACGTTGTTGTGGACCGTGTGTCCTAACCACGTTGTGATGAACGTTGTTAAAGGTGAATGTTGTTTTCTACGACCGCAAGCCTAGGACTGGTGCATCGGTCTAAGGTGTTGTGATTGAGCACTCGGACTGCGTGTCCCGTGTTGATGTTGATAATTTAAAAATGGTGAAATTTATGAATAGTCGCTAGCATTTGAGCTTCGACAAAGAATGAGAAGGAATACAAAAAAAAACATCAAGAACTAAATGTTTTACATTTACATTTACGTCAGACGTGCCCGACATGGTTTTAACGTGAGACCTTAACAGGAAAGGTATCATGTGACGGTGTATTATCGTTGTTCTTAAATTAGACAATGAGACGGTGTAGGTGTATCGTTGTGCCTAAATGGACAATGAAACGACGTGCATAATCGTTGTGCCTAAATGGCCAATGAGATGGTGTATTATCGTTGTGATTACCTAGCCAATGAGACGGTGTATTATCGTTGTGCTTAGCTAGCCAATGAGACGGTGTATCGAGCCTGATCAACTCATTTGGAGGATGTTGGGATCTCCGGAGATTAAGAATAGAGCCTGATGATATAAGTGTCATGCATTATCTTTATAAATTGATTGATTCGGGTATGATACCCATTGAAATAGTACTTGTTGTTTACCTATGAGTAGTGTTTAGAATGTTAATATGCCAAGGTGTTGTATGTATCATGTGTGTGGTTGTTGTATGATATATCCATTTGCCGGTGTCTCACTCTTACAGTTATATCAGGTCTCTTCGGGTTTTGCTGTAGTACCTTGGTACTCCAGTACCGATGTTACAGAGGAGTCTTTCTAAGTCACTTGAAGACCTAGTATTAGAGGTTGGGAAAGTATTCGGATTGGGGGTTTCTCCAATGAATATTTGATAGAATGACCAGCTTAGGAGTCTGAGTTGGGTTGTATATCTAAAGAGATCGGTAAATATAGTGTTATATACATTAATCTGTAGTTTGAACTTTTCTTTCGAAAGTGGAAACTTATAGAAATGTTGTATGTCATGGTAACTTTGTTACGAACGTAACTTTACGTTTTAAATGTATGTATGATGGATTTCAGAGTTATCCCTATAGAAGAAAATTTTATATCCCAGTTTTCTGACCACTGTCAGGCCTCTCAAACAACATTCAACATTCATCATTCAACAACATCATCATAATTATATCACCAGGCAGATCATGCATCATAGCAACATAATATACTACTGCAGATAATTAAATAAATTAAAAGCAGATAAATCACCGATACACAGATAAACAACACAACGTAAGCCACATAAACAAATAACCACAACCACATATCATTCATATAAATCACACTACACACAAATAGTTATAGAGAAAAATCCCTCAGGTAAGCTCCCCCTTCCCTTGAAGACTTCGAACTAAGGGTTTCAAATAATCTCCCGATTTGATCCGGTTTCCTCCGTCGGCTTTAGGTCAAACCAACCCGATCGATTCCTTCATAACGAATTGCAACCAAAATAAATCAAAATCAAACAACAACACACTTAAATCAATGGGGGTAGGGTTCGGCTTCACCCAATTTTCTAGGTTAGGAAACTTAAAATTTGATTAACTTAGGGATTAATGATCCATAAGTTACTTAAGCATGATTAATCACTTTAACCATGATTATGAACTAAGAATCATGAACTAAACCCATCTAGTTATAAGAACTAGGGTTCGGTTTTCTCAAGATCAATAGGCTAGAAGTTTTAAAATTTCATCAACTCTTGGATTTAATCAACATACAAAGCTTAGAGTTGGATTCAAAGATTACAACAACTTTTGAATCACAAAATCATTAAGTGATCATACCTAGGGTTTCGGTTTTTGAAGAAACAAATAGGCTCAAGTTTGATTTTTGATCTTCTATATACTTGAATACAAGAACTATCAAGATATAATCATGAATCAAGACATGAAATTGAAACAAAACCTAAGAACACAACTTTAACCTAGGTTCGGCCCAGTCCAGATTTTAGGGAAAGAAATTTCTCATAATCTTGTGCTTCTAGATGATGAAAATAGAGATGATTATAAGATCATAGCAATTGGTTTCACGTCAAAAGGATTTTTTCTAGAATTAGTTATGAATTTTTTGAATCTAGCTCCATGAACTTTGAACAAATGAAGAACATATGAATCTTAGCCATGAATCTACAAAAGTTGTGAAGAGAAATGATTTAAATGACAAGAGAATAAGTTATTACCTCTTGATGATCCAAGAAAACAAAGTTTTGATGATGTTCTTCAAGGTTTTCTTATGGTGTTCTTAAGAAACTTAAGGAAGAAGATGAACATAGTTAGGGTTTAGAACAGTTTTAGTATTTTGGGTGGATCTCTTAACATACTTGTCCGTTTTGGATGATATTTATGTCGTTGGAAATAAGAGAGAAAGATGAACAACTTTCATGTTGAAAGGTTTCCGAGATTCAAAATAGAAACTGGTCAGAATTGCCAATCAAAATCTGACGAATTATGAACTCTTTGGAGAAAAGAACATGAAAATGGAAGAAAATGGCTTAATGAAGAAGACAACCTATTTAAATGAAGAAGAAACCAAACTTAATGAAGAAGGCATTGGAGTCTTGGGTTTTGGGTAAGAGTTGGTCAACTTTTTCCAATGGCATTTGTTTGAAATTGTCATAAAAAGACAAGGGCAATTTGGTCATTTCATAGGAAAAATTAACTTTGTCATAAATGTGCCATTATGATACGGATAAACTCGTCATAAATGCTCATCAAGTCGGTCAATCCAATATCTCTGCTACGTTCCCGACTCCTCGATTCATCTGGCGCAAGCTTTTCCTAGAGATATCTCGACGTATACGCCCGCAACAAATATAATATTTTAATTTTTTTACCAAAATTTTCAAAACTTCCAGTATCGTAGTAAATACGATAAAAATATTTTTCATCTCGTTCACGACTCAAAATTAGGTCTTCTAAGCAGTAAACTTTTACTGTCAGTGAAAACGCAGAAAACGCAGACCGGCTTCCGTCTGAGTTTTCAACCAAAAACTTCCCCGTAACCTTATGAAAATAAGTATAACAAGGAAATGACCTTGGTTTATCCAAAATCATTTTCTAAGTCTCGGATAAAAATATATATTTATATATTTATTACCGATATTACGAAGCAGCGAAAATCGGGGTGTTACATTACTACCCCACTTAAAAAAAATTTCGCCCTCGAAATTTCGTCACTCGAAACTTAAACAGAATTTTGTAATCCCATCTTAACCATAAAATTCTACATTGCCCTTCACATCATCTTTCCTCTTATTCTATATTCTATAACACAATTCATTTTTATGTCATTTCTATATATCCGTACTATCCTCAAAATTTCATCAGAGTCTATTACACTCGAAAAAAACAAAATCGAAACTTAATCACTTATTTTATCAACATGGTTCTACCAGAAACATTATTCAAATCATCTAACTCTGAATATTATCACTAATACCAACAATATCTACACAGCACCACGTATCAATTCCCTACTCAAAATATTTAATCATAGTCTTAATTTCTCTTCATTATAATTCACCACTCCAATTTGATATTACCTAACACATCTCATCCTCAAAATAATCTCATTGCATATCTTAATGCAATTAAACCAAAAGGGATTATATAAAATAGAATTATCTAACTCTTAGCTTTCGAACTTTTCTAACAACTTAATTTTACTCATGAACTTCTCTTTTCCGCTCACGTTCATCCTAGGTAAAACTACCATAGACACCTTTCTATAATTCCTTACAATCACGCGATTAAATCTCAGAGATGATCTTGTTATCATTATCCTAGCTCCTTTAGCAAACTCTACCTCGATCATAACAAAATCTACCGAAATCATCTTACTTACTGATCTTACTTCTGAAAATTCTCAGATCACTAATCACATCTACACCTTAATAAAAATCCACTCACCTCTTGTCATGCTTAGGTATTACACTTACTCTCAGCTAACCTTATAAGGATCAATTCCATTCTTCTTTATCCATCTAACTTAGGATGATAAGCTGAATATTAACTTCAACTTGGATCTTAACACTAGATGTAACTTTAGCCCAACACTCAAAGTAAGCCTTGCTCAGAATGATGTTGGAAAATTCTTTATCACGTTGAATCAGTCCTCTGATACACGCCTCTGTTGGTTTTTCCATTACATCGTGGACCTAAGCATGTAAAAAGATGTCGACTCCGTCAACCTACTCACAATAATCTGAAAAGAGATTTTCAAGACAAGAATTTTCTTGATTTTGCTTTCACAAGAAAGCATAAAGAATAATTTGACCAATCTGAAAGATACAAGTGTCCAATATGTAAAAAGATTCTTCAATAGGTTCGTGAGTGTAAAAATGCATGGCCAATACATGTTTACAAACATGACTCTAATAAAGTTTCTTTCTTCACAAGAACTATACAACGATTTAAAAGAACATCAGTCCGACAAAATTTAGACTGGGTCACTTCCGCCAAAAGTAAAAGTGAATCGACTAAGTCTCATCAAGAAACTTCTATCATCAAGAATTCATATATGTCACATAACTCAAGAAGTACTCATAATACATTCCCAAAGAAGTATGAAAATATCCAGACTGTCAAAACCAAAGTCAGGATAGATTTTAAATCAAGGTCAGAAAAATGAATTTGGCATGTACAAAACGTACCGCTATGATTGTCTAATACAACCATAGGAATTTGAAAAGCAATTTGTCCATAAGGAACAATTTTTCTGAATCCTGAGACCCTCATCTAAGGTTGAAGATTTAAATCTATTCGCCTTGGTTTCTCACAAGCACAACGGTCTTTTATGACGCACTTAGTATGGTCATCCTGAATCGGCACGATTCCTGATGACTTAGTCAATCACTCAGACACACGAACAGTTGATCTTTCCTCATAAGCTGAGTTTACAGTACAAAATCTTTAATAAGTCCTAACTCCAATCTGGTGGTAACTTGTTCTCAAGTCGATCCTTGAATATATCACAACTCCTTGCGAGTAATCGGTAACACATGACACAGAGGTCTCTCATGCTCCTCGTGACTCTTAGAGTAAACGTAAACATCATCGATGAAGATGATGACTAACTTATCGAGAAAGGGACCAAAATTCCATTTCTTGAAGTCTAACCCAACTAACTTCGTTGGCGATATGCTACACAAAGCGATTGAGATCTGGCTAAATCTAGAAACTAGATCAATTAGAAACTCAACATCCGTCCGTCCGTACAAACTTGGGACATTCTCAGAAAATTTTCCCCAAAAACTTTCAATGACAGGTACCTCATTCAAATGTCTGATGCCGTCCTAAGGAATAAACGAATGTATCAACATGAACATAAGTACCCTTTACTAAACATGAGTTCTCACAAGGTCTCAACCCAATCGGAACCCACCAAACATACTTACTTGTGTGTCAACACATTGTTTCAACCAAGAAACAATTCAAACAAGGTTCAACCAGAGATCACACAACAAAAACCTAACAGACCTATTTCCCAACATTCCCGAAAGACTCGACCAGCTCTGATACCACTAATGTGACACCCTAAACTCGGGTCATCACATGGTTACCCGTTTGCGGAAATAAAACTTAATTTGCTGGTTGCTTTCGGAAAATAATGTTTTCTCAACGTTCATATTTTCAAAATATGGTGATAAAATTTTTTTTCTTTTAACTTCACAACCACAACAACAACAACGTAATCAAATTACATTCAGATACACAAAGTATATAAATCTTATAACTATACTGCCTCATATATTTTCATACCTAAATCAACATCAGTTTTATATTCAAAACATAATATAATATAATAGGACCTAAGCTGGTCGTAACTAACAGACACTACAGCCAATAGGAGCAGCACAACACGCTTCCAACTAGACAGCCTTCCTCTTCTTGTAGGGATCATACCCCTCGTACGTCTCTGAGATGTGTTGTAAGGGTGAGACACCAATATACGGATTTATCACCATAACTAAATGCGCAACACAAAAGAAGGCACATACACATATACATATTTATAACAACATACTCATTCATATTATATCACATCGTTTATCAATGGGTTTCACACCCCAAACATCAACGTTGAAAAACTATGCATGAACACTTCAAAACATCATCTAACATTCATACCTAATCTCATGAGATATCTCCAACATCGTAATGAGTTGATCAGACTCGATAGTTACAGGCACGCAGCCACAGACACGCAGTCAAAACCCATCTCACACTGTCCAACATCGAGGCACGGGTGATATCAACGTTGATGGGGCCTCATTGTCCACCTGGCACAATAAGAACATCTTTATGATCTACCATGACGCCGCATGGTAATCACTCGTTTGATCATGGCACGTCTGCCAAATGCATGCAATAAAAACCTTTTGTTCTCAACACTTTTCTTTGTGCTATATCTTTATTTGTCAAAGCTCTCAAAAGCTTTCAACTTATCATCGTTTTCAACATCGAATGCTCTCAAAAGCATCATCGTTTTCAACATCGAATGCTCTCAAAAGCATCATCGTTTTCAACATCTTTACAACTTTTATCAACAACACAGGACCTCAAAGTCCGAGTGCTCAATCACGAAGCCCTTAGACCGTTGCAATCAGTCTTAGGTTCGTGGTAATAGAAAACTTCTCAAAACGTTTTAACTTATTTACGTAGATACCCAGTCTACAACACAACGAACCTTAATACCCCGACATCTCGGTTATTAAGTTCCATAACATCGTTTTACATCGTTTTTGTCTGTGAAAAACAAATCCAAAATAAGACAACGTCATAAGAACACTAGCACCCCGACATCTCGGTTACTAAGTTCTATATCGTCGTTTAGTAAAACTCATTTACAGAAAATCATTTCTACTTGAAAACTCTTTGACTGAAACTTCAGCTTTAAAAATTAAATCAATTCCGATTACACCTCTTCTCAAAACAAGTACTGCTATTTTTAAACTTTCACCGTAAATAATTTCAAAACTTGCCATCGTTAATCATTTTCCAAGAAAATATTTTTAAAGTCAAACTTTGACTTTTTATTTTATTTTATTATTTTATTATTTTTATTTTTATTTTTATAAAGTATTTTTGAATATTAATTTCACAAAATAACTTTTTATATTATTTCGGAATTTCTTGCATAAAAATTAGCAGTACTAAAAAAATTTCACGGTTACGCTCTCACCGTGACTCACAAATTTCTTTTACACTGATAAATTATTAAAATAATAATAGTTCTCAAAAACTCATTATTTTCCCAAAATAATATTTTCCACCATTATTATATTCCAACATTTCCCATAAAACGTTGAATATAATTTTCACAACTTATTAAATCTTTTATCTGATTAATCGGTTGTGCACTGACCACTGTCAGGCCTCTCAAACAACATTCAACATTCAACATTCATCATTCAACAACATCATCATAATTATATCATCAGGCAGATCATGCATCATAGCAACATAATATACTACTGCAGATAATTAAATAAATTAAAAGCAGATAAATCACCGATACACAGATAAACAACACAACGTAAGCCACATAAACAAATAACCACAACCACATATCATTCATATAAATCACACTACACACAAATAGTTATAGAGAAAAATCCCTCAGGTAAGCTCCCCTTACCTGTTGAAGACTCGAACTAAGGGTTTCAAATAATCTCCCGATTTGATCCGGTTTCCTCCGTCGGCTTTAGGTCAAACCAACCCGATCGATTCCTTCATAACGAATTGCAACCAAAATAAATCAAAATCAAACAACAGCACACTTAAATCAATGGGGGTAGGGTTCGGCTTCACCCAATTTTCTAGGTTAGGAAACTTAAAATTTGATTAACTTAGGGATTAATGATCCATAAGTTACTTAAGCATGATTAATCACTTTAACCATGATTATGAACTAAGAATCATGAACTAAACCCATCTAGTTATAAGAACTAGGGTTCGGTTTTCTCAAGATCAATAGGCTAGAAGTTTTAAAATTTCATCAACTCTTGGATTTAATCAACATACAAAGCTTAGAGTTGGATTCAAAGATTACAACAACTTTTGAATCACAAAATCATTAAGTGATCATACCTAGGGTTTCGGTTTTTGAAGAAACAAATAGGCTCAAGTTTGATTTTTGATCTTCTATATACTTGAATACAAGAACTATCAAGATATAATCATGAATCAAGACATGAAATTGAAACAAAACCTAAGAACACAACTTTAACCTAGGTTCGGCCCAGTCCAGATTTTAGGGAAAGAAATTTCTCATGATCTTGTGCTTCTAGATGATGAAAATAGAGATGATTATAAGATCATAGCAATTGGTTTCACGTCAAAAGGATTTTTCTAAAATTAGTTATGAATTTTTTGAATCTAGCTCCATGAACTTTGAACAAATGAAGAACATATGAATCTTAGCCATGAATCTACAAAAGTTGTGAAGAGAAATGATTTAAATGACAAGATAATAAGTCATTACCTCTTGATGATCCATGAAAACAAAGTTTGGATGATGTTCTTCAAGGTTTTCTTATGGTGTTCTTAAGAAACTTAAGGAAGAAGATGAACATAGTTAGGGTTTAGAACAGTTTTAGTATTTTGGGTGGATCTCTCAACATACTTGTCCGTTTTGGATGATCTTTATGTCGTTGGAAAGAAGAGTGAAATATGAACAACTTTCATGTTGAAAGTTTTTCGAGATTCAAAATAGAAACTGG
This sequence comes from Sophora flavescens, assembly GCA_030762895.1. NCBI lineage: Eukaryota > Viridiplantae > Streptophyta > Magnoliopsida > Fabales > Fabaceae > Sophora > Sophora flavescens. The sequence goes on from CM061062.1 coordinate 287,230,926, forward strand.
TCATAATTGCCAATCAAAATCTGACGAATTATGAACTCTTTGGAGAAAAGAACATGAAAATGGAAGAAAATGGCTTAATGAAGAAGACAACCTATTTAAATGAAGAAGAAACCAAACTTAATGAAGAAGGCATTGGAGCCGTGGGTTTTGGGCAAGAGTTGGTCAACCTTTTCCAATGGCATTTGTTTGAAATTGTCATAAAAAGACAAGGGCAATTTGGTCATTTCATAGGAAAAATTAACTTTGTCATAAATGTGCCATTATGATACGGACAAACTCGTCATAAATGCTCGTCAAGTCGGTCAATCCAATATCCCTGCTACGTTGCCGACTCCTCGATTCATCTGGCGCAAGCTTTTCCTAGAGATATCTCGACGTATACGCCCGCAACAAATATAATATTTTAATTTTTTTACCAAAATTTTCAAAACTTCCAGTATCGTAGTAAATACGATAAAAATATTTTTCATCTCGTTCACGACTCAAAATTAGGTCTTATGAGCAGTAAACTTTTACTGTCAGTGAAAACGCAGAAAACGCAGACCGGCTTCCGTCTGAGTTTTCAACCAAAAACTTCCCCGTAACCTTATGAAAATAAGTATAACAAGGAAATGACCTTGGTTTATCCAAAATCATTTTCTAAGTCTCGGATAAAAATATATATTTATATATTTATTACCGATATTACGAAGCAGCGAAAATCGGGGTGTTACAGGTAATATGCGTAACAACTCGGTGCACAAGCCCACGGTAGGAGTACGCTAAAAGCCATCTCCTCAGCACTTTCACACGAGAGTACTTAACATCTGACTAATAGTTGTCCAGTGGAGTTTCAAGATAGCTCTGCTGTCCAGGTCTCCACCTACGTAGTACAACTGTACACTGAACCATTGGCAGGATCCACACCTGACTATCCCCAAGGTCTCTATGGCCCCCACACAGTCCCCTAATATACTATAAATAGGTGTCTATGCCTCCAGAACGACAATGACTATGATTAGGTTGGAATGTTGTCCGAAGACAACAAAGCACGAGCTAAAAGTTCCAAGCACTGGTATCAATTTAAAAAGCATTATTGTTAAGAATTGGGCTCGAGTAGACCATTAACCAAAATCATTCTTCCCGACTCAATTCATTTGACACTTCAAATTCATTTGAGTGTACTTAGGCTAAAATTAAGTATATAATAATATTTAAGAATAACAGTTGATAGTTAAGATCAACGACAAATCCAAGAATAAAATAATCAAAAGACAAGATTTTGAAAGTCTTTAACTTCACAATATTTGGTCTATTCATTTCATTTTTAAATATCATATATCATATTAACTTTGAGCTCAAAACAACAAAATATAAATAAGGATAAACCTTAGGATGGAATTCACAAATTCAATAAATAAAAAATTGATACCAACTAATATTAACATTCTAACACCTCCTGAATCTAAGTTTAGAAACAAATGCACTTCACACAAGTCCCTTAGCGACTTATCGGTTATACTGATAGGCTTACACTTAGAGCCTAATTATAACGAAAATGGAACTGACACTCAACGTCCAAAAATCAAGAGTAAGGAAGGTTCCCGAATTCGAACCTTATCCAAAAATTCGCAAGGGAACCGCGTCACAAAAATAAGATAATTACTTGATAAAATAATATAGCACAAGGAGGTGTGAGCTCCATTTAAATATGACATCTGAGACACCCCGCTATGCCTCTTTGTGTCATTAGATTAATTACCTTCTTAAATCAATTCTTAACCGCGCTCTTATCGTGAAAAGTACATAAAAATTAAAACTTATTTAATTATCACATAACTTCTGTAAATTTAAAAACACAACAACTTTAACATATGTAAATACACACCTAATTGTTCGTTACAATACCAAAACAATGTTGAGGGTATCCTCTCAGTAGGATCTCTCACAGGCATAAAATTAATAACAGACGTACTTGGCGGAAATATAAAAATACTCCTTAGACACACTGGCCATAATGTCTAGACTCTAATCGTCATGGATCACAGCTCGACCCCCAGCGTCTGGTTCTTAAGGAGTTCCATCCAACTCCTCAGCAATCTCTGTTTCATACAGAGTTCCGTCCAGCTCCTCAGCAACGTAACCCTCCATCGGGTCTTCTAACGTAAACCAAAGTAACCCACAAAAATACAGAAACATAGGGGATAAGAAATAGTTCTATCATCAAAAGGCGGAAAAGAGTCATAGTAAATTATACAGTAATTGTCATAGATAATCAACACACATAACTAACGAATCATCCTCAGGTCAATATATATCATCCTCTACCCTTATCCTCAGGTAATCTAACACGTAACCTCTCTAATCCTGTCACCATGACTTTACGTTATCGTGGCCACTGTCACTCCTGCCACCATCCCTCATTTGCATCGGGGCACACCCTCATTCCCGTTAGGATGTTCCACCTAGTGCACACCTCCATTCACGTTAAGGTGTTCCACCCCCATTCCCGTTAAGGTGTTTCACCCCCATTCCCGTTAAGGTGGAAGTGGTCTTGGGAGAACTCTTGATTTTACGTGTATTATATTACCAATACACGATGTATTATATTACCAAGACACAAAAGTGTTTTACGTGTATTATATTACCAATACATGGTATATTATATTACCAATACACAGAAATGTTTTACGTGTATTATACTACCAATACATAGAAGTGTTTTACGTGTATTATATTTACCGATACACGGTGTATTATATTACCAATACACAGAAATGTTTTATGTGTATTATATTACCAATACACGGTGTATTATATTACCACCACACAAAAGTGTTTTACGTGTATTATATTACCAATACACGGTGTATTATATTACCAATACACAGATGTCCTTATGTATTATATTACCAATACACTTTTGTCTTGGTGTATTATATTACCAATACACTTTTGTCCTTGTGTATTATATCACCAATACACGGTTGTGGACAACAACATCTATACTTGAATCTCACCAACCCGTTTTAACAACATCTTAGTGCCTTAACCTTTCATTAGAACTTGACACATATTCTATGCCATAACACTTCTTTAACATTCCTCATCTAAGTTAGGCACTTCTAAATCATCATTATCCTCACACCCAAAACAATCATCTCTTAGACAACATATATATCTTTGCTTAAAATCCACTAAACATAATAATAAAAACCAGGCAGATCATGCATAACACAATATCAATCAAAATATTCCCATATTACCAACATAGCACAAAATCAATTCAATAAAGGTAATAAAATCAAATCAACCATCAAAAATATAAAGATCAACCTAATGTCAATAAACCTACAATCCCCAAATCGTCATTGGTTTTTCAGAAAAGGTTTCCAATGTGATTTTGGTCTTGTCGATTACTCGACTACTAGTAGGGTTTAGGTCGCCCTACACAATTATTAAATAATCTACTACTTATCCATTCCGACGATAGGTTGGTTCTTCCCCCCACCTGGGTTATCACCGGACTCCCGAACTCGAAGCTCCTCGTTGTCACACCACAAAGTACTAACTCCACCTTCTGCGAAGGTAAGGAGATTAGATGCTTGAAGAGGTATACCACGAACGTCCTCGTTTCCTCCGCGATGGAAGTCTAAGGTTATGAACACAAAATCACAAGTTAAAATCAAACAAGAACACTAAACCACAAGGTATAGGTTCGGCCAAGACTAGTTCTTAGGGTTAGAGATTCCCGAAAATTATACAACTCATGGATTTATGATCCTTAAGTGTTAGGAGTTCATAAACAATGATCACTTAACAAAGTTGAATTAAAATCCCACTAAGTTATAAACTTAGGGTATTCGGCCAAGGCTAGTAAAATATGCTAGCATTCACTAAACTTTCCAATCTCTTAGGTTTAGCATCCATATGTATTAAGGAGCTCAAAACCATGACCATTTTGGAAAAATAAGAACAAAGTATCCTAGGTCCATAACCTTCTAGGTTCGGCCTTCATAGGATTTATAGGTTAGAAATTTTTAAACTTTCCAATCTCTTAGACTTAGCATCCAAATATCTTATGAAGCTCAAGTCCATGATCATTTTGGAAAACAATGAAAATTTAAACATTCCAATCTCTTAGACTTAGCATCCAAATATCTTCCGGAGCTCAAGTCCACGATCATCTTGGAAAAATGAAAGTAATACATCCTAGCTTTAATAACATAGAATAAACAAGTTAGAAATCCTTAAACTTTCCAATCTCTTAGACTTAGCATCCAAATATCTTATGGAGCTCAAGTCCATGATCATTTTGGAAAACAATGGAAACTTAAACATTCCAATCTCTTAGACTTAGCATCCAAATATCTTATGGAGCTCAAGTCCATGATCATCTTGGAAAAATGAAAGTAATATATCCTAGCTTTAATAACATAAAATAAACAAGCTAGAAATCCTTAAACTTTCCAATCTCTTAGACTTAGCATCCAAATATCTTATGGAGCTTAAGTCCATGATCATTTTGGAAAAATAAAAACTCAAACATCCTAGTACCTAAACACTAAGTTTCGGCCATCATAGGATGATGAGGAAAAATATTCTTTGTTTAACAATAACTCTTAGGTTTAGAATCACAAGGTATTAAGAGTTCTAAATCCATGATCATACTTGGAAATTTGAAACATAGTATCATAGTCTTACTTATTCATATTTTCAGCCATCATAGGAACAAGCTATCAAAACTTCCAAGATTTATAGATTTAAGATCAATGGATAGTTATAAACACAAACACATGATCATATTCCAAAAGTTGAAACAAAAACTTCCTAGGTCACAAATGCAAGCATTCGGCCTTCATTGGAAGAGATAGGTAGATATTTTTGTTTTACACAATCTCTTAGTATGTGAAAATATAAGTTAATACAAGACTATAGAAAATGGTTTCAACTCAAAAGGAGTTTTCTACCATTTTAGAGAGATTTTAAAAGTTTAAAGCATATAAAGAACACATAAAACAAACTAAGAAATAAAAGATGAAACTTGCAAAAAGATTCATATGAGAGCATTACCCTTAGTATAAGGAAGAACTTCAATGAAGAACTCAAGTGGAAAAGACTAATAAAAATGGAAGCTTTAAGTGTTTGAAAAAAGAAGAAATGGAAGAAGTTGAATAATTAAGTATGAAGATGGAGGAAGAAAATGAGAGAATGAAGATGAGTGGTGATTATATAGAGGAGGGAGAGGGGAGCACGAAATTTTGGAGAGAGGATGAGCTTGGAGAGCAAGTTTTGTCTTTAAGACTTGTTTGGTTGAAGATAGAAGAGAAAAGTAGGTTTTTAGAATATAATATGATATATTTCAAAAAGTACATCATGACCACTTTTTAGGAGGTAGCTTAGGCCATACCTCTAGTGAGTCACCTCACTCCCTCACCTCACCTCATGCCTTTTATGTCTCCTATTCTGCTCCATTTCGTACCCGGTTGCATTTCCGATGGTAATTCTTCCGACGTTTTCGCCCGAATAAAATATTTTATTTTATTTTTGAGCGAAATTTTCAAAATAACCAAAGTTGAAGGAAACATAATAAAAACACTAATCATCTCATTCACGGGTCAAAATTAGGTTTTCTGCACAGTAAACTTATACCGGCAGTTAAAACGCAGACCGGCTTTCGTCTGAATTTTCAACCAAAAATTTTACCGTAACCCTATACCATAAAGTAGACTATGAATATGATTTTGTTTTATTCAAAAACACTTTTTAACTCTCAGATTAAAATATAATTAATATATATTTTAATCGGTTGAACAGCATAATTAAAATTAGGCTGTTACACCATCGGCAAACAATTAATATAAAATATTGAGAGTCAAAGTTGATCTAATACTTCAACTCAATCATCATAGTCTAACTAGCACAACATATTTTCTTCCATCATCATCTATTGTTTCAACTAAACTCTTATGTATCCTCTATTTCCACGTATCCTCCCTATTCCCTATTTCCTTTCTCGTTCATCCTATCTTATACTTCCAATATCCGGTCTCGTTGACGACTCCTATCCAATGCCTTAACCTCATACAATCATATCATTCATATCCCTTTGAGCATATTGCAATAAAACATCATCCTAACTCTACATATAATCCATTAAGAATCCTTCCTCTTACTTATGACACCTCAATGTACATATATCCAACCATGTATAATATCACCCTTTTAATTCACCAATTTCATAAATTACTAAAACTCATTCCAAAACGTCACATTTCACATACACTTCATTATTCATATTGACCTGTACTGCTAATTCCATCACCTTAATTTGTAAATTAATATTCTTACCATATGTATATACCCATCCAAAACATAATGTCCTTTTACACACTTCCTAGTTCTAGGATTCCACCTCAATGTATCCTTAGACAACCTAACTCCAAGCGAATATCCAAATGCCATGCTCGATCAAACCTTTAGAAAGTTTTACATCAGAATACACAATCATTAAAATAAGCTCAACCTCACACTTCTTAGCTCTCTCTTCCTTAAGCTCATTTCCAATTCAAGAATAAACCAAAGATCATCAACCTTGAAACAGAACAACTCACTAACCCAAACAATTCGATCCCAACAATGTATCATCTAGGGCAAGCACCAACTAAGGGAAAACAGATAGTCATCATATAATAATTCACACTCATACAATCAGACGAGGAACTCACAAGAATCCCTCACACAACATCAGATAATGTCCTAATTACACAAACCACATAATTGACACACATAATCAACACCGTTATAATCAAGCAATATATATTACTAATCCCCATATAATTTCCTAAACATACATACTATAACCCGCAATAAAACCCACACTACATCTAGAGTATTATCTTCCCCCACATGACATGACGTTCCAGGTTCCTCTAGCGCTTCCCAGCACGCATAGGTAACTCCTGTCAGCTCCCAAAAATTCAAACCCTGCTTCCCCAAGCAAGCACAGTCACAATCAACATCCCAGAAAGACGATCCAAACATGGAAATAATAAAACAATTCATAAAATTAATTATTCAACATTAAAACTATAGACTTAACTCACTAACATACTTAATTTCTCAAAAACCACACAGATTTAATTCAAAATAGATTTGGGGGGGTTTTAAGTTCATGAAGAATATTTGGGGAAAATTCAAATTAACAAGAGTTTGACAAAATTAATTTAGGGAAACACTTAGTCATGACCCTAATTGCATAAAACACCAGTTAATTTCAAATTTTGAGAACTGAAATCAAAACCTAGGGTTAGGGTTTGAGATTGGGGAAAAATTATTGAAAAAGAACAAAGGAAAATGAGAACACCACTCACCCATGGAAGAAGATGAAACCTTGAAGGTGTTGTGATCTCCGGTAGGCGGCGGACGGCGACGACAGTGGAGGTTCTACATCAACCATGGACAAAAGAAAATGAAAGAAACATAAAAGAAGAAGAAGAAGATTTAACACTCAAAGGTGGTGGAACCACCATGAACGGCGATGAGGAGCGCTTACCATGGCGGTTCGTGGTGGCGTGCGCGGAGAACGGTGACGGCTCCATTCGCTGCTCCGGCGACGCGCGTAGGGACGCAAGGCGCATAGTCTCCTCCTCGTGTGGCGACTCTGGGCGGCGGTGCAGAGGCGGCGTGCTGATGATTCAAGGAGGGGAGGAAGAGGGTCCTTGGTTTGAGAGAGAGATGCTGAAGAAAAAAAATGAAAAGAAGAAAAAGAAGGCAGGAGGAAAAGAAGAAAAAGAAAGAGAATTAGAGGTGGGGAAATGGGTCATGTGGGGGCTTTGGGACCAGAGGAGAAAAAATTGCTAATGTTGTTCTTTATTGTGATAAAAGTTAAATTTGAGTGATTGAGCTTTAGGTCTATAAAAAGGATATATTTTTGGCCCTTTGATCTAAAAATCAAGAGGGATAAATCTAAAAGTTCAAATTTTGAATTAGAGGAGAGATTGATGGTTGAATTGATCAATCAATAAAATCAATGATCCAAAATTAATCTCAGATTAATTCCAAGCCAATTTATTTTTACATATAAAATTAAATAGTGTAAGATTTGAAAATAAAATTTCTTTAAATCATATAATTTAAAATATTTTTCTAAACAAATAATAATAGTGACAATAGCATAATATTATCGTATAGCAAACGTGCATACACTGCAATAACACAGTGTTAACGTACCTAGTAAAAACATAGTTTAATAAGCAAATAAAATCAAATAAGTCAAATCACATAAAAATAAATATATTTGACCAATTAATAAATATAGTTATCAAATGAACACATGTACATAATTATCAGGATGTTATAGCACTATCCCTCTTACAAAAATTTCGTCCTCGAAATTTCATATATCTCAAAAGAGATATAGATACTACCCCCACATTTTCACCTGGATATTCCACATAGCAACTCCAACGACGATGATCTTAGAAACTTTGATTGAAGCAATTGGCTTCCCTTGAAGTTCTTTCACCGTTTGGTCTCTTATCTTAACAGGAAAAGTCTCATAAAACTAGTCTCCTCCTAATTGTACTAGGTTATGGTTGATAACCACGAAAGATCACAATAACATTTCCATAACTAGGAGAAATGGAGTATCATGAACGTTTGAAAATGAAGATGATGAACTTAGTCAATAAGTGTTAAGCCTTATCGATCAAACGACATGACAAGGTATTAGAAGTTGGGAAAGAAAACTTGTAGACTTTACTTTCACAAGAAGGTATAAAGAAGAATTTACTAAACAAAAAGGTAAAGGAATATCCTTTATGAAAAAAGAGTCTTCAATAGTTTCCTGAGTGTAAAAATATCGTCACACTTTTTATAAACATGACCCTACTAAAGTTCATTCTTCCACAAGAACTTCCACTAGATTAGAAAATCAAAAAAATTAATAGATTCTAACACAAGGAGAATTCATCCTTATATATAAGACAATCTTAAAACGATGCTTTAAAAGAAGAACAGTCTGCCTTAGAGAGGGAAAAAAATAGATCGTGTCACATCTACCAAAAATAGAGGTGGCTAGAATAAGTTTACTAAGGAATTCTTGTTTCCGGAAATTTATAAGCATTATGACTCAAGAAAAATAGTCATAATAGATAATGAATCAAGATGGAAACAATCGGATCAACTGATAGCTATTAAACTGGTCATTTCAATTGTCTAATACAATCATAGGAAATAATTGAACGAGTAATAGCTTGCAAATTTAATGGAAAGAAAATCTAAACAAGCTATAATAACCAAATGACTCACTTGTATAAAAAACATAGAAACAGATAAATCTCATGGTCTCACACACTAAAGTGAAATGAAATAATAATTACTGAATGAAATGAGTATCACAAATAAAAGACATAGTTATGAGACACTTATCTTGTCTAAGACCTTTAGAATAAGTATTCTCGCTTTATCGGTTCCAAAAATTGTATAGCCACAAAGCTACATATGTTATGACCCAAGAAGATAGTCATAACAGATTTTCAAAGAAATGTGAGAATGATCCAATCAACGGATACTATCAATTCGATTAACTCAAGTGTATAATACAACCGTAAGTATTTAGAAGCATGAGTACTGTAAATTCTCACGTATAAGGAATCCATTTGAGTAAATTAAAATAATAGACTAGCATGACTAATTGATTAGACATGGTAGATTTCGAATCAAAGTCGGGATAGTTAAATCAACATGTAATCAAAAAATTGGACATTGTGATTGTCTAACACTACCACAAGAATTAAAGAAATGACTATAAAGTTACAAGATCTTAGAGGATAGCTTCAAATGAACTAAAGCAGAAGAATATAAACCATGAGGGTATAAAAGAATCAACTTGAGTGAAAAATTCAGAAACAAGGAAATTTAATAATCTCACACTATAAAGTATGAAGTGGAAGTATGATTAACAAAAGAATTGGACAGTACAGTTAAAAGTCTCTTAGTAATGAGACGTTTACCAAAGGTCGAAGATTCAGATTGACTTGCCTAAGTCCTGGCAAATGCAAAGGTTATTCCATACACGCTTAGTTTCGGATGTTATCGTCTCTTGTTTTCTCCTCTGAGCTGTGCACGATCACAGACAACTTAGTAAGCTTCTCATATCTTGTTCATTCTGATGCCTTGATGTGACGATCCTTTTGTCTGTGCAGGTTTTCTCAGTCTTGAGATTGCAGTTAACGTTTTGTCCCTCAGCTGATGTTATTACCATGTACTCAAGATTTCCTCGGGAAGTCATTAATTACTATAGGAATAATTAATGAAATTCACATCATAATATAAGTCTCATGAACTTATATATATCTAATATTTATGATATCAAGCAATTTCACACAAACTAAGCAAACAATTCACACAATCACAAAGGTCACACAACGAAAACCACAGTCGGGTCATAACCTCATATCCGATTAGGGTCTACTGCTCTGATACCATTAATGAAACATCATGTTTTATTTAAAGACTAATTAACTTAATAAAATGAGGATTTTCAGAATTATTTTCAAAATAACATCTTTAAAATTTGGAACTTTGTATTCATCAAAATATTACCTGGTAAACATTTGATAAATTTAAATTCACTTCTTCAAATAACAATCTGATCACTGGTCTTACTTCAATTGCCAGGATGGAAAAGGAATGAAATTTCATTTATACACTAGAAACATAAAATAGATAAATACAATAGTCCCAAATAAATTTTACATAAGTATGTGAAATAATTACATACTTTAAGTTTTCGAAAACTAAGTGAACTAATGAATTTTCTCAAAAGTGCCATTATTAAATACAATAACATTCTCAAAATATTATAGATACAAACAACTCAAGATATATAATAACAACATATTACACACAACATCGAGGCTCTGGCATCTTCATAATTCTTTTGTCACCTTCTAAGCATCTTTCAGTAGTTCAAAGTCTCTTCTCTTTTACACTCTTCGGATGACGCTATCGTTGCCAACAAGTAATGAAGAAGAAAAGAAATACAAATAGAGGAGGTAAGATTCTACAATAGGCTAGTAATGTAGATATGGGCATGCAGGAAAACAAACAAGCATTCAGGTGTATATATATATATATATATATATATATATATATATATATATCTATGTATATATATGTATGTATGTATCAAGGGATACATTTATAAAATATATATACATAGTTTCAGAAAAAAGTCGAGACTCGAATGCATGCCTAGGACTAGACCTAACTCTGCACCATGGAGACTATTGTTGTCATAGTGTTTTGTCGAGATAGCATTCATGTAATATGCATAAAAACTCGGTGCACAAGCCCACGATAGGAGTACGCTAAAAGCCATCTCCTCGACACTTTCACACGAGAGTACTTAATATCTGAATAATAGTTAGTTCAGTGGAGTTTCAAGATAGCCCTGTTGTCAAGGTCTCCACCGGCGCGGTGCAGTTGCACACAGAACCATTGACAGGATCCACGCCTGACTATCCCCAAGGTCTCCGTGGTCCCCCAAACAGTCCCCTAATATCCTATAAATAAGTGTCTATACCTCCAGAACGACAACGACTATGATTAGGTTGAAATGTTGTCCGAAGACAACAAAGCATGAGCTAAAAGTTCCAAGCGCTGATATCAATTTAAAAAGATTTATTGTTAAGAATTAGGCTCGAATAGACCATTAACAGAAATCATTCTTCCCGACTCAAATTCATTTGACACTTCAAATTCGTTTGAGCGTACTAAAATTAACTATATAATAATATTTAAGAATAACAGTTGATAGTTAAGATCAACGACAAATCCAAGAATAAAATCATCAAAAGACAAGATTTTGAAAGTCTTTAACTTCACAATATCTTGTCTATTCATTTCATTTTTAAATACCATATATCATATTAACTTCGATCCCAAAGCAACAAAATATAAATAAGGATAAACCTTAAGATTGAATTCACAAATTCAATAAATAAGAAATTGATACCAACTAATATTAACATTTCAAGAGTAAGGAAGGTTCTCGAATTCGAACCTTATCCAAAAATTCGCAAGGGAAACCACGCCACAAAAATAAGATAATTACTTGATAAAATAATATAGCACAAGGAGGTGTGAGCTCCATTTAAATATGTCATCGGCAAACAATTAATTTAAAATATTGATAGTCAAAGTTGATCTAATACTTCAACTCAATCATCATGGTCTAACTAGCACAACATATTTTCTTCCATCATCATCTATTGTTTCAACTAAACTCTTATGTATCCTTTATTTCTAAGTATCCTCCCTATTCCCTATTTCCTTTCCCGTTCATCCTATATTTTACTTCCAATATCCGGTCTCGTTGACGACTCCTATCCAATGCCTTAACCTCATACAATCATATCATTCATATCCCTTTGAGGATATTGCTATAATACATCATCCTAACTCTACATATAATCCATTAAGAATCCTTCCTCTTACTTATGACACCTCAATGTGCATATATCCAACCATGAATAATATCACCCTTTCAATTCACCAATTTCATAAATTACTAAAACTCATTCCAAAACGTCACATTTCACATACCCTTCATTATTCATATTGACCTCTACTACTAATTCCATTAACTTAATTTGTAAACTAATTTTCTTACCATATATATATACCCATCCAAAACATAATGTCCTTTTACACACTTCCTAGTTCTAGGATTCCACCTTGATGTATCCTTAGACAACCTAACTCCGCGTGAATTTCCAAATGTCATGCTCATAGGATCAAACCTTTAGAAAGTTTTATATCAGAGTACACGATCAATAAAATAAGCTCAACCTCACACTTTTTAGCTCTCTCTTCCTTAAGCTCATTTTCAATTCAAGAATAAACCAAAGATCATCAACCTTGAAACAGAACAACTCACTAATCCAAACAATTCAATCCCAACAATGTATCATCTAGGGTAAGCACTAGGGATGTAAATGGGGCGGGGTGGGTATGGGTAGTAGCCCCCCACTGCCCACCCCGTTGGAAGATATTCTTACCCGTCCCCACCCCATATCCATGTGGGTATCCATCTTGCAGGTTCTAAACAAATTTAGCAATATTTGCGGATATCCATGGATATTATAACATCTCACAAAATTGAGAGTAAGAGGGACATTTTGCTGGAGTGTGGTGCGAGGTAAAAGAGACTTTCTGAATTGGAGAGAAAGGGGCACGCAAAATTGAGAGTAAAAACAGAGAGGGAGGGTAGGATAGGTGATGTGCGGCTGCGAAAGTTAGAAATAAAACAAGGGTATATGTGTGTGTGTGTTCACGCGTGCGTGCATGCGTGCGTGCGTGGAGTGGGTAGCTTAGTAATAGTATATTAGTGGGTGCGGGTATCCGCGGGTATGGATACTATGTTACCCATCCCCGCCCCATTAATAAATGGATAGAGGAAATATCCATTTAATTTATCCATGGTTACCCATTAAGATATCCATTTTCTATCCGTTGCGGATATTATCCACGAGTATGGTTAAAATTTACGTCCCTAGTAAGCACCAACAAAGGGAAAACAGATAGTCATCATATAATAATTCACACTCGTACAATCAAACAAGGAACTCACAAGAATCCCTCACGAAAATCAGATAATGTCCTAATTACACAAACCACATAATTCACACAGATAATCAACACAGTTACAATCAAGCAATATATATTACTAATCCCCATATAATTTCCTAAACATACATACTATAACTCGCATTAAAACTCACACTACACCTAGAGTATTATATTCCCCCACATGACATGACGTTCCAGGTTTCTCCGGTGCTTCCCAGTATGCACAGGTAATTCCTGTCAGCTCCGAGAAATTCAAATCCTTCTTCCCCAAGCAAGCACAGTCACAATCAACATCCCAGATAGACGATCCAAACATGGAAACAATCAGACAATTCACAAAATTAATTATTCAACATTAAAACTATAGATTTAACTCACTAGCATAGTTAATTTCTCAAAAACCACACAGATTTAATTCAAAACATATTTTGGGGTTTTTAGGTTCAGGAAGAATATTTGGGGAAAATTCAAATTAATAAGAGTTTGACAAAATTAGTTTAGGGAAACACTTAGTCATGACCCTAATTGCATAAAATACCAGTTAATTTCACATTTTGAGAAAACCTAGGGTTAGAGTTTGAGATTGGGGAAAAATTCTTGAAAATGAACAAAGGAAAGTGAGAACACCACTCACCCATGGAAGAAGAAGAAAGGTTGAAGGTGTTGTGATCTCCGGTAGGCGGCGGACGGCGGTGACAGTGGCGGTTCTACATCAACCATGGACAAAAGAAGATGAAAGAAACATAAAAGAAGAAGAAGAAGATTTAGCACTCAAAGGTGGTGGAACCACCATGAACGACAGTGAGGAGTGCTAACCATGGCGGTTCGCCCGGAGAACGGCGGCGGCTCCGTTCGCTGCTCTGGCGACGAGCGCAGGGACGCAAGGCGCGTCGTCTCCTCCTCGTGTGACGGCTCCGAGCGGCGGTGCAAGGGCGGTGCGCGACTGATTCAAGGAGGGGAGGAAGAGAGACCTTGGTTTGAGAGAGAAAGATGCTGGAAAAAAATGAAAAAAAGAAGAAGAAGAAAAAGAAGGCAGGAGGAAAAGAAGAAAAAGAAAGAGAAGTAGAGGTGGGGAGAAGGGTCACGTGGATAAAGAGGGATAAGTCTAAAAGTTCAAATTTTGAATTAGACGAAAGATTGATGGTTTAATTGATCAATCAATAAAATCAATGATCCAAAATTAATCTCGGATTAATTTCAAACCAATTTATTTTTACATCTAAAATTAAATAGAGTAAGATTTGAAAGTCAAATTTCTTTCATTCATATAATATAAAATATTTTTCTAAATAAATAATAATAGTGACAATAGTATAATATTATTGTCTTGCAAGAGTGCATACACTGCAATAACACAGTGTTAACGCACCTAGTAAAAACATAATTTAATAAGCAAATAAAATCAAATAAATCAAATCACATAAAAATAAATATATTTGACCAATTAATAAATACAGTTATCAAATAAACATATATATATATATATAATTATAATTATCGGGATGTTACAAAATACATACAATATCTCAAAATCTAACTAGATGTCAAATCTGATAGTGTATATATATATATATATATATATATATATATATATATATATATATATATATATATGAGACATATATAGTTACAATCATATATGGATGATCAAGATTAAAAATTATTTCATGATTTTAAAATATCACTTGATCACTTAAAAAAGTCACATGACTTTGTAATTTAATGTTGATGGTTAAAAGTTGAATCTAATGACTATGGTATATATATATATATATTGGTGGACAAAGGGACTGGGGCCCAAAGGAAGAAAAAAAAAACTAACAACTGGTAACTACGTGGGGGTAATGAAGCTCCGATACAATCATCAAAGATAATCCCAGCGAGAGCCGCGAGAGGAGTAATCAACAAACGCACCCCAAAATCTTGAGTATGGCTCCAGTTTGTTAGCCAATTCGCACATCTATTGTATGAGTGAACACCAGATGCCAATCCTTCTCCTTCCACTTGTGAATACAACCCAGCAACCTGTTAGTAGGAGAGCAATGGCTTTGAGAATTGATGCCACTAATGACAGCGCGCGCATGAGTCAGATTCAACTATCAACAGACGGATCCCTTTGTTCCAAGCCAGCTCCAACCCAAAGCTCAGCCATATATGCATAGCAAAACCCTGGATCCAATTGCCATTATCATTTCTAATATTCAAGCCTCCACCCATCAGCATTAAGCTTATAAGTTATACCATCCTGGTCTCGGGAACTTTCAAGAAACGTGTATCATTTCCTTGTGACTACCTGGACCTCTTTTCCCCAACTCTCGCGCAAAAGCATCATACCTGCCACTTCCATGCTAGCTCCTCAACCACTTTATGAGGCCAAGCCGGTCTGGACAAGTTCGGAGCAAAAATCTCCTCATTGCGCCATTGCCAAACATTAAAATATAAGGCCAAGGTTGCTTACTAAACTTTCCATGCGAATTGTTAAGGTTTGAGTGAATCCAACGAACTATGAATGTCAGCAGAGTAGAAATCATTGATACAGCTAGATTTAAGATCGAAGAGGTTGCAACAGGGCAGTCACGGAGAGCATGAAGGACACTCTCCTCAGTTCCATCACAGTGCATATATACAGTTTGCTGAAGCCTGAGACCATTTACTGCGTCTCAATTCCATTATAAGAGGTAAAACCCTAAAACATACATACCAATGAAATGCATTGAAATAAATTATTTATAATTAATATTCATATAAATTTACAAAATTATCCCCTTCTAATAATTAATGAACAATCCTACTTGTATTGAAAGTTGTAATGTCCCGTAAATATAAACCCTATTATAAATAAGTGTAAAATTGAAAATGAGTATTTAATATTTGTCAAAATATATACATGTCTCTTATATTTTGAACAAAAAAGATAATCATTTATCACTTATAACAAGTATAGGAGGGAGTATTTTTTAAGAGGAAAGGAAAAATGACAAAAATGCATGATGGATAAAAAGGCATAGCAATAGTTGGTACGTAGTAATATTAATGGAAACTGCAGAAATATTTTTTTTTTTTTTTTGATAATCAAATAATTGTTATTGATATTCATGGAAACTGCAACATGGTTACTCTAAGGGATGGAGCCAGACCTTCATGTTTGTAGGGCCAATTATAACATAAAAAAAATTACAGAAACTACAAAATAAAAAAGACGACATGAAAAATGAACCGCATGAATTATTAAGCTACAAAAAAATGCCTAAAGCTCTCTAATTTTTTTTTTTTTTTGATGAACAAGTATAATATATTTAAAAAACTTTTAGCAGCAGTGGTGCAATTACATGTACAGCAAAGTGCATGGGTAACAAACCCCATTCACAAGAAGCCCCTGCACTTAAGATCCAGATTTGTACCGCAGCCTTAACCAAAGGCCTATCCAAGACTTTTTTTTTTTATAATTAAAATGGATCCTTTTTAAAAACTATTTATCAGTTTAGAATTATTCTGAAACTATTTATCAATGGAATGTCCTTTTGGATACGTGACATATTTTATTTTATTTTTCATTCTGACGGGTCAAATGCGCCAGTCAGACTGGCGTCTACCAGGGTCAAAGACACCAGTCAGACGGGCACCTACCATTATTAAAAAAAAAAACAAAACCTACCCTGCACTGCAGTGTTCCTTTAAAATTGTTGGTAACTTTCTTTTATTTCTTACAAGGTAAATTTTTTTTACTATTGTAATAATTGATGAATATTTATTTGTGTAAATTGTTATTGCTATTATTATTTTTATGTCTGTTGTGATATTATTTGCTACTTGTTATTAGGGATTTTTTTTTTATTGTCTCTTGTTATTTTAAATAAATATTTTATCATTAATGTCATCGTTACTCCCTATACTTATAGTATATATTTTTTTTAGCAGTGTTCATTTAAAATTGCAAGTAACTTTATTTTAATTCTTACAAGATAAAATTCTCTTTTACTACTGTAATAATTGATGAATATTTATTGGTATAAATTATTATTGCTATTATTTTTTTATGCCTCTTGTGATATTATTTGTTGCTTTCTTTTAATTATTAAGTTTATTTTTCTATTATAATATAATAGTAATCTTGCTTTTATTAGTATCGGTATTTACTATTAATAATTGGTAATTAATTTTATTTTATAATATTATTATTATTCGAAATTGTGAATTTATGGGTTATTGTTATTATTTTTATTTTGCGGTAATAATGTTGTTATATTAATGTTATTTTTAAGTTTACATATTTAATATTAAATATGATGTTAATATTATTAATACCATTATTTGTATTTGTTGTTGTGTATTTTTAATATTGTTATTATTAGAAATTATAAATTTATGAGTTATTTTTATGTATTTGAAATTATTGCAGGGCGGACGTCATGAGCCAAGTTGCAGTATTTGTGTACTCGAACGTGAGAGTCTTCGATGGATCAGAAATAATTACATTTGAAGGGGACCAAGAAATTGTGCAAATAAAACATGGCATCCGGTACGAGCGTTTGAGGACAAAGATTCACTCGAAGTTGAGGTTACAACCAAATCAATCAGTTTCAAAAATTGTGACAAGATATATGATATGTGGCAACCCGGTGAAATATATTCTTGTTGAAATTGCTGATGATCGAGTGACACGGACTCGGCAAGTGTACCGGTTCGTTGCAAGTAATAAAACGGTAAGACCGGATATCGTTCTCAGGGATCGTGGACAATTACCACTTCGCAAATTTGACTACTATCTAGGCGATCGAATTTTGGAGTGAAGGTTGTTCTAACATCTAACAAGCAAACAAGAAGAAAATGTTTTTGTTCTTTTTGGATTTTTTTTTTCAAACAGTTAATGTGAAAACAGAAAGATGAATAACAATGAGATAGAATTGCTAGGGTTAGACTAAGCTAATCCTCCCTTGATTGTTATGAAATGATAACTAACACAGTTCCTACTTCACTTATGACAATCGAATCTTTTCTAATATACTCAAGCCTAATGTCTTAGGTGCATTGAGCCTAAAATCCCAAATTAAACCCTAATGTCTTAGGTGGATTAATAAGAGAAATTGCATTAAGAATAAAGATTCATAAGATTGCAAGCAGCCAACACCTATGTCTAGATTCTTGGACTACTTGGCATATAATTCATGAGCATGCTTTAACATCAACCTTTCAATTGTCTATTAAAGCAACTAATCATTCCTAAGATGATCAAGCCTAGGAAAGCATTAAGCATAGAATTATACACTCATAAAGAAGAAGGAAACTGTATTAAAATCAAGTCATTTTACAACCAAGTTCAGATAACAATAGTCTAACCCCAACAAAGGGGAATTTAGCTACACATAATTGAAGACAAAACAAAAGAGAGAGTTACAGAGATGAACAAAGGAGAGAGCTCCATGGAATGATGCACAGCAGCCACAGCAGCAGAGGATTTAATTCTCGATTTTTTTCTGAATCAATTTTCTTCTGTTCTGCTCAGTTCTTTTATTACTCGTGGCCGGTCATGGCCGTGATAGCCATCACGGCCAGGCCGTGACGGGTTCTGTCTCTTCCAGTTCTGGCCAACTTACTATCTCGCGAGGCGAGCCATTTCTTCGCGACGCGAGCCCACTTTTGATGCCCGTGATCTCTCGTCACGGCAGGCCGTGATCGCTCTCGACTTTTGGAGGTTTTCGGTCACGGCCGTGATATACATCACGACCAGGCCGTGATCGTCTCGACTTTTGGTGGTTTTGGCACAATCACTCTCTCGCGAGGCGAAGCTATCATCGCGTCCGCGAACCAACTTTTCACGCCCTTGATCTCTATCACGGCCAAACCGTGATCGTCTCTGACTTTTGGTGGTTTTGGGTCACGGCCGTGATAGCCATCACGGCCAGGCCGCGACAGATTCTGACTTTTGGCGCCCTTCTTCTTCAGTTTTTCAGGCCTTCTCTTCATCTCAGCTTCCTCATGGCTAAAACTTGGGCATTTAATCAAAAATCCCTGCAAAACAACACACAATACCACCTTATCCGTTCCAAATGAAAAACTAAACAAAATCCAACTAAAATGGCCTAACTAAATGCAAATGCATGCAGAAATGTACATGGAAAATGAGGTGAAATCACACTCATCAAATCACCCCAAGCTTAAGATGTTGCTTGTCCTCAAGCAAAAACCAAGGCCATAAGATGAAAACAACCAGGACAATGATAGTGAACTAAGAACCCGAGTAAAATGATCCAAGCAACAGTAAACAATTATTTCAGCAAGAGACAATCAATTCAAGTCCAATTAGGGGCTTAGTTTCCCTAGACTCACATTCTCACTAATTCGGGCACTCTATCTCACTTGAAGCTCACCCCAAGCTTGTTCATTTGCTTGGCTCTCTTTCTTGCCTCACTCACTCAAGTGTTAAGGGAATATGACATTTCACTCCATTTTCCTCAAAGAATGATTCCTACCATAAGCTTGACTATCAACCAAATCTTCACTTTATTAATGAAAACATCTAAGAATCAAGAGGTCTTATTCTTTGGTTGTAATGGGGCCATGGGATCAATTTTCAGGTGGGAATTTCAAGAACAGGAAATTTCAAAAGGCTATACAAACAATCAAGCATTGCAAGGCACGACCTTCTAAAATACCTTTCTTTGGGTTTCAGTTTACTCTTCCACCATTCTTTCATTTTTTTTTTCCTTTTCTTTTTACTTCTCATTCCTTTTTGTCATCCCCTTCCCCATTTTTATTTCTTTTTCTCTTCTTTTCTTTTCTTTTTCTTTTTGTTTGGAGAAGGGGAGATTTTGCAATTCAAGAGAAGTAAATTTTTTTTTTTTTTCAGATTCATTTTTTTCTTTTC
This sequence comes from Sophora flavescens, assembly GCA_030762895.1. Lineage (NCBI taxonomy): Eukaryota > Viridiplantae > Streptophyta > Magnoliopsida > Fabales > Fabaceae > Sophora > Sophora flavescens. The sequence goes on from CM061062.1 coordinate 287,251,408, forward strand.
ATCATCCCAAACTTTCAACTACATTTTCCAACCCATTTTTGCACAGTACTTTAGAAGGTCCCTCATAAGCATATTTAACACAACATTTCAGGGTACCAAGAAAAGCATGCTATTCATTCAGGCTCAAAATGGGGCAACTAAGGGTAGCATTATTCATTCAAAGCTCAGAAGGCCAGAAAAAAACACCTATTGCCTCAATCCTTTTCAAAAATATTCTCAAAAATTTTCAAGTTTCGAAATGGTTTCAAGTCAAGTTCTAGAGAAAAACAATTCAAGAGGAACACACTCTACACAAAGAATGGGGGCAGATTTAGTGAGTACCCCCTAATGGCTCAAAAGCTCACATTTATCAGTTCAAGAACCAGTGAGAAACATAAATCCATAGAAACACATGCTAATCATCAACTATCCAAGATCATCTCAAGCATATTTAATGAAGCCATATCACAAGGATAGAAAATCAGGGTCCAAAAATTCACTATCACAGAAAAATTGGCACTTAGTTCGCACAATCAGATGCTCAATCTAAGCAGGGGGCAATTAATTCATGTGATCATGCAAACTTAAGCCTATATGAATGCAATATTTACAATGCAAGAAAAAAGATTACCCCTACCCCAAGCTTAAAGACTTACATTGTCCTCAATGTAAATAATTAAGTTTAGAGAGGGGAGAAAACTAGAACAACTCACAAGGTGGTAGTGGTGCTTGAATCACATGCTTTCTGGGTTTTGTTTCCTCCCTCGCCTTTTTCTCCTCCTTCCTTCAAAATCTGAAACCACTCAACAAACTATTAGCAAACCTCTTGAGCTTCTCAAATTATTCAAGAGGAGAAATCAAAAACAAAAGAGAAGAGGAAAATAAAAATTGGGTTGCCTCCCAATAAGCGCTTCTTTAACGTCACTAGCTTGACGGATGATTTTTTTTTTTTTAAGAAGATGGTGCCTGAAGAGTGACGGAGACCGCCTGACGATCAAAGTTGCCTCCAAGGTAGTGCTTTAGTCTTTGTCCATTAACAGTGAAGGTATCACCGGATGATGGATCTTCCAATTTAACTGAACCAAATGGAGAGACAGACTTGACATAGAATGGGCCTGACCATCTTGATCTCAATTTGCCTGGAAAGAGCTTGAGTCTTGAGTTAAACAGCAGAACTGACTGGCCTTCTTCAAATTTCTTGGGAAGAATGTACTTGTCATGCCAGAACTTTGTCCTTTCCTTGTATATCCTAGCACTCTCATAAGCCAAGAGTCGGAACTCATCCAACTCATTCAATTGTAGCATCCTCTTGTCCATGGCCAGCCTTGTATCAAAGTTCAGGGCCTTCACTGCCCAAAAAGCACGGTGTTGTAGCTCTACCGGAAGGTGACATGATTTCCCGAACACTAATTGGTACGGTGACATACCAATAGGTGTCTTATAAGCAGTCCGATAGGCCCAAAGTGCATCATCCAACTTCTTCGCCCAATCCTTCCTTGCATTGTTCACGCTTTTTCCAAAATTCTCTTCAACTCCCGGTTGGACAATTCCACTTGCCCACTGGTTTGGGGATGGTATGGTGTGGTAACTTTGTGGTTCACCCCAAACTTGGCAAGCACTGCATTGAACTCATTATTGCAAAAGTGGGTACCCCCATCACTTATGATAGCCCTAGGGGTCCCAAACCGGGTAAAAATATTCTTCCTCACAAAACTGATCACAGTTCTTGCATCATCTTTCAAAGTTGGCACGGCTTCCACCCACTTGCTCACATAATCAACCGCCACCAGGATGTACTTGTTGTTGTAAGATGACGGAAAGGACCCATGAAGTCAATCCCCATACGTCAAAGAGCTCCACCTCTAATATACCCTTTAAGGGCATCTCATTTCTCTTGGAAATACTGCCGGGTCCTCCGGCATTTATCACAATTCATCACCCAAGCTCGGAGTCCTTGAAAATAGTGGGCCAAAATAGCCCGCTTTGCAAAATCTTCATGGCGGTCCTCTCACCACCAAAGTGTCCTCCATAGGGTGAGTTGTGGCAGTGGGTCAACACCCCATTAATTTCTTCTTCCGGTATGCACCTCCTCAGAATTCCATCTGAACCTCTTTTGAAAAGATACGACTCATCCCAAATATAGAACTTGGCATCATGAATGAGCTTCTTCCTCTGTTGCGCATTGAAGTCCTTAGGAATCTTATTGGCTGCCTTGTAATTTGCAATATCCGCGAACCAAGGTGCCACTTGCACCACAAACAACTGTTCATCTGGGAATTCCTCTTGAATTGGCAACTTTGCTTCTGCTTGGACATATGCTTGTGGAAGCCTAGACAAATGGTCGGCTACCACATTCTCCACTCCTTTCTTGTCCTTTATTTCCAAATCAAACTCTTGGAGTAGTAGTATCCACCTAATAAGCCTTGGCTTAGCATCCTGTTTAGTCATAAGATATCTCAAAGCAGAATGATCAGTGTAGACTGTAGTTTTACAACCAATCAAGTAGGATCTAAATTTATCAAAAGCAAATACCACAAAGAAGCAATTCTTTTTCAGTCGTAGTGTAATTCAATTGGGCATCATTAAGCACACGACTGGCATAGTAAATGACATGCAACACTTTGTTTTTTCTTTTGCCCAAAATGGCTCCCACCGCATAGTCACTGGCATCACACATTAGCTCAAAAGGTAAACTCCAACTGGAGGTGCAATGACCAAGTGCGGTGGTGAGTTTTTCTTTCAAAATTTTGAAGGCATGCATGCAATCATCATCAAATATAAAAGGAGTATCAGCTACCAAAAGCTTGCATAAGGGTTTCACAATTTTTGAAAAATCTTTTATGAACCTTCTATAAAAACCCGCATGCCCTAGGAAGCTTCTAACACCTTTCACATTTAAGGGAGGAGGAAGTTTTTCAATCACTTCAATTTTGGCTCTATCAACCTCCATCCCCCGTGATGAAATTTTATGCCCAAGAACTATACCCTCCCTAACCATGAAATGGCATTTTTCCCAATTTAAAACGAGGTTAGTTTCTTGGCATCTTTTTAGGACACAGGCAAGATTATTCAAACAGTTATCAAAAGAATCACCAAATACAGAAAAATCGTCCATAAATACCTCAATAAATTTCTCATTCATATCGTAAAAATATGGATAGCATGCACCTTTGAAAAGTGGCGGGTGCATTGCACAACCCGAAAGGCATTCTCCGTATGCATAGACTCCATAAGGGCAGGTGAAAGCGGTCTTCTCTTGGTCCTCTCGGGTCAACCACAATCTGGTTATACCCGGAGTATCCATCAAGGAAACAATAGAAAGCATGGCCCGCCAACCTCTCTAGCATCTGATCAATGAAGGGTAATGGAAAGTGGTCTTTTCTAGTGGCCTCATTCAGTCTTCTGTAATCAATGCATACCCTCCATCCAGACACGGTCCTAGAGGGAATAAGTTCATTCCTTTCATTTGCTAGCACGGTCATGCCCCCTTTCTTCGGCACAACTTGGACCGGACTCACCCATGGACTATCGGAGATGGGATAGATAATGCCCGCGTCCAACAACTTCACAATCTCCTTCCTCACAACTTCTTTCATATTCGGGTTGAGTCTTCTTTGCGGTTGCCTAACCGGCTTGAATTTTTCCTCCACCCGGATTTTGTGCATGCAAAAGGAGGGGCTTATCCCTTTTAAATCGGACATAGACCATCCGATTGCAGATTTGTGCTCCCTAAGCACCCTCAACAGCTTCTCTTCTTCCAAGGAATTCAACCCACTACTGATGATAACTGGGAATGAAGAGTTAATCCCAAGGAAAGCATAACGGAGATGGGATGGCAATTCTTTCAACTCTAGCACCGGTGGGTCACCCTTGTCTTCAATTCTCACATCTTCCACCACTTTGTCTTCATCAGTATTCACAACCGGACAAGCCTCCAGGAGACTTAATCATGAGATCAACTTCTTCGCACATACTTCTTCTTCTTCTACATCCTCTCCCATTAGAGCTGCTTCTAACGAATCTTCAAACTTATAGTGCAAACTCTTGTCAGATAATGAATCAATGAGGTCTACTATCATGCATGTGTCCTTGTCGCTTGGGTGTTTCATCGCTTCAAACACATTAAAGGTGACCTTTTTCGTCTTGTACCCGAAGCACCAATTCCCTTGATTGACATCGATCAAGGCTCTACCTGTTGCTAGGAATGGTCTCCCAAGAATCGAGAGGAGTATCACCATCTTCACCCATATCTAACACCACAAAATCTCTTGGAAAAATGAACTTATCTACCTTCACCAACAAATCCTCCACAACACCATAGGGATATGTAATTGAGCGGTCCGCCGATTGAAGAGAAATCCTCGTTGGTTTTACTTCACCAATCCCGACTTCTTGAAAATGGAGAGCGGCATCGATTAATACTTGCCCCTAAATCGCACAATGCTCTCCCTATGTTCAGATGACCAATCGTGCATGGGATAGTGAAACTGCCCGGGTCCTTCATTTTTACTGGCAGCTTCCTTTGAAGTATAGCACTGCACTCTTCAGTAAGCATCACTGTCTCCTCCTTCCACCTTCTTTTGTTTGTAAGGATCTCTTTCATGAATTTTGCGTAGGAAGGCATCTGCTGTAGAGCTTCAGCAAACGGGATGTTGATTTGTAGCTTTTTGAATACATCCAGGAACTTAGAAAATTGCTGGTCTTTTGCTTCTTTCTTCAACCGTTGGGGGTACGGAATTCTGAAATATGGGGGTAGCTCTTTGGGATTATCAACCTCTTCCAGAATCTGTCTTCTAGTCTTCTTCTTCGCAAATTCTTCATCAACCAATTTCTCCCTCTGCGGTTCTTCAACTCCTACATCAATAGGGATAGAGGTAGTACCTTGGGAAGTTCCGGGTTCTTCATTGTTTACCTCTTCAAACTGCACCTTATCAATTCCAGCATCACTTGTCTTCTCTTCCTTTTCTTTTTCTTGTGGATTCAACACTCTCCCACTTCTTGTAACAATGGCCTTACAGTCTTCCCTTGGGTTCTTCTCAGTATCCCTAGGCAATTGTCCTTGAGGTCTCTCTGCCATCTGCCTTGCTAGTTGGCCCATTTGATGCTCCAAGTTCTTGATTGAGGCATTCTAATTCTTTACAGTCTCTTGAGTAGCTTGCATGAACTGGCCTAGAAGGTTCTCCAATTTGCTTGAACTCTCTTGAGGAGGCTTTGCTTGAGTATTTGAACTTTGCCCTTGTCTCCAACTAAAGTTGGGATGATTGCGCCACCCCGGATTGTAGGTGTTGGAGTAGGGATCATTTCTAGGCCCTTGGTTGCCCATATAATTTACCTCTTCTTGTCCCGAGCTTCCAACCACATTGATCTCACAGTTTCCATTTGCATGGTTGCCTCCACAGAAATCACACACTGAGGCACCTTGAACTTGAACAGCTTGCAGTTGAGAATTCTGCAGTTGAACCGACCCCAATTGCTTGGTAAGAATAGCCATTTGTGCCTTGAGAGCGCCAATTTCATCCAGCTCTAGAACACCTCTATTGACCATTGACCGAGAACTAGGCATTTGATAGTCATTGTTAGCCATGTTCTCAATCAAGTCCTTTGCTTCTTCCGTGTCTTTTGACTCAATGTCCTTCCCGCAGCCGCTTCAATCATACTTCTTGAATTCTCGTTGAGCCCATTAACAAATGTTGCAACCTGCTGCCATGTCTCTAGTTCATGATTGGGACAAGCTGTGAGTAAGGACTTGAACCTCTCCCAGGCTTCATATAGTGACTCACCATCCCTCTGTGCAAAGGCATTGATCTCTGACCTCAGCTTAATCATTCTTGACGGAGGGAATAATCGAGATAAAAACTTGCTGACCAAGTCGTTCCAGGTGATGATGCTTCCATGAGGATGAGATTGAAGCCATGCCTTAGCTCTATCCCTCAAAGAGAAAGGGAAAAGCTTTAACCGAATGGCCTCATCTGAAGCTCCATTTAACTTGATGGTGTCACACAGCTCAATGAAGGTACCAATGTGAGCATGAGGATCTTCACTCTCCAACCCTCCAAATTGGTTTTGCTGCACAAGGTGGAGAAGTGATGCCTTGATTTCGAAATTATTGCAGGCCACTGCAGGTCTCACAATCGGAGTTCCACATCTATCAACTCTAGGGGAAGTGTAGTCCCCCATTGTTCTCCTTGGTGCATTCTCTTCTCGCCATGGTGACAACTGCTACTTCAATTTGTGGTTCTTGCACACTTGGGTATCTCAACTTGTTGCTCTTGTCTACTAGAAGATGCTCTTTCTCCTGTCTGTCTTGCCTTGGTTTTCTTTCTATTCCTTCTGCAGAGTCTCTCGATCTCAGGTTCGAATTGGAGTTCACCTGGGTCGATTGTACCTCGCATACACCGAACAAACGGAGTAGCACAAACAAACAGAAAAACAGCACTTGCAGAAATTCACAAGAGAGATACGAAAATAAGAACGAAAAAAAAAATAGGGGAAAACAGTAAAAAAAAAGAAAATGCCTAAATTAGGAGTCCCCTCTGGTACTCGTGATATTGGCACACCGATCCCCGGCAACGGCACCAAAAACTTGACACGGACTCGGCAAGTGTACCGGTTCGTTGCAAGTAATAAAACGGTAAGACCGGATATCGTTCTCAGGGATCGTGGACAATTACCACTTCGCAAATTTGACTACTATCTAGGCGATCGAATTTTGGAGTGAAGGTTGTTCTAACATCTAACAAGCAAACAAGAAGAAAATGTTTTTGTTCTTTTTGGATTTTTTTTTCAAACAGTTAATGTGAAAACAGAAAGATGAATAACAATGAGATAGAATTGCTAGGGTTAGACTAAGCTAATCCTCCCTTGATTGTTATGAAATGATAACTAACACAGTTCCTACTTCACTTATGACAATCAAATCTTTTCTAATATACTCAAGCCTAATGTCTTAGGTGCATTGAGCCTAAAATCCCAAATTAAACCCTAATGTCTTAGGTGGATTAATAAGAGAAATTGCATTAAGAATAAAGATTCATAAGATTGCAAGCAGCCAACACCTATGTCTAGATTCTTGGACTACTTGGCATATAATTCATGAGCATGCTTTAACATCAACCTTTCAATTGTCTATTAAAGCAACTAATCATTCCTAAGATGATCAAGCCTAGGAAAGCATTAAGCATAGAATTATACACTCATAAAGAAGAAGGAAACTCGTATTAAAATCAAGTCATTTTACAACCAAGTTCAGATAGCAATAGTCTAACCCCAACAAAGGGGAATTTAGCTACACATAATTGAAGACAAAACAAAAGAGAGAGTTACAGAGATGAACAAAGGAGAGAGCTCCATGGAATGATGCCAAAGAGCCACACCACAGCAGAGAGGATTTAATTCTCGGTTTTTTCTCAATCAATTTTCTTCTTCGCCTTTCGGTTCTTTTATTACTCGTGGCCGGTCACGGCCGTGATAGCCATCACGGCCAGGCCGTGACGGGTTCTGTCTCTTCCAGGTCTGGCCAACTTACTATCTCGCGAGGCGAGCCATTTCTTCGCGACGCGAGCCCACTGTTGATGCCCGTGATCTCATGCACGGGCAGGCCGTGATCGCTCTCGACTTTTGGAGGTTTTCTGGTCATGGCCGTGATATACATCACGGCCCAGGCCGTGATCGATCTCGACTTTTGGTGGTTTTGGCACAATCACTCTCTCGCGAGGCGAGCTATCATTCGCGTCGCGAACCAACTTTTCACGCCCTTGATCTCTATCACGGCCAAACCGTGATCGTCTCTGACTTTTGGTGGTTTTGGGTCACGGCCGTGATAGCCATCACGGCCAGGCCGCGACAGATTCTGACTTTTGGCGCCCTTCTTCTTCAGTTTTTCAGGCCTTCTCTTCATCTCAGCTTCCTCATGGCTAAAACTTGGGCATTTAATCAAAAATCCCTGCAAAACAACACACAATACCACCTTATCCGTTCCAAATGAAAAACTAAACAAAATCCAACTAAAATGGCCTAACTAAATGCAAATGCATGCAGAAATGTACATGGAAAATGAGGTGAAATCACACTCATCATCGAGATATGGAGTGCATGCTGAATGGTTAAATCCAAAATCCCTGGATGTCGACACTTGAGTTGTACGTTGATGTTAATGTTGCGGGCACTTCGACATTCCCTGTGCCGTCATTGGGTATTAATTTCGAGCAGTGAAATGTGCCGGTAAACCTTGGGTCAAATGCATATGCCGAAGATGAATATTGGGCAAGCGAGATGTAGGATGAGTCAGATGAAGATGAAGATGAACTATAAATTCACAATTTCTAATAATAATAATATTACAAAATAAAATTAATTACCAATTACTAATAGTAAATACTGATACTAATAAAAGTAATATTACTATTATATTATAATAAAAAAAGAAACTTAATAATTAAAAGAAAGTAGCAAATAATATCACAAGAGGCAATAAAAAAAATCCCCTAATAACGAGTAGCAAATAATATCATAAGAGGATCGAATTTTACCTTATAAGAATTAAAATAAAGTTATCTACAATTTTAAATGAACACTGCTAAAAAAAATATATATATATATACTATAAGTATAGGGAGTAATGATAACATTAATAATAAAGTATCTATTTAAAATAACAAGAGACAATAAAAAAATCCCCTAATAACAAGTAGCAATAATATCACAAGAGGCATAAAAAAATAATAGCAATAACAATTTACACCAATAAATATTCATCAATTATTACAGTAGTAAAAAAAAATTTACCTTATAGGAATTAAAAGAAAGTTACCTACAATTTTAAAAGAACACTGCAATGCGCCATGTGGCACTGCAGGGCAGGTTTTGTCTTCTTCTTTTTTTTAATAATGGTAGGCGCCAGTCTGACTGGCATCTTTGAAGGTGCTAGTCTGAATGGTGCCTTTGATCCTGGTAGGCGTCAGTCTGACTGACGCCTTTGACCCGTCAGAATAAAATAAAATAAAATATGTCATGTGTCTAAAAGGACCCCCTATTAATAAATAGTTTCAGAATAATCCTAAACTGATAAATAGTTTCTAAAAGAAACTCATTTTGATGAAAAAGCCCATGGCCAAAGTGCTTATAACAACAACACCCCATAAAGAGTACGTCAGAAAACCAGACACTGCAACAGGTAAATACAGCACAAACAATTAATTTCAAACAAATAAACTTCTATATTATTAAGCGTGTGTTTGATTTCATTTTTGGAGGTATTAGAAATGCTTTCTGTTAAATATGATTCTAGTAAAAAAAGAGATAACATGTTTGTGAAAACAATTTTGCTTTCAGAATTGATTCTACCAGAAGCAGCTTGGAGTAGCTTTCTGTTTTTGGATTGAAAAATTATACTAAGTTTTACATCAAACTTGCTTTCAAAGTAAAAACATCCAAACATAAATCGTTTTACTTCAAACTTAGAGCCTGATTGTTTAAGATTAAAAAATAAGTGATTATGTTATAAAATAATTTAGTGATTATTTTTAGAGTTTTTAAAAAAAAAACAGAAGCAGATTTGTATTTGTTTACAATCATAAAAAATTATTTTTTAAAAATAGTTAGTTATAAAAACTAATTTTCCGCCCAAAAACAAGTGAAAGTTACTTTTCATTTTAAGTCAAAAATTGATTTTCTTTTTTTGCTTCTGATTATTTCCAAAAGCAAAAACAAACAGACTAAAAGTTTTAAAAAAAAGATTTTATGATTAAAAAGTGATTTTTTTAGCAAAATAAATAATAACAAACGGGCTCTTAATTGTATTAAAAACAATTCTATAAAATCAATTCTATTCAAAATCACAATTATCAAGCGTTCATTCAAATACGCTAACTCTTTATAGATATGCATCTAGACAGCCATCCCAGGATAAGCAATGGAAGAAAAACGAAAATACAATAAAAAAATACATGAAAGGAAGAATATTGGATATCTTATATGATATCGTATATATTTATCTATATAAAAAATACATTATGATATTTGAATATAAATTTTGGATATCTTATATAATATCGTATATATTTATCTTTATTTTTTATTTATTTTTTATCTTTTTTATCTATATTTTTCTTAAAAATACTTTAAAAAAACAAAAAAAAACATCAAATGATATCTCATTTAATATAAAAAAATCATTATTCAATTGATAATTGATTGTTTATCCCACTGACACAGCTTCCCTGCACCTAAAAGGCTAAACTAACCTCCGTGGCTGGCTAATTTAATCCATGGTGCAATGAACCTGGCATTAAAATTCCATAGTCTACACGAAAAGCACTTCTGATAAATCGTCCTTTGAGGTTGACGGTCAATTTTAGAAGTATCCTTTTCACGACTTTTGTGTGCAGATGCCTAGATGGGGGGGCCTCGTGCTAGAATTTTACTGGAATTTCTTTAAAGTTTTCAATTTCATAGTTAACTATTTAGAATAAAATTTTAAATTTATTCTTGATAAACATTATATTTTAAATTTAACTTTAAAAAAAAAGCACCAACTTGATTTTTTTAATATCAAATGTCTGTTAAATTAATCCATTGTTAAAAAAATTCAGGCATATATTAATTCTTATCATAAGTTATTTTGAGTGTGTTTGGAATAAAAGTAATTTTGAATGAAATTGATTTTATAAAATTGATTGGGTTATTATTGAGTTTGAATTCAGTTGATTTATGTATTTGTCTCTGTTTTTAACTTAACGTAAAAGTTAATTTTGTCTGATAATAATCAAATTCCTCTATATTTTTACTAAAATTATGTTTGATAAGCAATCACAATTTTGATATTCTTCGACGTAAAACCAAATCTACATTAAATTTCATAAGGATCAAATTGGAATTTTTCAATTTTGACAGTAAATTGAAGGATGCATATTTTTAATAACAAATTTAAATGTTTACTCTTGATTTATGTAACCTTTTTCTAATTTTCTTATTGAGAGTCGGCTTGCCCTTAAGTTTTCAAACCTAAACTAAAAAAAAATCGGGTGAATAAAATTTGGAGAGAATTTTATATTATCGTTATTTTTTTTTTATGGCATTTTGTTTAATCATATCATTGGAACAAAATATATATCTATCATCGTAAATAGTGATTAATATCTATCGGAGGAATCTGGACGATATCTAAAGATTGCCTCATTCCAATCAGATTTTCTTTGTACACAAGAATTAGAACTCAAATCTTTGATCACTTTCTTAAAGGACCCGAGTTTGTTACCATTCTCATATCAAATTGATGATGATTTAATTAAAATTAAATCCATAACATAATGAGACATAATTAATGCCATGTTTAGATTGACGGTGACAGCCGTTTGATGCACATTGTGGATGACATGTAATTCTTTTAACTGGAAACATGAAAGCTATATATATATTATACAATTTTTGAGTCCCCGTCAAATTGGACTTAGCTCTAAACACACACTAAATTGAAAATCGGCCAACCAAAATTAATTTTCAAAACGTGGTTTGAGCAGTTTGTGATAGGAAAATCATGAAGGCGGAAGTTTTAGCCCTTCAAAGCAAATGCTGCAACAATATGAAAGAGGCTCTAGAGACGAAAGAAAAATTGGGGGGGGGGGGGGGGGGGGTTGGGGGGGCATCGAATTTAAGTAATATATATATATCTATATGAATATATATTTATCGTTAAAGTAATATTTTGATCCCTATACATGACACGAGCATTTAAATGTACCTGTTTGGTTCCTGTCATACACTATATTAATGACTGATTTAATAATGTTTTGTTTCGTATATGGACCAAATAGGTAATATATAAAGATCAAACATGTACTTTTTGTACGTGTAAGAACTATTTTAATATTTTTTTATATTTAGGGATCAAATCAAAAATTCATATCAAGTATAGGATCCAAAATATTATTTTAATCTATATTTATCTACAATAAATAATTGTATCCATTATTGGTTCCTAGGGCTGAACCACATCCACTTGGACCAATTACTAGGGTGTCATATATATCCTAGAATAACCCATTCAGGGCAGGCTACCCCTACTTGTGGTTTTTTTGAGGTTCCGAATACAGGAAGTTATCCCTTACTCAAAGTGGAACACAACCATTAATTACCAATACTTTTACTACTTCTAACGTTTTGTTTTCTGTGAGGGTGGGAGAATAAAAAGTAAATTAAAGGAAGGGCATTGGGTACACTCTTGTTTCTTATATTTTTAGTTTCCCGTGCCACGATACTAATAATTTTAAGGGTTTTACACTTGTGATATCAATTAAGAGTATGTCTAGGAAAGTTGTAAAAAAATAAATTATGTTGATGATCGATTATATGTATAATCGATTATTGTGATAATGGATTATAATCAGAATTTGTTTTTGTTTGGGTATATTTGTTGAAAAACGATTTTTAGATAATTTATTTCGTTTAGATGGTACAAAAAAATCATTTTTACATAATAAATTACGAGAAATAGTATGAAGTTATTTGTTTGTATTAATAATATTTTATTTTTTTAACATTTAAACTTGTTGAAATGTTTATCTTTTTATATTTTTCTCATCAAATTTTTCCTATTAAAAAATTGAATAAAAACATTTTTCTTGACTATGAAAAAAGTGTGAAAATATATTTATTTAGAATAGTTATATAAAAATAATAAATATTTCATTTGGATATTTATTTATTTATTTGAAAATATATTAAAAATTTTTAGAATAGTCATATAAAAGTGTATATATTTGGTGGTGGCATGCTGGCAAGTGGCAAGAGATATTGGCACTGAGAAATGAAAATAATGGGCATGCTTTTGCGGATGTTGGTATAAGTGATGGTGGACTTGTATCCCTTAATCAAGTGATTGTGGTTCGAATCTCAACTCTTGTACATGGAGCGAATTTCGGCTGGGAGGGGGTTTCCCGCCTTCAGGTGGCATTTATTATCCTGCAGGAGATTAGTCCCTCCTTCCGACGTGGTATACTCCTATTCAAGGAAAAAAATATACTGGCAACTTGGCAAGAGATATTAGCACCGATCTCGCTAATAGTAAACGATGGTTAGTGAAAAACTGAAAATAATCGATTGGGGGAGGGGTAAGATAGGGAGGAAATTTATGACAAATGAGAATAATCATAATGAGATAATCAAACTGTACTTAGTATTAGATGGATGAATACAGATTATTTTTCCAAAAAAAAAACTTTTTAAAAAATTTAATCTAAATTCCAAACAAGTAAATTATTTATGAACAGCTTTTTATGGAAGGAAACAGCTGAAATCCAAATGATTAACTTTCCCAAACATACACTAAATCAAATAATAATACTTTGTACAAATGACGTGTATATAATAAATCAATTTAATTTAATGTGTGTTTGGATTGGTGCCGGCTAAAAATACTTTAAATGAATTTAATTTTGTAAAACTGATTTGGTTAAAATTAATTTTGAAGTGAATAGATTTATGCTCAGATCAGTTTTATCTTAAAGCAAATTTGATATAAGATTTCGTATAAATTTTTCAAAATAACACAAAAGCAACATTTATCACTTTTAATCAAACTGGGGTTTGAAGGCAAAATTGATTTTGCCTAATTGTAACTACTGACATCTATATTTTCGCTAAAATCATGTTTGACAAAAGTCAAAATTAATTTTGACACTTCAACCCTCAAAACCAAACACATCATCACAATTATGTGAAGAGAAAATAATAGACAAAATTAATTATAATCAAATAATTATTTTATTTTGACGTAAAATAAACTTGTATACAATATAATATTATGTATATGTTACACGTTAAATCATATTTATATAATTTTATTATTACATTATAATTGAATTTATATAATTTATTACATGCTCTAACTTGTTTGACATTTTGCTTAAATTTATAAATAAAAAAAACTTTTTGGGGGGAAAATGTTTTTTTATGTCATTTATTCCTTATTTAACTCTAAAAAACTGAATTCCAAACAAATATTATTAAATTATACAAATAACTTTGCATCATTTTTCGTAATTATATTTACTATGTAAAAGTGGGTTTTTTTTTGCACCACCCAAACAAAATAAATTATCTTAAAATCATTTTTCAACAAACATACCCAAACAAAAACAGATTTTGATTATATTTGATTATCACAATAATCGATTATACATATAATCGACTATTAACATAATTTATTTTTTCCAATTTTCTCAAACACACACTAAGTGTTATCTATCTATACTATATATAAAAGAAGGTTCAAGCTAAGGAAATTTTGACATGTGTCAATCTCTGGTGCAATAGCTTCTCATATACTATTCTAACTTATTCTTTTATTTTAAATTTTTATTTCAAATTTTGAATTTCAAGTTTTAAAATTTGTTCAAGATATTTCTTAATTTCTCATTAATTACTCATATAATTACAATACAAATTGATATATAAGTATTAATTGCAAGGAAATTATACTAAATGACAATCGAATACAATCAAAATCCTTTGATACAAGAATTATAACGCATCAGTAGTTTAATGCTATACAATTTTAGTTTTAATAATTAATACTTATGAAATTAATTTTTTTAATAAAATATTCTTATTTCAAATATTGTTAATCTTTTTTACAATGAAAAATTAATGAAAACTTTTGTTCCCTTTTTCCTCCCTAGAATGGTTGACACTATTCAATTTGGTTCTCAAGTCCTCAGCCAGATAACAAAATCTCCAAAAATGATTGTTGAGCAATAACTGTTGAATGTATTGGATAAAAAGACTATTCAACCGATCAATGACTGTCTAGAGGTCCATAACTTCATATCTCTATTTCCTATATTAAATCCCCTATATCTCAACCCTACGTATTTCAATTTTAATCTTTATTTTTATTTTTATTTTTATTTTTATTTTTATTTCAGCTTCGTTTTTCTGTTGTGTTTGCCACTATTAAACATTTGCACGAGGTTGAAGTTTGGTGGTATATGACGTGCAAATGTGGCAAATCTGTTGAGGAAGAGGAATCAAAGTTTTATTGTGATAATTGTAATCGTCATGTGATAGATACCGAATAAAGGTTAGGACCATTGACGAGTTTGATTCTGCTACCTTTATAATCTTTGACCGTGATGCAACATATCTCTTGGGCAAGGAATGTCTCGATTTGCCGAAACTTTACAAGAAGGTTGCTGTCATGGGAAACTAAAAAACATACATCCTGTTTTACTTTTCTATAAATCCATTATCATAATACTAATACTGATACTAATACTAACTATACTAATTATAAATTGGTCAGCCATCTGGTGCTTACAGCTTTCCTGAAGAGATTCGCACCTTGCTCAACAAGGATTGCTGTTCAAGGTTGAGGTCAAAAATGTTTCTAGCTCTCGGTTTTCGAATTCTTACAGAGTTAGGAGGCTAACCGATGATCCTATCATCATCTATAAATTCAAAGAATTGAAACCAATTTTTGTGAGATCTTTTTCCTTTCTATTTAGACGTTAAATATTTATTTATTGCTATTTGCTTAAATATTTGACAACTTGCTATTTTCTTTTGTTTTTTAGTTTATAGTGAAGATGCGTCCATTACTTCTGTTGATCTTATGTCTCAGTTTGGCGATGTTGGAGTGGGAACTAAAATAAATTCCATATCACATGGAACCTCTGACCTCAATGCAGATTCTGTTATTATAACTTATATTTCAACAATTATTATACAGTTGACTTTAAGTTAACAATGAATATTTAAATTAGTAACTGATTTCAATTAGATGATCAAATCAATAATTCATATTTGACTCTGACATTAAATGTCTTTATTAGATATCAAAATATTTCATCATTAATTAAATACATTTTAAAATTATTTATGTTTAATTAATTTATAATTTATTTCATGAACTTTTATATGATTAAATATTCTAAAATATATATGACCAAATATTATATATATGATTTGATGTTTGGAAAAAATAATATATGATTTAATATGATTTGGAAAAAGAATCATAGGTCAATTTGCAATATTCGTATGATTTAATATTGATTCGGAGAATATATGATTTGTAGTATTATATTGTCTTTCTTTTAATTTTTTAGCTTTCAATTTATTTAAACTTTCGTCCAATTATAAGTATTTGTTAACAAAATTTACTGTCTTTTTTTCTAAGCTCGAAGTTGTACTATATTTATTTTCTATAATATAGTTGATCACTCTAGTTAATTTTGAATACAAAAATGTGATTTTTTTAATTCAATAAATACAATTAAATGTACTATAACGTAAATTACTCTTAAAAGTGTTTGTATTTTGAAATTTTTTGAATTTCGAAATGTAAATTTTATTAAAATTGACACTATGCATTTGATCAGGAAAACATAATGTATTCTCCATGTTTTCAATTTGGTCTATGTTATTAAAATGTTATAAATATAACGGGAACGCACGTTGTTACACCCCGTTCTCTCGATTAGTATATGAGGAAATGGTTAATCATGATTGAAGGCTTAATCATATTTCTTAGGTGTTAGTTTGCTTATGTTTCAAGTTTGAGGAGAATCAGAATTGAAACAGATTCAGAATGCAAGAAAACACAAATCGAGAGGTTAATTAATCGAGTAATTAATTAATTGAGAGCTGGGAAATTAAATTAGGTCGGGCTTGAGTATATTGGGAGTAGGCTAAAATAATTAAGAAAAATATTCCAACAGTAGGTTATGCGGGATAATGCAAAATAAAACACTCGGGCGTCTTGAGAGGGCAACACGCAACAACATGTGTAAATGACACGTGTCACAATTAGACATGTGTCACTAAGATGAAAGGTTGCATGGATATGGGCTGCCATCAAATGACACATGGATTCCACTACCCTTTGTATAAGACACCTAAGCTAAGTGCTATGTGGACACATGTAATCCACTAAATAACACCCAAGACACCTAACCATGCTACCTAAGTGACACCTAAACCTAACATGCACCAAATAATATAATGGACTTAAATAAATTGAATGAAGAACATTACTTCATCTTCCCTTCAGTTGCTGCACGAATTAGAGAAGAATAGAGAAGAAACTCTAAAAGAAAGTGAAGCCATTGTTATGAGTTTGGAGAGCTTAGTTGGAGTGATCACTGTGAAATCGTCACCATATATTATTCAACCGTTGGATCCGGCTTAAATTTAATATGAAGGTTCAAAACTGGTATTTCTTCATATCCAACGGTCATAATTATAAAATAATGTTAATAGTGGGAGATATTCAGCTCGCAATATGGATCACGATGTTGAGAAACTCAACCTAGATACCACCTAACCTGTCACCATAGAACGGCCATCTGAGATTCTTTCACCATTGGATCGGGTTAAAACTTTGTGGGAAGGTTTATGACCGATATTTCTTCATTGTAACCGTTCATTTTTGTAAATAAATTTCTCTATCTAAAGATATGGAGCTCGTACAGTAACCCTGTTTGGTAGCTTTTCCCTTGGATTCTTGAGCTCACTTTCAAACCCGACTTCACCTAAGTCCAGCCGTTGTTCTCGTAAGTTTTCCCTTCTATTTCGTGTCTTGATTCTCATAGTTTCATTGATTAGAACCTTGTTGTTGATTCTGTTGTTGTTTCTGCGTTTCCTGTGAATTGTGATACCCGTACTTGTAATCGGAACGGAAAACGAAATGATGGACGTGTTGGTACGGATGGTGGCTGATTTGTGGACGTTGCTGGAAAGCGTGCTGAGATTGTTGCCAGTAGCGTGGACGCGTTCGAAAGCTTTAAGGGGAAGCGTGCATTGTCAGGTGAGGGGGAAGAAACCTTAATTATCGGGACAATAGGCATAAATTATGAACATTAACATGTGTGGGGATTCTCAACCCCCGTTGATTGTTGATTGATAATATGATATGTGATAACATGCTTATCCGAGTATATGATGTATAGTTAATATTTTTATTGATGATATGATGATAAGTTCACTATGTGTTGTTGATATATATATTGATGTGTGGTGAATTAATCTTGATGATATTTTGGAGATGGTTGATATGAATTTCAGTTGATAGTTTGAGTAGGAAATTATGATTTTATGGTGATGTTGAGGTGTTAGATGGAAATGTGGTGTGAAATTATGTGGTGATGATTGCATGCTCATATCATATCATGTTGCTGATCAACCTTGTGGATATCCGCAATTGTAGTTGAGCGGGTACTAATATAAGGTTGATGATTTGACTACAACGATAGTTGGACAGTAATCACAGGAGGGCTGTATGGGTAGCTTCAACAGTTGGTTGAGTGCCTGTCATACGAGGTCGGATCATACTTGTGTATATAACTGCAACAGTCGTTTAAGTGGTTATTGCACAACGGAGGTGACCATATCGACTGCAACAGTCGTTTGAGTGATCGTTACGGTGGAGCCGTGTGAACAGCTGCTACAGTTGAGCAATTGCCACACGTGGTTGAAGTGAACTATCCGGAGCGACCAAGTTAGTAGAACTCATGTTGGAGCAACGCAGGTGCTTTCTCAGTGGTGGAGAACTTCTCGAGTTTCTCATAGTTGGAGGGATTCGGGAAGGCAGTGTTTCCTTAGTGTTGGAGGACCTCTGTTGCACTTTCTTGGTAACGCGGGAGACAGTAACTCAACTACCCGACTTATGTTGTTGTAGAATTGGCCAATCATGCATGTAGGACTAGTTGTGCATTAGAATAACTTATGATCCTAGTTGACGAGATTTCGAGGTTGATTGTTATGACAACGATCTTGGGAGACGGTTGTGCTTGTTGATGTACATGTTAGTATGTAGTATTTTATGTTGTTTCCCATTTATAATGATTATAGTTTCTTACCTCCTGTATATGTATGTTTCTTTGTTTCTATTATGTTGATTCGATTCATAACTCAAAGACGGAGATGAGCTTTTAGCTGGTGTCGAGACAATGAGGGTGATGAGGATGCTAATTTTTCTCACGAGGACTTTCAGAGTTAAAGTTGAGTCTTTTATTAGTTATACCATGGCCAATGGAGTGTCAGTTTTTGGTTTACGCCAACGCTTCTGTGAAACTCTGATGATATATATATTTATATATATGTTTTATTGTTTAAAATACATGCTGTAAATGTTTTAAATTTTTTTATTATTTTATTAATGCATCTGTTTACTGTGGTGCCCGAAAGGGGGTGTCACACACGTGAAGATAATGGGAATACACATGAAGATGGAAATATGATTTGTTAATTGATTACTATTTCAATTTGAATAAATATGAAATGATTTCACAATACATTAATTCATATTTGTGTATTAATTAGCTCAATCAATTCATATTTGTATATCAACGTGTGTTTATTCATATTCATATTCATATTCATATTTGTGTATCCCATTAACACAATTAATCCACATACCATATTAGCTCATATATTAACACAAATATCATATCAGCATTAAATTTCAACAAGTATTACTATTCTAGAAAGGTCATATTTAAACTTCAGTGTGGGAACAAGTAATGAGAGGCTTTCCTAGCTTAAGAATGAAAGTTGTTTTTCCAGAAACTTTACTTGATATGAAAGTCAAATTATGAAATTGTCATTCCTTTAAACTTATAGGAGTCAAAATTAACCATCAGCATTGATTAAAATTTATAATTCATCCATAAATTTTTCATAAAACTTGAAGTGACAATCAAATTTGTAATAATATAAACATATCTTATTTCTAATGCTTATATTTTTTAACCATATTTAATATATTTTTATTTGGTATTAAGTAATTCTAATTTCTAACCATATTTTAAAAAAAATTATTCCGGTGAGTTGCACGGATTCAATTACTGGTTAATAAATACAGTTATGCTAAATTGACACAAAAAAGGAGACAACATACGGTACACCGTATGAACAATGCCGCACAGTGCGTCACTGTAGCTGCATTGTGCGGCACTGTAGCACTTTTTTTTTTTAATTTAAATTTTTTTTGTAAATAAATTTTTTGATTAAGTATGTGTCAATATTTGGTGAACGGGGTACAAATATCTGTTGAATTCACCACATATTTGAAGGCATTCACCAGATAATTGAACTACGTTCACCAGATAATCTAAGGCATCCACAACCCAATTTTAGTATAGGCATTCACCACATATTCGAAGGCATTCACCAGATAAGTGAACTAGTATGGGCATTCACCACATATTCGAAGGCATTCACCACATAAGTGAACTACGTTCACCAGATAATCTAAGGCATCCAAAACTTGGTTTTAGTATGGGCATTCACCACATATTTGAAGGCATTCACCAGATATTTGTACCCCGTTCACCAGATATTGACACATACTCAATCAAAAAATTTATTTACAAAAAAAAATTAAATTTAAAAAAAAAAAGTGCTACAGTGCCGCACAGTGTAGCTACAGTGCCGCACTGTGCGACACTGTTCATACGATATACCGTATGTTATCCCCTTTTCTGTGTCAATTTAGCATTTTTGTAGTAAATATATATAAGAGATGTAAAAGCTGGGGTGACATATAATTAACATTTTTTTTCATCTGTAAATGTGCATACTGATCAGCCTCTGGCTCTTCTAGTTTTATGGCTAGTATGACCAGGGTTTTGTGCAAATTATATCCTATTTTCACCCAACTTAGATTAGATTGTCCTCAAGCAAGGTTTTGAGTCTCTAGAATAGTTTTAAGTTAATTTAGCTAGTTTTGAGTCAAAATAATACACTTATGGTTATTTCCTTGTTTTCAGGTTAAGTAGAAGTTGAGAAAATAAAGAGCAGGGGATTCGCCCCGCGAAGGACATGCTCGTCACGCGACCCCGAGCTTCGACTGTTCCAAGAAAATGCTAAGTCTCGTGGTTCGCCCGCAAGAAGGTCTCGCCCCGCGAGTCTTGCAACCCTGAAAAAGTCAGAGACGATCACGGCTTGCCCGTGTTGAAGGTCATGGCCGTGGCAGTTTTGAAGTTGAAGAGTCTCGCCTCGCGAGCATCCATTCGCCTCGCGAGTCTGGAAGTCAGAGAGCATCACGGTTAGGTCCTGATGGCCATAACGGGCGTAAGGAGAAGACTCTTCAGATCCTCGCCTCGCGAGAATGCCAAAGGTTGCTGACTCTTCATGAAATTCGCCTCGCGAATGTGTGCTCGCCTCGCGAGCTAGCTGAATTCAGAATTTGTATAAAAGGTTGTTCTGAACAGTTTGTAAAGACTTTTGCTTCTCCATTTTTCTGTTTTACATTTTTATCTGTGTGATTTCGTTTGTGTTATGGAGAACTAAGTTTCTAGGATTGATCTATTGTAATTGATTTCCATACACTTGAGGTTCTTGAATTTTCCTGTTTTGTATGTTTTTCCCTCTTCAATGCCATGCTTTATATTTCTGTTTGCTTAATTCAGGAGTATACTGTATTGTGTTGATTTATTTCTGGTGATATCATGTTCCTATAATTAATCGCATCTGCTTAATTTGCGTGTGTACATTTCGTGTTCGCTTAGTTCACGAAGG
Source organism: Sophora flavescens (assembly GCA_030762895.1). NCBI lineage: Eukaryota > Viridiplantae > Streptophyta > Magnoliopsida > Fabales > Fabaceae > Sophora > Sophora flavescens. Next base: position 287,272,903 of record CM061062.1, read on the forward strand.
GCTTAACCCCGTTTGCTTAATTCGGGAATAGGGACATGTATCTGTAGTAGTGGTTTCGCTTGTAAATCGCTACTACAACCAGGAGGGGATTAGAATCTGCTTAGGGCTTGGAAATTGCATGAACCTATGATAGTTAGGAAATTGAGAACAATAGATCAATCTGTTTTTGGCTATTTGATAACCTCCTTGAATTGCTTGTTTTCAATTGCTCTGTTTTTATTATTCTGTTTTCTTTGATTACATCTCAATCCAAACCCCCCCCAAAAAAAACTTATTTTTGTGGAAAATAACATCTTAAGAGTCCTTGAGAGACGACATCCGAGTTGTCGCCCTAAACTACATTTTCAAACCCGCTCGTCCTTTTTGGCGCGTGCGCGACAGCGCGACCAAAAATTGGCGCCGTTGCCGGGGACTCTTGTTTTGTTATTTTCGCATTTTATTTTCTGTTTTTCTCTTTTATTTTTGTTTTTGTTTTGAATTAGTCTGGCTACTAGATCTAATTGCCCTAAACTGTGTGAATTTGATCCTGAGATAGAAAGAACATTGCATACACTCCGTAGAGAATTTCGGGCTAGTTCTAGTAGTGATTCTAATTCCAAGTCTGTTTTTGAAAACATGGGAGACCAAAGAACATTGAGGCAGCTTGCTGCCCCTGATGTGAATTACAATGGTTTGTGCATTGCTTATCCTGGTGCTGACACTCCTTTTGAGTTAAAATCTGGGCTAATCCATTTGTTGCCAAGATTTAATGGTCTTGCAGGTGAAGATCCACACAAGCACTTGAAGGAGTTCCAAGTTGTCTGCTCCACAACTTTGAGGCCAGAAGGAGTAACTGAGGATCATATCAAGTTGAAGGCTTTTCCGTTCTCACTCCAGGGAGCTGCAAAAGATTGGCTATTATACCTTGAGCCGAATTCCATTACCACATGGAACGACTTGAAGAAGCTCTTCCTAGAGAAATACTTTCCTGCTTCCAGAGCCGCCTCAATCAGGAAAGAAATATGTGGAATTAGGCAAGGAAATGAGTCGCTAGCTGAGTATTGGGAGAAGTTCAAGCAGTTGACATCCAGTTGCCCCCAGCATCAAATTTCTGAACAGCTTCTCATCCAATATTTTTATGAAGGGCTACTGCCAATGGATAGGAATATTTTGGATGCTGCTAGTGGGGGAGCGTTGGTTGACAAGACTCCATCTGCTGCCAAGCAACTCATTGAGAATATGTCGCTGAATTCTCAGCAATTCACTACCAGAAGAAATTCTGTTGAGACTAGAGGTGTACATGAGATCCGCACTTCCTCTTCCAGCCATGACCGTGATGATAGAATTGACAGGCTCACTTCCTTGGTAGAGAAATTGGTAATGGATAGGGTTCAGCCTGCGGTGTTGTGTGGCATGTACAGTTCTCCTGAACACCCATATGAAGCATGCCCCATTTTGCAAGGAGGATCAGTTACTGAATCACCTCAAGCCTTTGCAGTCCATCCATATAATCAGGGCAATAACTGAACGATCAAAGACTCTCGGACCTTTCAACAAATAGGTACCATCCCAAATGGAGTAATCATCCTAATCCGAGGTATGGGAACTCATCCCAACAGAGACCGATGGCACCTCGTGAATCCTCCAATGGCCACTTTTGCACCTTCCGACTGTCAAGAGATGACATGTGCAAGCAAATAACTTCACAGATGAATGCACAAATGACTACACTTTTCCAGCAGCAAAATGGGACAGCTTCCAGCACGATTCCAGGCCTCACAGCATGATGATATCAACAAACAAGTGCTAACATTCAAGATTTGAGGACACAGATTGGACAGATGGCCACAGACATAAATAACATAAAGCAAGCTCAAAGAACAACCCAGTGCCGGCCAAAGACAACCGGTGATAAATCCCAATGCCTCCAACCCTAATGTGAGTGCCATATCCCCGAGATCGGGAAAGGTTGTTGAGGCCACCTCCGGAAAGGATGAAGACACTATTGAGGTTACCCCCGAGCCTATGGTTGAAGTTGAAGCTGAGAAAGTGTATAGACCACCCATTCCATTCCCACATAGATTGCGAGAAAAATAAGAAGGGTGGTGGTGAAAATAAGGAGAAGGAGATTCTTGATGTTTTGAAAAAGTAGTCTGTAAATATTCCTCTCCTAGATGTGATCAAGCAAGTGCCCGGATATGTCAAATTTTTGAAGGAACTATGCACCAACAAGAGGAAAATGAAGACTAATGAGAGGGTTGACTTGGGAATGAAAGTCTCGAAGGCTTATCCAGTCTAAGCCGAGAAAAGAGTTGTTGCTTTAACCCCTACTCGTGCATCTGCCACGTAAGTGCAAGGATCCAGGCACCTTCACTATCCCATGCACTATTGGGGACAAGAAGTTTGAAAACTGCATGTTGGACTTGGGAGCATCAATCAATGTCATGCCTACCTCCATCTTTAATAACCTTGATCTTGGGCCATTGCAAAGATACTGGTCTTACCATCCAGTTGGCTAACAGGACCAAGGTGCCGACCCATGGGAATGGTAGAGGATGTGCTAGTGCAAGTTGATGATTTGATATTCCCTACGGACTTCTATATCCTAGACATGGCGGAGAGACTCGACAAAGATCACCTATAATCTTGGGCAGACCATTCATGATGACATCCAAGACCAAGATTGATGTTTATGATGGGACTATGTCTATGGAGTTTGGTGGTATTGTGGCCCGATTCAAGATCTTTGATGCTATGAAACACCCAGCAGAGGAGCACTCTGTATTCCACTTAGAGTTGCTTTCAGAGCTTATTGAGGACACCCATGATGATTTTATTTCTGATTTTCCTCTTATTTCTGGTTTTGATGATGTATATACTTGTACTAACTGTACTAACACTAACCCATGTTCTGTTTGTTCTGAGTTTTTGGATTCAACCTTGCAGGGTGAGGATGATAGTGATAGTGATAATGAGAGTGAAGTCGTCTTTTCAGCGAAGTCCTTGACCCCATGGCACCATCTCATTGAGCAGCCACCTTCTTTGGAACTCAAACCACTTCCTGAGAACCTGAAGTATGCCTACTTGGGGAGGAATGCAACATTTCCAGTCATCATTTCCTCCAGCCTCAACTCTGATCAGGAAGCCAAGCTTTTAGAGGTTCTGAAGAAATACAAGAAGGCTATTGGGTGGACATTGGCCGATATTCCAGGAATTAGCCCTTCTAGATGCATGCACATAATTTTATTGGAGGATGGGGCTAAGCCAGTCAGACAGGCCCAAAGGCGACTTAACCCACTGATTCTGGATGTGGTAAAGAAAGAGGTGACTAAGCTTCTACAGGCAGGTATTATCTACCCCATCTCTGATAGTACTTGGGTAAGTCCGGTGCAAGTTGTACCAAAGAAGTCCGGTCTAACAAGAGTTAGGAATGAAAATAATGAACTTGTACCTACTAGAGTCCAGAATAGTCAAGCAGTTTGTATAGACTATAGGAAGCTAAACCAGGCCACCAGAAAGGATCATTTTCCTTTGCCGTTCATAGATCAGATGCTGGATCGGCTGGCTGGTCAATCCCATTATTGTTTTCTAGATGGCTTTTCCGGGTATTTCCAGATTCATATTGCCCCTGAGGATCAGGAAAAGACCACCTTCACGTGCCCCTTCGGCACGTTTGCTTATAGGAGGATGCCATTTGGCCTCTGTAATGCTCCTGGCACCTTTCAAAGATGCATGCTTAGTATTTTCTCTGACTTTATTGAAAATTTCACAGAGGTGTTCATGGATGATTTTACTTTGTATGGCTCCTCATTTGATGCTTGTTTGCATAGTCTAAGTCTAGTTCTACAAAGATGCATTGATACTGATTTGATTTTGAATTATGAGAAATGTCACTTCATGGTAGAACAGGGAATAGTTTTGGGTCATGCAATTTCCAAAGAGGGTATTTCTGTGGATCCTGCAAAAATAAATGTGATTTCTTCATTGCCTTACCCATCTTGCGTACGCGAGATCCGTTCCTTTCTTGGACATGCAGGTTTCTACAGGCGCTTTATAAAGGACTTCAGCAAGATAGCATTGCCATTGTCAAATCTGCTGAAGAATGATGCCCTGTTCCAGTTTGATGAAAAGTGCAAAGAGTCATTTGACTATCTGAAGAAAGCATTGACTTCTACCCCTGTCATCCAGCCCCCTGACTGGACACTCCCTTTTGAACTGATGTGTGATGCCTCCAATTTTGCTGTGGGAGCAGTTCTGGCACAAAGGGTGGGCAAGGTTGCCCATGTAATTCACTATGCTTCTAGGACCTTAGATGCTGCACAGGCAAATTAGACAACCACTGAGAAAGAGATGCTAGCTGTTGTATTTGCACTTGATAAGTTTAGGTCTTATTTGCTAGGTTCTAGGGTGACTGTTTTTGCTGACCATGCAGCTTTGAAATATCTGTTGAAGTAGGCCGTAGCTTAGCCAAGACTGATCCGGTGGATGCTTTTGCTCCAAGAATTCAATGTGGAGATAAAGGATAAAAGTGGAGCTGAAAATTTGCAGCAGATCATTTGAGCCGGATAGCAAGGGATGAGGATATTTTTCCCATCCAAGATGATTTTCCGATGAGAGATCACATATCCGTATGGGGTAACCCCCTGGTTTGCTGACATTGTAAATTTTCTAGTTGCTGGTGTTGTTCCTGCATGTACAAGTAGACATAAGTTCCACAAGCTGAAAAGCGATGCAAAGTATTATGTGTGGGATGATCCCTACCTGTGGAAGTTTTGCAGTGACCAGGTTATTCGGAGGTGTGTACCCGACCATGAGACGGAGTCCATCCTGCATTTCTCACATGCCTCTCCAGTTGGAGGACACTTTGGACCTCAAAGGACAGCAAGAAAAGTCCTGGACTCCGGGTTCCCATCGGCCCACAATTTTTAGGGATTCATATGAGGTATACAAGAATTGTAAAGAATGTCAAATAACAGGCCCTGCAATCACTCGTAGGAGTGAGATGCCTCAGCAGCCAATGCTTTATTGTGAGGTCTTTGATGTGTGGGGGATGGACTTCATGGGTCCTTTCCCTCCTTCTTTTGGTTTTGTATATATTCTGTTGGCTGTAGATTATGTTTCAAAGTGGGTGGAAGCAATCCCCACTAGGACTAACGATGCTCAGATTGTTTCAAAATTTGTTAGGTCCAACATTTTTTGCAGGTTTGGCATACCCAAGGCCATCATCGGTGACTGTGGCACACATTTTTGCAACAGAACCATGGAGGCCTTACTCAGAAATATGGGGTTGTACATAGAGTGTCTCATCGCTTACCATCCCCAAACCAATGGCCAGCAGAAATATCCAACAGGAGATTCAGCAAATTCTAGAGAAGATGGTGCAGCCAAACAGAAGGGAATGGAGCCGCCGTCTGGAAGACGCACTGTGGGCTCAGAGGACTGCTTTTAAGACACCTATAGGAATGTCCCCCTTCCGGCTTGTATTTGGCAAGGCATGTCACCTCCCGGTGGAAGTTGAGCATAGAGTATATTGGGCAGTAAAGTGTTGTAACATGGACTTGAAGAAATCTGATGTTGAGAGAAAACTGCAGTTGCAGCAACTTGAGGAGCTTAGGCTTGAAGCCTATGAAAGCTCCAGGATGTATAAAGAGAAAACAAAACTTTTTCATGATAGAATGATTGTTAGGAAAGAATTTTTTGTGGGTCAGAAAGTCTTATTGTTTAATTCCCGCCTGGGATTGATGGCTGGGAAGCTTAGGTCCAAATGGGATGGCCCTTTTGTTGTGACTAATGTGTTTCCTTATGGTGCAGTAGAGATTCAAAGTACAGGTACCAACAAGACCTTCAAGGTTAACGGGCAGAGGTTGAAGCCATTCCATGGTGTGGATGCTGTTGTTCCTGTGGATGCTAATGTTGAGGAGCTATCTTTGGATGCTCCAACCTACACTGATACTTGATCAGGGAGTTTCTTTTCCTTTTTCCCTCACTCTGATTGTATAATTCTGTTGTTCATTGGGGACAATGCATGTTTTAAGTGTGGGGGAGAGAACTAGTTGTAGTTTTTCTTTTCTTTGAATAAAATTTTCTTTTTCTTTGAATAAAGCTCCTGAATAATTTGAGAAGCTCAGGAGCATTTGTATGTTGAGTCTTTTGTTGGAAAGTTTGCTAGATTTTGATTGATGTTGCACAGATTGCTTGCATGATTGATATGTGATGATTCCCCCTAGGCTGAAATTTTTTTTTTTGATTTTGAAAAGTGATTCCCATGTGAAATTGAAAACTGAACTTTGGGATTTTGTTATGATGGCATGATTTATGATAAGTTTGGGGTGATAGGGAGCACACACTAGGGATAGAATCTCTTTCAAACAATTTGCATTAATGTCCGGTGTGAGGTTTTGAGCCTCCAACATGTTTTAAAATCGTGTGAAAATCGCTTTCAAGTTGCACTTCCCTGGATTTGATTGAATCTCTTTTTGGTTTGCATGATTATATGTGTGTAGCAAATGATTTAGGCAGTTTCTTTGTAAATAGCTACTTAGCCTAAAATAAACCATTCCTAATGCATGTTCCCTAGTTAGCCCCATTGAGCCTATTAGCCTGTTAGTTCTTGATAACCTAATGTTATAAGCCCAAAAATCTGGAAAACCATGTTAACCCGATCTTAGGATTAGGAGAGCATGTAATCTTAGAATGGATGCAAGAAACTAAGTTTGGGGTGGCTATGAGGTGTAATATGTTGTTGGGATTCAAACGAAAAAAAAAAAAAAAAGTTGGAGCCAAAGGCTTGTGAAAGAAAAAGTGTACAAATGTTGAAAAAAAAAAAGAAGAAAAAAAAATATAAAAAATACAAAAATACAAAAATGCCAAAAAAGAAATAAAAAGGGCTGTAGCCACCCAGAATGTGTAAAGAAAAAAATAAAGAAAGGAACTTGAGTGAATTTCAAAAGTGTAAATATAGTTCATGCTCTCTTAGTTCCTAGGGTCTTCAGCCTAGTTCCTTTTGTACATCCTACCCTTAGCCAGGCCCCATTACAACCCATAAAAGACCTTTTGATGTTGCTTGCATGTTTTCTGTGGGAACCATTTTGAGATGAAAAGCAAATTTTTGGGAAGTGTTCTTGAAAAGTGAAACTGAGTGCAAGTTGTTAGCCTGACACAAACTGAGTGATTGAGTGAATAAATAATGCCCTTGTGAGGAAGGCAGTTGTTTGGATTTGGTGATCTCCCTCTTGTGTGTGACTTAGATCCCCTGCTTAGATTGATGATTGTTTTCATGATGAAATTCTCAACTGTTTAGAATAAATGAATGTGGGGATTGCTTTGTTTAAAAAGGGGGGACATTAAAGAAAACTGTTTTGATGTATTACTTGAATTTGTGCAATGTTGATTGAATCTTTTAAGCTTGCCAGGTCTTGAGTCTTTTTGATTTTTGAGTCTTAGTTTGCTTGGGGACAAGCAAAGTTTAAGTTTGGGGTATTTTGATAAGTCTCTGGCTCATCTAGTTTTATGGCTAGTATGACCAGGGTTTTGTGCAAATTATATCCTATTTTCACCCAACTTAGATTAGATTGTCCTCAAGCAAGGTTTTGAGTCTCTAGAATAGTTTTAAGTTAATTTAGCTAGTTTTGAGTCAAAATAATACACTTATGGTTATTTCCTTGTTTTCAGGTTAAGTAGAAGTTGAGAAAATAAAGAGCAGGGGATTCGCCCCGCGAAGGACATGCTCGCCACGCGACTCAAGCCCCGACTGTTCCAAGAAAATGCTAAGTCTCCGGTTCGCCCGCGAAGAAGGTCTCGCCCCGCGAGTCTTGTAACCCTGAAAAAGTCAGAGACGATCACGGCTTGCCCGTGTTGAAGGTCATGGCCGTGGCAGTTTTGAAGTTGAAGAGTCTCGCCTCGCGAGCATCCATTCGCCTCGCGAGTCTGGAAGTCAGAGAGCATCACGGTTAGGTCCTGATGGCCATAACGGGCGTAAGGAGAAGACTCTTCAGATCCTCGCCTCGCGAGCAAGTACTTCGCCTCGCGAGAATGCCAAAGGTTGCTGACTCTTCATGAAATTCGCCTCGCGAATGTGTGCTCGCCTCGCGAGCTAGCTGAATTCAGAATTTGTATAAAAGGTTGTTCTGAACAGTTTGTAAAGACTTTTGCTTCTCCATTCTTCTGTTTTACATTTTTATCTGTGTGATTTCGTTTGTGTTATGGAGAACTAAGTTTCTAGGATTGATCTATTGTAATTGATTTCCATACACTTGAGGTTCTTGAATTTTCCTGTTTTGTATGTTTTTCCCTCTTCAATGCCATGCTTTATATTTCTGTTTGCTTAATTCAGGAGTATACTGTATTGTGTTGATTTATTTCTGGTGATATCATGTTCCTATAATTAATCGCATCTGCTTAATTTGCGTGTGTACATTTCGTGTTCGCTTAGTTCACGAAGGGCTTAACCCCGTTTGCTTAATTCGGGAATAGGGACATGTATCTGTAGTAGTGGTTTCGCTTGTAAATCGCTACTACAACCAGGAGGGGATTAGAATCTGCTTAGGGTTTGGAAATTGCATGAACCTATGATAGTTAGGAAATTGAGAACAATAGATCAATCTGTTTTTGGCTATTTGATAACCTCCTTGAATTGCTTGTTTTCAATTGCTCTGTTTTTATTATTCTGTTTTCTTTGATTACATCTCAATCCAAACCCCCCCCCCCCCCCCCTCCAAAAAAACTTATTTTTGTGGAAAATAACATTTTAAGAGTCCTTGAGAGACGACATCCGAGTTGTCGCCCTAAACTACATTTTCAAACCCGCTCGTCCTTTTTGGCGCGTGCGCGACAGCGCGACCACATACGTTGTACTCTTTTCTTATAAAAAGAGTTCAATAATAATGCTAGTCACATTCACACACCTGTATAAATATTAATTTATATTTATACATATTTTTATGTAATTTCAAACTTATATTGTATCTCCCGTGTCCTCTTGTGGGTAAATTCTAGGGTGAGAGATTAGACAAAGTCTCTCACCATGGGCGGGGGCTCTTTTGAAAAAAAAAATTTATTTTCCAATCCTTCAATCATTTTCCCCTTGCGGGCCGCCATTCATTCCATCTCCCTCGCCATTTGCTACTCACTGCTCTCTCTCCCTCGTTCCGATGGTGTCGTGGTCATCGTTGGTATCATTATTCAGGAAGATTCACCTCACCTCCCTCCCTCACTCCTTCGCACAAGTAGCATAAACATGAAAGGTGAAGACTTTTTGAACAAAACCCCAAAATCAAAAAATGTTTTCAATGACAGATGAGTAGATGACAGATAATAGTTTAAGAAATTGGAATAACAAAAATTAAAAATTAAAAAGTCTCGTAATCTCTTTCTCCATTGTTATGTCTTTCTCCTTATCTCAGTTTTTTTCAACAATTTCTTCATTGAAATTAAAATTTTGGATTTTTTCTCATCACTGACAAGAACATAAAGACGAAACTCAAGATCGAAGCTTGGTTCGCTCCCTAGAAAACCCCCGCCCTCTCTGCATTTCAGATCTGTACGAAATGGGCTTTTTGTCGGTGTTGGCCTCGCCCTTGGTGTGGATCATGGCGGCGCATTCATGGATGCGATGATGTGACTCGACAAGGTTATGATAGCCGCGGACAAAGCTGGAGCTGAGTGGTTGTCTTCGTCGACGGGGGCGAGGATGGTTGATGCAATATGGGCTTTGACGAAGTGGCCGATAAGTCGATGATGAGGATGATGACGGCCTGCATGAGAGTATTCGGGCCACGCCATCGTGGCCCCGGATGTCGATGGGGATGTGTTCTAGAGCCATGGCGACGCATGGGTGGCGGTTTGAACGAAAATGAAATGGGGATGGGGGTGGTGAGCAATTGTGCGACGGGGGGAGGAGAGTGATGGGGATGGGGGTTGCAAATGGGAAAAGTAAAGAAAGGACCAAAAACAAATTTTTCATTACAAATATACCCTTGCTCATGGTGGGAGACATGTGGAAGTCTCCCACCCTAGCCTTTGCCCTTCTTGTGTGGTAAACTAAAATGTATTACGGATATGCATAAAAGAGAGTAGATACATATTTTAGCTTATATTATCGCATATTTGCATAGTTTTTATTATCTAAATATAGAAAATCATACACTATTTTTTGTATATCTCTATTTCAGTATTTTGATTCTAGTATTAAATAGATGCAGATGCACGTCACTTAGTTTCCTTTTTTTTTTAATTATAGAAAACAAGATGTATATATATACAACGAGATAATGACATTATAATATATATATATATATATATATATATATATGTATATATATATATATATACATGTATAGTATAATCATGTTAATATATACTAAATATTCGTGAATAGTGTTTTTTTGTTTACTAAAAATTTAATAGTTTTTTTTGAAAATAAATTTAGTAGTTTATATATATATATATATATATATATATATATATATATATATGGTGTATAAGAAAAAGTGGATGCATGGAGGGGTGTTCGCGTATTGGATTTGATCGGTTTTGAGCTAAAAAGTCATCCGATCAAATGATGAAAACAACGTGCGGAGGAATAGTTCGCTTCTTAAATGATCAAATCCAATCCAATCAAATGCGGTTTAGATTGAATTGGATAATTCGGTTTTTGTTATATTTTATGTTTTTCTAGTGTCAAATGTCCTTTCTACTTATTTAATAGTGGACAAAAGATAATTTTCATTTAAGGGAGTTAGTTTATGATGCTCAATACCTATTTTAACTTATCTTTTGATAGAACAATATAATCTTTATGAAAGTAAGTGACTATTTGTTCCTTATTAACTGTTATTTGCTTTGATGAAAAGTGAGTAAAATTTTAGAGGATTCTTGACAAAATATTGGGAGTTTGAGAAAAAATAATTATTGATATTTTTATAACACTCTCTTTATGTTAAATATTCTTTTATATTAATTCTCCTATATCTACTGTTACTTATCCTATTTTTTCTTTGAACCAACTACAAATAAATTGTAGCTAATTTTCAATTTACTTAATTGATTTCCTATTTTTCATGTTTACTCAATCAAGTATATATATGTTATGCATCAAACCTTTTAAAAAAATATAACTTCAAGATATTAACATTAATTTTAAATAATCTCACATATGTCATTCAAAAAAAAAATTAAAGAGAATTGAGGTAAAAAATAATAGTATATATCAATAGCAGATCGATTTATATTAGATTTCACTGAGGATCAAAAATACGATCCAATGTAATGAAGGAAAAAGAAAACGATTTTTCCGATTTGTTTAATTTTCGGTTTTTGGATTTGGTTTTTACGATTTAAATGGTTGACAAACACAGGCTTTTTGACCAAACTGGGTTCGTTTTAGAAACTATTTATAAGTTTATAGTTGTTCTGAAACTATTTATCAATGGGGGGTCCTTTTGGACACGTGACATATTTTTTTTTTTTTCACTCTGACGGGTCAAAGACGCCAGTCAGACTTGCGCCTTCAAAGGCGCGAGTCAGGCTGTCACCTTCCAAGTCAAAGGCGCCAGTCAGACTGACGCCTACCAGTATTAAAAAAAAGGAAAAAAAGAAAGATAATTGATAGTAATAATAAGAGGTATAAAAAAATAATAGCAATAATAATTACACCAATAAATATTCATCAATTATTACAGTAGTAAATTTTTTTTACCTTGTAATAGCATTAATGTCATCGTTACTCCCTATACTTATAGTATAATTTTTTTAGCAGTGTTCCTTTAAAATTACTGGTAACTTTCTTTTAATTCTTATAAGGTAATTTTTTTTTACTACTGTAATAATTGATGAATATTTGTTGGTGTAAATTGTTATTGCTATTATTTTTTTACGACACTTGTGATATTATTTGCTACTTGTTATGAGGTGATTTTTTTATTGTCACTTGTTGTTTTAAATAGATACTTTAGCATTAATGTCATCGTTACTCCCTATACTTATAGTATAATTTTTTTTGCAGCAGTGTTCCTTCTAAATTGCAGGTAACTTTCTTTTAAGTCTTACAAGGTAATTTTTTTTACTACTTTAATAATTGATTAATATTTATTGGTGTAACTTGTTATTGCTATTATTTTTTTATGTCTCTTTTGATATTATTTACTACTTGTCATTGTTATTTGGTACTTGCTACTGATAAATAGTTTCTAAAAGAAACTCATTTTGGTCAAAAAGCCATTTAAAACAACAAGAGGCAATAAAAAAAATCTCATAATAACAAGTAGCAAATAATATTACAAGAGTCATAAAAAAATAATAGCAATAACAATTTATACCAATAAATATTCATCAATTATTACAGTAGTAAAAAAAATACCTTGTAAGAATTAAAAGAAAGTTACCAGCAATTTTAAAGGAACACTGTTAATAAAAAATTATACTATAAGTATAGGGAGTAACGATGACATTAATGCTATTACAAGGTAATTTTTTTTACTACTTAATAATTAATGAATATTTATTGATATAAATTATTATTATTTTATACATCTTATTATTGCTATCAATTATCTTTCTTTTTTTTAATACTGGTAGGCGCCAGTCTTTGACTTGGAAGGTGATAGTCTGACTGTCGCCTTCAAAAGCGCCACCCGTCAGAGTGAAAAAAAATAAAATATGACATATGTCTAACAAAACCTCCCATTAATAAATAGTTTCAGAATAATTTCTAAAACAAACCCATTTTAATCAAAAACCCGACAATATGTAGCAGATTCACGCGCTTATTACCAGAGTTCTCATCTATTCTATATGGTCACATCATCACTGCTCTTCTGCCAAACTTTGTTCTGTTTTGGGGGCATACAACACTCTCCTCTCATCTCCTCATCATTCACTCTTCGGTCCTTCGGCACCCCAAAAAACCTATTGACCCTTTTGTGACCAGTGGCTACTTCCCTTCCCCTTCACCTTATTGTACAATATTATTATTAACTCTCAGTTGCTTCCTCTTTTCTGAAAAGAAAAATCTGATTTATCTGATCAATCTCGAGCTTCTCTACACACGAATCATTCCATTTCCAACAATTGCTGCTCCCTCTTATAGGATTCTCTCAAACTACACATAACATGCCATCATCAAACTCTTTCCTTTCTCATATTAAACATATTTATATTTATCTCTCACCCATTAATTAACTAATAATCTTCCTTGTCCTCACTCACTCTCCATATATATATATATATATATATATATATATATATATATATATATTCTCCATCTTTGACATAGGAAAACGAAGGAAATCATGCACTATTTTAGTTTCCATTTCTTACTCTCTCTTTTCTATAGCCACACCCAAGTCATAGGCAACCATTACTTCTCAGCAAATATTGCATAAACATGAGGAAAACCCTAATCCTCAACCAAAGAAAAGAAAAACAAGCTAGTTAGCTAAGTGTGTTCATCATCCTACTACCATCCTCAACATTTGTATTAAAATAATTGAGTTTTAACTACACTTGAAAGGCTAGCTCAAAAAAGAAGATTGAAATCTTCAAGTGTTTGAACTTTGAAGAAGAAAAAGCTTCAGATCTTCAATATAAGATCTTTCCCCTATGGATTTGGTTTCTAATGAATCAATAACAAACCCCAGCTACGAGATTGAAAACCTAGTCACCCCAACCATCAACACTCCAACCACACCCTCATCATCATCAACATCATCTCCAATATCTTCATCCAGTAACAACAACAACACTCCAAGCCGCTATGAGAACCAAAAGAGAAGAGACTGGAACACTTTCTGCCAGTACCTAAGAAACCATAGGCCACCACTCTCATTACCCTTATGCAGTGGTGCTCATGTTCTCGAGTTTCTTCACTACCTCGACCAGTTTGGAAAAACCAAAGTGCACAACCCAACGTGCCCTTTCTTTGGGATCCCGAACCCACCTGCGCCATGCCCTTGCCCTCTACGCCAGGCTTGGGGTAGCCTTGATGCACTCATAGGAAGACTTCGTGCTGCATATGAAGAAAATGGTGGGAAGCCTGAGACTAACCCTTTTGGTGCTCGTGCTGTGAGGATTTACTTGAGGGATGTTCGTGATTTTCAGGCTAAGGCTAGAGGAGTTAGCTATGAGAAGAAGAGGAAGAGGCCAAAGGGTAATAAGATCACTGCTGCTAGTGCTACTACTGCTACCTAGTGAATCAATCCAGGGTTGAAAAGTGAAAGGATCCATTATATTTATTATGGTATTTTTTTTTTTTCGTTCATTCTGGTTTTTTTTTATTAACTTAGTAATTAACAAGGTTGGTTTTAAATAAAGGTTCGTTATCACAATTGTGGTTGTAATCTTTTGATTTTGAAGGTTTTCAAAATCAAAATGTAACTACAATTATGACAGCATTTTCCTATAATTAATCGTAATGTAAACCAATCGCAATCTCGACCATAATTTAATACCATGCTTGCAAGGATTATAATGTTGTGACTGTTTTTATGTTTATGTTTATTTTTGGCAAATTTAAGGTGCTTTTGTTTTTGTAAAGGGTGAAAGACGTACGGGTCCATTGTTATAATGAGATGCTCTTGAAGTTACTGTGGCTTACTGTTACTGAATTGGGGGAAGTAGATAGTGGAAAGTATAGCATAGCAGCTACCTGTCTAGTAATGCATTCTGAAATCTGAACTAATAGTCTAGCTAGCTAAGAAATGTTTATTGTTTCTGTTGTGTTGAAATTAATTTCACATTAATATTAATATCTGTAGCATATATCAATATATGAGACATGCACTTCATTGACCAGACACCCTATCCTGTGAGTCCTTTTTCTTTTATAAGCCAAATTGTATTGAAAAAAATATTCGGATACCCGAGCCCAAATACATTGAAGCAGAGTAACATCTAACCAAGGAACACTTCAGGTATCTAGTCAACCTAAAACAAATGAAAGAGATGCCATAAGGTTGAGAGATAACTAAAAATGCCCCACCTAGATAATAACATTTTGAACTAACAAAAAATCCTTGTAAAACTTAAAGCAATTCACACATGATTAAAATTTACACATGATAGTACACACACCAAGTCAATTGAAAATATGTGAATGGTTGGACTGAACTTGCATTTTGTAAGGTGAGACTTACTGAGTTTCTGGGAATATGTTCTATTCTATATTGCCTCATTATGTATTTTAGTGTTTTAATTAGCTGAATGGTTACATGCTTATAGGATGGTATCACTTTTCTTAATAAAACAAAGGAATGATTTTTTATCATTAGAATGGGAATATCATACTGTGTTTCTTTTATTTTTTGTGTGTTTTTGAGATGGGGTTTTTAAAAAGATAAAAAAATGGGGATAAACATATGATATTACAATAAAAAATAACAAATAAACAAATACTTCCGGTTTGTTGTTTGGACTGATATTCTTCCCTTTCTCCTTTCGTATTTCCTCTCTCATAGGTATGAGATATAGAGATTCGAAAGTTAATTTATGTTTTTTTTAAATCATTTGAATATTTATAATGTTTTTTTTTATGAGAAAATATGAAAGAAAAAAAGGATGGCATCCTCACTCCCTCTATGATCCATGCAAATTCGGAGAGAAGTTTAGTGATCATAAACCTGTCTTGAACATTCAACTAAAGCTCATAATAATGATGTATAATATAGTATTACTGATAGCTATAAGATTTAGTTTTTTTTAACAAAACTATAGGATTTACTCATGTAAGTTCTAGTTGGGACAATAGTTAACTAGATAAAATACCAATTATTGAAAGGAAGCATTGATTATATCTAAATAACTCAGGAGCCTGACATGATTGGTGGAATTAATCAGGTTAGGTATGCATTATTTTAAAGATGATCTTCTAAAATCTGTGTTACATGAAGACAAAACCTGGATGATCTTCTCTGTTGCAGCTGCCAGCTATAAATAGACATGTCAAAAGTGAATTGATATGCCATGTAAGGATAAATTTTGGAGTATTGACAACACGAGAAAGCTATTTGCCTAACACCCTATTGCTTGGATCCCTTAAATTTGATGAAAAGTGATTCTCTATGGACTATGGTAGGCTTGACGATGGACAGTCTCCTTGTGGGAATATATGTGTTAGGTCACCTTAGATAAGAGAAACGTCTTTTTATTCAATTATCTATTCAGATTTCAAAGCCCAATATAATTAGTGTTAGTTTCTTGGTAGAATGAGAAAAAGTTGATTTAATTAAGCTTTAAATTGGGGAGAGCTTGACTAATGATGCGATTTTGTCACTTTCAGTGATTCTACAGAAGAAAAAATGAATCGAAAAGAAAAGTAGGGTGCAATATTTTGAAAATTATTTATGGACCTTTGCTACACTAGGCTCGCTTTATATTCATATAGACAATTATATATAGTTAAACATGTCCTTTCTTCACAAATCTAAAACGTGGGTGGCGATGGTTATGTAATAAATAAATCTTTTAGATGTGTGCGGATATTAGGTTTTGAGTTCGATTTATTCACATTAATTTCTATCTTGATTGGATATAAGAGGTGTTAACGGTTAATCCCTTTTAAGGAACAATGGAAATCCCTTGACACACAATCAAGGATATCATCAATAACAGTTTCCACAATAATAGTTTTCTTTATTCTCTTGAGCATAAGGGAAGAAAAGAAATGATTTAAAGTGTATAAACTTATCATTTGATGAATGGATATTTAAGTTCATGAAATAACACCTTTTAGGAAGCATTTGAAAGCCACAAAGAGAGACACCTAACAGAACAAGTCAAAAATGTGTTATGCAAAACTCACAGAATCATGCGTTGTGAACTTTGGGCACGCACATGTATCGAGCGTCAAGCGCCCAGATGGAATTTTGTGCTTGATTACCAGAGCTTCAGGAGCCCACTTTCCAACACCTAATGCCCAGATCGTAGCGTCGGACGCTCATTCTTGGCCAAAAATGCCGCTCTCTGTGTGCCTGTCACTGGATACGGGTATGCAAAATTCGGCCTGACTCTAGAACTTGTCCCAATCTGTAGTGTTCAGGTCGGGTCTGATTCTAATCCGTATAAGAGAAAAGACGAACTCGTATCTCATCTAGTGATCCGGGTCAGGGACGAGTCCGAGTTAACCTTCGGGTTACTTGGCCCATCCTATATATAATAAAAATATATACTTTTACATTTATTTCTCCCTATCTTATGTTTCATGCACAATCACTGAAAAAGAAGTCTGAAACAAATTACTAAACTTTTACTCGCACATATCACGTCTTACACTGACCTAATTGGTGTCATTGGGACGCATTTGTGATTTTTGTAACATTGAAAGAATCATGTTTGACAAAAGTATCATGATTTTAATAACGTGGCTTTATTAACACAAGCATCAAGGAAACATCCAAAAAACAATATTTGTTGATATTTTGTAACATCAGTTTTGGATCTATTTGGTGACACGAGATTAATTGGTAGCTTTTATGTAACATATTTGCTGATATTTTGGTTTATAAAAAAAAAGTAACATTTTTCCCACTTACGAAAATTTGATTTATAAAGAATCTATTAAATTTTGGGTCAACCTGGTCCGATCCAATTTAAACCCGGTCTTAAACCAACCTACATATGATCCGGTTCGTTTGGTTCTAGAGACGGGTTCAAGTTAAAAAATTGGCTATATCAAGTTTTGGGTTGGGTAAGGGACAATCATAACCCGTCTCACACTAATCCATGTCGACCCCTTTTCAACTAGATACTTTTGAACTTTCATTATTTTGGAAGGATGAAAATCTCCTCTTACATTTTCCTGTATCATATATTATCTCCATCAAAACTGTATTGTTACATCAGTTAAAATTCCATATAATATTAAAAGCTACAATATGTGATAAAATAATATTAATTAAAACAGGATATGATATAAGAAAATGAAAAACAGCATATCTTTATCCATTTTGAAAATCCATCACATTAAATAAGGGTGAGTTGGAATCCTAATTTATTTAGCAATTCACTTACTAATGAAATTTTTTTAAGTCAGTTATACGTGAGATGCACGAGATAAATAATATGCATGTGTAACTACCACTATCCAATTCAAATATATAAAGTGAGCTATAGAGACTTTTGAGACTGTGTACGATAAAAATATGGAAGATACTAACTCGTGTCTTCAACACATTAGTTAAAGATTTAAAAAAGGAAAACTCATTTGAATTTGGTGTGTTATATATTATAAAGTATGATTAACTTAATTTTTAAATAAAATTTCACTTTTTTTTTCTTGTTTCTTTAACCTGTACCATAAAAATATTTATAGAAAAATAAACTTATCAATGTAGGGTAACCTCACCTCTAGACTAAGACATTCCTCTCTGTCATTAATGCTATATTGCCATAATCACGTAACTTTGAAATTGAAGTTCACTTTCTAGTTCACTTTCACTTTCAAGTTCACGTAGCTTGCTGGAAGTGACATTAAAGACCCCTAAATAATTCAATCAAGCACTTATTTGATAATTTTTAAAAATAAATTGAAAAGAATTTATTTTCATTATTTCTCTACTAAGTTTTTTATACAAGTTAAAACTATCTTTATAAATTTATTTTCATAAATGCAATTTTTTTATATAAATTCTTTCAAATGCCCCATGAATCTCTTTCAAGACTAGTATTTTGAATCTCATTAAAATTGCTTTACTTTTATTTTAGTTTATCATACATCTCGTGACAGATCGTCTTAAACTTTATTTGGTCTGACATATGACATCATCGATCACATCTAAAATCTTTGAACTTTGTCCAATACCACTCAATTATTGGAAAGAAGAATCGTGATATTTGATAAACCGAATTTACAAACCGCGATTCTGTTCTTCAAGCTATGTACGTGCTTGTTTGGTTAGCACCACCAAAGGGAGTAATTATAGTGTTTATGAGTCAAATTGAGTTGAAAATAATTTATTTTTGATGGATAAAATTGAGTTTTATGGAAGTAAAAAATTTTAGTTTTTTTTGTTGAAAATAATTGATTCCAGATATAGGACCTGTACAAAATTCTACATATTTACATCTCAAAAATGATTTTACTTTATCATCCAAACAAAATCAATTCTTCTAAACCTATATTTAAAATATTGTTACTAAACACAAATCAATTTTTTTAATCTTGATTTTTTTAAAATCAATTATATCAAAATCAATTCAATCAAAATCTAAAACAAACCTTTTATCTTCATTTCGTTTCAACACTAATTTTATGTATCAAACACTAAAATACAAAATACAAAAGAAAAAGGAAAAAAAAAATTCTTAGAAGAACCGAATGCTAGTACTTACAATGTTGCTTGGTTCCCAATTAGTCTCTATATAGCTTACCTAGTTCTCTCATCCCTGTTAAAAATAATATATAACTTTCATATGATCTATCATATGTCTCTTACCAGTGAAGGGGATTTTTCAAACTCTATTCCTTCTCTTTATATACATATAGTCGTGTGCCATTATTAGAGGAGATAGTTTTGGGTTATTTTTGATCTGGAATCATCCATTTATTTCGTTTTTTTCTCATCTTTTATCTAAATAAGTGGTTTTTCTATATAGATCTGGTTTTTTCTCTCGTGTTTCTCATGTTTTTCGTCGTTTGTGTGCGGCGGTATTGTTGTTCGTCGTCTTGGTGAGGCGTTGTTTGGTTTCCCATCTTAGTGTGATGTTCGTTTGGTTCAGATTGACATATCTGCTTCAATCCATCACCGATTTGATCAAGAATTGGGCGTCAGTATAAATCCAGAGACATTGGTATTCCGGTGACTTTGATTTTGTCACTTTTGTTGGCATTTTGATTTTGCCGTGTTATGATATTAACCTGGGTGCTGTGAGTTTGTCCGCAGATTCATCCTTTTCGATTTTTAGTGATGTTGGATTTATGTTGTTTTCGATATATTTTACTCATTTGAATGAATGAATACTTTTTTAGTAAAAAATCATATGTTTCATATTTATCACATATATATTTTATACATTTTATATTAATTACAATATATGAAACTATATACTAATAAAATAAGAAACAATCACTTACAATATTGTTCAAATTTGGAATTGGTGAGTCCCCGTATTACCATTTGTTTAACTTTTGAATTTTGTGCTTTTCAAAAAAAAAAAAAAACTGGAATTTTGTCAATTGGAAATTTTGATTTCAGTCCTCGATTTGGTCTTTGCTAGCAAATTTATTTTATATTAGAGGAACTTGAAAATTTAAATTAGTGATCCACATTTAACGTAAACTTCTTTTATGACATTGGTGCATAAGAAACAAAATGATGTTGGATACATTTTAAAGGTTATTGTAGGTCACATTTTTTTTAACATTTTTTTAAAGATTACTTATTTTATTTGTTTCATTAATTTTATCATAGTTTTGAAGTAAGTTTTTCTAAAATAAAATGGACCAATGGGTGAACCCATTTTTGGCCCACAACACGTAAAAGGCTGACTTAGTAAATTATCAACAAGCAACTAAGTTAGGTCAGTCCAACCAAACCCAAAAATCACTACAAAAAAAGGTCAAATAGCGTCCGAAAATAGCGACCGATTTTCGCAGTTGCTATTTGCGACCGAAATTGTGAACGTTATTAGGATCTACAAGAACAATAGCTATTATTGGTTCTGCAACCGAAAACAGGGTAGCAAATACATCGGTCGTTAGTTCGGTCGCTAAACAAAGAAGATTAATAGTCAAATTTTGTTGACTTTTTAGCGATCGAAGTTGCGACCGATTATAGTCCGCTGGTTCAATTTTTAATTACATTGCGACCGATTCAATTTCGGTCGCTAAAACGTCCCTAAAAAATTTAACACTGAGCCCTTTAGCAACCGAATCCATTTCAGTCGTTAAGTTAAGATGGATAAAATTTCAAATAGTATCAGGTAGCGACCGATTTTGTGACCATTTTTAAAAATTAACCATAGCCATTTCGGTCGCTAAAAAATAAATCCCTAAAAATAGAATCCCTTTTTCTTCATCATTCCGCGCTATCTATCTTCCTCTCTCACTCTATCTCTCTTCCTCCTCCTCTCCACCGGCCACCACGGTACGAGACCGCCGTCCCTTCCTCCGACCACCACCATCCCCTCCAGTACAATAAGCTCTCCTCTCTCTCTCTGTTTCTAACTATTTCTCTCTCTCAGTTCCCCCTTGCTCCGCGCGGCCACCACCGACACCACCAGAGTAGCGCCTCCATCCTCCTCCTCTTCTGGTAAGTTTTCCTCTCCTCTCCTCTCCTCTCCTCGCCTCTCTCCCTCCCTCTCTCTGACTTCCTCCTCCCCGCAGCGTCTCCGTGACCACCACCACCACGACAGCACCCCCCCGACCACCACCACCATCATATTCCTCCTCCTCCTCCTCCTCCTCCGGTGAGTTTATCTCCCTCTTTGTTTTTTTCTGTTTTGAAACTTGTTAGTGTGGGTGTTAGGGTTTATGAATGTTGCAATATGAAGATGATTTGGTTGTGTAGCTGAAACAACCGAAAGGATTATGTTAGGCCGAATGAAATTGCGGTTTGAAATGAACTTTTCACAAAATGCTTATCCTATTTTGTTCCACATCCCCACACCCAAAACTCATCCGCTGTTTGAAGTAGTTTGTCAAGTGCATATGCCACAAACAATTACGAATTATGAAGTATATTTTTTCTATTGATATCTAGCATGAATATTCTAACCAACTTCTTTCAATTACCTTGAAACCTTGAATTATTATATGTAGAAACATGTGAAGGAAAACATATAATACTAAATACCATACAGATACAAATCATAGCATGTGATTCATGTTAATCTAAGTAAAGAGGAGGATTTCATACCTTGGAGATTCGCAGAATCCATCACAGCAGATCAAAGGATGAGAAGAAGATGAACAGTTTCAGAATGTTGGAGAAGATGAGAGGGTTACTCCTCTCTTTCTGGTAGGTTTTGGTTACGTATTCTTGACTGTTAGAATGCCTAATGGGGAGGCTATTCTTATAACCTACCAGCAGAGAGTAGGGACCTCTCAATGGGTTAATATTAGAAATGACCCATCCCATCATAGGGTCATTCTTTAGTAAATACCCAACAACTATTTTATCAATTGGTTACGTAATTAGGAATTAATATTATAACTGATATATTAATAATTTAATTATAATTTAATAACTAATTAATGCTAATCCACTGTTATACATATTAAAATTTAACATTCTCCCACTTGGATAGCATTAATCAATTATTAAAGAGAAATACCAGTTACGATCAAAGCACACGTTAACCAGCAGTATAAGAAATACAAGCTTTAACAATGCAGAAATAGTATCCGATAGGGAAGTAAATCATACATGCTAAAGACTCATATTTCACATAAAGAT
Source organism: Sophora flavescens (assembly GCA_030762895.1). Classification (NCBI taxonomy): domain Eukaryota; kingdom Viridiplantae; phylum Streptophyta; class Magnoliopsida; order Fabales; family Fabaceae; genus Sophora; species Sophora flavescens. The sequence goes on from CM061062.1 coordinate 287,295,267, forward strand.
TGATGAATATAAAATTGCATATAATTAATAAAGAGAAATATGCAATTCAAAAGATGGTCCAAGCATCTTAAAATGCTATAAGAGATATGAAACCAAGAATGACGTCAATTTACATATCTCATAAAAACGATAATGGGCAAATAATGGTTTCAGACTCCCACTAATCCAATACATCAAAAAACTTAACTAAGCCCATATGAATTACATGATTCCGGAATATTCCAACAGTTAAGCCTTTGGTTAGTGGATCAGCAAGCATGTTTCCTGTATCTATATGCTCAATACGAGTCTGAAACTCCTGAATCTTCTCTCTAACGAACAAATATTTCACATCAAAATGCTTAGTGCGAGAAGAGCTTCTATTGTTACGAGAGAAGTTCACAAAGCAGCATATTGTCATAATATATCACAAGTGGCCTAGATATGCTTTCAACAATGTGAAAGACATAAATAAAATTTTTCAGCCAAATGGCTTGACAAGTATCATCATAGCAAGAAACATACTCTGCTTCCATTGTATAAGTATCTGTAATCGTCTTTTTTACTCTTTTAAAAGAAATAGCTCCTCCTGCCATCATAAAGATAAAGCCGAGTAGATTTTCGGTCGTCGGGGCAACTCGCGAAATCGAATCGTGAGTAACCAAGTGACCTGAAGTTGATCGGACTTCTTATAGGTCAACATATAATCTTTGGTTCCCCGTAAATATCTCATGACCTTTTTACGGCTTTCCAATGACCCAAAACCTGGGTTGCTCAAGTATCTCCCTAAAGCATTTACAGAAAAAAGCAATGTCGGGACGAGTACAAACTTGAGCATACATTAAACTCGCCAACAATGGAAGCATATGGGACCTTTTTCATTTCATTTATTTCTACATCATTTTGAGGACATTGAGATTTAGAGAATTTTTCTTCACCCTTTTGAACAGGTGCAGCACATGGGGAGCAAGAATGCATGTTAAACCTTTTGAGGACCTTTTCAATATATCCTTTTTGAGACAATCCAAGAACACCACGTGACCTATCACGATAAATCTGGATGCCTAAAACAACGTAAAGCATCACCAAGGTCTTTCATATCAAAGTGGCTGCTCAACATGAGTTTTGTCTCAGTCAGGATTTTAACACAACTGCTAGCAAGAAGTATATCATCAACATATAGAACGAGAATGATGAATCCACCCTCACAAGTCTTCAAGTAAACGCACTGATCTGAGGCATTTTCTTTGAAGCCAAGAGAAGTGACAACCTGATCAAACTTCAAATACCATTGTATGGAGGCCTGTTTCAGTCCATAAATAGACTTATTCAGCTTGCAAACCAAGTGCTCTTTGCCTGTTTCAGTAAAACCTTCAGGCTGAACCATGTAAACATCTTCAGTAAGGTCTCCATTCAGAAATGCTGTCTTCACATCCATCTAGTGAAGTTCTAGATCAAAATGAGCTACCAAAGCCATGACTGGCTTTCACATTGTTGAAAGCATATCTAGGCCACTTGTGATATATTGTGACAATACTGCTGCTGTGAACTTCTCTCGTAACAATAGAAGCTCTTCTCTTTGGTTATAGCCTTTAGCTACTAATCTGGCTTTGTACCTTTCAACTTTACCATCTGGAGTACGTTTGGTTTTGAAAACCCATTTGCATCCAACAGGTTTACAACCTATTGGCAATTCCTCCAGACTCCAAACACCATTATGAGACATAGAAGACAACTCATCATGCATAGCATTCAGCCAATCAGAAGCATGAGAGTTAGAAATTGCCTCCTCAAAGGTAATAGGATCATCATCGTCATTGAGGTCAAACTCATGTTCCTGAAGATATAAAACATAATCATCTGGTATGGAAGGTCTGCGCACTCTTTGAGAACGTCTCAGTGGAATTTCATCAACAATAAGATCATGTTCTTGTTCATCTACAAGCGGTGCTGCCACACCATCTTTATGTTGAAGATTCTGATCAACATCATCAGCTGGAATCAAAACTTCTGTAGGAAAAGGAACAGCTGGTATAGGAACAATGGTGCGATCTTCTTTAAGAATAACTGGTCGTGGTATATCACTCCCACTATCCAAGTCATCCTCAAAGAAAACCGCTCGATCAAATTCGACGACTCGCATAGAATGAGATGGACAATAGAATCTGCTACCTCTGGAACCCACACAATAGCCAATAAAGAAGCCACTAACAGTCTTAAGATCAAGCTTCTTAGACTGAGGATTATAAGGTCTAACTTCTGCCTTACAACCCCATACATGAAAATGTTTCAAACTCGGCTTCTTTCCACTCATGAGCTCATATGGAGTTTTTGGTACAGACTTGCTTTGGGCACTTGATTTAGAATGTAGACAGCAGTTTTTAAGGCATCTCCCCAAAGAAAGTCTGGCAATGATGAATGGCTCAACATACATCTTACCATCTCCATAAGTGTGCGGTTACGCCTCTCTGCAACTCCATTTTGCTCAGGAGTACCAGGCATAGTGTATTGAGCTTCAATACCGCATTCCTCAAGAAATCTTGCAAAAGGTCCTGGGTTTCTACCCGTCTCATTATATCTACCATAGAATTCTCCACCTCTGTCAGATCTTACACATTTTATTTTCCTACCTGTTTTCAACTCAACAGCAGCCTTAAAGGATTTGAAAGCATCTAGAGAACTAGACTTTTCTTGCAGAAGATCTATCCATCCATATCTCGAGAAATCATCTATAAAGGTAATAAAATACCCATATCCACCCATGGCAGTGGGTGTAATAGGTCCACACAGGTCGGTGTGAATCAAGTGTAACACATCGTCACACCTATTTGCTGCTTTATTCCTAACCTTGGCAGTAAATTTGCCCTTGATGCAATCAACACATGTATCAAAATCGGAGAAGTCTAGATCATGGAGAATACCTTCCTTGACTAGCCTCTCAATACGGGGCCTAGAAATATGCCCCAAACGTCGATGCCATAACATAGAAGATTGTTCATTAATCCTACTGCGTTTGTTTCCAACAGCAGAATTAACAGACATGTCATGCAGATCTAACATATAAAGGCCATCACGTAAAACTCATGAACCAACGGAAACAGAATCTGAATAAACAATCAATTTCCCACTACCAAACTTAAAAGTGTAACCACATTTATCCAAAGCAGAAACAGAAATTAAGTTCCTTCTCATAGAAGGTGCATACACAGCATCTCTTAAAAGCAAATTATGTCCAGAAGGCAAAAGTAAAGAAACAATCCCAATGTCAATAACAGAAACTCCAGCTCCATCTCCCATTATAATCTTGGACTCAGCATCACTTGGTTTCCTCAGGCTTGTGAACCCCTGCAAGGAATTCACAACATGAATGGTTGCACCTGAATCTAACCACCAAGTATTTGGAGGAACATCAATGACATTGGATTCAAAGCATGTTAAAGCCAGGAATATACCTTGCTTCTCTTGTTTCTTTTTCAAGAAATAGCAATCCTCTACCTTGTGGCCATACTTCTTACAATATTTGCGTTACCCTTGAAGAATCCTTTCTTAACCTGAAGATTGTGTTTTGCATTTTTCTTCTTTCACTTTTGATCTTTCTTCTCAAACCTTGAGACTTACTTAGAAGTTTGATTTGGATCGAGATGCAGCAAAATGAGCACTTGTGAGATTTACCCTTTCTAATGGAATCTTCTTCTTGTGTAACAATGGCAATCATCTCATCCACTTTGTCCATTCAACTTTCCGAGTATTGTAAGAGGTCTTCATTACATCGAATTGTGAAGGAAGAGATTCAAGAACCCGGTAGATTAAAGTGCTTTCACCAATTTCCACTTTAAGAGATCTCGGTTTGTTGTAATAGTGCATCGCCTTCATGATATGCTCACGCACACCACTCGACCCCATCATATTTGGTCTTGTCAAACAAGGAAAGATATTGACTTTTCTCGAGCCTTCTCAAAAGTCATAAATTTCTCCCCAACAGACTTTCCGATATTCTTTAGCATTATTGGTCTCTCGTGATACTCTGCCCGATGGATTTCTCCATAGTGTACTTCATCACTTTCGTGCACACTCTATTAGAGTGTTCCCATTTCTCATAAGCAATCTTCTCTGCCGCAGTAGATTCATCAAGTGAGAGCTGCTGGCTTGTCTTCCCTTAAGGCTAGATCCAAGTCAGCAATAGTTAAGTAGAGATCTAGAGACTCTTTCCAGTCCTCATAGTTTGTCCCATTCGAGTTTTGACAGAATTTGGGAAGGAGGCTGATATAAAACAGAGAATAGGAATCATTAAGAGTTGAAGGCAATATGATTCCATATATATATATATATATATATATATATATATATATATATTATTATATATATATATATATATATATATATATATATATATATGTTCAGCCAATCTTGCCCATAATACAAATTTCTTATTCATTATAATTCCGCCTAAGGGTCCCGAATCATAATAAATAAGAAATACGATAAGAAGAATAATACAATGTACTTGAACTTACATCACCAAAATTTCTAATACCGATAGGGTACTTGAAACCATAATTGACATAAGCTTAAGACAATAGTACAATGTATAATAACGAATTACATTAATAATAATACACCGATAGGGTATAATTATTATTAATATAATACCATACACATTAGAATAATTAATTGTTTAACAACACAAATTTTGTATAATTATACCCACGATAGGTGAGTTCATAACTATACAAAATATCAATAGTCATGCTACAATTATACATTAGAAAAAATATTTTGTATAACAAATGCAGCATAGAACACACAACTTAATTCACATAAAATATTCGCGAGGCGAGAATAATCTCGCGAGGCGAATATTGTGAAATGTCAGCAAAGTTTGGTCTTCTCGCGGGTACTCGCGAGGCGAGTAAAGTGTTCGCGAGGCGACCCTGAAACCTTTCATTTTCCTAGAACAGTCAGCCTTCGGGGTCGCGAGGCGAGGAGCATGTTCGCGAGGCGACCCGGAGACCTTTCATTTTTCTAGAACAGTCACCCTTCGGGGTCGCGAGGCGAGAAACGTAATCGCGGGGCGACCCAGAGAGGATGACAATTTCACTATTCTGCTGGCTTCCAGATTCGCGAGGCGAGAATAATCTCGCGAGGCGAATCTGGAATTCCAACTGTTGCTGATGCCCAGAATCGCGAGGCGAGAAAAACTCGCGGGGCGATTGAACCAGTTTCACGAAAAAGGGAAACGAAAAACATCGATTTCTCACATTTTATTTAATGAAATCCAACGATTTTCGAGTATGTTACTCGAATAACATGTGAGAAGAAAAGCCCTTAAACAATTTTCGAAATCATTGGCCAGAATCATAGTTTCGAATTTTGAAGAACAAGCATGAAAACGAAAGTTGTTGAAGGAAAACTTACAATTTTCATATTGATATAACATGATATGAAAATCCCTAACAATTTTCAGAACAGCTATAACATGTATCTATCCATGGCTCTGATACCAATTGAAGGAAAACATATAATACTAAATACCATACAGATACAAATCATAGCATGTGATTCATGTTAATCTAAGTAAAGAGGAGGATTTCATACCTTGGAGATTCGCAGAATCCATCACAGCAGATCAAAGGATGAGAAGAAGATGAACAGTTTCAGAATGTTGGAGAAGATGAGAGGGTTACTCCTCTCTTTCTCGGTAGGTTTTGGTTACGTTATTCTTGACCGTTAGAATGCCTAATGGGGAGGCTATTCTTATAACCTACCAGCAGAGAGTAGGGACCTCTCAATGGGTTAATATTAGAAATGACCCATCCCATCATAGGGTCATTCTTTAGTAAATACCCAACAACTATTTTATCAATTGGTTACGTAATTAGGAATTAATATTATAACTGATATATTAATAATTTAATTATAATTTAATAACTAATTAATGCTAATCCACTGTTATACATATTAAAATTTAACAACATGTCTACAATGATAGGAGAGTGGCAAATGCAAGTGTAATGCACAATGTAGATTTTGACTTTATACTAAATCTTCATTTTGATGAACTTATTTTAAATTTGTTTTTGTTTTTTTTGTTTACTATAATAAATATGAAGTATTCTATTTACGATTGTTTGAACGAATTCACTAACTAGAATACTAGATTGATGTAATGATGTTGATTGAAGAAGAAGGTGCCTTTGTGTTGTGACAAGGTACGTTATTAGGCATTGGTAGGTATTTATGGAATTATGATTGGTAGTACCGGATACAGACACAATCTAGATGACACTTGCAAAACATGTACATGATTCTAATCCACCAAGTAAAAGCTAAAAGTTGTACCTCATCTCAATGATGCATTAGAATGAGAGGCAAAGTGCTCCAACCCATCATGTAACTAACTACTTTTAATCCCATCTATTCAAAACTTTATTTAGTTTAATGTCTATACTTTGGATAGAGTAATGTGTATTAGTGCCAAAAGTATAGAAATCTCATTGTTGCTCCTACGAGAGATTTGGTTAAAGCACTATACAAATGACACTTTTCTCTTTTCTTTCTTTTTTTTGGAATAACAGTAGTCAATTCCGGTTTTGTCTAGCATGAAGCACTTCATTAAGTGCTACACTGATGAACCATGATTATTATTAACAATTCCTTACAAGGTTATTGTTTATACCATTGGTTGTTTGTTTTCCTAATCGTGTTTGTTTGTTTTCCTTATCGTTTTATCAGAAAATGGATCCGAGTAAATGTTTTGAGACTGTCATCCATTTGGACCAGGTACAGTATCTCATCAAGTGAAGAATAACGACCGAAGAAAAATTAAGATGATTAAGGTATAAACTAATCATTACTAAATTGTTTGTGTGTATTTGCTGGATTTAATTTCAATTCCGCGATCATTCTATCGTCATTGGGGAAAAGGAATACCACATGAAGTGACTATTGAAGACCTATGCGGAAATATGTTCAATGGGATGATAGTAATCCATGAGGATCGTCCATATTTTGCAAATGGACACACAGGGGTATCGGGGAGTTGTATTTCTTTGTCAACTGGTGCATTGGCAAAGTTTAAGTATCTTGGGGGTTCTCGCTTCTACATGTTCATCCCAATGGACGATTGATGAACTGAAGAAGATGAACTGAAGAAGATGAACGGGTTCTCGCTTCTATAGGTCGTTTTGATGTTTTCTTAGGCATTAGTAGTAGTTTAAAACTTAAGTTAATTAATCTATGTGCGTGCTTTAAGTTTTTACATGTTTAACTTTTTAACTTTGTAAGTACATTATTATGGATTGTTACTATATACATTATTATGGATCGTTAGTACATTAGTACATGTTTAATTAATCTATGGTGTTTTGGATCGTTAGTACATTATTATATTTATGTATTCTATTCATCCAAAAAAAATATTGATGTACTCGATTTATATCAGAAATTAAAAATCAATGGTGTTATTTTTTTAAAAACAAAATTCAGTCGCTAGGCTTAAGTTATAGGAAAAAATTTATTTTATGAATAGCGACTGAAACAATGGTCGCTAATTTGGTTGAGGTAACCAACAACAGTGACCGAATCAGTGACCGAATTCGGTTACCCTGATCATTCGACCAAATCACCGGCGACCGAAATATCACTAGTGCAAAATATACTTTAAACATTGGGGTTTTAACATCGGTTTTAAAAAAACCGATGTGAAAAATGAGGCGGTGACATTTTTGAAATTAAATTGAAAATTTTTAACATCGGTTTTATATTAAACCGATGTTATAAAGGTTTTAACATCGGTTTCTAAAAACCCGATGTTGAAAATTGAACAAAAAATTAAAAAAAATTAAAAATGCATAATTTAACACATCAGTTTTGTAATAACCGATGTGGAAATATGTATGTTTTAACATCGATTTTTTAAAAACCGGTGTGGAAAAACGAATAAAAAAATTAAGGAAATAAATAATATAACTTTTAATATCGGTTTTCAAATAACCGATGTTTAAAACCTTATAACATCGGTTTTTTTTAACCGATATGTATTGTTATCTGTCATTTTTAATTCCCTCTTCCTCCTTTTCATTTTCGCGCTGCTATATAAGAGACGTTTTCATCTGCATGCCTGTGAGCTCACTCTCCCTCCTTTTCGTTTTGATTTCTTTGAATATTTGCGCCAGTTCTTTGATTTCACTCATCACTGCCACCATCCACTCCTCGAAAGGGTTCTTCAACCCTTACACCAACAGCGGCGGGGAAAGGGTTATGTGGTGCGGCTTCAGGGTCACCCTCGTCTCTCCTCCAAAGGTAAACCCTTTTCTTCAAATTTTTTTTTATAGATTTGTAGAATTATATCATCGCTAGTGTTGGGACTTCTCATATGATCTTTGAGGAGAATAAGTTCACTGTGATAGCAATCAATTCATGACTTCTGTTTGACATGGAATCGGTGATTAATTCCTTAGAGACTTGTTTGTTGTGCATTGCTTTAAAGACCTGATTATCAGCTGGTCTCCCTGAAATTAAAGAGGGGAAAAAGAAGCTGTTACTAAAGCAATGCTCTCATTTCATTTATCAGTTTATGTTTACTGGGTGTCCATGTGCCTCCCATTTATTAGTTTATGTTTGAAATATATGGTCAGCAATGGGTCATTTCATAAACAAAGCCAAAACTTAAACACCGAGAATCTTGCAGCTTTGCAAGATTGAGAAAATTTAAATTCTTAAATGCAATTTCCTGATTTTCTATGTTGTTAAAGTTGTCCATGAAATGTGGGCATGGTGCACCTAAAACTTTCTCTTCCATGAATTGAAAATACAAAAGGCAATGATATTCAATTAAACACTTCATACCAAATGTCAGATTAGAAGCTTACTCTGTTGGAATGTTATATTGAGGGTATATTTTGTTAAGAAACTTTGCTAGCTCTGGAACACTAGTATTGTGACCACAACATATGTATCGACCTGAAGCAGATTCTCTCTCTGCCACAAATATATGTGCTAGAACAATATCCTCCACATGAGTGATGGATATTGATCCTGACACCAATTGCATATCTTTCAAATGGTTTAGAAGGGAATCATTGCCTGTAAGGTATCAAATTGTCATTGAAACATTAATGAGTCAAGTAATATTGTGCTTCTAAGCATTTGACAAGGGTAATAGTGCATAAACCAGTGGATTAGACAGTTTTTGAACCTGTTATCAGGGAAGTGGCAATGCCAATACTTGTTGGGATGTCTGGAGTGAGAGAGGGACCAGCTGTCAGAGTAGGTATTAGAGTTATGAGATCAATGTGATTTTCTTCAGTAAATTCCAATAACTGATGAAGTGATGTTTACTATTTCTGCGTCTGGCGCCATTTATATGATCTGCTCCTCTTATGTCTCTTTCAAATTCAAAATGTTTTGGGACTTCTTCCTTTAGAAAACATCTCGCTGTCTATGAAATTGTATATTTTCGTTGAATACATATGCTTCTGATCATCTTTTTTGTGTTGGACAATCTTGTTGGAGTCAATGTTGCATTGCTAGCTAAACAAGGTTGTAGGATCATGTCTAATCCGGATTCTACTCTGTCTAAGTGCTTGAGAGCTAGATACTTTCCTAGAGGGGGTTTTCTTAAAGCAAAAGTGGGTTATTTGCCGAAGCAGATTCATTTGGCTTGGAGAATACTACATTCTAGCCTTCCTGTTAAGCAAAATTTATTTTCTAGAGGTGTGAATTGTTCCCCTTTTGCCCCAGGTGCATGAATGTTAGTGAGGATATTGATCATGTTTTCAAATTTTGTGATTGGGCTAGGAGAATTGGTTTACTTCTCCCTTGGGTGTTAAATTTGATCAGCCTTCTTTGGATGGAGAATCTTTTATTACTTGGTTGTAAAAATACATTGTGGAAGCCCCTGTTGACATAGTGGAGTTAACCATTTCCATTTGCTATGGAATTTGGCTTGAAAGAAATAAACGGTGCTTTGACAATGTGGATGTTCTCCACTTCTCCCTGAACATGTTGTGACAAAGGCATGCAATTGCTTGGCTGAATATAAATTGGTGATTAATTCCCTCCCTGGACATAATGAATCGGGTTTTGGTAAATGATATATCAGATTAATTATCTTTATTTGATTTTGTGAGTTGGGTTGATTAATCCCTGTGAAGGAGAAAAGCCTTATGGGTTTCTAAGCTTAAATATATCAGATTTACAAGTATTGGAATATTGAGACAATTTACTTAAGCTATCCATTTCTTTTCTTTTCTTTTCTTTTTTCTTTATTTCTTTTTTCTGCTTTAAGGAATATTGGTTTGGATTTTCTACTGTAAGCTTAGCTATTTCTTATATGTATGTGTGTGATTTATCTCTGTCAATGTTCTTCTGTATTTATGCTCCTATATTGATCAAGCTACATAATTGTTGTTGTGAACTTGTTATTCTGGTCTTGTTATGAAAATATTCACAAAGTGCTTTTCTTTCTGTATAGGTACACTTGCTGTTATTATTCATTACGGTTTCCGGCTGAGTGTTCTTCCCACACCCGGTAAGCTTTCTCCTCTCCATTTTTCTCGTTTGGTTTTTGTTTGCATTGTACTTGGGGATTTGAGTGTTTTATTATTTTTCTTAATGTTAATTATTTAGTAAAGCCTTAGTTTCCCGTTTGAGATGCAATACAAATGAGCACACGTGTACGTGCTTAATGTACCACTCATTGTGTTGGATCTTGAATTGTCCAAAGTTGGACAGTTTGGGAAAAAACTTTTTCTTAATTCAGTTAAAATAGTTATTCATTGATTCTAATGTTATATACTTGATGAAAGTTCGGATTGATACATTTCCTTTCGTTCTCCGGGTGCATACTTTATCGTGGTGGATGTCATCGCGTTCAAGTAGTGTACGTCGGAGACCGAAGGGAAATGCTGCCGAAATTTTGTCGAGTATGAGCACGAGAGTTAAGGACTAACTGTTAACCAAAAGTTGAAAAAGTTTCTTCTCGAATGGGATAGGGCCATACCCTGTCATAAGAAGTGGTTGATGAATATGTTGGACTAAGTACGAAGTTATTGGTTTAGTCATGGATCGCGGTTGGATGAATGCTAGACGGACAAGTGATGAGTATGAGAATGGAGTGGAAGATTTTCTACAGTTTGCAAAAACAAATGCTCCTGATAGTGGTAATGGAAGGTTTTATTGTCCTTGTGTTAACTGTTTGAATGAGAGACGACTAGAAGCTGAGGAGATACGTGATCATCTTATTTGTGAGGGGATTTGCAAGAGTTATACAACATGGATATGTCATGGTGAATCGTTAGACAGGCCGAGGGTGTCGGATAGAGAGGAAGTTGATGACGTGGAAATGGACGATGGACTAGAGGACATGATCCGTGATGTTGGGCAAGAGTCTTTTCGGCGCGCACATGTGTATGATACTTTGTGTAGTGATGCAGAAGTGGCTTTGTATCCGGGGTGCACTAATTTAACACGGTTGTCAGCGGTGTTAAGATTGTTCAATGTGAAGGCGAGAAATGGGTGGAGCGATAAAAGCTTTACCGAATTGCTTGAGTTGTTGAAAGACATGCTTCCAGAAGGCAACACATTGCCATCTCGAAACTATGAGGCGAAGAAGATATTGTGTCCGATGGGTATGGAGTATAAGAAAATACACGCTTGCCCCAATGATTGGATATTGTACAGGAAAGAGTTTGAAGAGATGCACGAGTGCCCCAGGTGTGGGGTATCACGCGACAAAGTGAAGGATGGTGATTCTAGTTGTGATGTGGTCACCAAAGGTCCTCCTGCGAAGGTGTTATGGTATCTTCCCGTGATTCCGCGGTTCAAGCGATTGTTTGCTAATGTAAATGACGCAAAGAACATTAGATGGCATGCAGATGAGAGGAAGTGTGATGGACAGCTTCGACATCTGACCGATTCTTTGTAATGGAAGAGAAATGATAGTTTGTTTTCGGATTTCGGCAATGAGCCCAGAAACCTCAGGCTTGGACTTGCTACCGATGGAATGAATCCATATGGAAACTTAATTAGTATTCATAGTTCATGGCCTGTTCTCTTGGTAATTTACAACCTGTCTCCTTGGTTGTGCATAAAGCGCAAATACATTATGTTAAGTATGATGATTTCGGGTCCTAAATAGCCAGGAAATGATATTGATGTTTATCTGAGTCCCTTGATTGAAGACTTGAGAATGTTGTGGGATGAAGGCGTTGATGTGATCGACGGGTATTGCTGTGAGACATTCAGATTGCGTGCCATGTTATTTTGCACCATCAATGACTTTCCAGCATACGGGAACCTGTGTGGGTATAGTGTTAAGGGGCATAAAGCATGTCCAATATGTGAAGAAGGCACATGTTACCATCAACTGCAACATGGAAGGAAGACAGTTTACCTTGGGCATCGGAGATTTCTCCGACGTAATCATCCTTATCGTAGATTGAGAAAAGCTTTCAATCGACTTCCGGAGAATGAAATTGCTCCGGTGGCCTTGACTGGAGAGCAAGTTTATGAAAGGGTGAACAACACTAATGTTATCTATGGGAAGACCCAGAAGAAGACTACCGAGAAGAAAATATGGAAGAAGAGGTCGATCTTCTTTGATCTTCCATATTAGTGCAAGCTTGATGTAAGACATTGTATTGATGTGATGCATGTGGAGAAAAATGTGTGTGACAGTTTAATCGAAACGCTTCTTAACATTCAAGGCAAGACAAAGGATGGTGTGAAGGCTCGTCTAGATCTAGTTGCGATGGGTATACGAGAGCAGTTAGCTCCACTTAAAGTGGGGGATAAGAAGACTTATTTGTCCCCAGCATGTCATACTTTATCAAAAAAAGAGAAAAGAAGTTTCTGTGAATGTCTACGGGGAGTCAAAGTGCCACAAGGTTACTCTTCAAATATCAAAAGACTTGTCTCAATGAAAGATCTCAAATTAGTTGGCTTAAAGTCTCATGATTGTCATGTCTTGATGCAACAACTACTACCGGTGGCCATTCGTGACATATTGCCTAAAAAAGTCAGACATGCCATTACTAGGTTTTGCTTATTCTTCAATGCTATATGTAGCAAGGTCATTGACACTAAAAAGTTGGATGACTTGGAAAACGAGGCAGGCATTATCTTGTGTCAATTGGAGATGTATTTTCTACCTTCATTTTTTGATATCATGGTTCATTTGATTGTTCATCTAGTGAGGGAGATTAGATTGTGCGGCTCCGTTTATTTAAGGTGGATGTACCCGGTTGAGCGATACATGAAGATCTTGAAAGGATATATGAAGAATCCACACTGTCCCGAAGCATCTATTGTTGAAAGGTATGTTGCAGAAGAAGCTATTGAGTTTTGTACATACTACATGTCAGAAGCGGAACCTGTAAGGCTTCCGAAGTCTCATCACGAAGGAAGATATGATGGTAAGGGTACACGAGGTATCACTGTTAAGAGCATGGATCGGGAGGAAGTGCTTCAAGCACATTTGTATATATTGAATAACACTGATGAGGTTGAACCATACTTATGTGAGCACAAAAACATCATCAATGAAACTTACCCTAGAATGAATGAAAAATTGTGTTTGAACAAGCATAACAAGACTTTCTTGAACTGGTTTAAAGAAAAAATTGCAAAGGATGGTATTGCTTCTGATACATTAAAATGGCTAGCACAGGGGCCTAACTTTGATGTCATATGCTGGAGTGGGTACGATATCAATAAGTTTTCCTTCTATACAAAGTCCCAGGATGACAAAAGTACTATGCAAAACAATGGGGTTATGGTCGTCGCTGAGTCCATGCATTTCTCTAGTTCGAAAGATAAAAACCCTGTTATGGCATCCGTTTCATACTTTGGAATCATTGAAGATATATGGGAGGTTGATTACACGAAGTTTAGAGTACCTGTTTTTAAATGTAATGTGGGTCGACAGTAACAATGGTGTGCAAACCGATGAGTTAGGATTCAAATTGGTGGACCTTAATAAGGTAGGTAATATAGAGGAGCCTTTCATCATGACATCCCAAGCAAAACAAGTGTTTTATATCCGTGATCCTTCTAACAAAAGGTGGTCAGTGGTTCTCCAGGGAAAAAACATGTATAATGGTAGTGGGGGAAATCAAGATTCAACTCTTGATATTTCTGATACTCCTTCTTTCTCAACACGAGTGCCTAATTTCAATGAGGAAAATGAAGTGGATGATGTACATGCTACTCGTAATGATCACCAAGAAGGGTTATGGGAGAACTTTACTAATTGACCACAAAGTAAGTTTAGTTTGAGTTATGTTTAAAGGCATATTATATGTTTACGTTGATATTTATAAGTTATGTTTACGTACGTTGATCGATATTTATAAGTTATGTATGATATTTATCCTGACATACTAACAAGTTTTTTTTTTGTTTAAACAGGTATACATGGCTGATCCTGAGGATATCCCTCCTTCATGCAGTGGGTCGGAGACCTCGTCTACGGGTAGAAAGGGTAGACATGCCACACGAATGAGGAATTTGACTGCCAACCGTGGTTCAAATCAAATGATAAGAATAGACTTTGATAAAAACCTCAATCCTATCGGTCCAATGGCAGAGCAGTTTAACATTTTTGTGGCGACCCTTGATAGGAGCAGGCCTAGTATACTCATTGATAATTGAAAAGATGTACCAGCGGACGTGAATGATCAGATATGGGTGTAGCGACCTAAAAAAAAAGACTGAATCTCCTCTCAGAGAGAAAACATGGAGTCGCCACCAATTTTATTTTGTTTCAAGGAAGTTGGAAAACCTTTTAAGAAAAGCTTTGGGCTTATGTCTAGGGAAGATATTGAGACTTAACCCCACGGCACCCTGGAACATCCATAAATGGTTACCTAAAATTACTTGTGTAAAATATTAGTAACTCCGAAATATTTGTTTTACCTGTTATGAATCTCTTTATTAAAACTAAAATGAGGCTGAACATGGCACGTAAGTCCACAAGGCAACCTCTAAGTCTGAAAGGTTGAACATGACACTTGTCATAGGGCAACCCAAAAAAGGTTGTTTTAATCAAGTGATCATCCTCTATTTTTCATGTAAAATAAATAATTTTTATCTCTTGAAAATGGGACAGAAACGTAGAAGTGAAACTTTTTACCAACTTATTCAGAGAACAGAAGCACAGAGAAATAAGAATGTCAAGAGAAATTTATTGATAATATCAACGAAAGAGCAAAGATTACCAAATGGGTGCAGAATAAGAATGATTTTGTTTACTCCCAGTGGTAAGGTTTCAAGATTTACATTCAATCTTGCTGACCCCTTCAGCTCTTCCTTCTTAACTACTCTAATAACAGGGAAGAGAAAACGGAAACTCAGATCTCTAATCTCTGTTCCTCCCAAAGAAAATGTTAGATAAAAATCTCTCTCTCGTTTTCTCTTTTTTTTGTATCTTTCCTCTCTATCTCCTCTCTGATTTTTTGTTTCCTCTTAAGAAAAAAATGTTCTCCCCACTCTTCTTATCTTTTTCCTTTCCTTTTATAGACGGAGGAGAAGGCTTCTTGCTTCTTCTACATTGACTTCAAGTTCGGTTTGTACGAAACCCGAGGCTTGGGCCATTCTGAGCAGCGGAAAGGAAGTGATTTGATGTGAGGGTTGCACGCTTGAAAAGATAAGGAGATGGGGTGTCTTGTCTGACGGGCATGATGACTTTTTAGGGTTAGGAGTAGGGCTGTTAGGTTAAGACGAGGGAGAAAATGAGGAAAAAAAAAACAAAAAGACCAATGGATAGAGGAGGTGCAAAAAGGGGGTTACGAGCGGCAAGAATAGCGTGTGTCCGGATGGGGCCGGTATGAGTAGCAGGAAGGAGGTGATTTGATGTGAGGGTTGTACGCTTGAAAAGAGAAAGAGATGGGGGGTTTTGAGCAGAAATAGCGTGTGTCCAGATGGGGCGGCGTGAGTAACAGAAAGGAGGTGATTTATCCTGAAGGTTGCGTGTTTGAAAAGAGAAGGAGATGGGGGGTTTGTCTGATGTGTATGATGGCTTTTTAGGGTTAGGAGTAGCGTTGCCAGGTTAAAACGAGGGAGGAGGTAAGGAAGAAGAAGGACCAATGGGTAGAGGAGGAAAAGAGGTCTTACCTGGTATGTAAAGTGGGTAGGAGGCGTAACTCAGTTTCCTTTCCTTTTTGTTGATTGTCTTTTTCTCCTTGTTTTCTTCGTCCTTTCTTCCTTATCTTCTCCTTCTTCTTTCTTTATTCTTTAGCCTTCAGCCTGAAAATAAAATTGCAGTGGACGGAATCTCTTCGTCCCAACAGGAACTTAGATATGCAAAAGTAGATATACACTGGACGGACCTCCTCGTCCAACAGAAATTAAAATAATTGAAGTGGACGGAACCTTCTCATCCAACAGAAATAAAAGGGACCGGACTGGACGGGACCACCTCGTCCACCAGCAAGTGTAATGACTGGACGGGACCACCCCATCCACTCAGCAGTGCGGTGGATCGGACGGGCCAACAAAGAAGTGCAAAGCAATGGACGGGACCACCCCATCCATCAGCAAGTGCAAAGCAATGGACGAGACCACCCCGTCCATCAGCAAGCGCAAAGCAATGGACGGGACCACCCCGTCCATCATCAGCAAGAGCAAAGCAATGGACGGGACCACCCCGTCCATCAGCAAGTGCAAAGCAATGGACGGGACCACCCTGTCCATCACCAAGTGCAAAGCAATGAACGGGATTACCCCGTCCAACAGCAAATGCAGTGGACTGGACGGGGCCACCCCGTCCATTTGGAAAAAGCAGTGTGATGGACGGGACTTCCCCGTCCACAGCAAGTCCCATGTGATGGATGGGAATTCCCCATCCTCAGCAGGTGCAAATGTGATGGACGGGACTTCCCTGTCCAACAGCAAATCCCATGTGATGGACGGGGCCTCCCCGTCCACAGCAAGTACAAATGTGATGGACGGGACTTCCCTGTCTAACTGTAAGTCCCATGTGATGGACGGGGCCTCCCCGTCCACAGCAAGTACAAATGTGATGGACGGGGCTTCCCCGTCTAACAGTAAGTCCCATGTGATGGACGGGACTTCCCCGTCCACAGTAAGTACAAATGTGATGGACGGGACTTCCCCGTCCAATAGCCAGTCCCATGTGATGGACGGGGCTTCCCCGTCCACAGCAAGTACAAATGTGATGGACGAGACTTCCCCATCCAATAGCAAGTACAAATGTGATGGACGAGGCTTCCCCGTCCACAGCAAGTACAAACGTGATGGACGGGGCTTCCTCGTCCAACAGCAAGTCCCATGTGATGGACGGGTCTTCCCCGTCCACAGCAAGTACAAATGTGATGGACGGGGCTTCTCCGTCCAACAGCAAGTACAAATGTGATGAACGGGGCTTCCCCGTCCAACAACAAGCACAAATGCGATGGACGGGACTTCCCCGTCCAACAGTAAGTCCCATATGATGGACGGGACCAACAGCAAATTAGCTATGAGTCCTCTACTTTCTTCATTTTTTCTTTTTATTATTATTAGTCTCCTTGAAGTGTAATGTTATAATAAAAGATGGACAAAAGTAGGTGTTCACAGTTGCCCCTCTTTACTTGTTGCATACAAGAAGACATGATTAGTCGTGACTTCTCATGTATTGTAGTAATGAACAAGTAAAGAAAATGAACACATATTTTGTCCGAAAAGCATGAGGAGCTCAGAAGAAAACCTTACAGTTTGTAAATGAAATTGCAGTGAGTCTCAGAGCTCGAAAGTAAAGATGCAGTGGACGGAACCTTCTCGTCTAACAGGAAAGTAAATATGCAGCGAGCCTCAGAGCTCGAAAATAAACTTGCAATGAGCCTCAGAGCTCGAGAATAAAACGTGCAGTGAGCCTCAGAGCTCGAAAATAAACTTGCAATGAGCCTCATAGCTCGAGAATAAACTTGCAGCGAGCCTCAGAGCTCGAAAATAAAATTGCAGTGAACCTCAGAGCTCAAAAATAAACTTGCAGTGAGCCTCAGAGCTCGAGATTAAAGAAATACGATGAGCCTCAGAGCTCGAAAGTAAACTTGCAGTGAGCCTCAGAGCTCGAAAAAATAAAAATAAAAAATAAAATTGCAGTGAGCCTCAGAGCTCGAAAATAAACTTGTTGTGAGCCTCAGATCTCGAGAATAAAAATGCAGTGAGCCTCAGAGCTCGAAAACCAACATGCAGTGGATGGAAACTCTTCGTCCAACAGAAAATTAAATGCAATGGACGGAACCTCCTCGTCCAACAGAAAATAAACATACAATGGACGGAACCTCCTTGTCCAACAGAAAGTAAACATGCAATGAGCCTTAGAGCTCGAAAATAAAGGTGTGGTGAGCCTCAGAGCTCGAAAATAAACTATCAGTGACCTGAAACAAATGAGAATCCCTTCCTTTTGAGGACAACGGAACCAATTGCTCCCTGAAAATACTTCGACCAACCAAGCCCTTGTTCACCGGCCACTCTGGGATGAGGAATCACTCATTCTTTTGACAATGTTGGTCACCCAAGAATCGGATAAACTCTGGATGTTATGTTTTTTCTCTCAAGCTTATTTGCATCATTCTTTTGTCGTCCAGTGCATGCTACCTCTTCCACTGAATCTGAAGTATTGAGCCCTCTTGGTTTAAACTATTTATTGGTGCTACCATTAGATTTATCAAATCATACCATCAAACTTATATTTAATTTTATTGAGACATGAGAGTGAACACGATAGGGGAGTGTGGAAGAAAACTTCTTGCCTTAATATGAGAATTTAGGTTGCTAAGAGACAATAACAATGAGACCAAAGTTACAAAAGGGATTGATTTTCTGCAATAACAATGAGAACTAAGATAAGCAAAGGAAATTACTAAAATCACATAAAATTTGCCCCAGTGTTGGTCCTTTAATTTTCATTTAATTGATTCCCCTCAGCCTTTTGATGACACAGATCTTGGCTTCTGTTTGTGAATCTTCAAACACACCTTATTCGATCATTCCTTAACAATTTTACCCCAGTATACTCAGTTGGACAAAATTGCCCCAGTATGGTGAGTGCTTGCAGAGATGTTGGACCACATCCTTCTCCTAGGCTGCATTTGCCCTAACTTTTGCCTAGGTTGCCCTTTCGGGTTTTCAACCTAGCGGGCCTTGCCCTAACTTTTGCCTAGGCTGCCCTTTCGGGTTTTCAACCTAGCGGGCCTTTTCTTTTCTTTTGATTTCATTGTTCTTTTGCCCTAACTTTTGCTTAGGCTGCCCTTTTGGGTTTTCAACCTAGCGGGCCTTCAAGCATAGAAAATTTTCACAGCGTCAGAGTTTACTGGCCTCGGTAACTCTTCTCCATCCATGTTTTGCAGAATCAAAGCTCCTCCTGAGAATGCTTGTTTGACAATATAAGAACCTTCATAATTTGGTGCCCATTTTCCTCGGGCATCCTCCTGAATAGGGAGGATTTTCTTTAAAACCAGGTCTCCCACGCAGAATTCTCTAGGACGAACCTTTTTATTGAAAGCTTTTGTCATTCTGCTTTGATACAATTGCCCGTGATTGATAGCTGCCGGTCTTTTCTCTTCTATCATGTTCAATTGCTCATATCGAGTTTTCACCCACTCAGATTCTTCTAAATCTGCTTCCATCAAGACTCTTAGCGAATGGATTTCTACTTCGATAGGTGAGACTGTCTCTATCCCGTACACCAGAGAGAAAGGGGTTGCCCCAGTGCTTGATCGTATATTAGTCCGATAAGCATGTAGAGCATATGTCAGCATTTCGTGCTAGTCCTTATAGTTTATAACCATCTTGGCAACGATCTTTTTGACATTTTTGTTTGATGCTTCAACTGCACCATTCATTTGAGGCCTGTAAGGAGCCGAATTGTGGTGTTTGACTTTGAAACCATCGCAAAACCTTCGAATCTCGGTACCATTAAGATTAGCAGCATTATCTGTGATTATCCTCTCTGGGATCCCATATCTACAGACGATGTCCTTCTTGAGGAATTTGAGAAACACTCTTTGAGTTATGCTGGCATATGAAGCAGCTTCTACCCATTTAGTGAAATAGTCTATTGCCACCAAAATGAAACGATGACCATTGGAAGCCTTGGGATTAATGGGACCGAATACATATATTCCCCACATCAAAAAAGGCCATGGGGATGCTAAACTGTGCAGTGGAAATGCAGGTGCATTAACCCGGTCTGCATACATCTGACATTTTTGGCATTTATGAACATGCTCCATACAATCTGACTCTATAGTAGACCAATAATAACCACTTCTCAAGATTTTCCTAGCCATCATGTGACCATTGGCATGAGTCCCACAAATTCCTTCATGAACTTCGATCATGATCAATTTAGCTTCGCGGGCATCCACACATCTGAGTAGGGTACCATCATATCCTCTTTTATACAGGACTTCCTTGCTTAAGAAAAAGGCCATAGCCAGTCTTCGGATGGTCTTTCTATTTACTTCGCTAGCCTCTACCGGGTATTCCTTGTTCTGAATATATTGCTTGATATCATGATACCAAGGCTTACCATCAGGTTCCCCTTCCACATGAGCATAGTATGCCGGTTGATCTTGCACTCCAACTTGGATGGGTTGGACATTGGTATGGATATCCATCTTGGTCATGGCAGCTAGTGTGGCTAAAGCATCAGCAAACTGATTCTTGTCTCGACTTAAATGCGAGAAAGTAATCTCGTCGAACTTTGCAATCAACTGAGTTAAGTATTTCTGGTACGGAATCAACTTGAATCCTTGGTCTGCCATTCACCATTGACTTGGTAAATGATTAAAGCTGAATCCGCGAAGACTTTCAACTGCTTTATACCCAGTTCAAGTGCCATTTGGATTCCACCAGCACATGCCTCATATTCTGCAATATTATTTGTACATTCGAATTTCAGTTTTACGGCCATCGGGTATTGCTTGCCATTTGGTGAGATAACCACTGCCCCTATACCGCTGCCATACATGTTGACTGCTCCATCAAAATACATTTTCAACACATCTTCCCGTTCCTCATCTTCCTCGAGGGACATTATCTCTCCATCTGGGAACTCGGAATTGACAGGCCACCCATCCTCAAGAGGATTCTTTGCTAAATGGTCAGCAATCACACTTCCTTTGATGGACTTTTGAGTCACATATTTGATGTCAAATTCTGACAATATCACTTGCCACTTCGAAACCCTTAAGGAGATATGGGGACTTTCGAAGATATACTTCAAAGGATCCATTCGAGAAATTAACGAAGTGGTGTGATATAACATGTATTGTCTGAGTCTTCTGGAGGTCCATACTAGTGCACAACAAGTCTTCTCGATTGCCATATAACGAGCCTCACAGGCGTTAAACTTCTTACTCAGATAGTAAATTGCCTGCTCCTTCCTGCCAGATTCATCTTGTTGTCCCAGTAATGCCCCCATTGAGGTTGGCAATATGGCGAGATAGAGTAACAATGGACGACCTTGGGTAGGTGGTACCAACACTGGGGGATTCAGTAGATATGCCTTTATCTTATCAAAGGCTTCTTGACAGTCATCATCCCATTTTCCTGGATTATTCTTCCTGAGGAGTTTGAAGATTGGCTCGCATATGCTAGTCAGATTTGCAATGAAGCGCGCAATATAGTTCAATCTTCCAAGAAAACCCCTTACTTCTCGTTCGCTCTTAGGTGCTGGCATGTCACGTATTGCTTCCACCTTGTTAGGGTCCACCTTTATTCCTTCTCTACTGACAACAAAGCCAAGTAACTTCCCTACGGATGCACCGAAAGTACATTTTGCAGGGTTGAGGCGCAACTTGTACTTTCTTAACAGTTCGAACAACTTTCTCAAAACTGCCACATGGCTTTCTCCTTCCTTGGACTTAGCCACTATATCATCAACATATATCTCTACCTCCTTATGCATCATATCATGGAACAATGCTACCATAGCACGTTGGTAAGTGGCCCACAAATTTTTAATCCAAAAGGCATCACTTTGTAACAAAAAGTTCCCCAAGGAGTGATAAAAGTTGTCTTTTCTTTATCGTCATTGTCCATGAGGATCTGATTGTACCTAGAATACCCGTCCATGAAAGAAAACCTGTGACTTTCGGCTGTACTGTCTACAAGGACATCAATATGAGGTAGGGGAAAATCATCCTTTGGACTGGCTTTATTCAGGTCTCGGTAGTCCACGCACATTCTGACCCTTCCATCCTTCTTTGGTACTGGAACAATATTAGATACCCATTCTGGGTGTCTAGCTACTTCCAGAAAGCCAGCCTCCAACTGCTTGGTCACTTCTTCCTTGATCTTTAGCGACATCTCAGGATGCATTCTCCTTAATTTTTGTTTCTTTGGAGCCACATCTGGGTATAACGGAATTTTATGCGATGTTATCTCAGGATCTAAACCTGGCATATCTCTGTAGGACCATGCAAAAACATCCAGATACTCTTTGAATAATGCAACCATTTCTTCTCACTCTGGGTTATCCACTATTTTCAACTCCTTCTTGTCCTCCTCGGTTCCCATATTGATCACTTCTACAACCTCATCATTCGAGCTCATCCCCTCCTCTGACCGTTTCAACTCTTTCACGAATCCTTCAATGTCTTCTTCTTCCTCATCGGATTCAAGGTCGTATTCATCAGCGGCCGCGAGGGAATCAATAAATGAGTTTTCAAAGTTCCTTTCCCGAGGTAAATCTTTAGTGGGAGAAGTATTCCTGGAAGAAAAATTCAGGAATAGGAGAAGTATAGGCAAGAGTCTTATTTATGACAAAAAAGCTTAGACAAAATAAGTAAATGAAAGAGAGAGAAAAGAAACGATGGAATCAAAAGGAAAACACCAGACAAAGTGTTACATTTTCATTCATGTCTCAAAGAGAGTAAACATCAGTTCATAATTAGTACAATAAGATAATTACTTTATGGAAATAACATCAACAAATGGTTCCGATTGCCAATTATTGAGAACTTCATTGCTAGCAGGGAGATAGATGACATTGTTCTCGTCCAGCTCCTCTTCAAGTGTGCTGATAGTGAAGTGAGGGGAAAATAACTTTACGGGACTGATAACTTCAGCAGCTACTGGGAAAATCTCTGTCAGGAGGGGAAGATACTTTCTCTCGCGCTCTTCTTCTTCCTTGTTCTTAAGGGTCATGAATTTCATCCCTTCTGTCAGGTTGGGCTGATACCCCAATCCGTGCCTTCCTTCTCTCACAGCCGCTTCAATTGGCCGAGAGATCCCTTGCAGCTGAGGCCCTAGGCCTTTTCCTCTCTGATACCCGTTCTTTTCCATGATGCGGACTACTACTTCATTCACATTCTTCATTGGGGGCTCCCTTTTCTTGTTCTCTAACTTCGATACCTCAAAACTACGCAGTGAGTCATCTTCCATCTGCTCTGTACTTTCCACATAAGGTACTGTGGTGGGCTTTGTCAGCATGATTTCCTCTTCACCACAGAAAGTAATAACGGATCAATCTTGGATATACTTCAAACACTGATGCAAAGTCGACGGAACCACTCCTGCTTCATGAATCCAAGGCCTCCCCAGAAGCATGGTGTAAGCTGGTTGGATTTCCATGACCTGAAAGAGGACAGGGAAAGAACTAGGCCCTATTTCAAGGGACAGAGTTATATCTCCTAAGATTCCTCTTACTGTCTCATCAAAGGCTCGCACAATCATTTCTTTTGGTGTCAAATCCGCCACGCTTATATTCAGCTGCTTGAGTGTGGTCATTGGAACCACATTCAACGCCGAACCACCATCCACAAGCACCTTTGCCATCACAAACCCCTTACACTTTAGGGTGATGTGTAAGGCTTTAGTGATACTGCGGGATTTCGAGGCCACTTCATCTTCTGAGAAAGTAATCATGTTGACATGCCTGATTGGGTCCACCATATTTACCACATTTTTCGGAGTGACGTCAGGTTTGACATACGCATCATTCAACACCTTCAATGTTATAATAAAAGACGGACAAAAATGGGTGTTCACAGTGGGAGAGTATTCTGGTATCTATACTTTTACGTCCTGTGTTTGTCTGTATCTACTTTATTTTAATCTTACTAATATCATACAGCAATTCGTTGATTCTTTTGGTCTTAATGTAGCTCACCTTTGACATACCGGATACGATGGTTACTAAGAAGCGTTTGCTAAAGTATGCTGGTGAGCGTTGGAGGGCTTTTAAGGTCGACCTGGGCAGATACTATGTATTCAATCCAACATGTGAAAAGAACCCACTTGAGGTGTACCCGTTTCTTGACCAGGCGACGTGGGATCGCTTTGTTCAGAGCCGACATGATCCCACTTTCAGGTTAACTTATTTGATTTGTCTCTAAATTTATGTAATTGCATTAATTTTATTTACTTATGTAATTTAATTGTCTTCTATTTATAACAGGAGAAGAGGAAAAAGGGGCAGGAAAACCAAAGCAAGAATGTCTACCCTCATGTCATGTCTCGTGGGGGATATAAAAAGCTTGGTCAGATAATGGTGGAAGAGGAAAAGAAAGCACGTCAGGAAGCAACATCTCAGGTGGATCCTAACGCTGAAAATCGTCCAGAGGTTGTCGATCCACCTCCACCCCCACGCCATCGTAAATGGAAGAGGGTCCGACAAAGAAAAACGGGACAATATACATCTGAGGAGGTCCGCCAAGTAGCTGAGAAGATTGTAAGTATAGTTTGAATTGTAATTGTCATTTTAAGATTGTTACCGAATTATAATGTGACCTGATATTTTATATGTGATAGGATGCCTTGGACGAGCAGGTAACCCAAGGAACCTTTGTTCCTAGAGGACGTGATGATATCTTAGCTGCTGTCATCGGTAAACCAGACCACCCGGGTCGTGTCATTGGTGTTGGATGAGGCGTGGGCATTCGCCAATACCATGGTTCATCTTCACACCAATGCCACAGGGATGTTGATGCAGATAGAGCACGGCTAAAACAGGAGATTGCAGCTGAGCTTAGACAGGAGATGGCCGAGCAATTTGCCCAGCAGATGGCAATGTTGACTTCTATGTCCCAGCAGATGACAACCGGTCTCCATCCCTCTGTCCAACCCTCTATCCATGTGAGCACTAAGGGCTCATGTGATCCTCCTCATCAACCTGAAAATGATGATGATGGTGATGATGATGATGACGACCCTGATAGGTGTGAGCTGTATGTTGATGATCATCATGATGCCGCTTAATGGCATTGGGGAGGGCACATAATAACTTAGGTAATACCATACACCGTCGTTTATTACCGGATGATCAGCCGAGGGTCGTTGTTGAGATTATTCGAGATGCTGATGCTCGAGTCCCTGTGCCCACTGAGGAGGTTCAAACAGTGGGTCAGGCCCCCGGTAACTTCATCCTCTGCTCAAGAAGACTGGTCAGCTTTCTTGTTGCATATGAGGTATTCAGTTAGTTGTGTTTTTCTATATTCATAGTTGAAATTATTTATTATTGTTTAAAGATAATGCTTTATTTTTATTCGTTATAGGATGTTGGAAATGATATTCTGCCTAAAAGGTCGGATCCAGGAAGACCAGAGATGTCTGCTCCTGCCAAGGTATTCATTTGACCATTTAATTAATTACGAATGAAATATCTTAATTATCTGTGATTACTAATATATATTGGTCGCGTTGTCGCGCACGCGCCAAAAAGCGAGCGGTTTACAAAAATATGTAGATAGGGAGCGACAACTCGGATATCGTCTCACAAGGACTCTTGGGTTGTTGTTATTAACACAAAATCAGTTTTGGGGGGTTTGGATATGAAATAAAATAAAGAAACAAAACAGAAACAGAGCAATAAAAACAAAGCAGTTTAAGAGATTAACAAATAAACTAAAGACGATTAACCTACTGTTATCGGTTTCCCACTATCATTGGTTCATGTAAATTCCATGCCATAAGCAGATTCTAATCCCCTTTCGGTTGTAGCAACAATTAACAAACGAAATCACTACTACGGATATATGTTCCTATTCCCAAATTAAACAATCGGGGTTAAGCCCTCATGAACTAAACGAACATGAACGAACACACGCGAATTAAACAAATGCGATTCAATATAGGAACATAACATCACCGAAATAAATCAACACAACACTATAAACTCCTGAATTAAACAAACAGAAATATATAGCATGGTATTGAAAAGAGAATAGCAAACAAAACAGGAATCACAAAACCTCAAGTGATAATGGAAACCAATCGCAGTAGATTAATCAAGGAGACTAGCTCTCCATACCTAATTTCGCAGCTATCTAAACTAAAAAGAAAACAAAAGATCAAAAACCAAAACTCCTTCAATCTGTCATAGAACAACAATTTATGTCTGTGAGTTCCGCGCGAGCTCGCGAGGCGAACACTGTCTCGCGACGCGAATCTCTACAACGTTTGGTCTTCTCACGAGGCGAAGTATGGCTCGCGTGGCGAGGAATGGAAAAGTCATGGCTTCTGGTCTTCATTCTCGCGAGGCGAATCAGGTGTTCGCCGGGCGAGACAGAATGGTTTGCAATTTCTGGAACAGTCACCTTCAGGTTCGCGAGGCGAATGGACTTCGGCGGGGCGAAGAACTCCAGAATTATTTCTTTTTATTAACCTGAAAAAAGTAAATAGCATAAGTGCTTTATTTGACTCTAAATCAACTAAATTAACCTAAAAATACTTAAACGACTCAGAATGATGCTTAAAGACAATCAAGTCTAATTTGGGTGAAAATGAGATATATTTAGCACAAAACCCTGGTCATACTAGCCATAAAACTAGATGAGCCAACGGCTGATCAATATCTTTGTTGTTTAGGGGATGGACAAAGGGGCACCTGGTGATGTTTTTAAACTTCTGGCTATACAGGTTGTCACCATGGAGAATGATGCAGCTTTGGTAAGGTTGGAACATGATGCCAGTTCAGGTGATGAACTGTATATCCCAAAGAAGGAACTTATGGAGATTGTACTCAATAAAGAAATGGCTAGTTCTGCACACCTATCGTTATGGTGCACATAAGTATATTTTATTTATAAGTTAAGTAATTAATTTTTAAATAATATGACAATTAACATGTTTTTTTAATATATTAGGTATCTGCATCGTATGTTAGTTGATCAGGGTAACCTCGCCCTTTATGGGTTCATTGACCCCATGTTCATTCAGGGTGATGTTCTCCTAGCATCAGAAGACCGGGTCACCACCATACGTGATATACTTGCCCGTGACAATCATCAATTCTACCTTGCGCCTTATCTCAATAAGTAAGTACCGGTTATTTAATTATAACTATATATGACTTAGTCACTAACTGTTCTGCAAATACAACCAGCATTGGCAACTGTTGATCTTGTACCCTAGGATGAACGTCGTGGTCTTCTTCTGCTCAATTGGAAATAAGCCGGAGAATGAACTGAAGACGATCATCGAAACGTAAGCATTAAAATACTTTATAATCAGTAATGCAGTTGTTTTAATTATCTGAAATCTACTAGATATACTTTAATTAATGTTTATTTTGTCATGATAGTTCTATTAATGCAAACCACATGTTGCGTGGTGAAAGGCGTCGGGCTATCAGATGGATTATTCCTAGCGTAAGATATTTATTAGTTCAAATGCATCAAATGCAGTGGGTATAATTATTGATTTCTATTTAATTCCTCATATTCTAATTGGGTTTCATTTGTACGTAGTCACGTATACAACGTGGATCATGGGAATGTGGATACTATGTGATGCAGTGGATGTTGGAAATTATCTCCTCCAGGATCACTGAAAGATGGCACGAGGTAAATGTTAATTGATAATAATTAGAAGTAACAATTATAGATTCGTTATATGTTTTATGTTAGTTTATTACTTAAAAGATATAATCTTTTGTCCAAATAAACTTGCAGATATTCAACAATCCAACTCCATTATCTGATTCCGACATCAACAACATAAGGAGGCGTTGGGCAACTTTCTTTCTTGAAGTGTACCAACCATAATTTGTATATATATATATATATATATCTGTAGTTAGTTTAAAAACTTATCATGTACTAGCTATAGTGTACTTTTGACTGATCATATGTATTTTGATATGAAATCTATAATATATCATGTAGCTTTTTGGTTTCTAATTATCTTTGTTGTGTGAATGTAATTGAACGTACATATGTATTGTTCGTAATAAATTCAGTATATATTAATTGTGTTTTTGTTGTACAAAAGTGATTGTTGAGAATATTTAGAGTATGTTATTCTGGTATTGATCTGTATTATTACTGTAACAGGGGAAATGAATGATAGAAATGTAAATAACAGTTTCAAAAAAAAATTAAACTTTACACATCGGTTTTAAAAAAACCGATGTGGAAAGTGAAATTTCCACATCGGTTTTCAAGAAAACTGATGTGTAAAGTCTAATTTCCACATCGGTTTTCTTAAAACCGATGTGGAAAGTGATATTTCCAATAGTTTACCAATTGACAAATGAATTTTCCACATCGGTTTATGTAAAAACCGCTGTTAAAAATGTACTTTACACATCGGTTTTAAAACCGATGTGAAAAGTGGCAATAAACCACATCGGTCTTTTCAACATCAGTTTGAAAACTGATGTGAAAGTCAAAAATAACCGATGTGGAATCCCTTGTCTGCACTTGTGTATATATTATAGCGACCGAGAAACCGGTCACCATTTTGCGACCGAAATACAAACTCGGTCGCTAAACCTTTAGCGACCAGGGTTTCTGCTAACCCCTTGATTCGGTCACTAATTCGATCGCTAAACAGAACAACGACCGAATTCTTCGATGGCCTAACAATTGTTTTTTTGTTGTAGTGAATGTATTAGCCCGCAATAGGCTGGGCTTAGGGGCGGACCTTGGATAGGGCGGCTCCCCCCAGATTTTGTGAATCAAATTTTTTTATTATACATTTTTTTAGTGGCACCCATTAAACTTCATTTGTGTGGGACCATTTGTGAATTTGTTGCAATTTTGTGCCACTACCACAGCTTGGGAGCAACACATAGGTAGGAAGATAGGTGATTTAATTAACACAGGTGTTGTTTATGTTTTTTTTTTGTTTATTGATTTATAGAGTTGATTTAACATGCTTGGAAGCTGTTTATACTTTTTTTTTGTTATTGATATATGGAATTTCTATAAATTTTCTTGTGATATAATTTATACTGACAATCACTAACATTTTGACATGTATGTTTTGACTAATATTTAGTGGTTCCAACTAAAATACGTAAATTTTAAATATATTATTTTGACTAGTATTTAATGGTTCCCCAATTTTTTTCTCAAGTTCCGTCACTGGTTGGGCTAGCCAATTTGACCGCCCTAGTTGTGATTGATGATTTTGATGAGTTCGATGAGCTCTACACGAGAAGCTAAAACTCTCCTCAAGGTGGATATACTATGATTTCGATACTGTGTTGTAAAAAAAAAAAGGAGCTTTAGGTTAGGGAATAATAAGAGAGATGACTATAAACTCAAAATAATATTGATATAAAGTAATGTGATAATAGTTTGATACAAAAGACAAACCCAACAGTGTTGTGATACTAATATAAAGTAAATCTTAGTCCTAATTAAATAATAAAACAAATTAAGAAATAATAAATAGGAAATAACTCTTAAGACATTGTCTAAGATATTCTAAAATATTATAAGGTATAATAAAATATTGAGCTATTTGTAAACAAAAATGTAATTAACAGGTAAAGTACCTTTTAACCCTAACAGTGACCGTTGTCTTATTTGTTTGTTACATGCTTAATCTTTGATAACTTACTTTAAAAATACATTTTTAGCTTATAAAAAAAATAAAATTTATAATTTAATTTTGCAATTTGATTTCAAATTACTATAATCATTTGGAATTGCTATTAGACTCCAAACATCCATTGCAACCTTGAATACTAAGGTTTCACATTATCATTTGCTTCTTGATCTTTTTTCTTCAGCTTGAGCTTGCCTTCAATCTTCATTTGAAATCTTGGCCAACGTTTATGTGATCTAATTGTTCTGTAACTTACCACTTGAGGTTCTTTCCTTTATTGTGGTCAGATGATATTTGAATAAGCTTACATGTACCTCAATTAATCCAGAGTTCAAACAAAGACATTCCATCTACTAACAGTTGATCCACAAAGATATTCTTGCATGTTTGATTCCAAGAAATTAACATAGATGAGATTTGAAATTTTAACCGTGTACTTATTATATACACATCAAATGCTTGTCTACCACTAGATGCATTCGTGTATAGATTCCAGTAATGCTCATGATGGGGAAGGGATAAAATAATCGAGTGAGAAAGAATTTAAGTCTCACTCACGCAAAGATGGATGCCGCTAATCTATGCTATAAACATACTTAAAATTAGAATTATACTCATTTAGGTAATTATATTATTTGATCAACCACTAAAACAACGAAGCTTCATTGGTCATATTTTATGCATATTTATGTTCAAAGAAAAACTTAAAATTGACAATGTCACGGATTATGTAATTGCTTGAGCTTACCTAATTCCCAGGTAAACCTAACCAAGGAGCAACCAAAACATGGTATACATACTGATCAAACGACTAACCAAAACAAAATGTAGTAATTATATTTACGTACACAAAAATAGAGAAAAGTCTCAAATGATATATAATCCTAATCAGAATCAAATATTATTTTCTATATCAAATATAATGCATTATGGTTAGAGCCAAAGGCATGCACTCATTAGAGAGAGCAATAAATATTTGTGTTTTTTTTTTACGTACATAAGATATGTATAACACTTTATCAATAAAAATAAAACATAAGTGACTTTCTAGGGTGAGCAACTTTAGCAATTTGCTCACGGTAGGATCTGGTTTTAAAAAAAAAATCGGAGGCCCCAATGAATTCATTGGAATCAATTGTCTCGATTTTCCTTGAAATTGCATATTGGTCCCTTTAATGAACAATGTTTGTGAGAAGCTTCTAGAAGAGGAGGATGGTTATGGGTATTTTGCAAATGAAGATGGTCCCTCTAATGCACTAGTCCCTCTCTCTGCCTCTCTCTCTGATCCCTTCTCCACCCCCATTGGTCGCGCTATCGCGCACGCGCCAAAAAGCGAGCGTTTTATAAAAATGTAGTATAGGAAGCGACAACTCGAGTATCGTCTCACAAGGACTCTTAGGTTGTTGTTATTAACACAAAATCAGTTTTGGGGGGTTGGATTTGAAATAAAATAAAGAAACAAAACATAAACAGAGCAATAAAAACAGAGCAGTTAAAATGACAGATAAGCTAAAGACGATTAACCTACTGTTCTCGGTTTCCCACTATCATTGGTTCATGTAAATTCCAAGCCCTAAGCAGATTCTAATCCCCTTCGGTTGTAGCAACAATTAACAAACGAAATCGCTACTACAGATATATGTTCCTATTCCCGAATTAAACAAACGAGGTGAAGCCCTCATGAACTAAACGAACATGAACGAACACACGCGAATTAAACAAACGCGATTAAGTATAGGAACACAACATCACCGAAATGAATCAACACAACACTATACACTCCTGAATTAAACAAACAGAAACATATAGCATAGCATTGAAAAGAGAAAAGCAAATAAAACAGGAATTACAAAACCTCACGTGTGGTAATGGAAACCAATTGCAGTAGATTAATCTTAGGAGACTAGCTCTCCATTACAAAAGGAAAACAAAACATATCTAAGAAAAGAAGATAAACTACTACTACTACTGACTAACTAAAGCTAACTCCTCAGTTCTGCCTTCAAACAGGCTTATATACAACTTCTGGATTCCGTTGGCTCGCGAGGCGAATACTGTCTCGCGACGCGAATATTATGAACAGTCTGCATCGTTTGGTCTTCTCGCGAGGCGAAGTACGGCTCGCGTGGCGAGGAATGGAAAAGTCATGGCTTCTGGTCTTCAGTCTCGCGAGGCGAGTGATTTATTCGCGAGGCGACACAAAATGGGTTGCATTTTCTGGAACGGTCACCTTCAGGTTCGCGAGGCGAGTGCCTTCTCGCGGGGCGAAGGACTCCAGAATTATTTCTTTTTATTACCTGAAAACAAGAAAATAGCATAAGTGCTTTATTTGACTCTAAATCAGCGAAATTAACTCAAAAATACTTAAACGACTCAAAATGCTGCTTAGAGACAATCAAGTCTAATTTGGGCGAAAATGAGATAAAATTAGCACAAAACCACGGTCATACTAGTCATAAAACTAGATGAGCCAGCGGCTGATCAAAATACCCCAAACTTAAACTTTGCTTGTCCCCAAGCAAACTAAAACTCAAAAACTTAAAGAGACTCAAGACACGGCAAGCTTAAAAGATTTAATCAACTTTGCACAAATTTCAAGCAATTCATCAAAATACTTTTTCCTTCAATGTCCCCCCTTACAACAAAGCAATCCCCACATGCATTCACTTTAAACAATTGAGAATTTCATCATTCATGCAATCATTAATCTAAGCAAGGGATCCAAGTTACACACAAGAGGGATATCACCAAATTCAAACAACTGCCTTCCTCACAAGGGCATTTAGTGTTCACTCAATCGCTCAGTTTGTCTAGGTTATCAACATTTCACTCAATTCACTTTTAAGAGCACTTCCCATAAATTTGATTTTCATCTCCAAATGATTCCCACAGAAAACATGCATGCAACATCAAAAGGTCTTTTATGGTTGTAATGGGGCCTGGATAAGGGTAGGATATACAAGGGTACTAGGCTTAAGTCCCTAGGAACTAAGAGAGCATGAAACACTTCAAAACATTGAAATTCCACTCAAGTTCCTTTTCTCATTCTTCTTTTTATTTTGGGTGACTACAGCCATTTCTTCTAATACTTTTATTTTTATCATTTTTACACTTTTTTTTTTCATTTTCTGCTTTTCTTTTCTATCCCTTTTTTTTCAACCTTTTTATTATATTTTTTTCTTTTTCTCAATCCCAGAATGACATGTCACATCCTTGTAGCCACCCCAAACTTAGTTTCTTGCAACCATTCTCTTGCTAAGGATCCATGCACTCCTAATCCTAAGATCGGGTTAACATGGTTTTCCAGATTTTGGGCTCATAACATAAGGTCATCAAGAATTAACAGGCTAATTAGGCTCAATGGGGCTAACTAAGGAACATGTATCAGGAATGGTTATTTTTAGGCTAAGTAGCTATTTACAAAGAAAATGCCTAAATCATTTGAAGCAAACACATAAACATGCAAACCATAAAGAGATTCAAGCAAATTCGTGAAAGTGCAACTTAAAAGTGATTTCACACAGTTAAAAACATGTCGGAGGCTCAAATCCTCACCTGGACATTTTTTGCAAATTGTTTGATAGAGATTCTATCCCTAGTGTGTGCTTCCTATCACCCCAAACTTATCATAAATCATGCCATCACAACAAAATCTCAAAGTTCAGTTTTCAATCACATGGGGATCACTTTTCAAAAAATTTTCTTTTCAACCTAGGGGAAAACAGTCACAAGTAACATGCAATCAATCTATGCAAACTTCAATCAAATCCAGCAAACTTGCCAACACAAGACTCAACACAACTCCTGAGCTTCTCAAATTATTCAGGAGCTTTATTGAAAGCAAAACAGAAATAAAGCAAGCATACTTAAAAGGAAAAGGTTTAGAGAAAACTCATTGAGGGGCGGTTCTACCAGGATCCCACTGCATGCGTGATACGCCACCACGGAATGCTCAAAGTACGAATTGATCCTCACGGATCCCATGGCCTACAGCATAAAGCCCAAATGATAGACAAGGGACGGAAGCTTGTTCCATGTTCCCCTAACTTGCAGCCTTGATATGGAGGTGAGTGCTTGACAATTATGGTGACCTCGCCAAGTGCGGCGGACTTCTCACTCCCTCTTGGGTCAAGGTTGATCTCTTTCTCAATAAAGTCCTCCCAATAAAATCGGGGTTCAACCTCTTGGACTGGCCATGGTTCAAAATCCAGAGGCTTAAACTCCATCACTGGTGATTCCACAGGGGAAGGTGGCAAATAGGTGGAGAGGGGTTCTGGTGTTGCTTCAACTTCTGCTCGATCTTCATTCACTGCACTGACAAATTCATCACCTGCTATACCTGCAGAAATCTCAAAGACACACCACACAAAGGTTAGTGTTAGTAGAGTCAGTACATATGGTACAATAAACTGAATCAGTAAAGGCCTGAATGTCTGGAAATTCAGCACACAGTTCATCCATCCCATCACTTTCAACACATGCATATGAATTAATTGAATCATCTACTTCCAAAGGTTCTTCATCATCCTCAAGCACGGTGAAGCAGATGTCCTCCTGATCCTCATTTTCTATGTGAACAGGTTCCTCAACCTCATATGTCTCCTGTTCCATATGGATGTTTTGCTCTTCATACCTTTAAAAACATGCTATACACGAAGCAAATTCATTACAATCAGCACATGCAGTATAATAGATAGAATCAGGGGATTCAACACACAGTTCATTAACAGAAGTATCATTATCAAAATTATCCTCAGAAGTATTGTCAGGAATAACTACTTGTGAATCTGTATGTTCTTCAAGGGGATATGGAGTTAGCAGTGCAGCCAAGGTGGCGACAATGTGATCAATTTGAATGGCCAACTTCTGAGACTCAACTTCAATCCTCTGTTGGGATTCAAGATTTTGTTCTGCCATCCGTTGATTTTCCTCTATCATTTGCTGAAGACTTGCTTGGAATTGAAGATTTTGTTCTGCCAATTGTGCAGTAATTTGTTGTATCATTTCTTCCAGACTGAGTTGGCATATTGTGAGGTTAGGCTGATATTGCTGGCTTACTGCCGTTTGATTCACCAAAGATGCTATCTCATCCAAAACGCCCCGTCCCCCACTATGTTGGCTAGAATACTCATTCATTCCAAATATGTCAAAATTACTGCTAAACTCAAAACTTCCAGCAAAATTAGGATAATTTATGCATGGTGGTGGTTCACTAAAATCAAGATAATACGTGCATGGTTGCTCATAATAAACATTAGGCACATAATTTTGCATATAATTATCCATGGGGCGTACTAAAATTCTCAACCAGACAAAGCAGACAAAACTAATTCAACCAAGAGATTTTTTTTTTAATTGTTAATAACAACAAGAGTCCCCGGCAACGGCATCAATTTTTGGTCACGCTGTCGCGCACGCGCCAAAAAGCGAGCGTTTTATAAAAATGTAGTATAGGAAGCGACAACTCGAGTATCGTCTCACAAGGACTCTTAGGTTGTTGTTATTAACACAAAATCAGTTTTGGGGGGTTGGATTTGAAATAAAATAAAGAAACAAAACATAAATAGAGCAATAAAAACAGAGCAGTTAAAATGACATATAAGCTAAAGACGATTAACCTACTTTTCTCGGTTTCCCACTATCATTGGTTTATGTAAATTCCAAGTCCTAAGCAGATTCTAATCCCCCTTCGGTTGTAGCAACAATTAACAAACGAAATCGCTACTACAGATATATGTTCCTATTCCCGAATTAAACAAACGGGGTGAAGCCCTCATGAACTAAACGAACATGAACGAACACATGCGAATTAAAGAAACGCGATTAAGTATAGGAACATAACATCACCGAAATGAATCAACACAACACTATACACTCCTGAATTAAACAAACAGAAACATATAGCATAGCATTGAAAAGAGAAAAGCAAATAAAACAGGAATTACAAAACCTCAAGTGTGGTAATGGAAACCAATTGCAGTAGATTAATCTTAGGAGACTAGCTCTCCATTACAAAAGGAAAACAAAACATATCTAAGAAAAGAAGATAAACTACTACTACTACTGACTAACTAAAGCTAACTCCTCAGTTCTGCCTTCAAACAGGCTTATATACAACTTCTGGATTCCGCTGGCTCGCGAGGCGAATACTGTCTCGCGACGCGAATATTATGAACAGTCTGCATCGTTTGGTTTTCTCGCGAGGCTAAGTACGGCTCGCGTGGCGAGGAATGGAAAAGTCATGGCTTCTGGTCTTCAGTCTCGCGAGGCGAGTAATTTATTCACGAGGCGACACAGAATGGGTTGCATTTTCTGGAACAGTCACCTTCAGGTTCGCAAGGCGAGTGCCTTCTCGCGGGGCGAAGGACTCCAGAATTATTTCTTTTTATTACCTGAAAACAAGAAAAATAGCATAAGTGCTTTATTTGACTCTAAATCAGCGAAATTAACTTAAAAATACTTAAACGACTCAAAATGCTGCTTAGAGACAATCAAGTCTAATTTGGACGAAAATGAGATAAAATTAGCACAAAACCACGGTCATACTAGTCATAAAACTAGATGAGCCAGCGGCTGATCACCCATCCTCACCCAAGACGACCTTAAAAAACTCACCATGGTCTTAGGCCTGCCTTCGTTGTCGCCAAACTCGACCACCTTATGATCACCTCCGACAAATTACTCAAGGACATTATACTAGTGTCCCAACCTCAAAATGCATCAAAGAGCACTCTCTTGAGATCCCTCTCTTCGTCCTCGACGATAACCCTCACCTTGGTCTTGCCATTGATAGTATCGACCAGGTCGACCCTGTTCTCAACCTCATCAAGGGTGGCAACAGAGCCCTATATATGGAGAGAGAAGATGGTGGAGGCTGCATTGGAGAAGTTCATTGTGGTTTGGTTGATGATATGAAACTGGTGGCGAGGCTCGAAGGCAGTGGGTTGGCGATGTCGATAGAGGTGGTTAGTTTTGTTGGAAGTATAATTTTGATTGGGTTAAGGGAATCGTTCAAAGAAGAAGGTTGTGATGCTAAGTTAAGATGGGATGGAAGAGAGAAAATTATTTTAAAGTTTCAATTTACCTACTTGTTTCGATCAAATTAAGTCTCTCATGGTGAGGGACTTTTCAAAGTCGCTAACAATAGGAAAAGCTTATAATGTGTAACATTTATTATACATATTTTATTCATAAGCACACAAGGAGGTCAAAGTGGTTTGGGATGTGAGACAAAAGTATTGAAATGTATAAGATATAATGTAATGTGTTGGGAAAAAGCCAGAGATAACAATCTCTAATGAAGCAAATATTTTTTCCCTTCACCTGTGCAAATAAATAGGTACAACAAAAAATATTCTTCCACAGGATAGTATCAATGGCAGAAAAAAAAAATAGCAATGACACCACAATTTTAACGTGGAAAACACCCCATTGTAGGGATAAAAACTACGGGACCAAGTCCAGCAAAAACTTCCACTATAAATAATAATGGGTACACCAAGTTTTCCTAGAAATACTAAGGAACGCCAAATCAGCAATACATCACCCAAAAGGTGGATACAAGCAAGCAACAAGAGAGAAACCCCACAACAGTGGGTATAACAACTCAGTTCAAAGAGAAGGCAAAACAACAAATAAAATATATCAAACTAACGAGCTCATTGGTAGGAATAACATACTGAAATTTCAGCGAAAATGGAGCAAGTTTGCTATATCACCTTTTACCACATGAACCCTCTTTCTTCTTCTCTTTTCTTCTCGCCGGCTCTATGTATCGTGCAGCCTCCAAAAAATTTTTCTAACCTAGGGATTTAAATCCCTGCTTCATGTGCCACATGGGCTTGGGCCCATTATTAACCATTCCTTTTTTTTTTCCTTTGTTTTTACTTTTTATCTAGTGGGTCCCATTTAGGAGGGAACCCACCCAACAAATCTCCCCCTTCCCGACTAAGTGGGAAGATACTGCTCAACCATGCCTGCTATCTTTCTACAACAAATCAACTTTGTCATAGGCAAGGTCTTTGTCATCATATCTGAACCATTTTCATCAGTATGAATCTTTTCGAGTGAAAATGTCTTCATCTCTAGCGCATCTCGTATCCAATGATACCGCACCTCAATGTGCTTTGACCTGGAATGAAAGGTTGGATTCTTGCTGAGATGGATAGCACTCTGACTGTCACATAATA
Source organism: Sophora flavescens (assembly GCA_030762895.1). Lineage (NCBI taxonomy): Eukaryota > Viridiplantae > Streptophyta > Magnoliopsida > Fabales > Fabaceae > Sophora > Sophora flavescens. The sequence goes on from CM061062.1 coordinate 287,333,222, forward strand.
ACATAAACTTCTCTTGCTTGAGGCCCAACTCTTGTAGGAATTTCTGCATCCACAAAAGTTCTTTAGAAGCTTCAGTAATGGCAATATACTCAGCCTCAGTGGTAGACAAAGCAACACATTTTTGTAATCTTGATTGCCAAGACACCGCTCCCCTTGCAAAAGTCATCAAATATCCATAAGTAGATTTTCTAGAATCAACATCACCGGCCATATCTGAATTTGTGTAGCCATCTAACACAGGTTGACCACCCCCAAAGCATAAACATACTCGGAAGTGCCTCCGAGATACCTGAAAATCCACTTCACCGCTTGCCGATGGTCTCTACCAGGATTGGAGAGAAAACGACTAACAACTCCAACAGCATGGGCAATATCCGGCCTTGTGCATACCATAGCATACATCAAACTACCAACCGCGGATGCATAAGGAACCTTCTTCATCTCTTCTTTGTCTTTCTCACTTGTAGGGCATTGTTGAGAGCTCAACTTGAAATGACTTGCAAGTGGAGTACTAACAGGTTTGGAATTGCTCATGTTAAACCTCTCTAATACCTTCTCAATATACTTATGTTGAGACAACCACAATTTACCATTCTTCCTATCACGAGTAATTCTCATGCCAAGGATTTGCTTTGCAAGACCCAAATCCTTCATAGCAAAGGCCTTGCTCAAATCTTTCTTCAGACAATCAATCTTCTTTGTATCATGACCAACAATCAACATGTCATCCACATATAGCAAGAGGATAATAAAATCATCATCAAGGAATTTCTTCACTTAACACACAATAATCTGAAGTGGTTTTACTATAACCATGTTTCTCCATGAAAGAATCAAATTTCTTGTACCATTGCCTTGGTGCTTGCTTGAGTCCATACAAACATTTCTTCAACTTGCACACAAGCTGCTCTTTTTCTTCGACCTTGAAGCCTTCAGGTTGCTCCATATAAATTTCCTCCTCCAAATCACCATGAAGGAATGCTGTCTTCACATCAAGTTGTTCAACCTCTAGGTTCAAGCTAGCTGCTAATCCAAGCATAACAAGAGTAGAGGACATCTTCACCACAGGTGAGAAAATTTCTTCAAAGTCAATACCTTTCCTCTGAATGAAGCCTTTCACAACCAATCTTGCTTTGTACCTTGGTTGGGAGCTATTCTCTTCTGATTTCAGATTGAACACCCACTTGTTCTTGAGTGCTTTCCTACCCTTAGGCAACTTCACAAATTCAAATGTGTGATTCTCATGCAAGGAATTCATTTCTTCTTGCATGGCCTTCAACCACTCTTCCTTGTGCACATTTACAATAGCCTCTTCATAACTTTCTGGCTCTCCACCATCAGTGATCATCACATACTCATGTGGAGTGTATCTTTGGGAAGCATGACGCTCTCTAGTAGATCTTCTCAACTGAGGCTCAACTGGTGGCTCAAATGGAACCTCTTCAACTGGTTCATCATGGTGAGGTGTGGGGTCGTCATTTGCATTCCCATCATCTACCTGTATATCTCCCCGTTCAACAAAAGTTCCAGTAGGGGGTTTAGGCACAACATCAATACAACTTCTGGCAACCGGTTTCTGTTTCTCAGCTTTCTCAAAATCTTCAATGGTTTGGTCTTCAAGAAATATCACATCCCGGCTTCTGATAATTTTTCTGTCAGATGGATCCCAGAGTCTATAACCAAACTCTTCATGACCATAACCCAAGAAGACACATTGTTTGGATTTTCCATCGAGTTTGGACCTCTCATCTCTTGGAATGTGAACAAAAGTCCCGCAGCCAAACACTCTCAAATGACTATAAGAGACATCTTTCCCTGTCCATACTCTGTTTGGAACATCACCATCTAGTGGCACAGAAGGAGAAAGTTTGATCAAATCCACTGCAGTTCTCATTGCTTCACCCCAAAAGGATTTGGGTAATTTTGCATGAGAGAGCATACACCTGATTCTGTCATTAATGGTACGGTTCATTCTCTCTGCAACTCCATTATGTTGAGGCGTCTTTGGAACTGTCTTCTCAAGCTTGATTCCATGTTCTTTGCAATATTCTTCAAACGGACCCCTGTATTCACCACCATTATCTGCTCGGACACATTTCAACTTGCTTCCTTTTTCTCTTTCAACACTTGCATGAAAGTGATTGAAGACACCAAGTACCTGGTCTTTAGATTTCAAAGTAAAAGCCCACGCTTTTCTAGAGTGATCATCAATAAAAGTAACAAAGTATGAAGCACCACCAATAGACTTACAATCCATAGTGCAAACATCAGTATGAACTAAATCAAGAACATTTGGCCTCCTATGAGGACCAGAACTACGAAATGAAATTCTATGTTGTTTTCCAACAAAACAATGAGAGCAAGTATTTAAAGGTGTACCTTTCATAGGAAGAGAATTTTTCCTGGCAAGGATGTTGAGTCCTTTCTCACTCAAGTGACCAAGGTGCATATGCCATAAATCAGAAGAAGCATATTCAACTGCATTCACTTCCTCCTTGCTTAACTTTCCAGGCATCCTGTAGAGAGTAGTGATGCTTTCTTCTTTTGTCACCACTAGTGACCCTTTGGTGAGCTTGCATATGCCACCACCAAAGTAAGTATGATAACCCTCAATGTCCAAGACTTTAACAGAAATCAAGTTGAGACGGATATCTGGAACATGTCTGACATTCTTCAATTGCAGCTTGCACCCAATGTTGGTTTCAATCCAAACATCTCTCATACAAACAATTTTACATACCCCTTCATTTCCCATTTTAACTGTGCCAAAATCACCAGCAGTATAAGATGAGAAGAAATCACACCTAGGAGTGACATGGTATGAGGCTCCAGAATCAACAATCCAACTAGAATCATGGCATGCTAGATTTATAGAATTATCATCATAGACAATGTAAACATCACTTTCAGGTGCAACTGCAGTTGTGTCTTTATCATTTTTCTTCTCTTTGTCTTCATCTCTTTCTCTTGACTTCTCTCTCTTTAGGAACCTGCATTGTCTTTTGATGTGTCCCACCTTGCCACAATGATAACATTTCACTTCTTTTCTAGTCCTGGACTCGCTTCTTGACTTGCTACGACTGTCAGATTTTTCATGCTTATGGAAATGTCTGGTTTGACTTCTCCCCTGTGACCCTGCAACTAGTGCTTCTGACTGAGTGGAGGTACCATTCAAACCACGCTCCTTTCTTCTAGCTTCTTCATTCAACATGCTCTCTTTTACCATTGACATTGTCAACTTCCCATTAGGAGCTGAATTAGTCAATGTCACAACCAGAACTTCCCAAGTGTCGAGCAAGGAACTAAGCAACAACAAGGCTTGCAACTCATCATCTAATTTAATATCTGTTGGTGTCAGCTGATCCACAGTATTCTGAAAAATACTCATATGCTCTGCCATTGAATCCCCTTCTGTGTATTTCATATTCACCAGCTTCCGGATCATAAATGCTTTATTTTGCACATTCTTCCGCTCATACAGCTCGGCCAACTTCTTCCACATTTTCTGGGCATCTGATTCTGTGTCTACATGAGGATATACACTCAAATCCAGCCACTGCCTAATCAAAGCAACTGCCTTTCTATTCATCTTCTTCCAATCACTTTCATTTTTATCCTTGGGTCGGGCAATGCCCCCCTCAATGGGATCATACAAGTCTTTGATGTATAGCATATCTTCCATGAGGGTCTTCCAAAGTGTATAATTTGTAGAGTTCAGCTTAATCATATTTGGCCCTTGATTTTCCTCCATTTAAATGCACAGTACAGAACAACCTAAGCTCTGGATACCACTTTGTTGGGAAAAAGCTAGAGATAACAATCTCTAATGAAACAAATATTTTTTCCTTCACTTGTGCAAATAAATAGGCACAACAAAAAATATTCTTCCACGGGATAGTATCAATTGCAGAAAAAAAAAAATAGCAATGACACCACAATTTTAACGTGGAAAACTCCCCAGTGTAGGGATAAAAACCACGGGACCAAGTCCCGCAAAAACTTCCACTATAAATAATAATGGGTACACCAAGTCTTCCTAGAAATACTAGGGAACACCAAATCAGCAATACATCACACAAAAGGTGGATACAAGCAAGCAACAAGAGAGAAACCCCACAACAGTTGGTATGACAACTCAGCTCAAAGAGAAGGTAAAACAACAAATAAAATATATCAAACTAACGAGCTCATTGGTAGGAATAACATACTGAAATTTCAGCGAAAACGGAGCAATTTTGCTATATCACCTTCTACCACATAACCCTCTTTCTTCTTCTCTTTTCTTCTCGTTGGCTCTGTGTATCGTGCGGCCTCCAAATTTTTTTTCTAACCTGTGATTTAAATCTCTACTTCATGTGCCACATGGGTTTGAACCTGTTATTAACCATTTTTTTTTCTTTTCTTTGTTTTTACTTTTTATCTAACAGATCCCATTTAGGAGGGAACCCACCCAACATTACGTAATATGTAATATTCAAATCTTATTGTTATTAACGTAACAAAAAACTAACACCTAATATTTACTTATAAATAAAATAAAATAAAAAAACCGTCACCCCATTTGAATGCTCTTTTTTATCCTAGGGTTTTAAAAGCTGCATTTTGCTCAATACCCCATGATATGATTGAAATGACCTATCGTACAAACAACCCGCAATCTACGGTCAACCCTTTCAGATGCATGACACGTGCGTTTGTGTGTTTGGACGTAGATATTTGTACCACCTGTCGGCAAAGGGCACCACCACCACTTGATAATCGAGCCTACCTTCCTCCCAATTCATCAATTCCCCTACGTGGAAGTTTTGAAATCGTTGATGCAATGTTTGTGCTTTTTATATTTCAATCTTAGCCATTTCTTTTTTCTACCCAAAAATGGTGGGGACCAGTTCCCCTCTATTATTGTATTTGTTGTACTATTGTTATTATTATTGTCCCTTTATTTTAAATTAATTTATTAATTTATGAGAAGTATTATAAAATTGTCTCCTATGTATCCACGAAAATTTTAATACTAATAGTACTGCCAAGGCCCAATGGTTGCCCTCGATGGTGCATGAGGTTTGTGCATATGCTTTACTTAAAGGTGTACTATTGTACTCCTATTTTGGTAATCTATCTGAAGATTCTGTCCTTAATTAGCACAGTTCTTTGGTATAAAAGAGGAGCTATGATATTCAAAACATTCAGAATATTATACTATATATGCCATTCTACTAGGATGACAATTTATACTCTATCCAATGATATCTATAAAAATTACTCATAATGGGGAGGATAATTATCCACACATTTGAATGGGTACGGGTACGGATGCGGGTATTATGATACCCATTCCGCCTCATACCCGCACATATGTATACATATATATAATTATTTATTATTTATTTATATTACTAATATATATAATTTTAACTATAATAAATTTTTAAAACCAAAATTAATTCATAACTTTCTAAACCTAATCGCATACATAATTCCTTTTTTGATGTTTTTATTTATTTAAATATTTTGATTTGTAATATTTATTAGTAGATTTAAAAAACATTTGAATCGTTTTTTAATTGTTATAACTTTCTTTTGTTATTTTTTGCTTTTCCACTATTAAAGTGCGGGTAACGGTGCGGTTATAGATACTTAGGTATCCAGAAAATACGGGTAATGGTACTAAAGTTGCTACCCATGAGGGTACGGGAAATTTGTTCAAACACGGGCATGGGAACGGGTACTATAGTACCCTACCCATTGCAGTCCCTACATTCTACTTGTATTATGAGTTATGTTATTTAAACACAAATTTTGGATACCGTATGTGTTTATTTATATCTCTTGCTTACTTTTTATCTTCTTTGTATACACACTTATCAAAAATATACTAAAAAAAAGGAGATGTATTATTTGCACACCTATTTTGAACACCTACATCATATATTTATACATTTCTACACTTAAATATTATTTTATTCTTCCCAAAATCAACACTCAACACCCAAACCCCCCATACGGTATATATACGTAGGTGTCCAAGGAGGTGTTCATCATTTCTCAAAAAAAAGGGAACACCCCCATTTTGTGTAAAAAAATGGTTCCTCTTGGATTATTTGTATTATTTTTGTGACTTCCAGTCTTCCACAGACTCTATGCTACTAATGTAAGTATACAGCAGCGAAAACAATAAGTTGTACGATCTTCTTATCATCACTTCTATCTGTTGCCGTATTAGAAAACCAAGAGCTAAAAATCGTATTATGATTTTTTGATTTTTCTACCAAAACGAAGCCCAAGAGTAGTAGCCAACCAAAATTGTGTAGCCCAACAATCGTCTACGAACAGTTCGATGTGAGAGTATTACTTTTCTGGTTTAGCCTCTCACTTTCCCAACCAAAAGAATGAATTAACTTGGTTTTCTCTGTATAGTGGATTTCTTGTTTTGATTACCACCTTTAAATTATTCCTTCTCACTCCTTTGTCATTCCCACTCCCACATCATATCATTATTAACCATTCTTATTTTCCTTTTTACGAACACTATATAACATCCAAAATCCAAAATATAACAAAAAACTCATTAGAGAAGGCCAGCTCAATCAAAAGACTAGGCTTCTTTGCTTTGTTTCTAGTTTCCTGCTTTTATTTCCTATTTTCAAAAATAATTACAAAACTGTCACATTATTTTCATTTTGTTTCCTATTTTCAGAAATTTGCACAGGAAACACTGAAAATAACTTTTTTTTGTTTTCATTGTTTTCTGTACAAATTTCTGAAAATATAAAACAAAATAAAAACAAGATGACAGTTTTGTAATTATTTCTGAAAATAGAAAATGAAAACAGGAAACTGAAAACAAAGTAAATATACCCCCTAGTTTCTATATTGGAATCCCATTATGCAAACCTTCAACTAGTACAGTGCAAGATGAGATTGTAGACGCCTAAACCTTGTTTGTAAACTTGCACGAATTCATACATATTGCACAGTTAAGCTTGTTTTTTACCACGACCAATCCATTAGCCCAATTCTCGCATCGAATTCTTAATTTCACAATAAAACACAATCTTCAAACCTAAAAGGAATTGATTGTCGAGCATAGATTTTATTTGCATTTTTTTTTATGAGAACCTTTTCTTATTTATCTCAAGTCGTTTCAAGTGTGACTGTTGGGACAGAAAACGCGTGAATTGGAACGCATTAGAATGAATTCTCGTTCATCCAGTTGGACTCTGTTATATAGGAACTTTCTTTTCAATGAAAGGCCATCCTTGCCTACTTTTCAACTTCAAAAAGACATGCTTCTAGAGTATTTACTGCAACACAAAAATGCTTCTTTTTTTTTATAAACAAAACAAGAATGCTTATTAAACAACCCATTGTTTTCCCTTTATATCTTATTCTCACATCCGCATAAGTGGTAGAATCAAAAGATAAATAAACATAAACGAAATAGACCCAATTATAATGAATTGATAAAAACTATACAAATATAAAAAAGACTTTTGAGTGTAGCATTATTTATTTATTTATTTACATAAAAACAATGTACGCCCCCCAAGCACAAACATTTGCATTGCACGAATGAATAACAATGTGCGCAGTTGTATTTTGTGACACTGATGTAAAGATTATCCATGCTGAATGAATTTTATGACCCAGGAGATCAATAGTAGTCATCCTTAATGGAAATTTGTACACTACTTATCACGAGAAACAAATTAATAATAAATAAAAAAAAAATCAGGATTTAGCTTCTTACACAACATTGCAGTTAAAATTATACACAGCTGTAAACAATGATGAGTAAGAGCGGCTTAAAATAAGACGGAGACGCACCAAAAATAAGATGGGGCCATATATACAGCTATTGCAACTGCAATAGCAAAACTTGTGAATGAGATTACTCATTTGGCATTTTGATCTGGTCAAGAATCAAGTTTCCTAAAAGCTTAAGTAGGCAGAAACTCAGGAATGGTTTAATATCTCTTATCTCTACTAGATCTGAAAAGATGGTGTGTTTGTGAACAAACAAGAAAGGGTGTGGATGACAAACTCCGGTCAAACAAATCTTATACTGATAGTAAATTGGTAATATATCAACACAACAATGCAGTTTTCCAGAAAAAAACTTGATCTGACAACCATTTTGTCACTGAACTGCTACTCGCACCTTCTTCAGATAGCTTTTATGCTTTTTTGATAGCCTGTGACAAACATAAACAAGAAGCTTTTACTTTTCGACCTGAGTGATCTGACTAACAAGAAGGCCCGCAGTGTTGATAGGATTGGGTGTTTCTGTAACTCCAAAAACTGTCTGCCAAGAGATTATCTCTCCAATATTTTCTTCTCCAGCTGCAGGTATCAATTAGTGATGTCAACTCTTCTTTTGAAGCTTTACAAAACAGAAGGCATACATGGTTGATCACTTTGTCCTCAGAAAGCCACGAACTTCAACTAGGAAGCTATTGAGATTTTTCCTAAATCTCTGGTAATTTATTCGATCAAGGGAGGAAGAAAGCTGATTTGCACTTGTTAGTGTGTGCAATGCATTTGTCAGCCTTGATCTGAGTGTTGGATTTGCTTGTCTCTCTATCAATTCATTGCCCAATCTCTGTAAAGAAATTTAGCTAAGACTTCCGTGATTGGTGGTTACTGACAAACTTCCAAAACTCAATTCAAGACAACACCCCAAAAAACTTGGAATATATGCCGATTTGTTATGGATGTTCCTTTTTGGAAAAGTAAAACGCAAAAGACAATATAGATATAGCAATTTGAAAATAATGCTATTCACTAAAAACAGAGCATTTAAAGAATCTATGATGGTTTGATAGGGAAGATCGAAGAACAGCTAGAAATCATAATCCTGATATGAAAAGTAACTTGCGTATTCATCATTCATTTTTTAGTTTTTACACTAATTCAAGCTTGTTACCTAAAACAATTTAAGTAATCACGCTTGTAACTGATAAAACTTGCATTGAATTTTTTACCAAATGCAAGTTTGAGAGGCATACCTGATACAGGCCTTGCTCACAAAGAATTAATGGAAGGAGAGCATCTGCTGCAACGCTCATTAGATCAGAACTGAAATGACAAACCAATACCATTAGTCAATCACAATGAGGTTTTGCGACAGTATTAACTAAGACATGATATATTGCCTTTTAATAGAATAAAACTAGAAAACAAGACACTAATAGGAACTAGATCAGAAAGATAAAGAATCAATAGAAAAGAAGGGGAAATCCTATTGAAATGTACTCTTATTCCCGATTCTAAATCAGTATGATTGCAGAGTCAAGAGAGTAACGAACTGAATGCACCGAAGTAGGGACTCTTCTCAATCCAGGAAATCCGAGAGTCTTGGGCTTCCGGCTCTCCCATTCACTCCAAAACCAATATGCTCTCTCACTCCTATTCTCTATTCCGAGCTATATCCGGTCATATCTCTCTTTTTCCCCCAATTCGGTAAGAGTCTCTAACTAACTAACTGACAGTCCAGCTATCACAGGTTAACTAACTAGCTGTTATTACCATCATTACAGCTGTTAACAGTAACCAACCCCAGTTTATTCCCCTGTGCTCATGCTTATTTCTCCTAACATACACCTCAGTCGGAGGTCTACTGTTAAGAACCGAGCCCAGCCCAGTACCCCTAAGCCTCTCTTGGTCTATTTTCGGAGGCCCAAACAGCAGAACCAGAATCATAAACCCTAATAACGTTTGGTACAAGTTTTATAAAAATATTCCCGGGAAAGTAGGCACGGGAATAAAAGTTTCCCATGTTAGGTACAAGTTTTAAAAAGTTATTCCCAGGCATAAAAGATTACCAGGAATAAAACTAGTGAATGATAGTTATAAACTTGGGAAAACTTTATTCCCATGTGTGAAGGTGGGAAAACTTTATTCCCGGGAATCACATTCACAGGAATGTAGTTTACCTGGGAATAAAACATTTCAGATATCAAACGCCACCTGAGGAGTTTATTCTAGAAGGATGAGTCAGCATGGCACTCAGAATAGGATTCCATAGAATAAGGAAGTAGTTATAGAAAGAGAGGAAATCTGTTATGCAAGTCTGTCATATAGAGGGGGAAGGGAAATAGGATGGTATGAAAGGTTTTACGTTGTGAATTTGGGAGTCTGGAATAGAAATTCAGACTTGGGAGCTATTAGCTCTTTCTATCTTGTAACTTCCTTTGTCATTCAATAATACAAAGAGGCATACCACTTATTTCTATTTCTCTGCTTTATATTTCTGTTCTTGGTTTACTGATAGGAAAAAACCTATCATCTACCTAACAGACACTATTGAGTAAATGTGTTTGCAAGTCTAAATCATCTAATATATATTAAGATAAAGTATATGAACTGAATGTATGTTCTATATATTTCCATTCCAATATGACAATATATATACAGTTGACAATGAGATAGGAAACCTAATTCCTAGAAAACAATAATTATCTATACAAAATCCTAGCAGAGATATACAAAGAATAAGACTCCACCGTCCACACCGTCCGTACTGTCCACACCGTCCACATTAATTATATTTAACACTCCCCCTCAAGCTGGAGCATATATGTCTGATGCAACCAGCTTGTCACATATATATGCTATTCTAGGACCCCGTAAAGACTTAGTCATTATATCTGCAAGCTGATCTCTAGTACCCACAAAGGAAGTCTTAATGATGCCCGTGAGGATCTTTTCCGGTATGAAGTGACAATCAACTTCTATATGCTTGGTCCTTTCATGAAAGATAGGATTCGAAGAAAGATATAAAGCTTATTGGTTATCACAAGCAAGTTCCATAGGACCTATCTCACAAAACTTCAATTCTTGGAGCAAATATTTTAGCCATAGAAGTTCGCAAGTAGTATTGGCCATAGCACGATACTCTGCTTCTGTGCTTGATCTTGCAACAACAGTCTGCTTCTTACTTTTCCATGAAATCAGGTTACCTCCAATAAGAACACAAGAGCTCTAAGTGGACCTCCTATCAGCGGCATCGCCTGCCCAATCTGCATCTGTATACCCGATGATATTAGTATGACCCCTGTCCATATAAACAATCCCTTTTCCAGGTGATCCCTTGATATATCTTAGGATCCGGACAACTGCATTCCAATGACTATCACAGGGTGAGTTGAGAAACTGACTTACGACACTGACTGGAAAAGTAAGGTCTGGTCGAGTCATGGTGAGATAATTTAACTTCCCAACTAATCTTCTATATCTGCCTGGGTCAGGATAGGGCTCCCCCTCATTAAGTAGAAGCTTTACATTTGGGTCCATAGGAGTATCAACAGGTTTACAATCTAGCATCCCCTGCTTCTTCTAGAATGTAAGGGCATATTTCCTCTGAGAAATAGCAACACCTGTTCTTGATTGGGCTACTTCAATCCCAAGAAAGTAACGTAATCCTCCAAGATCTTTGGTTTGAAAATGTTTGAATAAGTGTTGCTTCAACTCCTTAATGCCTTCTTGATCATCACCTGTAATAACAATATCATCCACATACACCACAAGATAAATACGTTTTTTAAGGATGAGCATTTAAAGAATACGTAATGATCGACCTCATGAACGAATCATGCCAAATTGCTGGATAACTTTACTGAACTTCCCAAACCAAGCACGAGGTGACTGTTTTAAGCCATACAAGGACTTTTGTAGTCTGCAAACAAGATCTGACTCCCCCTGAGCAATAAACCCAGGTGGTTGCGCCATATAGATCTCCTCCTCCAGATCACCATGTAAGAATGCATTTTTAATATCCAGCTGATATAAAAGCCAGTGTTTGATGGCAGCCATAGACAAGAACAGACGAACAGATGCCATCTTAGCAACGGGAGAAAAAGTATCACCATAATCCAGACCATAGATCTGAGTGTAGCCCTTTGCTACCAGTCGGGCTTTCAAGCGATCCACCTGCTCATCAGGACCAACTTTAACAGTAAACACCCATCGACAACCAACGACTGATTTCCCAACAGGAGGGGAAACAAGGGTCCATGTAAGATTAGATTCCAAAGCTATCATCTCATCAATCATTGCCTGTCGCCAACCTGGATGAGATAGTGCTTCCTGAACATTCTTAGGAATGGTAACAGAGGACAAGGCAGATACAAAGGCAAAATGGGAAGGAGATAATCGATGGTAACTCAGAAAATTGTAAATGGGATGAGGATTAATAGTAGAGCGTGTACCTTTTCGAAGGGTGATAGGTAAGTCAGTGGAAGTGTCAGGTTGGACCGTAGTGGGAGAAGCGTTTGGAGCATGAGCTGAATCATGAGGATCAATAGTAGGTATGTCCTCCGGAGCGGTAGGAACTCGACGCTCATAAAATTTACCATATCGTCGCAATGGACGATCATCCTGTGGTGATGGAGCATCACAAAGAGGAAGGGGAAGGACTCGAGATGGAGTGGAGTCGGATGTAGCTGAGGTGTCAAAGAAAAAAGTGTCCTCAAAGAACGTAACATCCGCGGATACATAAAAACAATGTGTAGAAGGAGAATAACATCGATATCCTTTCTGCACTCGAGAATACCCAAGAGGATTAATAGTAGAGCGTGTACCTTTTCGAAGGGTGATAGGTAAGTCAGCGGAAGTGTCAGGTTGGACCGTAGTGGGAGAAGCGTTTGGAGCATGAGCTGAATCATGAGGATCAATAGTAGGTATGTCCTCCGGAGCGGTAGGAACTCGACGCTCATAAAATTTACCATATCGTCGCAATGGACGATCATCCTGTGGTGATGGAGCATCACAAAGAGGAAGGGGAAGGACCTGAGATGGAGTGGAGTCGGATGTAGCTGAGGTGTCAAAGAAAAAAGTGTCCTCAAAGAACGTAACATCCGCGGATACATAAAAACAATGTGTAGAAGGAGAATAACATCGATATCCTTTCTGCACTCGAGAATACCCAAGAAAGATGCATTTAATAGCTCGTGCCGACAATTTATCACTACCTGGAGAGAGGTCATGGACAAAACAGGTGGAACCAAACACACGAGGGGGAACAGTATAAAGGGGATCTGTGGGAAATAAAAGAGAGTGAGGGATTTTATTACCCAAAACAGAGGATGGCATGCGATTTATCAAATAACAAAAAGAAGAACAAAGATCCCCCAAAACTTCAAGGGTGCATTGGCATTTATTAAAAGAGTTCGGGCTGTATCAACAAGATGACGATGTTTGCGCTCAGCAACAACATTTTGTTGTGGTGTGTGAGGACAACTAGACTGATGTATGATGCCATGAGAACTCAGAAAGGATTTAAAAGATGTAGAGAAGTATTCTTTTGCATTATCATCACGCAAAAATATGAATTGCTTTTCCAAACGATTCTTTATGGTGGAACAAAAGGTTTGAAAAACATCAAATAATCGAGAACGATCTTTCATTAAAAATAACCAGGTACATCTTGAAAAATCATCAATGAAAGTAACATAGTACCTATATCCTCAAATGTAAGTAACACGACTGGGACCCCAAACATCGAAATGGATAAGATCAAAAGGGCCCTAGTTCGATTATTGACACTACTAGGAAAAGAGGCTCTAACATGCTTTCCAAGTTGACATGACTCAGCTTCATTGTTTTCAAATGTGAGAGATGAGGAACATCTGCTTTAACTTGTCCAAACTTGGATGACCTAAACGACGATGAAGGAGATCAAGTAACCTCGAAACAGCGGCATATGGTGGAAGAGGAAGGTTGGAGGTAGTAGAGACCTCGTGATTCGAGATCCAGCTCCAATCGTCTCTCCCGTGCTCCCAGCCCGTATAAGAAAGGAATCCGAGTTGAAGGTAATGGAACAGTTTAAAGTGCGAGTAATCTTGCTAATGGAAATTAAATTAAAAGGACACTCGGGCACAAACAAGACTGAATTTAAGGATAAGGAAGGAAGAGGTGAGGCTTGTCCAATACCCGTGGCCGGTGTCTTATACCCATCGACAAGGGTTCTAAGGTGAGCAGTTTTAGGGACGGACAGGTTAGAGAAAAGAGAAGGATTACCAGCTAAGGGATCAGAAGCACCAGAGTCAAGAATCCAGGATCCAACAGATCCAGATGGAGAGAGACAAATCTGGAGAATTACCAGTGTGAGCACTGGTGGCCGAAGAAGAAGCCTGGTGAGGGGCGTTAAACTCAAGGTACTCCTGATATTCATTGGCAGTCAAAAGGTGATCCTTCTTGAGTTCAATCTTGTGTTCAATAACAGGTTCATGAGACCGAGCTATATTAGCGATTTTATTTGGGAATCCATGTAGGGAGTAGCATCGATCTTGAGTGTGTCCATCTCGCTTACAATACGAACAATAAAGGTTACCTCGGCCACCTCTGCCACGACCACCACCTCTACGGCCATGAGTATGACTCCGACCCCCTCGGTTGGTTGAGTTTGAGATAAAAATCGAAGACTCTGATCCCGTGTGAGAATCAACTCCAATGGAAGCTGCTGGAGAAGGAACTCGAAGTAATCGATCAATGAGGTCCTCTACAGTAGGAATATCTGGATTGGTCAAAGTTTGATTTCGAACAGATTCAAAGTCTTTGCGAAGGCCATGAAGAACAAAAACCATACGCATGTTATCTAGCTTATCCAACATCTTTTTTGCATCATCATTCACTAGCATCAATTTGACTTCCTCACAAATGGATTGTGCCTTGTTCAGATAGGAGGGCAAGTCAAGATCAGACATCTGCATTGTTGCCAAATTATGAATTGTCTCATATAGCCGTTGTATGTCATTAGCATAAACAGTTTGAGCCTTCTTCCAGATCTCGCAACATGTTTTGTATGGACGAAAATGCACCATTAACCTTGGTTCAATGGACTGCCACAACAATGATACAAGTTGATAATCAACCCGTTGCCATTCTTCTTTCTCAGTTGTAGCACTATCAGCAGCCTTTTTGGTGAGATGATCAGACAAACCTTGACCCAGAAACCATACCTCAACAGCATCACGCCAACTCACATAATTCTTACCATTCAACTTCTCGGAAGTAATGGTGGGGGACCCAGAAAAAGCAAAGGAAACCAAACTTTTCTTTGCTACCATGGAAGAGCGTCAGTGAACAAACCAAAGGAACAAAAAATACTCACTGAAAAACTGAAACAGACACCAAACAGTAGACCCAGACACCAAACAGGGGCAAGACAGAACCGGGAGGAGGCAGCGAACACGGCGGTGCAATTGGCAGCGGAAAAGTCGGTCGGGAAGGCGGCGCGTGGATCACACACGCCGGAGAGTGAAGATCTGACGGTGGCGCGTGAGGGCGCGTATGGAGGCGGCGCTCGGTGGGTCTTCCGGTCGGCGACTTCTGAGGGGGTTGCCGGTGTTACTCTGGTCACCGGACAACTAAAAAAAAAAGGTGGGTCAGCACTGTAGCTGAACCCCAAACAATACGATGGGTCAACACTGTAGCTGAACCCCAAACAATACTAACCAGGAACAAAAAGAACTCTGGATACCAAGATAAAGTATATGAACTGAATGTATGTTCTATATATTTCCATTCCAATATGACAATATATATACACTTGACAATGAGATAGGAAATCTGATTCCTAGAGAGCAATAATTATCTATACAAAATCCTAGGAGAGATATACAAAGAATAAGACTCCATCGTCCACACCGTCCATACCGTTCACACCGTCCACATTAATTATATTTAACATATTAATTATAAGAAGTATGTGGGTGTGCTCTGATGTCACGGTATTTGACATACAAATCCATTTGAAGGTCTACCTGAGTCAAATGCAGGGGAAGAACACAAATGGCTTGTTACCTCAGTGATGAACACTGTAGATATATTCAAGTCACAGAAACATAATTACAGCCATATTGTTCAATCTGTGTTTGCGTAGACAGATATTAGCCCACTCTCAGGCCCTACCATGGTGGGGCTGGGAAACAAATAGGTTGGTTGGTGGGTGGGGGGTGGGGGGATTCTCACCTGTAATCCTCAAAAAGGATTAACTGCAGCAATGAACGAAGGAACCGGCTCAAAAGGCCTTCCTGAAAATTCCCACTTGAATCCTTAAGACACGTGGCATGTGCACCCAAACCTATATTACCATTACCAGTCTCCTTGTAGTGGTAAGAAGCAAGAGCTTGCAGAGCTCTCAGACACTTGCTAACCACATCTGCGTCCTGCAAAATCAGTAAGGGATATAGTTGCAACAAATTCTAATTACAATCAAAAGTTACAAAATAGCAAAGAATTATTTGAAAGTGTAGTACACAGTCGAGAACTCTTCTCCGTTTTCTTTTTTCAAAAGAAGAAATTATTAAGAACACTGAAAGAGAATGCTAAACTAGTAAAAAAAAGTTCTCTTAAGTTTAGAAGTTTCTCTATTTCTAATCATTGTAGTTTCTTTATGTTTCATCAAATGTTATTGACTATTAAAGAAGAAAAGCCACATGCACAAATATTACCTGATGGTGTAGACCAAAATCAAGGGTTAAAAGTATATGAGCAAAGGCCTCACTATTCAGTTGTGCAAATGTTTCCGGATAAACCTCCAACATATGTGACAGGAGAGAAAAATACTGAAAATGAATCATACAGTGTCAGCTTTTGGACAATAATTACTCCAATACTATTTCTACTTTCCGAATGAATATCTTACATCATGACAAAGTTTGGGATATTTCAGGAGCTCCATCGAAATCAGTGGTGTGATTATGTGAAGACCAAAATAAACCACCTGCAAGATTCATGTATCAGAGATTGACTATCTAAATTTATATGAAACAGGAAAAAAGAATAATGATACTACCTGAGGTATGTTAGTGCCTTGGGTCTCAATTGAATCTGACGAGAAATCAATCTGCCATATTAAGTATTTTTCAGTTAAGTTGGTCCAATTTTAAGTAGGAGTACAAGGGACATGTTGATCTTTCTTCTATTGCTAATCAAAATAATTTACGAAAAGAAAATCTTTACCATGTCTTTAGAGCAAAGGCTTGAAAGAAGTTGAAGAAGTGCACGCAAATCTTTATACTTCTCTGTTTTTGCCTCACTAAGTAAGCTGCTGGAAAGACTTAGTGATATCTAAAAGAAGCAAAGAGGAATTTGAAGGAGTACAAAATAAAATAAGGAAAAAAAAAAGTGAATTAGTAATTACTGGGATTTCTATACTGACAGAAATAATATATTGACTATACATAATATACAACACAAAAATTGGATTATTGGATCAAAGAGAAAGGCAGAGCAAAAGGGACAAAATGCAAAAAATAAATAAATAATAATTTTATTTATTTATTTTTCTGACAAACCATTCATATATGTTTCTTTCATTTAATTTATTTATTTTTCTGACAACAGCTGAATGCACCAAAATAATTTCAACAACCGAAGCCACAAAGAAGCCACTGCCTCTCCAACCTTGTACCAGAATGAAAATTTCCGGGACTAATAGAAGGCTGTCATCCAGAGCAAAGTTCAAAATAGTATATTGTCAACTAGTCGAAATCGAAATTTCCTCCTGACCCCAAGTATTTACCCATATAAGAAATGAAATATTTGATTAAAGAAATTTACCTTGCCGATATTGTGAGATGAGTACATCTGAAGCAGACGCATGCAGAAATCAACAACAGCAGCAGTTTCTTGGGCCTCCAAGTAAGTAATTTGTCCATCAACCCAATCAACGACAAATTTAAGCAGCAGGTAGATAACTGAAGACTAAGCAATAATTACATGTAAGTACAGAACAAGATGTCAGAAACTTGAAAGTTTAGACACATTTGTTGAACTGAAAAAATTAATGAGTTGATTGTAAGGAATAAATTAACTTAGAAAATGGATAATACTATAGGATCATATGAAAAATGTTCACCAAAAGTATGGGATATTAAAACATGTCAAGATAATAAATGTGAATGCTACCTCATGTTTATACACTTCAAGAAGAACAAGTATGGGATTCATTACGGAGAATCCTAACTCATAGATAGCCTTCTGTGTTCGAGGTTCAGAAGCACTTGCAGCTCCACGTAGTCGTTCTAACATGCAGCTAACCTACAGGATATCAATGATAATATTGAGGAACTACTTTCATAGAAGCATGAGAATGAAATAAATGCTTGTGTCCTCACCAATAGGAGGATATCTGGTTGTTGGGCAATACTTTTAAAATTACTCTTGCTGGACATCTCCACTATATATGTTGCAATATGACCCATGAGATTTCTTACGTACCTTTATATAAGAACAGACAGAATATTTTACACGGTGTCATGAAAGTTTTGAAATTATAGAAAAAAGAAAGTTGAAGTATCTACTCACTGGCCTGATGCCTCTGAATTTCTCATGCCTGAAGCTGAACGAACTAGTGTTTGTGCAAGTGACCGCTGAAGTAAGAAATTGAAGGCATTTAGACAACAACCCATGGCAGCAAAGTAGTTGGCGGGTGGAAGTTGATAAAGTTCTTACCTGATGAGCAGTGTCCAACAAGAACAAAGTCTTTTCAGAGGAAAATGCAGTAGCTAGTTCATGCCATGAGTTCTGCACAAGATATCAAAAGTTCAAGACCAACATGTTCAGGTAATATTTACCAATGTTACAGACTAAGGTAAAAGATGAAGGTCGCTGAGATATTGGAACATATCCATTATAGTTAGGATAAATGGGAATTTAGTCCCTTATATGACCTAAACTTGCATGGAAGCAAATAAAGATATCTATCAATAAGGCCTCTAAAGTTATATACAGATGAAACATTGGAGTTAACTACGATAAGAAGAATTACTCTTTCAAAATAGAATGAACCTGATTTTGTTACCAAAAATAGTTATCCAGTCTGCTTCCCAGTTTTCAGAGAGAGAAGTTTTGAATACATCAAACCCATAACAATTAAATATTAGATCACCTCCTGTTAGAAACCTAACTATAACAAAGAGAAGAGAATAGAGGAGAGAATGTTATCTCAGAAAGTGAAATTCTGATTTCTTAAAATGAGAGGCAGTTACACTTTTTGTATTTATACTAGGGCATAGAGTGTTTCTAGAACACTCTATTGTAACTGCTTAGTGCAGCTGATTCAGCAAGGTGCTGATCAGCTGCAGTAGTCTAACTATACAGCCTAACACACCCCCTTATAATTGGAGGGTGTTGGTTTTACAGAATTCCCTAACACACCCTTTGCAAGCTGAACTTCAGAGAACTTATCTGCTACACAGAGATGCTGTCTTAGTTTCTCGAATCTGGTTTGACTGAGGGGTTTTGTGAGCACATCAGCAACTTGCTCAGTTCCTGGAAGGTGGCACACTTGAAGAGACTTGTTTAGAACCCTTTCTCTCACAAAAAATAAGTCTAGCTCCATGTGTTTTGTTCTGGAATGCAAAACTGGATTGCGAGACAGAGAAACTGTTGATAAGTTGTCACAATAGATCACTGGAATTTCAGTTGCAACTTGCAGCTCTTTGAGAAGTGATTGAACCCAAACAACTTCTGAAGTTGTGGCTGCCAAGCTTCTGTATTCTGCCTCGGTACTGGACCTTGCAACCAGTGTTTGTTTTCTTGACCACGATGAAACTAAATTCTGGCCAAAATACACACAAGATCCAGAGACAGACCTTCTATCATCAAGGTCTGCTCCCCAATCTGCATCACTGAAGGCTTGTAGAGAGAAAGGTTTGTCTGCTGCAGCTGGTTTGAGAAGTAGACCATACGACATAGTACCTTGAAGGTACCTTAGGATCCTTTTTACAGCTTTCCAATGTTCTTCCAGTGGTTCTGCCAAAAATTGACACACTTTGCCTACACTATAACATATCTCAGGTCTGGTTATGGTTGCATATTGCAATGCACCTACAACTGACCTGTAAAGGGTAGGATTATCCAAGTAATTGCCTCCATACTTTGTGAGTTTGCAATTACTAGCCATAGGAGTTGGAAGACTCTTTGCTGCTGCCATATTGGCCTTGGAGAGGAGATCTGTAATGTACTTGGACTGTGACAACAAGAGAGCACCAGAAGGCAACCTTTTAATTTCAATGCCAAGAAAATAGTCCAAATCACCCATTTGTTTGAGGGCAAAGGCTGCATTTAGCTTGCTAATAAGAGCTGAAATTCGGTGAGATGAAGAGCCAGTAATAATAATGTCATCAACGTAAACCAACACATAAGTATTGTGACCATCTCTAGTGTGAATGAATAGAGAGGGATCACATCTACTGGGTCGAAAACCAAACTGCAGTAGAGTTTTAGTCAGACGCTCAAACCATGCCCTCGGGGCTTGTTTTAAACCATAGATAGCTTTGTTTAGGCGACAAACTTGAGCAGGTTTATCACTTACAAAGCCATAGGGTTGATCCATGTAGACTTCTTCTTCTAGGATCCCATTTAAAAAGGCATTATTGATATCCAGCTGTTGTATAGGCCAATTATAAGTGACAGCAGCAAGAGTGAGTATGATGCGAATTGTGACAGGTTTTACAACTGGAGAAAAGGTTTCAGTATAGTCCCTTCCAAGCTTTTGATGAAACCCCTTGGCAACTAAGCGAGCCTTATATTTATTAACAGACCCATCCGGGTTCTCCTTGACTCTAAACACCCATTTGCACCCTATAGATTGCTTCCCAGGTGGTAAATCCACAAGAGTCCAAGTGCCATTGGCCAGCAAGGCATCAAATTCACACTGCATAGCTTGCTGCCACTGTGGGAAGGCTAAGGCTTGCTTAGGAGATGAGGGTTCTGCATGTGTTAACAAGGCACTGGGTTGGGAAGCAAGCTGTCTAGTTTTAGACCTAGTAGCCATAGGGTGAATATTAGTGGGCTGAACCTGTGAATCAGTGGAACTGGATGAGTGTGAATTTGACACTTGAGACTCATAAAGAGGTGTTAAGCCTGAGTGAAGTGAGGGAAGGAGAGGAGACACAGATGACAAGGGACTAGGATGAGCTGGAGAATGAGGACTATAACTCAGATCAGGTGCTGGTTGTGAGCTTGGATTAGAGAGGGAAGGGCTGGACTGATGAAGAGTAGTGGAAACAGAGTGATGAGACACAACATTGAGAGGAATAGGGCTGCCACCAGAAGAGGAAAGAAAGGAAGGATCAAGAGATACAGGTGCTGATTTGCCAGCAAAGGGAAACTTCAATTCATCAAATTGAACATCCTTAGAGATGTACAACCTCCCATCTTTGGACAGACATTTATATCCCTTGTGTGAGGTGGAATAACCAAGAAAGGTACATTCACAAGAACGATATTCAAGTTTATTCTTATTGTAAGGTCTTAAGCAAGGATAACAAGCACACCCAAAGACCCGAAGAAAATGATAATCAGGTTCAGTTTTGAAAAGCATAGAGTAGGGGGACTGATTTTTCAGAAGAGGAGTAGGGAGTCTATTTATCAAGTATACTGCTGTGGAAAAGGCATGGTCCCAAAACTTTGTGGGAAGAGAAGCTTGGGCCAATAGTGTAAGCCCTGTTTCTACTATGTGACGATAGTTTCCTCTCCACCACACCATTTTGGTGATGGGTGTGAGGGCAAATGACCCTGTGGACAATGCCAAGGTCAGACAGGAACTTTGTAAAGGGACGAAACTCTCCTCCCCAATCAGTTTGAACAGCCATGATGTTAGACTGAAATTGCACCTTGATTAACTCCCTGAATTGTTTAAAAACAGTGAGTGTTTCTGATTTTTGTTTAAGGAAAAACAGCCAAGTGTATCTTGAACATGCATCAACAATAGAAAAGTAGTAAGAGTGACCCCCAGTTGAGCACATAGGTGCTGGTCCCCACAAGTCTAGAAAGAGCAATTCAAAGGGTTTGTAATATACAGAAGTAGAGGGATGAGAGGGCAATCGATGAGACTTTCCAAAACAACAAGGAACACAAAAGTCCAACGAATTTTTATTAATATTGGGAACATTACATTGAGTAAGGACTTGTTTAATAGCCAAGTCATTAGGATGCCCTAGTCTACAGTGCCATATATGATAGGTAAGAGGCACTTTATTACATTGAGAGTTTAACAACTGACTCCTAAAATTAGAATTGATTGAATCATCTTTACATAGAGTAACACTGAGACAAGCTGGAACTTGAATCTTGGAAGATGAGGAGTGTCTTGGATCTACTGAAAAATTGGAAAACATATAGAGACCATCGAGAGTAATCGTTTCCTCTAAAAGAATTCTCGTGGATTAACCTAAGATTTGACAAAGAAACCATGAGACAAAAATTTAAAATACACAGAATTATCTTTTGAAAAACGACTGACACTGATAAGTTTTTTAGTTATAGTAGGAACATATAAAAGATGTGAGAGAGTGAAGGTGATAGTGGTGTCTATGGGTGAGTTAACACATGCAGATCCAATAGAAGCAATTTGCAAGCCAAGGCCATTACCCATATAGATTTGTGCAGGTGTTTGAGTGTCCATTTGTTGAGTCAGATTTGCAGCATTGGAAGTAACATGATGAGTGGCTCCACTATCAGCATACCATGGTCCAGAAAATTCAGTTCCAGAATTAGCTAACATAGCCATGGGACCATTAGAAGGCTGATTAATGACATTAGAAGGCTGATTAACGGTATTGTCGGCCCCGAGTGAAATCAAGAAGAATTGTGCCAAGGCAATTGCTCTAAGCTCGCTGACTGAAAAGGAACTTGAGAATGAGGTGGATGTTGATACTGAGAGAAGCCATAAGGAACTGAATTCTGAAACTGAGAGTAGGCAGCATGCTTCAACTGAGAAGACTATCTTGAACCAGATGGAACAACAAAACCAGGCTGAGATTGATTGCCAAAACTTGATTGATTGCCAAAATTGTCATTAGGTGGTTGAAATTGAAAACCTCTGCCATCAGTGTAGTTGGTATCATATCGATACCAACAGTTTGGAGCCTCATGACCATTGCAATGGCAAATCTGACATGAAAGATTGGATCCGCCACGATTTCCATAGCGACTACCACGACCACGACCTCGATAACCAAAGCGACCACCACGTCCTCCTCGGAAACCAGATCCAAAATTCGAATTAGAGGACTGAAATTGCTGTTGAAAGTGAGGAAAGGAAGAGGAGGAGGAGGAGGAAGAAACTCGATTAGAGGTTGGTGGGTGAGATGCCGATTGAGTCAAATTGACAGAGAATGCATCTTGCGCTTGTTTGGATTTGGACCTCTCCAACCTTGATTCATGCGACAGAAGGAGAGATTCTAGTTCCGCAACAGAATAGGGTTCCACACGACTCTCAATTGTTGGAAAAAGGATATGATACTCCTCAGGTAATCCTTCAAGAATGGCATCAATATGCTCATGGAATGTAATCGGATTTCCGATTGAAGCAAAGAGCATCAATGAGAGCTTTGATTCTCAACATGTATTCAGAAATAGTGCGATCTCCTTTCACCATGTGTCGAAGCTCCGATCGCAATTGCATGCTTCTCGCCTTTGTTTGAGAGTTGAAGTAACTGTGGAGTTCATCCCACAGTTCCCACGCATGAGTGCAGCCGACAACGCGCGCATGGATGGAGTCAGAGACCGAGTTGAGAAGCCAAATGAAGAGGTGCTGGTCTTGCGCCTCCCATGCCTGAAACTCAGGATTCAAGGTGTCACTGAGCCGATCCGCATCAGTGAGGTACCTTGGAGGAATGCGAGGACATGTGACGAACCTCTCGAGACGATTCGCACGGATGACAGCTTCAACGATTTGCTTCCAATGAAGGAAGTTCTTGTCAGTGAGCTTCGTGGTGATTACGGACGAGAGGTTAGGAGCGGTCGATGGCGCTGCTGGCGACGGCGGTGGCGGTGGCGGTGATGGTGGATCGTTACCACTGAATGGTGCGGAAGCCATGGCCGAGCAATTCAAGCTGCACCTTGCTGAATCAGCTGCACTAAGCAGTTACAATAGAGTGTTCTAGAAACACTCTATGCCCTAGTATAAATACAAAAAGTGTAACTGCCTCTCATTTTAAGAAATCAGAATTTCACTTTCTGAGATAACATTCTCTCCTCTATTCTCTTCTCTTTGTTATAGTTAGGTTTCTAACACCTCCCTTGGAACAACCAACACCTTAAATCAATGGAAAGAAGCTTTTTTTTTTTGGGGGGGGTGGTGGGGGGGGTGGTGGCAAACAAGCACCAGGTCAACAACTAAAATAAACCTTGTGCTATTTGTTAAATTGTACTCATAATTCTATTTGTTAAACCTTCCTCCTTCCGTTTTGACCATGTTTGGCTTCTGAGTCTCAAGTTTCTGCTACCCTCCTTGGAGTTTTGCATTGCTGACTTTGTTTTCAGGAGTCTCTTTTGTTGTTCTCGTTTTGAGCTGCCCTCGGTTACAGTATATTTTAGTTGTCTCTTTGGTGCTATTTAGCACTGTTTGGCTGCACCACGATCATTTCCAGACCTCGACTACAATTTATCATTTCGATTTGGTTCAAAGTCATGACGCCACCGACACCACCGTCAGTCTCAGCTAGGACTTTAGTCGTTAAGCGCTGGTCCATTATTGTTTCAGGTTGGTTTGAAGTTGTGACACCTTCAAGTTGGGGCTTCAGCTACTGTAAGCGCTGGCCCAATATCATTTATATTTGGTTTGTCTGTTGTTCGTGAAGTCAGTAGTGGTTTCTTCAGTTGGTTGCTTGGTGGTTGTTCTTGGGCACGAACCTTATTGGTTGGTTGTTATGGTGTTTCCTGTTGGTTTATATTTTTGGGGTCTGGTTGTTAAATTTTCTCTTTCAAAAGGGTATATTTGTAACAAGCTTAAAGCTTAGTAAGCTTTAGCTTGAGGGGGAGTGTTGAAAATAGCTTATAATTAATACTCTTATTGAAATTAGATTAGGATTGATGTTATATTAAGCTTGGACACTGTGGACGGTAGAACGATGGATTCTCATCCATTGTATTCTCATTTTCATTGCATCTATTCACCTAGGACTTAGCATATATAATTAATGCTCTAGGAATCATGTTCCCTTATCTATTATATATTGTAGTCCTATTGGAATGCAAAGACACAAGAGACATTCAGTTTCAGTTTCAAGTAGAGTGTTCATTCTTTTTCTTCTCCTTTTCTATCTAAAATCCATAACTTCAACAGTAACATAAGTTTGGCAAAAGAGAGGACAAACCTCAAAATGGTGAACTATCAAGGACATTGAAGCCCCATCATGGTACTCATGTTTGGAACCTATATCACCCAAACAGAATTCGTGTGGTATCGAAGTGTTTGAGAGGGAGAGTATAATACCCCAAAACCCGTATCAATACAATTAGATAGACTTGCAGCTAAGTAACCAACTAGAGGCCAAGTTGAGCTAGTCATTTTGGGGGATGTGGATCAACCTACTTGAGCTACCTAGGTCATTACAATTGTATCTCTGCAGCTTCTAGATATATGAGAAAACTCCAAAAAACCCTTCAACTTGAGGTCATTGCACTTTGGTCCTTCAAATTTTAAAATATGCAAAAAAAAGTCCCTAAATTTTCTAACTAATGTGTTTTATTCCTTCCATTTGACTCTTCGTCAAACTCCAACGTACTTTTGGGAGTTTAGGGATCTTGTTGTACATTTTCAAAAGTTGAAGCACCAGACTGCTCATTAGATGAAGTCGAATGCTGTAATTACTAATTTGAACATTACCCTATCAAGAATTAACATGGTCCGTCCAAGAATTAATGGTTGTGAAGATTTTGGACTCATTTGCACACTTTTGGGTGTTAAAAGACCTTTTTGCACATTTTAAAAGTTGAAGGACCAAAGCGTACATAACCCTAAGTTGGAGACTTTTTTTTTGGAGTTTTCCCTAAATTATAATTGGAGAAGAAGTGGATAGGAAGATGCTGGTAATGAACACAAAGGAAGGACAATATACTTTTAATATTTCGAGCCACATGAATGATCAAATTGTAATCAGTATACATTCATGAAACTTCAAGGTGTATCCTGGCAATTAATAGGAACAAAATTTCCTTGTTTCTAAGCCTCGGAGTTTGGACCATACTATTATAAACAAGTACTTTCCAAACTTGAATTACCCAATACCCTTCATGGGGTGAGCCTTGGCGCAACGGTAAGGTTGCTACCTTGTGACCTGGAAGTCACGGGTTCATATCCTGGAAAGGACCTCTCCACTTGCGGGGTAAGGCTGCATACATCTACCCTCCCTAGACCCCACCAGGTGGGAGCCTTGTGCACCGGGCTGTTCTAAAACCATTAATGAAAAGGATAACATTATTCTTAAATTTGTATCAAGATATAATTGCCGGCTTTGATGGGTTTTGTCAATTTAAAGGTACATATATAAGTATTGACTCACCAGAGTAACAAGGTGAATGCATATATGCTTTTGCTGAATGAGTGAATGAAGTAACTGGTAGCAAGTGAGGCCCTGGGTAAAAAACATTGCACAAATAAATAACCACACAGTAAGTTAGTTCACTATTCATTCACTACACTGACATTTGGAAGGAAAAACATGCTTGAATTTTGCTTTTTTGATCATGGAATGTGATAGATTCTGGTATTAACAGTAGAAAATGACATGAAAACCAGGGAGCCAAGATCCAATTAAAGTGATAAGAAACAGAAAATGTAGAGACCAATATAAAACAAAGAAAGAAAGAAGAAAGCAAGAGAACCAAGGAGCTAACTCTGTCCAAAAATGGCCTCAGCCACCCCACACTGCCCAGATGATCGAATGCTCTCACACCATCCTCTATCCCCATCATATTCACGTTTACGCTCATGATTTCAGCATCTTCCACACCAATCTCTAACTGCCATATGCCCACTCAGTTAGACCTTTCTCTTACAATCACAACAGAATCCTCCTCTACCTCTTCCAGTTCATTACCATTTTTACCCTTCACCTTTCTTCCTCTCATAAACTTTAGTGTTCCTCTCCTAGGCCATTAATGATTCAGACAACCCTCTGCTTCCCTCTTCTGTGATATACATGGGTTCCAGCCCATCACAATGATAATCTCATATGGATGTTAGAATTTGATAGTCTATAAATAGATGATATCTACAGTGTAGAATAATATTGGCCATCACTAGACAACTGGTTACAAACCACTTATAATACATGTTCACATAATATATATTACATGTTGACAATTTCGAAAAAAAAAAATGCAAGTAAAGACTAAAATAGTAAACATCTGAATTCGCCTGCATACAATAGTAATACAGACATAACCCAGGTAGACAACCATGTTCAAAGACATGATTTAAAAGAGAATATCCAAAATTGTTAAAATAATAGGAGTTTTAATCTCAAACCTGCAGATCCTTTTCCCCTGGATATGATTTAAGTGTGACCAAGGATACACGAACAATAATATCAAGGACAAGTTTCCCTTGGTTATGCTCTCCAAAGAAACCAAGCAAAGCCTTTTTTGAACTGTGGTCATGATGATGACCTGAATCTAAGATTTTGTCCTCAACCCCGTCGGAAGACATTAGATATGTACGAGACCACCTTGCAAGGAACCATATAATTGACTGCATAGAAGTTAGAACATAAATTTAAAAGGGAGTGGGAAGTGAAACAGAACCTTATCAGAAAAGAATTGCAGAAGTTAAGCAAAGCAAAATAATTAAATCAAAATGATCCCACTTCAAATGCATTAATTTTGTACTTAAGAAGGCCAAGAGTAATTTCAGCTTAGTTTTTGAAAAATTGCAAATTATTTAACTAAAAGTATAGCTAATAATGTTCCGCACAAAGCAAAAACTTTTGAATATCCATCTCCCAAGGACACAGTCTACTACTGAAATAAAGCCAGAAGGCAGCAAAAAATATATATCCAGATTCAATGTCTACAACAAAGACATTCAAAATGAATGCGGAAGGTAGGGGTAGAGCTAGAAGATTTTCAATAAGGAGACCAAAGAAGAATAATAATTTATTTAAAGAGGCAAGTTAAAGACTGTTTTTTTAAAAAAAAATTACATATGAAAATTTTCATTTTAAAGAATTTTGTGGTAGTCATTGCAATAGCATAGCAGTAAAAGAATTTAGGACTTTTTTTTTAAAAAAAAATTACATGAAAATTTTCACTTTTAAGAATTTTGTGGTAGCCCCTAGCCATAGCTACTGCTTAGCTATGCTACCCTCCGCCCCTGAGGGTTGGAGGTAGAAGAGCCAGATTAAAATTGTGCAAGATGGAAATGACTAAAATGCATTACCTCCATAAGTCGGGGACTAAAAACTGATGCTCTCATTTCTGGATTTAGGCACTGCTCAGCAAATTTTATGATTGAGCTGCATTAATTATAAAAAACATGATTTTATGGTTGCACAATTGCATCAGACATTATATCCAATGCAAACCTTGGCATGAGGAATTGCATCAAAATGTTACCTTGATTTCAATTTTCAACTCTACAGTACCCAAGGAAGAACCCATACTTCAGGACAGAACGGTTCTATAACTCAATGAAAAATTAAAGGCTACCAGAAATGTGAAGACAGGGCCCAGATCCGTAGACCGAACTTAAAGGTTTGTTTGGGAGTTGGGAGGGGAAGGAAGCAGATGGGTTTGAGGAGGAAGGGAGGGGGAAAGGGATGGGGAAGGGGAAGGGAGGATAGTTTCCCACCTTGCATGGGGGTTTATTTTTCAACGAGAGAACCAAAACCCCCCAATTTGGGGATCCAACTAAAATGAATAGGGGGAGGGTTTTGGAGGGCTTTTAAAAGTTCCTCACATCCTTCTTCTCTTTTCAAAAACTCTCAAAATAAGAAAAATGTTAGTCATAAGCCTTCCCCTCCCCTCCAAAAACCTTCTCCCAAACAAACCCTAAATTGAAATAAATCTTATACAGCTGAATAACAAATTTATAGGATGTCTTTCTCACAAAACCCACCATTAAAAGGTTTCAACCAGGGATCACGTGGGAGATGTAACCAAAAAGAAAAGGATCACAGGGAAGAAGAGAAACAGAAGACGAATCAAGAATCCAAAGAGTATTACCAATAAAATTTTTAACAGAGGGTAACCAAAAAAAGGTGCAAATATGCAAATGAGGTTCACCGAACATAGTTTACTGAGAATCTTAGCAAGAACTCAAAGCAAACACCAAATTCCTAATCAGAAAAAAGAAAGAAATTTACCTGCAAAGTAAAATAAGAGGATGTTTATCTGCTTCCACAGCATTAACAACATATTGGGTTTGTATGGCATTAGGAACCTAAATATCACACGAATAACCTTCAATTAATATTTGTGCCACATATTACTATCAACATTCCTAGAATAATAAGTGCTTAAAGATGAAATTATAATGGAAATTTAATGAATTGTTTTTTCTAAGACAGGCAATCATTGTTTAAAAGGATACCTCCCCCCTCCCACCCCCAAAGCCGTATTTTTATCCTCAAGTCTTTTCTATTTATTAAGATTTATTCTTCTTATCCAAAACGATACGCGAAAATAGTACCAAGAACAGTTCTAATGATATACATACATACAAGATACATATATATAACAGAGAGAAAATACAATCCACATACCAGCGGTGTTTCCCCCTCCCCTTCGTCTGCTATCACGTGGCCAATAATCAGCAACAACGAATAAAGTTCTTCCAAAGTTTCAGTCAAGTCAATAATGCCCCTGCCCTACAAATGAAGTGAATAATTTGAGCTGTAGAAATAATTTACATGACTTGGCAGAAAATCTTATAGAATGAAATGGGTTATGACTGGAGTTGTTAAAGTCATTTTTTATGTACTGCAATGGAGTAGGCGAGGAATTAAAAAGATGTGCTTGAAGGAACTGTGCTGGAATGAAATAGACTTAGTTCCAGGTTTCTTGCTATGTATGGACATTGTGCTTGGAATGAAATACACTAATGCTTCAGGGTTGGGACTTGGGAGCTCCTTGCTAAACTACGTTTCTAGAATCCTTACATGGACTGCAGTCAAGCAGCCTTCCTTAGTCAGACTGTCAGACATATCCTGAACTTTTTACATTGCTTATATTTTATATTCTTCATTAAACAATCTAGAAGTACATTTTGCTTTGTCTACCTCCTGTACCCTGGTTTAATTTTACCTCCTTAATTTGAAAAAATGATATCCCAATTTTTTAGATCACAGCAATTACTAATCTCAATTTGCAGTCCGAACAATTACTTATCTTTTGGAGGGGGGAAGAGAAGCAAATTTTTTAGATGATAGATCCAAACTCTTAGTCCAAGAAAGCGATCTTCCAGAAGAATATAAAACCAACCTGATTAAGGCGTGCAACCCGCTCAGAAAACACTCTTGTGAGCAAAGAAATTGAAACATCAACAGAAGCTCTTGCAATAAGAGCATATGAGCTTAACCTTTCATCCATAGCTGCAAAAACAATATCATAAAAAAAAGGAATTCATCAAGCCCTAAAGTTACGTATATTTCAGCAATGACAATTCAGTGAAAAAATTTCGATGATGAAAAACTTTAGTGCTAAGTTTTCAATGTTTCAAGAGATTTTCATTACAAGTCCTGGAAGTGTTTCAAAGGAAACTATTGGCATTTAATAAAATAAATGAAACTAAACTGTAGGAAACCATTGTTACTTCTTGTAAAGAAAAGAAAAGATCTAACACTTGAATTTCTGAATGTGCTAGAGTAAGTTTTCCACTCTGCTGTATCCTCTATTTATGTACATCAGAATTACAAAGAAATGAATGCTGAAAGCAATTTACAAGAATAATTAAACTAACATTATTCCCTATGATGCATTGCATCTAATCTATTCTTTGTACAATGAACCTATATTACTAGGAAACTTAAGTTATTAACTCTTATTCTGATTCCAACTGGGTTATTAACTCTTATTCTGATTCTCACACTCCCCACTCAAGCCGGTGAATAGGTATTCTCTATTCCCAGCTTGGATACAATTCTTTCAAAGGCCGGGCAGCTCAGTCCTTTGGTTAGAATATCTGCAAGTTGTTCTTGTGAGGGTACGTAAGGAGTACAAATCAAACCACAATCGAGTTTTTCTTTGATAAAATGTCTATCCACCTCGATATGTGTAGTTCGATCATGCTGAACAGGGTTATATGCAATGCTGATTGCATATTTATTATCGCAATAGAGCTTCATAGGTCCTTCCCACTTAATCTTCAAGTCATCTAGGATAATTTTGAGCCACAATAATTCACGAATACCTTGTGCCATGGCTCGAAACTCAGCTTCAGCACCAGAACGGGCCACCACATTCTGCTTTTTACTTCTCCAAGTCACTAGATTTCCCCCGAGGAATGTACAATACCCGGTAGTGGATCTCCTGTCGCTAATTGACCATGCATAGTCCGCATCGGATATGCTTCAAGAGTCATACTACCATTCTTCTTGAATAAGATTCCTCTCCCGGGAGTTCCTTTGAGATGTTGTAGAATTCTATAAGCAGCAGTAAATGAATTTCTTTTGGACTGTGCATAAATTGACTAACCAAACTTACAACATAAGCAATGTATGGTCTTGTGTGAGACAAATAAGTTAATTTCTCAACCAGACGCTGGTACATCTCCTTATCTATTGCAACATCTTCTGTATTTCCCAATTTTAGACTCGGATCTGTGGGAGTACTCACAGGTTTACATGCTGCCTTTCCTGTCTCAAGTAAATCTGTGATATATTTTTGTTGAGATATGAAAATGCCATTCCGGGAATGAGCTACTTCAATCCCCAAAAAGTATTTCAGCTTCCCAAGAGTTTTGATCTCAAACTCCTTTGCCAAACACTGGCCTAAGACATGATGCTCCCTCCAATCATTTCCGGTCACTATGATGTCATCCACATACACTAACAATACTGTCTCCCCCTGAAGTTGAGTGTTTAATGAATAATGTATGATCTCCTTGACTCTGTTTATATCCCAGGGCTGTCATGACTTTAGGGAACCTTCCAAACCATGCTCAGGGTGATTGTTTCAACCCGTATAATGCCTTTCTTAACCTCCTATTAGAGTATATTAGGGATGTGCTAGAATATGTTAGGGTGCACTGTAACTACAGTGCACTTTACCTTTATCTTGTATAAATAGAACACTCCTTGTATTGATTCAGTTGAGAAATATTCAGTTGAGATTTAGTTACAATTCAGTTTCTGATTCTCTCTCTCTCTCCTCTCTCTCTCTCTCTCTCTCTCTCTCTCTCTCTCTCTTTTCTATGTCTTCTATCAACTGTAATATGGTATCCAGAGCTTAAGGTTCGATCATGGCCGAAGCTCCTCCGCCGCCGCCGCCGCCGCTGGCTCCGGCGGTCCCACCTCCCAATCTCTCTGTCATCGTCACATCGAAGTTGAATGATAAGAATTTTCTTGTTTGGAAACAACATGTTGAAGCAGTTATCAAGTCCAATCGCCTCGAACGCTTCGTTTTCTGTCCTCAAGTTCCTAGTCGCCATCACACCGATGAAGATCGCGCGCTAGACACTATGAGCCCAGAGTATCTCGCTTGGGAGCAACAAGATCAACACCTATTTTCTTGGTTGCTTACGACGCTATCGGACTCGGTTCTTCCTCGAGTGGTTGGTTGCGTTCATTCTTTCCAGATTTGGGATGAAGTGCATACGCACTTCAATTCGCAAACCACTACTCGTAGTCGTCAGCTCCGATTTGAACTGCGACACACAGTGAAGGGAGGAAGAACAATTTCGGAATATCTTCTTCGTATCAAGGCGATCGTCGACTCTCTCATCTCGATTGGTTCTCCGATCACGCATCAGGAGCATTTGGATGTGATTCTGGAAGGGTTACCTGACGAGTACCAATCGATTGTCACTGCCATAGAGAGTCGCCTCGACTCCTATTCACTGAGTGAGATCGAGTCTCTTCTCACTACTCAAGAGTGTCGTCTTGAGCGTGCAAGGCAAAAGACAATGACCGATTCTCTTTCTGTAAATGTTGCGCAAGGACAGACTTCAACTTCAGCGCCGCCACCAGAGTCTCAAGTGAATCTTTCTCGCTCAACGCCGCTAATCCAGGTTTCTTATCAAGATCCTTCATCGAATAACCCTAATTTTGGTTCCAATTTTGGTTTTCATGGAGGACGTGGTGGACGATACTAGCCGTGGTCGTGGTGGCCGAAAATGGTCTTTTCTGTCATCTTTGCTTCAAGCATGGGCATGACGTGTTCAATTGCTATCATAGGTTTGATCCTTCGTTTCAGCCAAATCCAAACAACTTTGGTGGCAATGGCTATGGTGGTAATTACAATGGAAATAACAACAGCAACTATGGTGGCTATTATCAGGGCAATTTAGGTTACAATAATGGCTTCAATAATGGATATGGTGGTGGTAATTTTGGTTCTCCTTCATATGGTTATAATACACCAGGAGTTCCTTATGCTTCTCCTATGAACTTTCAGCCTAACTACTCTCAGACACCTTCTCTGCCTTGGGCTCTCAGTGGTCCTGTTCCACCTTCTCCAGGGTCACAAAATTCCACCACAGGTCCACCTTCACACCAAGGAGCCATGGCTATGGTAGCTGCATCCTCAGGTTTTGATGCAAGAACTTGGTACCCGGATTTTGGTGCTACTCATCATCTTACTGTAGA
The DNA here is from genome assembly GCA_030762895.1 of Sophora flavescens. NCBI lineage: Eukaryota > Viridiplantae > Streptophyta > Magnoliopsida > Fabales > Fabaceae > Sophora > Sophora flavescens. Next base: position 287,366,764 of record CM061062.1, read on the forward strand.
TTTAAACAATTTGGGACAGAGGACTGATGTGTGTGGTGATAACCAAATTTTCATGGGTAATGGCCAAGGTTTGCCTATCCTCTCCATTGGTTCAAAGATCCTTTCCCCCCCCCCCTTTAATCATAATGTTACTCCTTCCTTAAAGAACTTACTACATGTTCCTGCTATCACTAAAAACTTGGTCAGTGTAAGCAAATTTGCTAGGGATAATTCTGTTTATTTTGAGTTTCATCCTAACTCTTGTTATGTGAAATCTCAGGTTGATCATCAGGTTCTCTTGGAAGGGACAGTAGGATCTGATGGCCTCTATGTCTTCAACAGTTTTCCTGTATCTGAGTCTCCTTCCAAGTTGGCTCTTGATGTCTCAAGTAGTCAACACTCTAGTTTACTTCCATGTAATTCTGATTGTGTAATTCCTAGTGTTCGGTATACTTGATGTAATTCTCACTCATTCCTCTCGTAAATTCTGTTGTAATAAACAATGTAATAGTTGTGCCTTCCACTTATCGTTTGTGGGGTACTCGCCGCCTAGGATATCCTAGTGAAGCTATTGTTCTTGATATACTCAAACAATGTGATGTTTTGAATATAAATAAATCTCCTCTTGATTTACTGCTCAGCTTGTTGTGTTGGAAAATCTCACAGTTTACCCTCTCATTTGTCTACTACTGTTTATAGTAAACCATTTGAACTTGTTTTTATTGACTTGTGGGGTCCAGCCCCTACATTATCCTTCTCTGGTTTCTCTTATTACATGGCTATAGTTGATGCATGTACTAGGTTCACTTGGTTATACCTACTTAAAAACAAGTCAGAAGCTTTAACCTTGTTCAAACAATTTCAGCAAATGGTTTCTGTGCAATTCCAAGCCACTATTAAGGCAGTTCAAACTGATTGGGGTGGTGAGTTTCGACCTTTCAGTAAATTCTTGGCTGAGTTAGGTGTTGTTCATAGGGTAATCTGTCCTCACACTCACCATCAAAATGGTAGTGTTGAGAGGAAGCATAGGCAAATAGTTGACACAGGCCTATCTTTGCTTGCTCAAGCCTCGTTGCCTATCAAATTCTGGGATCATGCCTTTATTACTGCTGTTTACCTGATTAATAGGCTTCCCACCTCCACTTTACATAACAAAGTACCCTTTACTGCTCTCTATAACAAGGCACCAGATTACAAATTTCTTAAAGTGTTTGGTTGTGCTTGCTTTCCCTTCTTGAAGCCCTATAATGCAAATAAATTGCAGTTTAGGTCAACTGAGTGCACTTTCCTAGGCTATTCAACTTCACATAAAGGGTATAAGTGCTTGTCCTCTGATGGAAGGATCTATATATCTAAGGATGTGCTTTTCAATGAATATAGGTTCCCTTACAATCATAGTCATGATTCTTCCTCATCTAACATTAATTTTCCAACCACTTCACCCTCTCCTAGTGCACCTCTCATTGTTCTCGCCTCAAGTGCCTAATCATATTCCTAATGCTCAGCCTGTGTCACCTCCAATCCATTCTCCCAATACTCCACCTTCTCCTCAAAATTCCAGCACACACTCTCCTCATTCCACTGAGTCTATTAGTCCTACTCTTGCTGAATCTTCTCAGAATAATGATCCTGTCGATACTGTCCCTCCTTCTTCTACTATAATCACAAATATACACCCTATGCAAACAAGATCCAAGTCTGGAATTTGCATGTCCAGAACTGTCCCTAGAGTTCTTCTTACCCATGCTGAACCAAATACTATTAAGGAAGCCTTGTCCATTCCTCGTTGGAAGGCAGCCATGGATGCTGAATATTCTGCACTAATTAAGAACCAGACCTGGACACTAGTTGAGTTGCCTCCAAATAGGCAAGCTATAGGGTGCAAATGGGTTTTTAGGGTGAAAGAAAATCCTGACAGCTCGATCAACAAGTATAAGGCAAGGTTGGTTGCCAAGGGATACCATCAACAGCACGGCTATGATTACACTGAGATATTTTCACCCGTTGTCAAGCCTGTCACAGTTAGGCTCATTCTCACTATTGCACTCACTCATCAATGGGCTGTCCAACAACTTGATGTTAATAATGCCTTCCTTAATGGCTACTTGGAGGAAGAAGTGTACATGCAGCAGCCAACTGGGTTTGAAAATCCTAATAAGAGTCTAGTTTGCAAGCTTCAAAAGGCAATTTATGGGCTCAAGCAAGGCCCTAGGGCTTGGTTTGACAGGCTCGCGAACACTCTTGTCACTTTTGGGTTCAAAAAGAGTAAATGTGACCCCTCACTCTGTATCCAATCAGCAGCATCTCATAAGTTGTATGTGCTGATTTATGTGGACGATATTATAATTACAGGGACTTCTCCACAGCTGATACAGCAGCTGATCACCAAGCTAAACACAGCCTTCTCTTTGAAACAACTGGGAAATTTGGATTACTTCTTGGGAATTGAGGTCAAGAAGGTTCTCAATGGGTCTCTCCTTCTTTCTCAAACTAAGTACATCAAGGATCTTTTGCAAAAATCCAAGATGGCAGAGGCTAAACCACTGCCCACACCAATGATTAGTAGCTGCAAATTAACTAAATAAGGGTCCAATTACATGCAAGACCCTTCCCTATATAGATCAGTTGTTGGAGCCTTGCAATATGCAACTATAACAAGACCAGAAATCAGTTTTAGTGTGAACAAAGCCTGCCAATTCTTGTCCCAGCCCCTAGAGGAACATTGGAAAGCTGTTAAAAGGATACTACGATATCTACAGGGTACTATTACACATGGCTTACTGCTGCAGCCTACTAATCCTCACAAACCTTTGCCTCTTAGCCTTTTGTGATGCTGACTGGGCAGCAGACCCAGATGATCGAAGGTCTGTTTCAAGGTCTTGTATATTTCTTGGACCAAATATTGTCTCTTGGTGGTCAAAGAAACAGCAATTGGTAGCAAGGTCAAGCACGGAAGCAGAATATAGAAGCCTAGCCAACACGGCCTCAAAGACAATCTGGATACAGTCTCTGCTCACATAATTATAGTTTCCTACCACAGTACCAGAGATCTTTTGTGACAATTTGAGCACTGTGGCTCTTTCCCACAACCTGTGCTTCATTCACGCACAAAGCATATGGAACTAGATCTCTTTTTTGTCAGATAAAGGGTGCTTAACAAGACCTTGTGTTAGTAATGGTTGTAAACCCACCTTATGTTTAAAAGGGGGTATGTTAGAGTAAGCTAAGCTTACTATAGACATGCCTCTCACTGATCTCGACTCATTCTTGAGTCGATTCTGTTAGAGGCAGTTACATCTACCTTGATTCTGTTAGAGGCAGTTACATCTACCTTCTATAAATAGCACATTCATTGTATCTAGTCATTCAAGAATCAAGAAATCATTTCAACAAAATTCTCTCTGTTTTCTTATCTCCCTTCTCTCTTTCTGTTTGTGCTTGGTTTCTAACATGGTATCTCGAGCTTGAAACTCGGCCATGGCTTCCGCGTTCAATGTTGATGACGATCCACCGCCACCACCTCCTCCTCCGCCACCGCATGCGCCAGAGGTGCCATCACCAAACCTAAACACTGTGCTTACGACGAAGCTAACGGACAAGAACTTTCTCCACTGGCGCCAAATCGTTGAGGCTGTAATTCGAGCCAATCGACTCGAAAAATACGTGGCGTGTCCTAGGGTTCCAGTGCGATACCTCAATGAGGATGATCGAGCGAACGATCGAGTGAATCCAGAGTACCAGGCTTGGGAAGCACAAGACCAGTACCTGTTCATATGGCTCCTGCACTCGATTTCTGATACAATTCATGCGCGTGTTGTCGGTTGTACACATGCGTGGGAATTATGGGATGAATTACACAACTACTTCAACTCGCAGACGAAGGCGCGTAGCACACAACCTTCGTCTTGCCGAAGCCGTCACATTGTCAAAGGTGATCGCACCATTGGAGAATACTTGCTGCGAATCAAGGCACTGGTGGATGCCTTGATCTCGATTGGGAACCCGGTTACTCATCAGGAGCACATGGATGCAATCTTGGAAGGTTTACCCGATGATTATCATATACTCTTCCCTACAATTGAGAGCAGAATCGAACCTTACTCAATTGCTGAAATCGAATCCCTATTGTTGTCGCATGAGTCTCGATTGGAAAGGTTGAAGTCCAAAAATGCTGTTACAGAGGTGTTCTCAGCCAATCTGGCTCAAAGCAATTCCAACCCTAACCCCGTTTCCATGCCACACAATCCTAATTCCATGCCCCATCCAATTCCTTCCCTAAATAGTACTAATCAAGTGAATTCTACTTCAGTCTCTAATTTTCAGCAAGGTTCATCCTCCTTTCCGAATAATGGAGGCTATCAACAGTACAATTCCTCATCCAATTTTGGCAATGGTTTTCGAGGTGGATGCGGTGGACGTCGTGGACGTGGTAGAGGTGGCAGATATAGCTATGGAAGGTTTGGCAATGGAGCAGAGTGTCAGATTTGTGGTCGTAACAATCATAATGCTCTTGATTGTTACTATAGGTTCAATGAAGATTACACGACACCACCTCCTAGTGCTAATTCTTTTGGCTCTTATGATCGAGGCCAGTATCGTGGCCAATCCTCTTCGAATCAGTATCATCAACATGCTCCTCATGCCAATTATCACTATGCTTCGGGACATTCAGCACAAAATTTCATGCCTCCTCCTATGCCTCAACTTCCTGTTCAGCAACAGCCTCTGTTGCCTCTCCCATGGCAATCCAATAATGTGCATATGCCTTATCCTAATGGCCAAGTCGGCAGCTATCAGCAGCAACAGAACCCTATGGCTATGATGGCCTCTAATTTTGGTTCAGATTCTAGTGCTTGGTTTGTTGATAGTGGGGCAACACACCATGTTACTGCAGATCTCAACAACTCGAATCAACCTGTTGCACCAGGTGGTATTGACCAAATTTACATGGGTAATGGTCTTGGCTTATCTATACTCTCAATAGGAACTGCATGTGTTAGGTCACCTTTTGATCACACCCGCACACTAAACCTTTCTAACATTCTCTATGTTCCAACTATAACCAAAAATCTGTTGAGTGTTGGTCGTTTTTCAATAGATAACAATGTCTACTTTGAGTTCCTTCCTCATCTTTGTTTTATTAAATCACAGGATGATCATAAAGTTCTTCTAGAAGGTTCTGTGAACTCTGCGGGTCTATAATAGTCTCAAGGTCTCAACCAAGTGTCTGGGTCTCATCAAGTTTCCTACTTGTGTGAGTGTTTCTTCCCCCACTCCCTTGACAAAGTGTATTTCCTCTAATTCTACTTTAGGTGCTGTAAACAAAGTGCCCCCATCCCATTATATTTGGCACTGTAGACTAGGACATGCCAATGATGTGGCAATGAAATCTATACTCCAAAAATGTGATCTCTCTCATATTAATAAAAGTACTTTGGACTTTTGTACTGCTTATTGTTTTGCCGAGTCTCATAGGCTTCCCTCTCACTCATCCCTGACTACTTATGCTCATCCTTTTGATTTACTCTTTCTTGACTTGTGGGGGCCAGCACCTGTTAGGTCCTCTATGGGATATCAATACTATCTTTCAATCATGGATGCTTGCTCAAAATATACTTAGATATTTCTGTTAAAACAAAAATCAGACACTCTAAACACCTTCAAACAGTTTTTTGAACTTGTTAAAGTCCAATTTGGTGCATGCATCAGGGATGTTCAGTCTGACTGGGGAGGGGAATTCAGACCCTTTACTAGGTTCTTGGCTGATTTGGGTGTCCAACATAGAGTTATTTGCCCCCACACCCACCATCAAAATGGTTCTATTGAGCGTAAGCATCGTCACATAGTGGAAACTGGCCTAGCTTTACTTGCACAAGCCTCACATCCTATGACTTACTGGGACCATGCCTTCTGTACAGCAACCTTCCTCATCAATCGTCTCCCTACGCCTGTTCTTTCCAATCAAACACCCTACTTCATTCTCTACAAATCTGATCCTGACTACTCCATGTTAAAAGTGTTTGGTTGTGCATGCTACCCATGCCTTAGACCCTACAATAAAAATAAGCTTGAATTTAGAACTAGAGAGTGCACCTTTCTTGGTTATTCTACCTCCCACAAGGGCTACAAATGTCTAGCTAAAGATGGCCGCATGTATATTTCTAAATATGTCCAATTTAATGAACATGCATTTCCATGTGTAAAAGAGGTTTTCAAATCAACAGATTCAACAACACCCACCAGTCCTAGTAACACTCCTCTCATGATTATTCCTCCCATTCCTGGTCCTGCTCCTATGTTTCCCTCCAGTCCAAATGGTTCAAATCGGTCTCCTATATCTGCTGCTCCTACCAACCAAGCCTCACCACCTTCATCAGGTCAAGGTACACTTTCTCCTCAGTCTCCCTTTCTCGTTACACCCCTTAATCAAGATTCTCCTCCTGTGTCTAGTCACTCCTCTCATCATACAGACCCTTACTCCTTATCTTCTCTTCATTGTGGGTTAACACCTAGTGGTTCCTCTCATCTGTCTTGCGCATCCTCTAGCTCACCACCTGCACCTCTTAATGTCCACCCCATGGTCACTAGGTCTAAAGCTGGCTTGCTAGCTCCTACTTTACTGCTAACACATGCAAAACCTCATTCTCCTATTCAAGCCTTGACCATTCCTCATTGGCTTGAGGCAATGCAGCAGGAATACAATGCATTGTTGCAGAACAACACATGGACAATAGTTGATCTTCCACCTAACAAAAAGGCCATTGGTTGTAAGTGGGTGTTCAGGGTCAAAGAGAACCCAGATGGCACTTTAAACAAGTACAAGGCCAGGCTGGTTGCGAAAGGTTTTCATCGGCGATTGGGAAGAGACTACTCGGAGACATTCTCTCCTCGTGGTCAAACCTGTCACAATCGAGTAATTTTGACACTAGCAATCACCCACAAATTGGTCCATACAGCAGCTGGATATAAATAATGCATTCCTAAATGGATTATTGTCTGAAGAAGTATACATGGAGCAACCCATTGGGTTCAAAAGCTCCAATTCCTCTCAGGTATGCAAGCTGAATCGTGCCATCTATGGGCTTAAACAAGCCCCAAGAGCATGGTTTGAGAGACTAACAAAGGCTCTTGTACAGTTTGGGTTTCAAACTAGTAGGTGTGACCCATCTCTTTTTATTCATACACATGCTGGCCACTTTGCACTTACATTTTAGTTTATGTTGATGACATTATAGTCACCTGGCTCCTCTCTTGCACATATCTCCGCTATTATTCGAAAACTCGGCTCCACCTTTGCTCTCAAGCAACTTGGAACACTAGACTACTTTTTAGGGGTGGAAGTGAAGCACTTGGCTCACAGTAAGGGCATTCTTTTGTCACAGTCCAAGTACATCAGGGACTTACTTGCCAAAGCCAACATGAGCAATGCAAAAGGGTCACCCACGCCTATGGTTAGCAAATGCAAGTTAACTAAGTTTGGAGCCAACTACATGAATGATCCCACACTGTCTGAGATCTATTGTTGGGGCATTACAAGTATGCCACCATAACTCGGCCAGAAATTTGTTACGATGTGTAAGCAAGGTCCATCAAGACCTTTCCCAACCTCTGGAGGATCATTGGAAGGCAGTGAAGCGTATCCTAAGGTACCTAAGAAGTACTATTACTCATGGCCTAGTCCTAAAACCTGCAAACCCTGCTGCACCCTTCTCCATTCAAGCATTCACTGATGCTGATTGGACGGCAGACTTGGATGACCGAAGGTCAACATCAGGCTCCTGCATCTACTTTGGACCAAATCTTGTATCTTGGTGGTCTCGCAAACAACCTCTAGTAGCAAGATCTAGTATAGAAGCAGAGTACAGAAGGCTGGCAGCAACCAAAGCCGAAGTCCTTTGGATTCAGTCACTATTGAAGGAGCTGCGCATCAAGTCCCAAATACCAGTGGTGTATTGTGATAATCTGAGTACTGTTTTGCTATCTCATAATCCTGTTCTACACTTAAGGACAAAGCACATGGAGCTAGATATTTTCTTTGTAAGAGAAAAGGTCCTAAACAAGTCACTCATTGTCTGTCATCTACCGGAATTGATCAAGTGGCTGACCTTCTTACCAAACCACTCTCACAGACTAGGTTTGAAGAACTGAGAAGCAATCTAGGAGTACTAGATCATCTAGCTCTTGTAAACCCACCTTAGTTTCAAAGGGGGTATGTTAGTAATGGTTGTAAACCCACCTTATGTTTAAAAGGCGGTATGTTAGAGTAAGCTAAGCTTACTATAGACATGCCTCAGCTGATCTCAGCTAATTACTGAGTCAGATTCTGTTAAAGGCAGTTACATCTACCGTGATTCTGTTAGAGGCAGTTACATCTACCTTCTATAAATAGCACATTCATTGTATCTAGTCATTCAAGAATCAAGAAATCATTTCAACAAAATTCTCTCTGTTTTCTTATCTCCCTTCTCTCTTTTTGTTTGTGCTTGGTTTATAACACCTTGGTTGTCACACACATCCCTGGCCAAGATCAGCCAGCAGACCTCCTTACCAAGCCATTGTCACAGCTTCGGTTTGAAGAATTACGCAAGAAACTCAGGGTGTTTGACCTGTATGCACTGGTCAACCCACCTTGAGTTTCAAGGGGGTATATTAGAGTATATTAGGGATGTGCTAGAATATGTTAGAGTTACAGTGCACTTTACCTTTATCTTGTATAAATAGAACACTCCTTGTATTGATTCGGTTGAGAAATATTCAGTTGAGATTTAGTTACAATTCAATTTCTGATTCTCTCTCTCTCTCTTTCTTTCTATGTCTTCTATCAACTGTAATAATACCTGCAAACAGTATTGACTATAGCACTTTTACCATATCCTGGTGGCACATCCATATAAATCTCCTCCTCAAGATCCCCAAGTAAGAAAGCATTTTTACATCAAATTGTTGTAATTCCCAGCCATAATTGGCCGCAAGAGATAATATTATCCGAGCTGTATTCATCTTTGCAACCGGAGCAAAGGTCTACAAGTAATCAATCCCATAAGTTTGTGTAAAACCTTTGGCAACCAGCCTTGCTTTGTATCTCTTTATTGACCCATCAGCCTTATACTTTACTGTATACACCCACTTGCACCCAACTGGTTTCTTCCCTTCCGGCAAAGCAACAAACTCCCAGGTTCTATTCTTTTCTAATGCTTCCATCTCTATATCCATGGCTTGCTTCCATTTTTTATCAGATAATGCCTCAAAAACATTGGATGGTATGGAAGTAGTGTTTAGGTTTGCAAGGAAGGTCTTGTGGGTTGGTGAGAATTTCTTAAATGAGGTAATTTGAGAGAGGATATAATGGCTGTTTGATACACTTTCGGGTTCCTTTTCTGATTGCAATGGGGAGGTCTAGGTCTTCAACTGTTTGGGTTTCTGTTTCATCCTGTAAAGCTGGAAAATTATTTGTAAAGCTAGAAGATCAGAATTTGTTACCTGAGTTGAAGGAATTGAGTTGGACTCTTAGACGTGTGTTGATTCAGGAATGACCTTTAGCTTTCTTCTAAACACCTGATTTTTTCAAGGTATTCCAACAGGACCAGAATTATCAACTGAAGGAGGTTCAACGGTTGATGAAGAAGGTTCCAGTTTAGTTTGAGGTTCAACAGTTGATGAAGAAGGTTCCAGTTCAATTTCAACTTCAAGAGTAGGTTGAGGCTCATTTGTACCGAACTCAAGGCTAGGAAAAACAAGAGTTTCCAAATGAATTTCTATATCCTCCTTATCTTCCCTAAAACTCTCCCCCTGAAGATAAGGTTGGAGAAAATAGGCTTGCTCTTCATGAAAGGTGACATCCCGTGACACATAATTTTTTTGACGGGGGATAGTAACACTTATATCCTTTTTGAGGGGAGGAATACCCAACAAAAACACACTTTAGAGCTCTAGGATCAAGTTTACCCCTTTCTTGACTATGAACATAAACAAAGGAGACACACCCAAAGATCCTTGGTTTGAGGTTATTAGTGGGGGATAAGTTAGGGTAGAAAGAGGAAAGAACCTCCATAGGACTTTTAAACCCCGGGACTCCAGAGGGTAATCGATTAATAAGACCAAAAACATTTTGGAACATTTTTCTGATACAATAGTGCTCGGGATTGATCTAGAAGATGTCCATTTTTCCTTTCTGCAACCCCATTTTGTTGTGGTGTTTTGACACAAGAGGATTCATGAATTATTCCCTCTTTTTGAAACAAAGGAGTAAGAACATGATTGAAGTATTCCTTGCCATTATCCGACCTTAATCTTTTTATGACCACACCAAACTGATTTTTAATCATTGAAAAAAAGTTTGGGAAAACTGTACTGACTTCAGATTTGTGTGTAAGTAGAAAAACCCAAGTAACACGAGTGCAATCATCAATAAAAGTCACAAACCATCGAGCCCCAAACACATTTGGAAAGGAAGATGGTCCCCAAACATCGGTATGAACAAGATAAAAAGGAAATGTGCTTCTTTTATTACTTACAGGAAAAGGTACATGCTTGTGTTTTGCCAATTCACATACCTCACAATGAAAACTTTCAACAGGCGATCCAGTAAGCAAAGATGGAAACAAAATTTTGATGACACTGATAGAGGGGTGACCTAACTGACAGTGAAACAAAAGAATCTTCTCTTTATTGAAAAGGACAGACTCTGACTTGAATGAATGGGACAAGTTGTTTCTGGCTGTGTTGGGCACACTTGGTTCTCCAAGATAGTAAAGGCCATTCCCTTCTCTAGCACGTCCAATCATCCTCCCCGAATCCTTGTCCTAAAATTCACAGCAATTACTATAAAAAATCACATTACAGGATAGGTCTTTTGTAAGTTTTTGTATGGAGATAAGATTTGTGGATAGTTTTGGAACATTAAGAACATTCATTAAAATTATAGATGGATTTATCTCAATGTTTCCAATTCCAGCAACAGTTACAAGGTTACCATCAGCAGTGATAATTTTCTTATTACTGGAACAAGGAGAATATGTGGAGAAGTATTTAGAGGAGGGTGTCATATGGTCTGTGGCACCTGAGTCTAATATCCAAAAAAGGGTATAAGGGGTTTTTGAGACATTAAATCCGAATGAAAGTGGAAGCTTACCTGAATATGCCAAATTACAAGTACCTGAAGGTTTCTTTAAACTATTGAGTAATGCTCTCATCCTTTCTATCTCCTCCTGGTTTAGACTAGCGAATTCAGGCTTACCAAAGGACTCTGACTTGTCTTCTTCGTTCTGTCCAGCAGCAATATGAGCTTCCTTCTATATGATCCTCATGAAGGTCCTCCTCTCTGACCCCATTCACGAGTAGGAGGTCTACCATGTAGTTTCCAGCACTTCTCCCGAGCATGTCGTGGCTTATTGCAATAAGTGCACCACAAATCTCCTTTCTTCTCCATCTTTGCATGTCCATCTCTTATATTCTCAACCACCATGGCTGAACTTTCAACAGGTAAAGTATCCAGCATCAAATTTCTCCTGCTTTCTTCACTTCGCACAATGGCTACTACTTCATTAAAGCATGGAACCTTCGATTTTCCAAGAATTTGAACCCTTACTTGGTCAAATTCAGGATTCAATCCCACAAGAAAGTCATAGACCCTATCTTGCTCAATATATTCTTTGAGCACTGCTGTATCCTTAAGAGCATTTAGTCTTTATCACCCTATAATGGTCCAATTCCATCCAAAGAGACTTCAGTTGATTGGCATACTCAGTGACTGTCTTGTTTCCTTGCTTTGCTGCAACTGTTTTTACCTTCACATCATACACCTGGGCAGCATCATTGGCTTTCGAATATGTCTGCTCCATTGCATCCCAAACTTCTTTAGCGGTGCTTAAAAACATGCATGTATCACTGATTTCGGGAATCATTGAGTTCCATAACCATGCCATAATCATGGAGTCTTCCTCATCCCATGCAATAAATTTCGGATCTCCTTCCTTTGGTCCAGGACCCATCAAATGACTGAGTTTTCCTTTGCACTTTAATAGAGTATAGTAGAAGAATGTAAGCCAAAACCATAATTGAATGTACTGAGTCAGCACTGATTCAGTTATGGTCAGCTTGGCAGTTAGCACATTGTAAGCACGGTAGTTAGCACTCTGCACAAGCTATAAATAGCTACAATTGTATTAAACCGTATTCAAGAAATAGAAAACAGAATCTTCAAGATTCAGTTTTAACAGCTTCCTCTCTTCAATCTCTCTCTCTTTCTCTCTCTCTCTTTTTCTTTCTTTATGGTATCTAGAGCTTGAATCTGGGCCTCGACTCTCATGGCCGCATCACAATCCATTCCCGGTGCTAGCAATCCCTTCAATGAACCAGCTTCTTCTCCAACAACATCATCCACAACAGGGGCGAACTTCAACCCCTCTCTCTCGGTAAAGCTTGATGACCAAAACTTCTTGCTCTGGAAGCAGCAAGTGGAAGCAGTGATCATTGCTCACAAGCTGCATCGATTCGTCAACAATCCTACAATTCCTCCTCAATTCACTTCTGAGGCAAATCGTGACCTTGGAATCGAGTCAGAAGCGTATCAATTGTGGATCGTCCAGGACCAGATGTTGTTTACCTGGCTCCTCGGTTCGCTCTCTCCATCAATTCTTCCTCGATTCCTAGGGTGCAAGCAGTCATGGCAAGTATGGGACAAGATCCACAAATTCTTCTACTCACATCTCAGGGCAAAGGTGCATCAATTCCAATCAGAATTGAAGAACACGAAGAAAGGTTCAAGGTCAATTTCAGAGTATCTTCTCCGAATTCGAGCAATTGTGGACTCTCTTCAAGCTATGGGAGATCCTATTTCGGAACAAGATCATATTGACGTAGTGTTGGACGGTCTCCCCGAAGAGTTTAATACCTTCGTGATGATGATATATGGACGCAGTGATTCGCCCTCAATCGATGACATTGAGGCTCTTCTTCTTATTCAGGATGCTCAATTCGACAAGTTCCGTCAAGAATTGAACACCTCTGCGTCAATTTCGGTCAACATCGCTCAAGCCCCAAATCTGTCGAATGGAAACCCTAATTTGGAAAATACACAGTCTGACTCGCAGCGCGATGGATATCAAGGCTCCTATCGTGGTAGAGGAGGACGTAATCGTGGTCGTGGTGGTGGTCGGGGTCGTGGCCGAGCAGGATCAAGACCTACATGTCAGCTATGTCGCAAGTATGGTCATGAGTCTCTCAATTGTTGGTACGGGTTCGATGAAACCTTTGTGCCGCCACCAATGCCTCCTCCCAATCCCGATCCAACTAATCAGAACAGTTATACAGTGCAAGGAAATTATCCAGCTAATCCAGCTCAAGGCCTCTTGCCTAGACCATCAGTTCCTCATAATGTGAACTATCAACAACCACAGGCTTACATGGCCTCTCAAACACCTCAGTATGCACAAACTCCTCAGTTCAAAGCTCACAATGAACAGCAATTTTAGTCACAGACTTGGTACCACGACTGCAGTGCGTCACACCATCTCACTTCGATGCTCAAAATCTGAATCAAAGCACACCTTTCGGGGGCAGTGACCAGGTGCTCATGGGAAATGGGCATGGTCTAAACATAAACTCCATAGGTTCCTCTAATCTTTATTCCTCTAAGAACCGTCACATTATCTTTTCACTTCACAATCTATTACTTGTGCCCACTATCACAAAGAATTTAGTCTCAGTTTCTAAATTTGCTCTTGATAATAATGTGTATTTTGAGTATCACCCTTATTCATGTTGTGTAAAATCACAGGACTCTAATCAAGTCCTGCTTGAAGGCTCATTGGGGAGTGATGGCCTCTACTCCTTCAAGAATCTCAACATTCTCAAGGACATCTCACCTTCAAGATCACTGTCACCAAGTTCCTCTTCCAAGTCTCCTAGTTATTTTCCTCATCTAAATGCAAATACTATGTCTGCTGTTTCTAGTTCTCTCAATACTTGGCATTGTAGGCTAGGCCATGCCCATCATAATGCTGTAAAAACAGTCTTACAGATTTGTAATCTTCCCTTGTCTAATAAAAGTGATCTTGAATTCTGTGATGCTTGTTGCTTGGGCAAAGCCCATAGACTCTATGCCCCTCCCTATCTTACTGTTCATAATACTGCCTTTGAGCTAATACACACTGACCTTTGGGGTCCTGCACCCTTTGTTTCTTCTGGTGGATATACCTATTATATTACCTTTGTTGATGCTAAAACCAGATTCACTTGGATATATTTCCTAAAACAAAAATCAGATGCTATAACTGCCTTCAAACTCTTCTTTAATCTCATTCAAACTCAACTCTCTGCCAAAATTAAAGCTGTTCAATCTGACTGGGGTGGAGAATTTCGCCCATTCACCAACTTTCTAAGTGAACTTGGTATCACTCATAGGCTAACCTGCCCCCACACTTCCCATCAAAATGGGACAGTGGAGAGGAAGCATAGGCAAATTGTTGAAATGGGTTTAAGCCTTCTCTCCCATGCCTCTATCCCTCTGACATACTGGGATCACAGCTTCACTCAAGCTGTGTACCTTATAAACAGATTACCTACAGTTGCTCTAAAGGAATTTTCCTCTCCTTACCATGCCTTACATGGTTCCCCACCTGACTACACTGTCCTTAGAATCTTCGGATGTGCATGCTTCCCTTTTCTAAGGCCATACAACAAACACAAAATCCAATTTAGGTCAACCGAGTGCATCTACCTTGGCCTCTCTCCTCAACATAAAGGGCACAAGAGCCTTGCTCCAAGTGGCAGAATTTACATTTCCAAGGATGTCCTCTTCAATGAAGGCAGTTTTCCTTATCCAAGTCTGTTTCCATCGACCAGTTCCTCTCCCTCTCCTGACATACCCTACTCAGGCTCTATTCCCATTCCTCAATATCCATTACTGTCCCCAACCCCTCTGAATCAATACCACTCCCCATCTATGAGTCCTGCCCACATCAACTCACCTATTCATGACACCCCTCCCTCAACTTCTCAAAACTCAATTTCTCAGTCACCCACCTCACCTCTTCCTGAGTCTCCAGTTACTCCAGTCTCTCCCACATCTCCCGTTCCAGGAAATGCTGCCTCTAACCCTCTGTCTTCAGTTTCAGCATCCCCTACCTCTGTGACTGAAACTGCAGCATCATCATCTTCTACTACTTCCCTTCCCGCTCCTCCTAGAAACTCTCATCCCATGCTGACCAGGTCCAAGACTGGTCGCCTACCTCCAAGTGTTTATCTGACTCATCTTGAACCATCTACTGTCAAAGCTGCCCTTGCCAGTCCACAATGGCTTGCAGCCATGAAGGATGAGCACAATGCTCTCCTCAAAAATAATACATGGACTCTGGTCACTCTTCCCCTTGATAGGAAAGCCATAGGGTGCAAATGGGTTTTCAGGGTTAAAGAAAATCCTGATGGCAGCATTAACAAATACAAAGCTAGGCTAGTGGCCAAAGGCTTTCATCAGTAACATGGATTTGATTTTCATGAAACTTTCTCACCAGTTGTAAAGCCGGTCACCATCAGAATTATGCTCACTTTGGCTCTCACACACAAATGGCAGATTCAACAGATCGATGTGAATAATGCCTTCCTAAATGGGCACTTAAGTGAAGAAGTCTATATGTTGCAGCCACCAGGCTTTGAATCAGCAGATAAGTCACTAGTTTGTAGACTGAACAGGGCCCTATATGGGCTAAAACAGGCTCCACGGGCATGGTATGAAAGATTGGCAAATGCCCTAGTTCAATATGGGTTCTCCACCAGCAAATGTGATCCCTCCCTATTTGTATACTCCCAGAACAGTGTGGTTCTCTATGTCCTAGTTTATGTGGATGACATCATCCTAACCGGCTCCTCCACTACCTTCATCAATGAGTTGATCAAGAAACTGAATGTGCAGTTTGCCTTAAAAGAGCTTGGCCCTCTAGATTATTTTCTGGGTATTGAGGTTAAACACCTCCCCTCGGGTGGCCTTCTTTTGACCCAGTCCAAATATGTCAGAGACCTACTAGACAAGGCTAATATGCTGGAAGCAAAAGGCATTTCTTCACCAATGGTCAGCAACTGCAAACTCTCAAAATTTGGGACTGATACACTCTCGGATCCACATCTATATAGGTCAGTTGTAGGGGCCTTACAGTATGCCACTCTAACCAGCCCGGATATAGCCTTTAGTGTCAACAAAGTATGCCAATTCATGGCTAATCCTCTGGACTCCCACTGGCAGGCAGTCAAAAGAATACTGAGGTATCTCAAAGGCTCTATCAACTATGGTTTGCTACTGAGACCAGCTCCTATAAATCACCTATCCACTCTAAATGCATACTGTGATGCAAACTGGGCAAGTGACCCAAATGATAGAAGATCAACTTCTGGATCCTGCATTTTCTTTGGTCCCAACTTGGTGTCATGGTGCTCCAAGAAGCAACCATTAGTTGCCCGTTCCAGCACAGAAGCTGAATACAGGAGCATGGCCAACACTGTTGCAGAACTTACTTGGATACAATCCCTACTGACTGAGCTGGCCATCCCCTTTGCTGTTCCAAAAGTCTTTTGTGATAATCTAAGTGCAGTCTCGGTGGCACACAATCCAATTTCCAGTCCTCCACGCCCGGACCAAGCATATTTTGCTAGACATACACTTTGTGAGAGAAAAAGTCCTTGCCAAAGCTCTGTCTGTTCATCATGTGCCAAGTACAGAACAACTTGCAGATTCACTCACTAAACCTCTTTCCTCCACTCAGTTTGTATCTCTGAGAACCAAACTCAATGTGGTTGCTTCTCAACAACCACCTTGAGTTTGAAGGGGGGCTAATAGAGTATAGTAGAAGAATGTAAGCCAAAACCATAACTGAATGTGCTGAGTCAGCACTAATTCAGTTATGGTCAGCTTGGCAATTAGCACATTGTAAGCACGGTAGTTAGCACTCTACACAAGCTATAAATAGCTACAATTGTATTCAACCGAATTCAAGAAATAGAAAACAGAATCTTCAAGATTCAGTTTTAATGACTTCCTCTCTTCAATCTCTCTCTCTTTCTCTCTCTTTCTCTTTCTTTACCCTTCAACACTGTTCGAATGAGCTGGGACCATTTCAAGTAATTTTTCCCATTGAGTCGATAGGCAGGTTGAATACTCTGCAATTCTCCAGACTGATTGCTCTGAACCAGTGAGTTCTCTCCCTTATTGACTGGATTCACGATCTCTTCCTCGTTTAACATGGCGGAACCAAAAAATGGAGGGCAAAGCAAAAATGGTTCCAATTGGACCCAGAAAACCGAGTGGCTAAAACGCGAAAATAACCCCCAAAATGGGTTCGGGAGATGCCGACGGTCTGGAAAAAGTGAGCGGCTATGAAAAATGGTTGTCTTACGGTGGCGCGAGTAACATGCGCCGGAAAGGGGATGCGCGTGTGACGGCACGTGACGGCGCATACGAAGGTTAATGGCGGCGGTGTTTTGGGTTCTGGCCGGTCTTGGAAAGGCGATCCTTCCGATGAATTTTCAGGCGGAACGGCGGTGGTCAACGTCAGTCAATGGTGGTCAACAGAGACAAAAAAAAGGGCACTGACAGCACAATAAGGTGCTTAGAACAGGGTTTAAAGGGCTGCAATGAAGG
Source organism: Sophora flavescens (assembly GCA_030762895.1). Taxonomy (NCBI): domain Eukaryota; kingdom Viridiplantae; phylum Streptophyta; class Magnoliopsida; order Fabales; family Fabaceae; genus Sophora; species Sophora flavescens. Next base: position 287,384,372 of record CM061062.1, read on the forward strand.
CAACCAAAAAAATAATAATAATACACGGCGGAAGCAATGTCCCCCTAGATCGGGAGCTTTGATACCATATTAGAATTTGGGTTTGGGCCTAACTCAACCCCAAAAGCTAGCTTAAAGGATGAGGATTGCCCTCTACTTATAAGCTCTCATTAGAGACTATCTCGAGTCAATGTGTGACTTGGGTTTTTCCCAATACACCCCCTCACGTCCAACACTATTGGGCTTGGTACATGGATAACATGGTGGGTGGCCCAATTATGGATCTAGGATAGCTCTGATACCATCTTGTAAAGAAAAGAAAAGATCTACCACTTGAATTTCTGAATATGCAAGAGTAAGTTTTCCACTCTGCTGTATCCTCTATTTGTATACATCAAAATTACAAAGAAATGAATGCTGAAAGCAATTTACAAGAATAATTAAACTAACATTATTCCCTATGATGCATTGCATCTTATCTATTCTTTGTACAATGAACCTATATTACTTGGAAACTTAAGTTATTAACTCTTATTCTGATTCCATATGAACCTATATTACTTGGAAACTTAAGTTATTAACTCTTATTCTGATTCCATCTGAGTTATTAACTCTTATTCTGATTCCCACATTACTTAATATCAATAAGGAAAGAGCTATAACTGAAGACATTCAGTGGCCATGCAATTTCAACACGTTAAGACTTTAAATTCATTTTAGACATAGGATTAGGTATTAAACATAAACCACCAAAACATTTTCAAGGCGACAACTTTTCAGAACTGAATTGCATTCTCAAACAAGCCCTGACTAATTTCCAAAGTAGGACTTGGTCAGCTGCCTGTATTTGCTTTGTTATGTAGTATGTAATCTTTCTTCAATGCAACAGTACTCTCCCAAAAGCTTAAACTTTTAAGTGAAGACAGGTGAATGGTTTTTACTATGTTATATCTCTAACACACTCCCTCACGCAAGAGACCTTTGGGCATTAAGGGTGGACAATTCACAAGCCCATCTTTACCATATGTTGAAATTCAACTTTTTATTAGAAGAATGGTGGTAGCAAGGATAGAACCCTAGACTAATTGGTTATTAAGGCTCTGATACCATGTCATGAACCATCTATATTAAAAGCTTAAGCTATTAGGTGAAGGCACATGAATGATTTTTATTATATTCTGTGTGACAGAAACTGGAAAATACTGAATTATATTAAACTAGAAACTGGAGCTCAACTCCTTACAATAGAGGAATATTCTCCTGTTAACCCAAAAAACAGCAACAAAAAGCAGGAAAATATGGCAGCATCTCCCAGAATAGGTGCTGAAACCAATACTGAAAGAAGATTAACAACCGGGAAAAACAAGCTAGGAAATACAGGAAAGGTCGCGAGAGAAGTGAACCTGTTAGGACCCAGCCCAATTAGGAATAAAGAGAAATGTAATAGTTAGTTAAGCATTAGTTGAGATGGTTGGTTAGTTAGAGATTTCAGCTATATAAATAGGGGAAGGGATTAAGAGAGACGGCATTCAGAATTGTTGATTTGTAGAACTGAGCAGTGGCTTAGTTGTGAAAGGGGAAACCCTTTGTGAAGGGGAAACCCTTGGAGGAGATCCCTCTCCTATTCTTGTTCACTTTTAGTACATTTCAAGTAATAAGATTCATTCTTTCCTTTATTTTTTCATCTCTGTTTTTGGGTTCTTAACAAATTGGTTCGACCTGCCGGATCCCTTTCGCAATGGAGAAGATGGCTATGATGGAAAATCGGGTGGCTACATTGGAGAAGATGGCCAGCGAACAAGGAGTGAAATTGGCGGAGTTGAAAACTGACATGGTTTACATAAAAGAATTGCGTATGGAGGTGTTGGGTTCAAGATTCAATAAAGAATTGCTGCCCTCTGTTGTAGGGGACAATTCGGTTAATAAGATTGATAAGTCTTCGAAGGAGGAGGCTGATGGCAGAGATCCGGATGAGAAGGAAGGGACACCACCCCATTCTTGGTCAAAGAAGGTGGAACTACCCACATTTGAAGATTTCCAGAACTCTGAAATTGTTGAGAGAACGATGGAAGAACATAAAAAAGGGCTGGTTTCCATGAAACAGAAAATACCACAGCCATGGTGGTATCTTGTTGTTGACATAAGGGTCGAGATGTTGAAAGATTTGTATGCAGTGGGCGAGCATGGGCAAAAACCAACATCGTCATGGCGATATCTCGGTGTCAACAAACAAGCGAAGATGCAGACAACACTATATCCGATTGTCGAGCAAGGGCAGAAATACCCTTTGATCGCTACAATGCTTCGTGATTGGAGAATTCCGACCAACCCATCAACACCGAACCCACCATAAAGGAATCTTCAAACGACTAATGATCTGTGTATGGTGGCAGTGGGTGGTTCGTTTCCAGCCGTACCGCCATGGGTCCGCACCAAAGAACGGCTTCTTGCAGTTATCGTGGAGGAAGAGAGAGAGACATTTGGGGGGATTCCGGCCAGAACACTGCCCCCACCACCACAAGACGTTTGGGAGGATTCCGGCCAGAACACTACCCCGCCGGATTTGGATATTCTCAAGGTAGTTGACAGCATATACGTAAGGGAGAAGGGGGCAGAGATGGAACTCAGAAAATTAGGTCAAAATTTTTACCTAATGGGCCAGACCCAAATTGGGTTCAGTCATGGGTCTCATCAAGAAAGAGAGGTGAATCGGAAACGTTGTCAAGTGAGCTCATTTACGGACCAAGTGGGCCAAGACCAAATCGATGTACAAATAAGCAGCAATATGGAAATAGAAGCTATTTCCTATTTGGTCCTCGAGCAAACTGACATCATGCTCAGTGGAAGAAGGCAGAGGCAAGAGCTTCCAACCTTGAGGACATGGTTGTTTCATAGGAGGGTAGTATTGTTAGGGCCCGGCCCAATTAGGAATAAAGAGAAATGTAATAGTTAGTTAGTTAAGCATTAGTTGAGATGGTTAGTTAGTTAGAGATTTCAGCTATATAAATAGGGAAAGAGAGCAAAAGAGAGGGCATTCAGAATTATTGATTTGTAGAATTGAGCAATGGCTTAGTTGTGATAGGGGAAACCCTTTGTGAAGGGGAAACCTTGGAGGAGATCACTCTCCTATTCTTGTTCATTTTCAGTTCATTTCAAGTAATAAGATCCGTTCTTTCCTTTATTTTTTCATCTTTATTTTTGGGTTCCTAACAGAACCTCCCTCCCCTAGGCCAAACTTTCCTCACTCCAGTTCTCAAAATGTCAGATGATGCCTTAACCTTCCAGCCCCTCCCTTATATCATTCCTCTCATCATTCTCTTCCTCCAATCCCCTCTTGCCAGCTGTCACTTTAGTTATTCATTTCCCTCTCCCTTCCAACCGACTCCCCCACTCCTTCACTCCCTTCTTTTATCATATTTCCCTCTTTGTCCCTTGTTTCTCTTCTTCTCTCATACACCAATATGCCTTTACTGTTTTTAGGCCCATTATTCAGCTTATTCCCTCTCCTATACACACGGGTTAATGGCCCATCATAATGTGTTTGAATTAGCTGTGAAAAATAAATTATTCCAATAATCGAGTATTGTTGCAAAAAATAGATTGTTTAAATAATCGATTTTTTTTATAATCGATTATAAAGAATTAGTTTTATATTAGGATGTATTTGCTAAAAAACGGTTTTAAGATAATCTATTTCATTTGAGTTGTGTTAAAAAAACACTTTTATATGGTAAATTACAAAAATAAGGTATGAAGTTATTTATTTAGATTAATAATATTTGTTTGATAAATCCTGCCTATGTTGTGCTTTGTGACAAAGCTAAACATAGCCGGTCCCAAGCCCGGATAAAAGGAGAGGGTTGGGTTAGGCCATCGACAGCCAACGTAAAACTTAGTCGAATATCTATGACATGGATCAACGACGTAATAATGCTAATGCTAGGCCGTTGCCCAGAAGCAACGCGCTGTATAGCTCAAGTACAGTGTCAAAAGAGCAAGGGCCGCTGCATTGCCGCCTGGATGTAGTGAAAAATAGGCAAGGGTTCCCACATTTTTGTGAACGAGTGTGGGTAAAGAAGCTAGCTCACGAGAGTAGGATTCGCTTTGGAACTTGGAATATAGGCACATTTACAGGTAAATCAATGGAAATAGTTGACACTATGATTAGGAGGAGGATCAATTTCGTGTGCCTACAAGAAACTAAGTGGGTGGGAGAAAAGGCAAAGGAATTAGACTCTTCGGGTTTTAAGCTTTGGTACACTGGCAAAGTAAAATCGAGAAATGGGGTGGGCATAATTGTGGATAAATATTGGAAGAATGATACTGTGGATGTAAAAAGGGTTGGAGATAGGATCATTGCCCTAAAATTTGTAGTGGAACAAGACACCTTTAATGTGATTAGTGCTTACGCACCTCAGGTAGGGTTAGAAGAACACTTCAAGGTAAAATTTTGGGAGGATTTAGAAGGCCTAATTCAGGAAATACCGCTAGGTGAAAAGATTTTCTTAGGAGGTGATCTAAATGGGCATGTAGGGAGGGCACCTAGAGGTTACGACGGTTTTCATGGGGGAAATGGCCTAGGGGAGGTAAATGGTGAGGGCAAGTCTATTTTGAACTTTTCATCTGCCTTCAATCTTACTATAGCCAATACGTGTTCTAGGAAACGTGAGGAGCATCTTATCACGTACAAAAGTGGGGTGACAAGCTCTCAAATAGATTTCTTTCTTATTAGGAGATCGGATAGAAAGATTTGCTTGGACTGTAAAGTCATACCTGAAGAGCGCTTGACTACCCAACATAGAGTCTTGGTCATGGATGTAAGAGTTAAAAGGAGTGTGAAGAGAAGAGGCCACGAAAAGGTTTCAAGGATCAAGTGGTGGCAACTGAAGGGTGAAAAACAAAGGATCTTCCAACAGAAGGTTTTGGAGGGAGGGTTTTGGGAGGCAAACGGAAGTGCAAATGATATGTGGTACAAGATGGCCAAGGGGATTAGGAAGGTAGCTATAGAGACGCTTGGTGAATCAAGAGGATCCGGACCTAAGGGTAAAGAATCCTGGTGGTGGGATGAAAGTGTGCAAGCTAAGGTTCGGGTTAAAAGGGAATGTTTTAAAGCTTGGTCTTTATGTAGAAATGCTGAAAATTGGGAAAATTATAAGGTAGCCAAAAAAGAGACCAAGAAGGCAGTGAGCGAAACTAGAACTAAAGCTTTTGACGGGTTGTACCAATCCTTAGGCACCAAAGATGGTGAGAAAACTATTTATAGGCTTGCTAAAAATAGGGAACGAAAGACAAGAGACTTGGACCAAGTGAAGTGTATTAAGGATGAAGAAGGTAAAGTTTTGGTTAAGGAACAAGATATTAAAGATAGATGGAAGAATTATTTCCACAAGTTATTTAATGAAGGATTTGAAGTTTTATCATGCTCACAGGTGCTTGACATCAGAGAGGAGGACCAAAATTACACTTTTTATCGTAGAATCCAAGAGCATGAGGTAAAAGAAGCTTTGAGAAGGATGGATAATGGCAAGGCAATTGGACCGGACAATATACCTGTGGAGGTATGGAAGAGTCTAGGAAATAGAGGCATTAGTTGGCTCACAAAGTTTTTTAACGAGATTATGAGGTCAAAGAAAATGCCGGACGAATGGAGGAGAAGCACTTTAGTTCCGATTTACAAGAACAAGGGAGATATACAAAATTGCGCAAATTATAGAGGGATTAAGCTTATGAGTCATACTATGAAGCTATGGGAAAGGGTGCTTGAACGGAGATTAAGAAAAGAAACCAAAATCACCGACAACCAATTTGGTTTTATGCCCAGGAGGTCGACCATGGAAGCAATTTACTTGCTACGACGAGTGATGGAACAATATCGAAGGGATCAAAAAGATTTACACATGGCCTTCATTGATTTGGAGAAAGCGTATGATAAGGTGCCAATAGAGGTTTTGTGGAAAGCCCTAGAAAAGAAAGGTGTTTGGATTGCCTATATTCGAGCTATCAAGGATATGTATGAGGGGGCCACGACTAGTGTGAGAACGCAGGGTGGAGCCACAGAAGATTTCCCAATAACCATAGGTCTGCACTGGGGTCGACTTTAAGCCCTTATCTTTTTACCTTGGTCTTGGATGTACTTACGGAGCACATTCAAGAGCCAAAGACCACGATGCATGCTTTTCGCAGACGATATAGTCCTAGTTGGAGAGTCGAGAGATGATATAAATGGAAGGTTGGAGACTTGGAGACAAGCTTTAGAAGCACATGGCTTCCGCTTGAGTAGAAGCAAGACGGAGTATATGGAATGTAAGTTTAGCAAAAGGCGAAACACCTCTAGCTTAGAGGTGAAAGTTGGAGACCACAACATACCACAAGTCACACGGTTTAAATATCTTGGGTCTATTATACAAAATGACGGAGAAATTGAGGGAGATGTAAACCATCGGATTCAATCAGGGTGGTCGAAATGGAGGAAGGCTTCGGGTTTTTTGTGTGATAAAAAGTACCCTCTTTAGCTAAAGGGAAAATTTTACCGTACAGCTATTAGACCGGCGATGTTGTATGGGACGGAGTGTTGGGCGGTAAAAAATCAACACGAGAGTAAAATCAATGTAGCAGAGATGAGAATGTTGCGCTGGATGAGCGGAAAAACTAGACGTGATAGGATTAGGAATGATAGCATTAGAGAGAGAGTTGGGGTAGCACCTATTGTAGAAAAGATGGTTGAATCTCGACTTAGGTGGTTTGGGCATGTATGGAGGAGACCTTTAGATTCTGTAGTAAGGAGAGTCGATCAAGTGGAGGGCAATCCAATAGGTAGAGGCAGAGGTAGACCAAGAAAAACTATAGGAGAAACTATTAAGAAAGATTTGGAGGCCAATGATTTAACTGTTAACATGATTCATGATAGAACATTATGGTGCCGTATGATCCATGTAGCCGACCCCACCTAGTGGGATAAGGCTTGGTTGTTGTTATAATAATATTTGTTTGATAGTTGGTTCTATATGGCCCTACGGGTGAGATATGGGAATAATGTGATTGGTTGCAAAATAATCCAATACTCTTTAAATAAGATTCAATCTTCTAGTTTCTCTAAAAACCACTTTTTCCTATAAAACCCACTTTTTTATATTTTAAGCAAGTTTGCCATATATGTCGAATTAAATCCGAAACAGCATTTTGTACTTCATAAATTTGTTGAAAAATAATCTTTCCCAAACACACTATATCTACTAAACAGCTTAAAAGAAGTCCAGAAACAACAAAGACAATATCAACGATAACATTAATAATGAGAAATAAATACTAGCATGTGCAAGTTTTATAAATCTTTGTTCCGTACCAGATACAGAAGCATGAAGATAGTCTGCATCGCCCTCCTCATTAAATGCTGAGGCACAGGCCACTGAATAAAAAGAAAAAATCACATTATCATGAACTAGTATGCGAGGAAAAAAGAAAAGAAGTAACACGAGAAAATGACAGCATAATAGAAAGTTGCATGTAGGTTTTACTTCTTAGCTCGCATTCCACAATGAAACCGAATAGATTGGCTGCAGCTTTTATCCCTTCAGATGGAAGCAAAGCATTCGCAGTTATAGTATTTATTGGCTGGAGAAGAACAATAAATATTGTTCAGTTTACAAGCTACAAAGTATTGAATTTACATTGAAGAAATGCTAATCTTAAGATAAATCAACTGACATGTTTACTGATTATGAACAAAAGGTTCTTCTTTTGGTCCCTTTAGGTTCACAAAATTTAAAAGTCATATGTTAATAATTAGGATGACAAAAACCTGAAAGTTAAATGAATTAATACGCGCTACACTTATACCATTACAAATAGGAAAATAACGTAAAAATATGTGGCAAGTAGTTTTTTTGGGATAGAAGAAATATTATTAGAGTTAGAGGTTACAAGTAATTATTTTAAATCATTCTGTTTATGTGAATACCATTAGAAGAGCGGTCCAAGTGTCCAATAAGACATCACGTGCTTCCCAACTCCAAGTCTCCTCATCTGTGTTACTAGTCATGAGGACTTTAATTACTTCAGACATCAACATCGACAAAAAGGTAAGAGTACCGAAGGGCCTGAAGTATCAAACCAAAACATTTACTCACAACAATTTAATTATCATTTAAGATCAACACTGAGAAATACCTACAAAAGAAATTACAAGTACAATAACCTCATAGATTTTAGGAGATTGTCAAACACATGTGGAGTTGTTACGGTTGCAATAGCCAACAATGCACGACAGCCATCAAGCATTTCACTGAATGAAACCACAGCAACAATTTGAGGGACAAATTTAAATAAGTAAATAAAACTACAGAGGTCGGTGTGTGCACAGGTAGGTGGGTGCATTGGAACATGTGCATTATATGGATCCATCCCCAAACCTTTCACTTTTTCCACATTCAATAGCTTTTGAAACAGCATCAGGAGGATCTACCCACTCTACTATCCCAGATAGGAGTTGCAGAAGATGCCGCTCATGCATTTTCCCATCATCTAGATCATAGTACAAACGAACTCAGAAATTCAAATCAAGGATCTCCACAAGTTAGAAGGATTTTTTTGAGGAGGGGGGAGGGGGTGCAATAATATAAAGGGGTAAATTTAAAACACTATCTATTGGGGTATGAGTAACATTTTGAATTATTTGATGTTGATACATTAAACAAATATATTTTTAAGAACTGAAAAAGAAGTAAAAAAAGATTTTAAACTTTTGAAGTATCATCTACTTCTAGAAGCCAAACCTAATTTCTATGGTCTCATCCCATACTTTCCAGAAGATATCTATTAGAAAAGATAATGTTTGTGAAAGGGTCAATTAGTTTAATGGCTTAATTGCACTTTTGGTTCCCCTATTTTATTGCTTGGGTGATTTTGATCCCCCAAATTTCTTTCGCTCGATTTTAGTCCTCACGTTTAACAAATGTGCAATTTTGGTCCATCTGTATGTTAACATTCAATAATTAATGGTGTATCTAACGTGCCTTATGATATTCTGACCTGACTTACACTTTCTAACAAGTGGTGCCATAAGAAAATGTTAATTTGGAATGTTAATTATTGGATGTTAACATCCAGATAGACCAAAATTGCACATTTTTAAAATATGGGGACTAAAATCGAGCGGCAAAAAACTGGGGGACCAAAATCGCCCAAAAAGTAAAATAGGGGGACCAAAAGTGCAATTAAGCCTAGCTTAATTTAATTCTTTATCTAGGATGATCTTACTATCAGACCAACTGCTTGACACCTCTTTAAATTTTTGAAGCATCATCTACTTCTAGAAGCCAAACATAATTTCTATGGTCTCATCCCTTACTTTCCAGAAAATATCTATTAGAAAAGATAACGTCTGTGAAAGGGCTATTTAGTTTAATTTAACATTTTACCTATGATGATCTTACTATCAGAACAACTACTTGACACCTCTATAAACTCCATCTTTTAAAATAATCATATATCTCGTCAGAAAGACGGGTTTATCAACTTGGAGATAATAATTCTAACAAAATGCTATTAACTAGCATAGAGATGGACAAGGAAACACTTATACCAGAAAGAAATACAGTTCCTGTTAAAGAACAAAATTGTACAATTAGCTTTCGAGCAGAGACTGCAATAGGGCAGTCAAGCCAGTAGCCTTCACATGAAAATTTCTGCCTCAATGCCGCATATAAACTCAAAAGCCATCCAACATGACCACTTAATAACAACACATCACGCCAATCTGAACCAGGCTGCATGCAAGCATAAAACAGAATAAAACCTCATCAGTAAGAGATTTATAGCCCAAATTTCTAGTTATGACTTTAATCATGATGTTTCTTACTTTCTTGTCTACTTTGTGAGAATGATCCGTTTATAACTTTTCATTCTATCAAATGCATGTTAATTGTTAGTAATGAAACCAACTCATTACCTGCACTACGTGGCATTCAGACCTTTTAAGAGAATCCCCATCCTGCCTAACTCCAGCAGAGAACACATTTAAATTTATTTTTGTGTCACTGGTATTGCAACGAAAATCCCAATTCAGAATTTGAAGCATAAGATCCAGTGCAGCAGTGCAAACTTTAACCTCAGGTACAGCAGAGTCAGATTCAACAATCCTACTTGTGACACTTGAAGCAGCTTCTTGTGTCCAGCAATAGAACGTCTATAATATAGATAATAAAAAGAAGAAAAAGGGAAAATAAATATAATATTACTGCAAAAAAAGAAATCCAAGCATAAATGGTTGTCAGTTCTGTAGAAAAACTTAACTCCACTTAAAAAAATGTAACATCAAGTAAATATTTGAAAAAGTTAGGACGGTAAGACCTTAAGGTAATCTAGCTCAAGTGACCTCCTACACTGCTCATGAAATTCCCTTGGAAGGCCCATAGCACTTGAAGTAGATGGAGAAAATTCGGATACCTATGGATACATTATATATATATAAACAACATAAAATTTAACAGCTGAAGCAATAAAGAAAATGGCTACAATTCTATAAAGTATTGCATACCAATGCTTCGAGGAATTTGATTCCAGCAAACTGCACATCAACTCCAAGAATGCCCAAGATAGCCTGGTTCACCTGCAGTATGAAAACTATCAGGCATGCATGAAAGGGGGAAATTTCAGAGCAAATTAAAAATCCTAACAAAATTTGTGAGAGAAAGAAGGAAAAAAAAGGGGAAAAAACCAGATACAATGAAGAACACAAGGAGAAGATAAAGCATACAAGAAGAGCATTAGTTCCTTGAAATTGGTAGAATTACAATTTAGCATATCCTATTTCAACTGAAAAACAGTTTAGGATATCCTGGTGAATATAATTACATTTAAAGATAAGTTTATCGTTAGAATCGTTAATCATCTCAACATATTAACCATCTTTGGAAATTTGTTACCAATCTTTTGGTTAATCATTTCAAAATATGAATGTTTTTTATAATAACCTAAACTGGGACTCTCCCTTTAAAATTTGGGGAAGACATGGGCAGATGAATAGGGAGTGGGGTCAAGTGAGGTAACAGATAAGAGATTCTTTTTTTTATTTAAAAAAACCAGACAAGATTGTCTTGATGCCTTCTTAAATAATTAAATTCTAAGTTGTTTAAATAATTTGGGATCGTTTGGATGAGCTTCTAAAAAAAAATACCTTTCTTAATGTAAATTATGTAATCTTTATTTTTTTTATTTTTTATTTTTTATGAATCAAAATATGTATTAGTAAGAGTACTAGGGGTACTCCAACCCAAATACAAACACCAATGTAACCATCAAAACTGCTAATAACACAAAAAAACCCAAAAAAGTAATGATAGGTGCACACCCAAAGTTGACACCTTGGTTAATCGGTACAAATATTTGGTTAATTCAGTTCATTATATGGTTAATCACGTGTAAATATTTGGTTAATTCATGATGACCCATTAATCATATAAAAAACTGAATTAACTAGATATTTGCATGTGATTAACCAAATATTTACATGATTATGGAAAATAAGCTTCATATAACCCATTAACCATATAATGAACTGAATTAATCAAAAATTTATACATGATTAACCAAGGTGTCCACCTGGGTGTCAAACCCAGGTGTTCACCTATCATTACTCAAAGCGAAATTCCCTAAACTGTCTTTATAAGAACAGAGGCCTAAAAAAAAAGCATCAGTACGGATTTTATGTTCAGATGCAGTATTCTAAAAGATATTATGTCAATCTTTGAAAAGTTTTTTTTATGTTAAATGTCTCCTTTTAGAAGCTCAAAAATTATCTTAAAAAGAAAAACACAATTTGTGCTTTTTCAAGTGTAATAGAGTAAGGCTATGTATGTAATGTATATTGTATAATTGTACATTAGTGTAGATCATAACAGACTGTATGCTGAGTCAGCAACAGTGCAACAGTTGTTATGTTAGTTAGTGACAGCTGTTAGGTTAGTTACTCTCTAACTGCTAATCAGCAAGATTGGCCAAAAGGTTATATAAACCTTCTCTTGTAACAATTGTATTTTCAAGAAAAGAATCAAAATATACTGAATTCTCAGATTTTACATTTTCTCTAAGTTTTCCTTTCTCTCCACTCATGGAAACTTCTCTTTATGGTATCATGAGCTAATTTTCTGTGCCCGTTCTTTCTTCTTCGTTCTCATCGCGTTCTTCCATGGCTGCAACCGTTCGCAATCCATTCGATATTCCTGGTTCTGGGGATCCGGTAACTGCTCCGGCACCGTCAACCTTACAGTCTTCAATGTCTATCAAACTCGATGATCACAACTTTCTGTTGTGGAAGCAGCAAGTAGAAGCTGTCATAATCTCGCATAAACTCCATCGATTTGTAGTATAAATCCTTCAATTCCACACAATTCACTACAGAGGTGAATCATGCGCTAGGAATTGAGTCTGATGAGTATCAGCTTTGGATCGTTCAAGACCAAATGCTGTTCACGTGGCTCCTGAACTCGTTATCTCCATCAATCCTTCCTCGATTCATTGGTTGTAAACAGTCTTGGCAAGTTTGGGACAAAATTCACAAGCATTTCCATGCACATTTGAAGGTCAAGGTGCGTCGCCTTGTCTCGAATTGAAAAAAACCAAGAAAGGCACACTTACGATTTCTAATACCTAATGCGTATTCGTGCCCTAATTGAATCTCTCCAAGTCATCGGCGATCCTGTCACAAAGTAGGATCACATAGATAAGGTCCTCGAAGGACTCCCTGAGGAGTATAGCTCCTTCGTGATGATGATTTTTGCTAGGGCGGAATCGCCTTCAATTGATGAGATTGAATCTCTGCTACTGATGCAAGATGCTCAGCTTGCAAGGTTCCAACAAGAATTACCATCCCCTTCAGTCACTGTTAATATGGCTCAGGCACCAAATCTAGGAAATTCGTCCGCTTCAGGTGATTATCGGCAGAATCAGGGTGGTTTTCGTGGTGGTAATTGGGGCCGTGGTGGTCGAGGTCGTGGCAGAGGTGATCGAGGTCGTGGACGCGGTGGTCCTAAACCCACGTGTCAACTTTTCCACAAGTATGGGCATGAAGCCTTTAATTGCTGGTATCGGTTTGATGATACGTTTGTTCAGGATCAAAGACCGCCTCCTCAAGATCCTAATCAAACTCGGTCGGGCTATACTCGGAATTACAACTCTCAAGAATATAGTCAAGGTACTCAAAACACCGCTCCCAGATTCCCACCTTCACAGCACCAACCTAGTGCCAATCTAGTAATGCAGCAACCTCAATTTGTTCCAAATACTCAAGAGCCTCTGCAAAGACAGTTTGATCCACAAGCATGGTTCCCAGATTCTAGTGCATCTCACCATATTACTGCTGATTCCAACAATTTCACTCAAAGTAGTCCCTTTGGAGGACAGGATCAAGTTTTAATGGGTAACGGTCAAGGTCTCTCAATTAACTCTATAGGCTCTTCAAAAATTTTCTCTCCTACTCTGTGTAGCACGGACACTACTCCCTAATGCAGTGTCGGGGTGTCGGACACCCGTACGACACGTGTCCGACACCTCCCAGCAAGTGTCCAATTTTTTAATTATTTTTTTCGGCTCCGACACGGCTGGAAAATGAAGCCGACACCTTTCCATGGCTCGACACGTTCTGGACACTGCTGGGCCAATTTTTTTAAAAAAAAATTCGAATTTTTTTTTAAAAAAATAAAAGGAACTGAAACGTTATGACCCTTCTTTTGTCTTCAACTCTTCGTTCGTCTTTGTTCTCTGGCTCTCTGCATCGCCATTGGTCTCTGGCTCTCTGCATCGCGATTATGTCTTCGTCCGTCCTCTTTCGCTTCGCTTAGTCTTCGCTTCGCTCGCCGCTTGTCCTCTCGCCCCGCACACGCCGTCTTCGCTTCGTTATCGCCGTCCTCTCTGTCCCGCACCGCCCGCTCGCTCGTCGCTATCCTCTGTCCCGGCACCGCCATCCTTCTTCGTCCTTCGTCCCGCACGGCGAGTCGCACCGCCGTCTTCTCCATTCCGGCATAGGTAAACACACTCCTTCTTTTGTTCTTTTCTGTTCGCCCCTGTTTTCCGGCTCCTACACCTCTGTTTTTTCTTCTATTCACACCTTATATGTCCTCCATGGCAGGTGCTGCTCCTGAGACGGTCCTACTATTTTGTGGTTTCTCCTTCAATCGATTTGAAGTTTCTTGCCCTAGGTTAGTCTTACACTCTCAATTACTTTGCATTTTATTGCTACACCTGGGCATTTTCTTCTTATTATTAGTGTCTTTGTTGTTGTATTGGTGTCTTTGTTACTATTTTGGTGTCTTTGTCTGTGTTTAAGACCTGCAACACTGCCCTAACTTCTTTCAGTTCTTTGTTAATTGGGTGATTGGGTCTTTGATATTATTTTTATTTTTGATGTGTTCCATTGGTTGTATTTTTTTTTTTTTAAACTCAATAGTTGTAGATGAGTGCTTCTAGTTCTAGTCAAGCCAAAACCAAAGCCAAAGAGCAAGAAGATGACACCAAACCTCTATGGAGGAAACTATGAACTCAAATGTAATCTCCGTGATTTGATTTTCAATGGCTCTTACACTAGAGTAAGGGCACACTTATTGAAGATTACAGGAAAAGGAGTCAAAGCATGTCAAAAAATAACAACTGCCAAACTTGTTGATCTGAAGAAGATAGACAATGAGGCTACGTTGAAGGTAGAGAAATCAAAATCAAGATCTGTTTCATTGCCTCCAGTTTCTGATCCATCCTCAATTGATCCAAAAAAGAGAAAGACATCATCTCCTATAGAAAAGGCTTTCAATATGTATGCTAGAGAGACACTTGATGCTGAGATTGCGAGGATGTTTTACTCTTCGGGGCTTCCATTTCATCTAGCAAGAAATCCTCATTATAGGGAAGCATTTTCCTATGCGGCCGACCATTGTGTCAGTGGTTACAAACCGTCGGGATATAATAAACTAAGGACAACATTGCTTATGAATGAGCGAAGACATGTGGAGAAGTTATTGAAGCCAATTAAAGATACATGGCCTCAAAAGGGTGTGAGCATTGTTAGTGATGGATGGAGTGACCCCCAAAGAAGGCCTCTTATTAATTTCATGGTTGTCAATGAGAATAGGCCAATGTTTCTAAAGGCTTTTGATTGTTCAAATGAGGTAAAAGACAAGGATTTCATTGCCAAGCAAATGAGAGATGTAATTATGGAGGTTGGGCCCTCAAATGTGGTTCAAGTAGTGACAGATAATGCACCTGTTTGTAAGGCAGCTGGTTTATTAATTGAGGCTGAATTTCCTTATATTTATTGGACTCCTTGTGTTGTGCATACACTAAATCTTGCTTTGAAGAATATATGTGCAGCCAAGAATACAGAAAAAAACAATGTTGCTTATCATGCATGTTCTTGGATCACTCAAATTGCAGAAGATGCCATGCTCATCAAAAACTTCATCATGGACCACTCTATGAGATTATCCATTTTCAATTCATTCAATTCATTGAAGTTGCTTTCCATTGCTCCAACACGATTTGCCTCGACTATAGTTATGCTCAAGAGGTTTAAACAATTGAAGAAAGGACTCCAAGAGATGGTCATTAGTGATCAATGGTCTTCTTACAAGGAAGATGAAGTTGGGAAAGCTAAACTTGTGAAGGATACATTGTTAGATGATATTTGGTCGGATAAGGTTGATTACATTCTTTCCTTCACTGACCCTATCTATGATGTTCTTAGAAGAGCTGATACGGATGCTTCATCTCTCCACCTAGTGTATGAAATGTGGGATTCAATGATTGAAAAGGTGAAGAAGGTCATATATCGACATGAACAAAAGCAGGAGGGTGCAGGATCAACTGTTTATGAAGTAGTGCACTCCATTTTACTAGATCGGTGGACAAAGAGTAGCACTCCTCTACATTGTTTAGCACATTCTCTAAATCCAAGGTGATTAACTCAATACTTTTTTAGTTACATATTTTTTAGGATCATGCAACAAGTTTATATATAAATATGTGTGTATTTTTTTAATTTTAGGTATTATAGTCATGAATGGCTAAGTGAAGAGATTAATAGAATTCCTCCACATCAAGACATAGAACTCACTGGTGAAAGAGTGAAATGCTTCAAAAGGTACTTTATTGATGATGATGTAAGAAGACAAGTGAATGTAGAGTTTGCCAACTTCTCGGACGGAAGACAAGGTTTTGATGATCTTGATTCTCTAAGTGATAGAGGCAAAATGGATCCAAAGACTTGGTGGCTAACTCATGGTACTTTTGCTCCAATCCTTCAAAAGGTTGCCCTTAAGCTACTTGCGCAACCTAGTTCGTCTTCATGTTGTGAAAGGAATTGGAGTACATACTCCTTCATCCATTCTTTAAAGAGAAACAAGATGACACCACATATGTCTGAAGATTTAGTATTTGTTCATAGCAATCTTCGACTCCTTTCAAGAAATTCTCCACAATATCATAATGATGAAACTAAAATGTGGGACATTGGAGGAGATGATTTTGGAGCACTTGATGATTGTGGAATTCTTGAAGTTGCCAATCTGTCTCTAGATGAACCGGACCTTGAGGTTGTTTTCTTCAATGATGTTGATCAAGAAGGGGGTGAAGGACCTTAAATAGATTAGATCCTTTCTTAGTTTTTTTGTGTAGCTTATAGGTGAAAGATATGTTTGATCTTATGTAGGAATCTTTTTGCTAAGACACAAAGTGCTTAAATTGTATAATGATGTCTCTTATTATTTTTTGTGAGACTCATTATCATTGGAAAGATGTGATGTAGTAATGCTTCAAAGTTATCTTTTGAAATGAATATTCAAATCTTATGGTGTATTGGTGTTCAATTTGTTTATATTTAAATATTATATATATATATATATATATATATATAAGCGGTGTCCCGGTGTCCTATGTTTTGGACATTAGCCGCTTCCCGGTGTCGGTGTCGTGTCGTGTCGCGGTGTCCGTGTCGGAGTCGGTGCTTCATAGCTCCTACTAGTCCTCAAACCATTTTTAAACTTAATAATCTCCTTGTTCCTAATATAACCAAGAATCTAGTTTCTGTTTCCAAGTTTGCCTGTGATAACAATGTTTATTTCGAGTTTCATCCATTCTCTTGCTATGTGAAATCACAGGGTTCTAGCAAGATTCTTCTCCAAGGTTCCCTAGGAGGTGATGGTCTCTACAGCTTTGAGAATATCAACATTCTAAAGGAACCCTCCACCTCTTGCTTTCAACACACTGTGTCAAGGGTTGATGAATCTAGAGCTAAGTCCTCTGTTGTAACTAATTCACCTAGGTCCTTTACTATGTCTAGTTCTTTTGCCACTTGGCATTATAGACTTGGACATGCAAATAATAATGCTGTAAAAACCATTCTTCAACTTTGTAATATTCCATCATTGAATAAAACATCCTATGAATTTTGTAATGCTTGATGTATTGGTAAAGCACATAGACTACATGCTCCACCTTCCCCCACCATTCATCCTAGTCCTTATGAACTAATCCATAGTGATTTAAGGGGACCTGCACCATTCACTTCTTATGGAGGCTACTCTTACTATATTACATTTGTTGATGCTCATACAAGATTCACATGGATCTACTTCTTAAAGCAAAAATCAGATGCGTTGACTGCTTTTAAACAATTTTTAGCTCTCATTGAAACTCAATTTTCTGCCAAAATCAAAGCCTTGCAGTCAGACTGGGGAGGGGGATTTCAACCCTTTTCCAAGTACTTAACTGAGTTAGGCATTTTGCATCGCCTAACTTGTCCTCACACCTCCCATCAAAATGGGACTGTTGAGAGAAAGCACCGACATATAGTTGAGATGGGACTAACTCTTCTCTCCCATGCTTCTCTACCTTTAAAATTTTGGGACCACAGCTTTACACAAGCTGTTCATACAATCAACAGACTGCCCAATGCAACCTTAAGCTCTGACTCCTCTCCCTTTCATGCCTTGTTTGGCACCATCCCTGACTACTCTACCTTTCGGGTCTTTGGATGTGCCTGTTTTCCTTTCCTCTAGGGGTTGAGCTAAAAATTGACACACCGTACTTACACTAAAGCAGATTTCTGGTCATGTTATGGTGGCATATTGTAATGCACCAACTATTGACCGATAAAGAGTAGGATTGTCCATGTAACTGGCCCCATATTTGGTTAGTTTACAATTGCTAACTCTTGAATTCGGGCTTTGGGCCTAACTCAACCCCACAAAACCGGCTTGTAAGGTGAGGACTGCCCAAGCCTTATAAGCACTACTTAGGCCATATCTCTAGTCGATTTTGGACTCTCACTCAACACACCCCCTCAAGCTCAGGACTGGCCATCTGAAGCGTGGACTAATGCGGGTGGAATAACATGGATCTCAACACGCCCCCTCACGGCACGCCCAGGCCTGGACATCTGGAGCGTGGACAAATGTGGGTGGAATAATAGAGATCTTCGCCCAATAACAGATCTAGGATAGGCTCTGATACCATCTTAAATTCGGGCATTAGGCCTAACTCAACCCCACAAAACCGGCTTGTCAGGTGAGGACTACCCAAGCCTTATAAGCACTACTTAGAACATATCTCTAGTCGATGTTGGACTCTCAACACTAACCATAGGTGTGGGAAGACTCTTGGCTTCAGCCATATATGCCTTGGAGAGTAGGTCTTTGATGTACTTGGATTTAGAGAGGAGCAATGAGCCTGAGGGCATTCTTTTAATTTCAATCCCAAGAAAGTAGTCTAAGTCTCCAAGTTGTTTGAGTGCAAATTCTGCATTCAGCTTGCTGATGAGTGCTGAGATTCGTTGGGGTGAAGAACTAGTAATTCTGACATCATCGACATAGACCAACACATAAGTGTTATGTCCTTCTCGAGTGTGAATAAAAAGAGACGGATCACACCTTGCTGGTTCTAAACCCAAACAGCAACAGAGTCTTAGTTAGGCGCTCAAATCAGGCCCTAGGGGCCTGTTTTAGACCATACAAGGCTTTGTGAAGCCTGCAAACTTGTGTAGGATTGCTGCTAACGAACCCAACAGGCTGGTCCATATATACTTCTTCCTCTAGAAACCCATTAAGGAATGCATTGTTGACGTCCAGCTGCTGAATGGTCCAATTGTAAGTGACTGCAAGAGTAAGAATTATGCGTATAGTGACTGGTTTCACCATGGAGGAAAAGGTTTCAGAATAGTCCCTTCCAAATTGTTGGTGAAACCCCTTTGCAACTAGGCAAGCCTTGTATTTGTTCACTGTACTATCAGGGTTTTCTTTTATTCTAAAAACCCACTTGCAGCCAATTGATTGCTTGCCAGGTGGTAGATCAACAAGGGACCATGTTCCTTTGGCCATCAAGGCATCATATTCACATTGCATAGCCTCCTTCCATTGGGGCACAGCTAAGGCTTGCTTGGGAGATGTTGGCTCTGCATGTGTGAGTAAGATACTAGGCTGAGAATTAACTAGGTGCCTAGACTTAGAACGGGTAACCATAGGATGCTGATTCTGTGGCTGAACAGGTAGACTAGAGGAAGATGAGGCAGGACTAGTGACAGGAGACCCAGAAATAGGTGTTAAACCAGAGTGTAAAGAAGGAAAAAGAGGTGACACCGAGGACAAGGGATTGTAAACTGGACAATGTTGAAGACTGGGACTGTTATGACCGAGACTGAACTGACTAGGACTGTTATGACTGAGGTTGGAATGGCTAGGAGCAGAATGTGTTGGTGGAGTAAATGTAGGTTGCTGCACAACAGTGAGAGGCATAGGACTCACATTCTGAATAGCACTAGGAGATGGTGAGTGAGCTGATGTGGATGCAGCAAAAGGAAACTTGAGTTCATCAAACTGAACATCTTTTGATATGTATAGCCTTCCATCTCTAGAGAGACACTTGTATCCTTTATATGACGAGGAGTAGCCAAGGAAGGTGCACTCACAGGACCAAAACTCAAGCTTATTTTTGTTGTAGGGACGTAAACAAGGGTAGCAAGCACACCAAAACACCCTAAGAAAATTATAGTCAGGTGCTGTCCCATAGAGAGCAAAGTGGGGGGACTGATTTTTCAGAACTGGAGTGGGTAGCCTATTGATTAAGTATACAGTCGTAGAGAAGGCATGATCCCAATACTTGAAGGGAAGAGAGGCTTGGGCCAAAAGAGTGAGCCCAGTCTCAACTATATGACGACAACCCCATTTTGGTGATGAGTACGTGGGCAAATGACCCTATGAACAACACCAAGTTCTGCCAAATATTTGGTAAAGGGTCTAAACTCTCCACCCCAATCTGATTGGACAGCAAGTATATCAACTTTAAATTGCACCTTAATGAGCTCTTTAAACTGTTTGAAAACTGAGAGAGTTTCAGATTTTTGTTTTAGAAAATACAGCCAAGTGTATACTTAGAACAAGCATCCACTATGGAGAAGTAATAAGAGTAACCAGCAGAAGAATGTATAGGTACTGGCCCTAGCCATTTCAGTGAGTAAGAATATGTTTTACAGCCATTTCATTGGCATGCCCTAGCCAAATATGATTACATTGTGTAGTAGGAATTTGAACCCTAGAACTAGAATTATTACAAACAGAAACACTTAGACAGGCTAGAACTTGAGTCTTGGACAAGGAAGAATGTCTTGGATCAACTGAAAAATTGGAAAACACGTATAGACCTTCAGAAGTGACAGTGCCCTCTAACAAAACTCTGCTATCAACCTGAGATTTGACAAAGAAACCATGAGGTAGTCTCTCTCTCTCTCATCATTCACTTGAGAAATATTCAGTTGAGATTCTCTCTCTCTCTCTCTCTAACACTCCCTGTAATGATTCACTTGAGAAATATTCAGTTGAGATTCTCTCTCTCTCTCTCTCTCTCTCTCTCTCTCTCTCTCACTCTCTCACTCTCATTTTCTATGTTTTCTATCTACTGTAATACTACCAAAGCAATGTTCAAACCAAAGCCATTACCCATATAGATGTGTGCAGGACAATGAGGATCATCCTGCTGAGTTAGATTGGCAGCATTAGATGTGAAACGATGTGTTGCTCCACTTCAGGATACCAAGGTCCAGTAAAGTCAGTTCCTGAATTTGATGTAAGCATTGCCATAGGACCATTGTGGGACTGTACTCCATGATTATTGTCAGAACCTGAAGAATTCTGCCATGGAAGAGATTGAATAGGAGCTGACTGAAAGTGAACATTCTGTGGAATAACATGCTGCTAAGGAAAGGCTTCAGAGTGAGGAACAGAATTGTGAAGCTGTGAATATGCAGCAAAATTCAGCTGCGAAGAATGTCCTGGACCAGAGAGAGCAACATAGGGAGGCTGAGCAGTACTACCATAATGGACTGATTGCCATAGCTGGGTTGATACTGATTAGTATCATAACGATACCAACAATTAAGAGCTTCGTGACCATTTTTATGGCAGATTTGACAGGATAGACCTGAGCCTCCACGATTACCATAACGGCCTCCACGACCACGGCCTCGATAGCCAGATCTACCACCTCTCCCTCACGAAAACCAGATCCAAAATTCGAATGAGAAGGCTGAAAATTTTGCTGGAAATTAGGCTGTGAAGAAGAGGGAGAGGATTGCACCTGAGGGAGATTTGGTGCTGAATTGGCCGTGTGAGTGAGATTGACCGAGAAAGCATCTTGAGCTTGCTTTGCTTTGGTTCTTTCCAACCTGGATTCATGCGATAGAAGCAAGGACTCAAGTTCTGCAACAGAATAAGGCTCAACTCTACTCTCGATAGTTGGAAACAGGATATGATAGTCCTCAGGGAGACCTTCGAGGATCGCATCTACATGCTCATGAAAGGTAACAGGAGCATCGACAATGGCTTTGATGCGCAACATATAATCAGAAATGGATCGATCTCCCTTGACCATGTGCCGGAGCTCCGATCGAAGTTGCATGCTACGTGCCTTGGTTTGTGAATTAAAGTAACTGTGGAGTTCATCCCAGAGCTCCCACACATGCGAGCAACCAACAACTCTCGCATGGATTGTGTCAGAAATCGAATTGAGCATCCAAATGAAAAGATTCTTATCCTGAGCTTCCCAAGCCAGAAACTCTGGACTGAGAGTATCATCGAGCCGATCCGCATCAGGGAGGTAACGAGGAGGAATCCGAGGACAAGTTACAAATTGCTCAAGACGATTAGCACGCAGCACCGCTTCAACTATCTGCTTCCAGTGCAGAAAGTTTTTGTCGGTGAGTTTAGCGGTGATGACCGAAGAGAGATTTGGACCAGAGGAGGACGTCGGAGTCGCCGGCGGCGGCGGACCATCATCTGTGTGCGATGCGGAAGCCATGAAAGAACGATCAAGCTCTATGATACCATATTAGAAATGTAACTAGGGTAGAAGAATCGAGAAGGAGAGAGAGAGAGAGAGGAGATTCTAACTGAATCGCAAATTCAATTTCTGATTTTATTAATTGAGATGAAGCAGTTACATTCTTCTATTTATAGAATAGAAGGAGCTGACTCAGCAGAGAGCTGATCAGCTGTGCACGGGTCTATATATCACTCTAACATCAGGAAATTTAGAATTGAACCCACTGGTTGGTCCATGTAAACTTCTTCCTCTAACTAGCCATTTAAGAAGGCATTATTCACATCCAGCTGCTGCAAGGGCCAGCTATATGTGACAGCCAAGGTTAGAGTGATGCGTACAGTCACTGGTTTCACCACTGGAGAAAAAGTCTCAGTGTAATCATGCCCTTGCTGTTGGTGAAAACCCTTTGCTACCAACCTAGCTTTGAACTTGTTGATTGTGCCATCAGGGTTTTCTTTCACCCGAAAGACCCACTTGCAGCCAATGGGCTTTCTGTTTGGAGGAAGTTCAACCAAAGTCCATGTGTTATTGGCCAGCAATGCATCATTCACTTTGCATGGCTGCTTTCCAATGGGAAACAGCCAAGGCCTCTTTGGCATTAGAAGGTTCTACATGACTTAATAACAAAAGGTGTGACTCTAGGGACTTTAGACCTAGTGACCATAGGGTGTGTGTTTTGGACAGGAGGTGAAGGAGTGGGAGAAGCAATTGGAGACTGATAGAGAGGAGTGAGACCTGAATGTAGAGAGGGTAAAGTTGAGGATGTAGAATTGGTTAAGGAAGGTGATGTTTGTGACACAGGACTGATGCTGTAGAGCAGGGACATCTATGGGACTAAGAGGACTTAGTGCAGGATCTGAAACAGGACTGAGAACATGACTGAGCTGCACATGACTGTGGTTTTGTTGTGCAGGACTGTGCATAACAGGGCTGTGCATGGGACTGACTGGGAAGGGAATTGTGGGATTATTGGGGACAGGTTGAGGAATAATATGTAGGGGAGAAGAACAAAAATCTTCTGCACTGTGCTGCTGTAGAGAGTTATCTTTTACAGCAAAGGGAAATGAGTATTCATTGAACTGAACATCTTGGGAAATGTAGAGTCTTCCATTTTTGGATAGGCACTTATATCCTTTGTGACTAGGGGAATATCCCAGAAAAGTGCATTCAGTGGATCTGTACTCAAGTTTGTTTTTGGTATAGGGCCTAAGACAAGGAAAACATGAGCAACCAAAGACTTTGAGAAAAGTGAAGTCAGGGTCTGCATTGTACAGAACAGAAAAAGGGGACTGAAGGTTTAATGTAGGTGTAGGCATCCTGTTAATGAGGTATGTTGCAGCAAGGAAGGCATGGTCCCAAAATTTCATAGGGAGACATGCTTGAGCAAGCAGTGCAAGGCCTGTTTCTACAATATGACGATGTTTTCTCTCTACACTACCATTTTGATGGTGTGTGTATGAGGACAAATAACACGATGGGCTATGCCTAGTTCAGTGAGATAGTTGGAGAATGGTCTGAATTCCCCTCCCCAGTCAGATTGGACAGCTTGTATTTCAGTTTGAAACTGAACATGCACAAGTTCTCTAAAGTGTTTAAAGGTTGTTAGTGTGTCTGATTTTCTCTTTAGAAAGTAAATCCAAGTGTATCTAGAGTGAGCATCCACAATAGAGAAGTAGTATGAGTGTCCTGTTGAGGATTGTATTCGTGCAGGACCCCATAAATCTAGATACAACAGTTGGAAAGGCTTGTGATAGACGGAAACAGAAGGGGAAGAGGGAAGGGGATGTGATTTGCCAATACAACAGAAATCAAGAGCACTTTTATTGACTTTTGAAATATTACAATTGTTGAGAATTGTCTTTACGATAGTATCATGGGGATGGCCTAACCTACAATGCCAAATGTAATAGGAATTGGAAATGTTTCTCAGTATTACATGGGGAAACAGAGTCATTACAACCTAATGGACTAGAATTTGAGTTTATTGCAGCCTGAGGACCAGCTTGGGGACCACAAATACTGAGACATGTAGCTTGAGAAGACTTGACACCAACAGGGAAGTCATGAAACACATAGAGACCTGTGGAATTGACAAATCCTTCTAAGAGAACTCTGTTGTCAACCTGAGATTTAACATAACAGACATTAGGACGAAATTCAAAGAACACATTATTGTCCTTAGAGAATTGACTAACACTTACCAGATTTTTGGTTATGGTTGGGACATGTAAGACATATTGTTAAGAGTGAGTGTGGTAGTATTATCAAGAGGTGAATTAAGGCATGTAGAACCAACTGAATGAACTTTAAGGCCAGAGCCATTACCCATAAAGATGTTGTCTATCCCATTCTGATCAGTGTGCTGAGTAAGATTATTGGCATCAGCAGTGACATGATGAGTGGCCCCACTGTCCGGATACCAGTTGTTAGCATCAGTTCCTGATGAGGTTGCCACCATAGCCATAGGATTGTTGACCTGAGGTGGCTGCATCTGCCATGGAAGAGGCAGAAGAGGTGGCTGATTGAGTGTAGGAACTTGATGAAAATTGGCATAGGAACTAGGTCCCTTTGACTGCTGTTGAGAGCTAGGATTAGACAATTGAGGCATGAACTGAGATGAGGCTTGCTGAAAAGGAGGACGAGAGGCATACATTCCTCTTCCAAACTGAGCTTGCATACCAGCTTGATACTGATTCTGATTAGGTTGCTGATATTGATTCTGATTAGATTGATCATATCGAGGATCATATCTCGTAATAGCAAGCTAAGGCCTCATGATTGTTTCGGTCACAGATCTGACAAGAAACACCAAAATTGCCTCGGTTTCCATAACGGCCTCCTCTTCCACAGCCACGAAATCCTGAACGGCCACCACGTCCTCCTCAGAAACCATAACCATTGTAATAGTTTCCATTAGGTTACTGATAATTGTGATTATTTGGAAACGAATTTGGAGGAGGTTGAGAAGAGGAAGCAATCACCTGATTCATGGAATTATTAGGGTTTGAGGCTTCATTTTGACTTGACGATGAAGCCTGAGCCACATTGATTGAGAATGCATAGGAAGCAGTCTTCGATTTGGCTCTGTCAAGACGCGATTCGTGCGAAAGCAACAAGGATTCAATTTCAATAATGGAGTAAGGCTCGATTCTGCTCTCGATCGTAGGGAAGAGAATATGGTATTCATCTGGTAGTCCTTCGAGTATCGCGTCCAGATGTTCTTGGTACGTGATCGGAGTACCAATCGAAATGAGCGCATCGACGATTGCCTTGATACGAAGTAGGTACTTTGAGATCTTGCGATCTCCTTTCACCATGTGTCTGAGCTCAGCACGAAGTTGAGTGCTACAAGCCTTAGTCTGAGAATTGAAGAAGTTGTGGAGTTCATCCCATAGCTGCCACGCTGCTTCAACAACCAACAACTCTCGGATGAATCGATTCAGAAATGGAGTTCAGCAACCAGATGAACAAGTGCTGATCCTGAGCTTCCCAAGCAGAGAACTCGGGATTGACACGATCGTTCCTGTGATCTTCTTCAGTGAGGTATCGATGAGGAGGAACTTGAGTACCTACGACATATCATTCCAAACGATTCGCACGAATCACAGCTTCCACAATCTGCTTCCAATGCAAGAAGTTTTTCTTAGTAAGCTTCGTTGTGATGACAGACGAAAGGCTAGGAGGTGGTGCTGCTGCCGGAGCCACCGGCGGCGGCGGCGGAGGAGGATCGGAATCAGAGTGAGTCGCCATTGACGAACTCTTAAGCTCGAGATACCATTTTAGAAAGAGAGAATCTAGGGTTAGAGAGAGAAGGAGAGATAGAGAAAGAATTTCAGAATCTGAATTGTATTCAATATCTTGTCTTGCAACATTTACAACCATCTATTTATAGGCTAAGCTTAGACTGAATCAGTTGTAACAACTTCAACTGAAACAGTCAAGTCTAACTAACTCTGAGTCGGGATCTGCTGTGTGCAGTCCTTCATTACAATCGTGTAACCTATTGTACACTAACACAAACCAAATCAGCCAGCAAATAGTTTCTTCCCAATGAAAAAAGCCAACCTACCCACTAAGATTTACTCCAGATGTTCATTCATCGGTGTAATCAATTATGAAGGATTTCAACAGCCCACTGGTACATTTCACACATATAATTAGCATTGTAACAAAACTAGTCATTTTTAGTCCATAAAAAAGAGCAGAAGGAGGTACAAGCAGCAGACAAGTAAAAAGACTAAAAGAGCAATACTGAGACCAAAGCTGAAGGCAACAAAAGACAGAAACAAAAGATGCTGGCACCTGATAAAAGAGTGTCTCCTTCTCTGCAACCATAAACTCAAGCCTACATATAGAAAATATTTACCAAACCAATGATAAGACAGATAAATCCATAACCTCAATCCTTAACTACTGATCTGCAACAATATAATAATATTTCCCTTATTGGGAAAATAAACAAACCTTGCTATAATATATCCAAAAAATAGAAAGAACTTTTGCTACTAAGGAATTTCAATTAGAACAAGTCCAACACAGGATATATCTTTAAATCAGTTACTGATCATATATAACTCTTGTACAAAGTTATACAGTAAGGTCAATCTCTAAAGAGGAGATTACAAGTCTTAGACAGAACTGCACCTACTGCATTTCATTTTAACAGCATTCATATATTGAATTGTAGGTGTTATTTTTTGTAAAGGAACTTACGCATGTGTAGATGGATCTCTCTCTGACAGACACACATAGATCTTAAGTGAGCCATGGTTCGTTGATAAAAAAAGTGAAGGACACCACACTTCACATATTTGGAGAAAGTTGTAGCTTCACGGAATGGATCATCTCATGTGATTTTTCACACAAAAAGGTTATGCGGAGGAGAAAGATAGGCATAAAGGTTATAAAAGAAATTTCATGAATTTTGAGTGGACCTCACTATTAAAATCTCTTGTTGTCTATCTCTATCCTCCACATGACCTTGTCATGTGAAAAACCACACGAGAAAATCCATTCCAAATAGCTTCTTCTCTTTATAAAACCAGGTAGGCCTTCTCATACTGACAAAGGAGTTTACTCAACTTGTTGAGTAAAATAGTTCGCAATATACCTTGACAACAAAATCTTTATCCTTCCTTTTTTAAATAAAGAAGAATGTTCATTAGAGACGCGAAAGAAAGTAGAGCAGCAGAGGATAAGACTCTATATGCTTCACTTTTAATTTGAGCTAACCTCTGGTCTTTTGCTACGAATACAACCAGAATCAAAACAAGCATAACTCAATACCAGTTTAGTTCACACAATCAATTACTATTTGTTGTCCAAAGCAGATTATGGAAAGGAATAAGAGAGTTAGGATGAACCATTGAAACCTCACCTTATCTTTTTTTTAATATTCTCACCGTTTTCCCTTTCAAGTCATTGTTAAATTGTTATGACTTATGAGTAATATCCAGAGGATAAGATTTCAACAATTTTATATTATTATTTTAAAAATATTGATGATGCTCGGTATAAAGAGTTAACCCTTTTAAGGTAAGAGTGAGATATCATGAGATATCAAGTTTCTAGTTCTAAGCTAATGCTTCAGTTCATCTGTTCTTGGCTGAGATGATCTGAATCTGGCTCTTCTAATTCTAAGTCACTTAAAGCCTTCGAAATTTAAATGTCCTCAGCCTACTGCCCTACTTTGCACACATGTTTTAGGGTTTTGGGTTTTCTTATTGTAAACAAATTTTTTGCTTGTATTTGATTGATAAATAATACTGTAATCACAGTATTTTACTTATAAAATAATTTAACTATTTCTTAGAAGTCATTAATATTATTAAAAACAAAAAAATTAGAATTTCGACAACAATATTTGAATTTATATAATTTTAAAATAACTTATATACATGCACTAAAGTTGCATCTGCACAGTAGCATTTTTATAACTTGGCACTGAGACAAAATCTCACCAGCATCTACACACACTCCCACACCACACTCTTGTGACTTCGGGTTCTAAGAGTATATGGCATCCCAAACATAAAGCTAATTAATTCAATTCAACAAGAATATGACTTTCCTCCATTATCTTTGTAAAAAAAAATATTTATTACATGTCAGAAGTTTGTGATAAAAAAAGGAATCTACTATACAATTATAGATAAGGTTGTATATGCAATTCATTTATTCAATCATGTTTCTAATAAAACATAAAAACAAGTACAGGATGCGCTACTTACCATCCCCTTTTCATCAACTGAGTAGCCACAGAAGAAACCTTTGCTTGGACGTAGCCATCAGGAGAACTAGCATGTTTCATGGCATAGCAGAGGCAAAAACTGCAAGTAATATATATTTAAACATGAATAATAGATCAAATCGTGATAACCTAATAGAGAATGTCGTTGTAAGTTGCGAATATAAAATAAGTGATATAATATAGATAGTCGGCTCCCAACTCTTGGGGCAAGGAATTAGGAACAATTATACCACTGAAGCTAAAACATAAATTTGGTGATGCATACATACATGGTTTAAGCAGCACATGTAGGTGGATCAATTAGCAAATTTCAAGAAAAAATGTCAGTTTTCCGAATCAATTGCATTTCATTAAATTTTCAGTCCATGTGCAAATTCTGTTTTCCGAAACTATTTTTCTTTTTCGGCATTTTCTCATCATAACTTCTCCCAACCGTAAAGTAAGAGTAACTGTGTGCTAAACTTTACATAAGAACCTCTACTTTCTGGAACATGCTTATACGTACAAGAAACCCCAACCACCCACATGCCTATATAAACATAAAAATTAATAGCCTCGCATTTTAACATATGGCATGGAACATGCAAAAGAACACCCATCCCAACCCCCCACCCCCCCACCCCCCACCCCACCCCAACAAAAACAAAACAAAAAACGAGGGGCAGGGGAAGGTTTTTTTTTTTTTTTTTGAGGTAATGAATGGAACAATAACTATTAGGTATGGAGGAAAGATGATGAACTGTAAATTATATGAACAAGGACACCCATGATGTAAGTATAAAAAAAGGCAATGATGTTTATGGATTCTAAAGTTTCAGAAAACCTAATCAAGCCTCTCTTGCCATCAGCAGTAAGAAAACCCCATTCTCTAACAGCTGCTTCTCGGATTGCTGCAGCTGCTTGAAACCTCGCAGTTGCCACCGTAGAGTTTTCTGCATAGACAAATCCAGTGCAGTATCAGCATGATCTAAACCAGAATACAAAATAACAAACAAGCTACAGTGTTTTGAAAGCATAAACATCAAGAGAATATTTAATAAATTATAATGAACGATTTTGATGGACATACATGCATTGTTCTGAAGCCAAATAAAAAATAGGAAGCCTCATATTTTTTTTTAAAAATAAAAATTTTGATAGCTGAAACTCACAGCACACAAACAACAGGACACTATCCAGTAAAGAAACTTCAAAACATCAGCTATCACAAATGATAGATCTTCTGGTCTGCAGTTCTGTCCTTAGTTAGCAATGCATGATATTTATTTATGTTTGGATGCTTTTGAGTAGAGGGGAAGTCAGGTGAAGAGAAAAGAAAAGGAATAAAAGGGATGGAGGGGACATAGATTCGTATTGTTTTGGATTTTTAATCAAAGAAAGTGGGGAACTCTCTTCCACTCATTATTTGGCATACTAGTATCATAATTGGATGCACAAAATGCAGATATATAATTTGACATATACCATGTACACTCACCAAGAATGAACTGGCAAGTCTTATATGGCTGAGAAGACTGGCCTAATGACAATATAACTGCCTCAGAAGCTGCTGGATCGATTTGCATCTGAAAAGAAATACATACATAACAATAGTAAGAACGTTATTTCACATGTATTTGAATTCCTATGAGTTCATACTTTAAATGAAATGCTTGCAGAAACTCTACTCCTTCACTGCACCCACATGGATTCAAAGTAGAGAGTGCTAAAGCAAAAATCAACTTCGAGAAACACCAGTAGCACTAAGACACTTCTCAACCTCTATTGCAAAATTTAGTGGCAGTACAAGAGTGGAAAATGATGAAAATCTGACAGTGAGTGCCACATACATCCATTGTTTAACAAATATTTTCAACTAATAATGATAATAAATTATTGTATAAACTTCAAAATCTCAATCTCTATTAATGTTCATAATATTTAAAAGCATTATATTCCTAAAAATTCGAACTAGTATTAATTTGGAGCATTAATAATTTTCTTGCAGTGTGCTTGAGTTTATCACCTGCACGTCATCTTATAATTTTCTTACAAGAGAGTGATGAAAATGTAAATACATTATCATAAAAAGTGTATATATAATATGATCAAAGTTTTTATTTTTCTATAATGCAATTTTAACCTTCTATTATAACCAGAAAAACAAAACACTGCGTTTGAACAATGATAAAATAGCAAAATGGAACACTACAGTATAACGACTGATGAATATCCACTCCCCTGATATTTCATTATATGATAATCCAGTAACCAGCTAATATGAAACGAATATTTTGGGAATTTTAGGGCATGTTTGAATTATTTTCAGTTTTCTAATTTCATTTTTCATTAATTACAAAAATGACACTGTTTTGATCCTGTTTCCTAACTTCAAAAGAGTAATGATAGGTGAACACCTGGTTGACGCCAAGGTGGATACTTTGGTTAATCAAGTGTAAATTTTTTATTAATTCAGTTCATTATATATTATATGGTTAATAGGTTATATGAAGATTATTTTTCATAATCATGTAAATATTTGGACATGCAAATATCTACCTAATTCGGTTTTTATATGATTAATGGGTCATATTGAATTAACCAAATATTTACACGTGATTAATGAAATATTTGTCGCGAACCAAGGTGTCAACTTTGGGTGTCAACTTTGGACGTGCAACTATCTTTGCTCCTCCAAAAAATTGTAATCAGTGAAAACGACTTAAATCTAAGAGAACATGAAACTAACACGGGAAAAAAGCAAACAAGTCCTTGCATTGTGATTCTCAATGCTCCAATCTGATTAAACATCAACGGAAAAAAAAATGCGTTCACGAAGTCGGAAATTGAAAAACTGAAAGTGAACCTGAATGGAAGTGCAAGCAAGCTCGAAGGCTCGCATGGTAGATTGAAGCTCCGCCAGCTCTGTAGGTCCTTGCATCTTCGCAGTCACAACCAAATCACCAAAAAACGAAATCAATTTTAATTGTTGTTGTTGTTATTTTGTTTTAAACGAACATTGATCAAGAGAGGAGCATGGCGATTCGATGAAAATGAATCGGAAGAAGAAGAAGACGAAGATGCAGCGAGTGAGTGAGTGAGTGAGTGATTGTTAGGGTAGGGGTAGTAGTAAGACTGCAGAGTGAGTGAATGGGTGCGCCACGCTATGCACATCAAACAAGTCTCCTTTTCTTCTGCACCTGGTCTGTAGCCCTTAACCCAAAAGCCAACTATAATTAATACTCATTTCTTCCCCATTTTTTTTTTTTTAAACCCAGGTATCCTCCGACTCAGAGTCAGATTAATTCTCGAGGTAATTTAAGGGGTTGATCTCTCTCAACATATTCTTCTATACACATAAGTAAGGAATCAAATCTCTGACCATACTCAAGGAGTCCAATTATCTATTAAGTGTGTCATGTCACGTTGATTCTTCATGAATTATCTAATGATAAAAACGCATTTTTAAGAACCTTGGAGTGGAGCCACATCAACCCGTTACACTTCTAATGCAAATTTTTTTTTTACCTTATTATAAGTGTGAAATATATATTGGTTTGGTTGTTGATTAATTTCTATCAAGAAATTTAGTTAATCACATTTAGTGGAATCTCTTCTTACAACTTCACATTTTTCATCCAAGAGGCTTGAACCTGAGATCTTGTCTAAGAATATGAACTCATCTCAACTTTCTCTCTAGTACATTCATTTATAATCCTATTTTATCTTATACATCCACTTATCATAGTAACATTTAATAAGTTTACCCGAACATAGTAACTTTTATTGAAAAATAACTTTTACCATAAAAAAGCGGCTATTGGGTAACAATTAATATTACCCAAACATGCTATATCTCCAAAACAACCAATTGCTTACATGTGGCTTTTTGACCTATGATGTGCAATTCTGTTTGTTAATTACCAAACTAATATAACTCAAAAAGATTTTATCCACATGATATAAGTCATACCCTCAAGTTGAGACTCCCATAAGAGAAGTCGTACATATAAAGTACAAATTATTATTATAATGCAAGTCATACATACAGAGACCACGACTTGTATGAGATTTTTTTTTAATTTTAAAAATAGAAGCCATTCATCCGATATTCGATCTCTTTGGTGATTTTTTTGAAAAAAAATACATGAAAAGTCGTACTTACCCCATAAGTCTCCCATTATTTTTCATCCATAAAAGTTGGAGTCGAAGGTTAAACTTTCAAAAAAAAAAATTTAAAGTTGAAGTCTGATTTTGCATGTTAGACTTCATTTTTTTAAAAAAAAATTACGAAGTTGAAGTATAACTTAGCATATTAGACTTCCATCAATGTTCAGAACTAGATTTTCAATGCCATTGTTGGCATATCACCAATCATATATGGAAGAATATCGTTCTACATTACCATTTCAAATAAGGGAAGGAAATGATGACAATTATCACAATAACGATGGTGTTAATGATGGCAGTGCCGATGATCGTGACGAAGAACCTGAATCCCTACCGCTTCGACTTGGCGGCATTAAGAGATGGCGTTAGAACAAGAGGTGGCCAATTGTTAGATGACTTTAACCGCCAATTGCAAGCACATCAAGAAGATCAACCTCGTAGAGTTCAACCGTCCCGTGTTAGATGAAAACTACCTTGTGGGATATCATCCCATTAAAATGTAAGGTATTTTAAAAATGTACCAAAATATGTGATTTAAATAAATTAAAGAGAACAAGTCATTGCGACGGTTAATAAAAAATACATGTGACCTAGTTTTTTATATAAAAAAACAGTGGAAGTCTAACATGCAAAGTTAGACTCCAACTTTTGAAATAAAAGGCTTAATTGCATTTTTGGTCCCTCTATTATTGGTCATGTGTGACTTTTGTCCCTTTTTTTTAAGAACATTTTACATTTAGTCCTTATATTTTGTCATGTTGCAAATTCGGTCCATTCGTCTGAAATAACCAAAGTAAACACCAGGAGGGGGTTGAATTATGTTTATCAAACTTTTTTCTAAACACAAAATTATTTTCGCATACACACCAAGCAAACGGGTGCAATCATTGTCTTCATGCAGGTGTAGACTCGATCTTTACACGGGTGAAGTCTTTGTGAAGCTTCTTTGTATTTCGCTCTAAGGCAAAACTTCATTTGCCACGTCAGCTTCAATAGATGAGTGATTAGAGGCTTAATAGACTCATTCTTCTTTGCATCAAGCTGAGCTATCATCTACCTAGACATGTGCTTAATATGATTCAGACATATGCTAGTTAGGAAAACTATACGGGTCATGGATATAGACGAGTGAAGCATTTCTCATTTGTCTGCACACTTGAACATATTCGTTAGTAATTTCACACGGTTCAATATAACCATGCTTAATATATTTGGAATCATTAAAACTTAGAGAATTAACACATGAATGTGTATGATGTGCATTTTTTGGGAACCAATGAAAGAGGTTTCTTGTCATCAATGCCATAAATTTAAAAGAGCGGCTATGAAAAGACAAAACGTTTTTAAAAAGATAGGGAAATTATAATGTACATGTGTCTCAGTCAGGATAAGTATTTGAAAATGCCTTAAGTCACGTCATCAAACGCTTGGCTCACTAGACGTATCAAGCAACAGACATATCAGATAGTAGACATGTCAGGTAAATCAAATAATAGACGTGTAGTACATCAGACAAAACAACAAAAATACATTATGTGATTCATTCAAAAACATTATGCATGTGCAAATTTCTCCAATGAAAACAACTATGTCTTCACTTAAAGGTTTTGTAAAACTGTCAGCCCACTGATTTTCAATGTTGGCAAACTTAATTTCAAAAACTCCTTTTTTGCACATATTCTCCAATAAAATGATGTTTTATTTCTACATGTTTTGCTCTAGAGTGCTGAAAAGGATTTCTAGATAAGTTGATAGCACTAGTATTATCACACCAGACATGTCAATCTTATAAAGATTATGTTGCTTTTTAGCAGAAAATAGGGGCTTGCACTATTGTCATTGACTATGGATGCATCATTTGTAAAGGAAACAGAGAACCCACTGTCACATAATTGACTTATGCTAAGTAGATTATATTTTAATCCTTTAACTAATAAGACATTAGATATGATAGGTAAATGAGGTTTACCACCAATTTTACCTACTCCCACAATATTTCCTTTCTGGTTGCCACCAAAGGTCACTTGTCCACCTTGTTTAGGTTGGAGGTCTAGGAACATAGACCCTTCTCTTATCATATGCCGCGAGTATCCACTGTCCAGATACCATGCCAAGCGTTTGTTTTGTCCTATTAATTAAGGATATCTACAACAGGAGTTATCATGGACTTAGGTTCTCATATTTTCTTGGGTCATTTTCTGTTAGTGTAAGAGGTTTGTGAAGATTTCTTTATCTTTTTGTGAATGCACTTAGACGTAATATGTCCAGCTTTTCCATAATAAGTACAGACATGTCTAGTAGAAGTAACAGAAACAGATTTTACAGTTATTTTTGAGAACTTTGGTGATTCATTATGATGCGTCTGATTGGTATATCCCAAACCTTCTTTGTTAAGAGAGTTTCTCTGACTTCCTAACAGCTTAGTCAGATTATCTCTACCATTAACAAATTTGGCAAGATCATAGGTGAGCTCTTCTAATTTCTTTTGAAGTTTAGTTACTTCTTCATAATGCAGAGTTTCAACCGAGATCTTAGCTTCAGACTTTTCAGTGTTTGGCATACTGTTTTCCTCAGCCAGCTTCTCACACTCTTGAGATTTCTATGTATACTCATTGGTGAGCTTAACATACTGTCTCTTGAGGTATTTGAAGGCTTTAGTCAAATAGTTGGATTCTTCCAATAGTTTATCATATGCATCGCTCAATTTCTCAAGTTCAGATTGCACCTTGATGTCAGATTATGAATCCGTAATAGCCATGATACACAAATCTGCTTTAAGTTACTTCTTTTCACTTTCACTGAGTTTTCATCCAAGTCTTCCCACGTGGCCATCATTCCTTTCTTCTTTTTGTTGGAGAACTTCTTGGGAGCTTGTTTCTTGAGTTGAGGACACTCGGCCTTTATGTATCAGTCTTTTTGCATTTGTAGCACACTATGACATTTTTTTAAAAGGATCCAGCTTCCTTGCGGTACTTCTCTTTGTTGAAACGTTTGAAGGGGTTGTCTCTTTTGAAGTTTCTTTTCTTCCAGACCTTCTTCATCTTCCTTGTGAAAAGAGTTGGTTCATCATCTTATTTGTTTCATGAAACTCATATGATGAGTCCTCGACCTTAAAGGCTTTGGATGTTTTAGCCTTAGTTGAATTTTTCTCAACTATAAAAGCAATTGACTTGTTTTTCTTTCCATTGTTATCTTATAGCAGTTCTTGTTCATGGATCTGGAGAATTTTAAGTAGCTTATCTAACTTCATGGTTGACAAGTCTTTGGCTTGAGATGTAACACCCCGTTTTTCGTAAATAAGCTTAATGCGTTTATATATGCTATATATATGTTTGTATATGCCTGTTATGTTTGTTTTTGATGTCTAAGTTTATGTTTGGGGAAGTTTAGCTTCAGAAAGGTTCAATCATTTTAGAGTCTTAGTAATATGTTTCACTGTTTTGGTAATATATTGAGTTCTAGATGTCCGATTAAGGTGATCTTTGATGCGTTGGAAAGCTAATAGAATTATCTACAAGTACTATTTTATGTGTTTTGGCCAATTCTATCGTTTAGTTGGTCTCGCAGTGAAATATTTGAGTGCCCTGTGCTCAGGAATTGAGCACTGCCGTGCTCAAAGGGAGCACGGTCGTGCTCAGGTCACAGAGTCTATAAATAGAACAGTTTCATGAGGGTTGTGAGTCAAACCCTCTTTTTGGCACTTTGGGCAATCCTAGTGTGACAGAAACCTCTTCCCTTTCCCTTCCCTTGAACCCCTTAAAGTTCTTGGAGTTTGCGAGTCCGTTTGGGAGAGAAGTTACGAGTGTTGGCATCATTTAAGGTAAAGTAGTTATCCCTACTTAATCTCCTTAACGTAGTTAACTTCTTGTTTGGCCAAGGCTCGAGGAACCCGTTGAGCCGCTCGAGGAAACGACACCAGTTTCGTTTATGCTTAGCTAAGGGGTTTGATCTTCATATCAGGTATGGGGAGAATGAATAGTATTGACATGTAGGCATTGGGGGTAGCGTAAGATGAAGGGTTAACCCATAACCCTATCCTATGTTGTTTATCTATTTGATGTTAATTGATATATGTATAATATTATTCTAATGTTAATGGCATGCTTTAATTATTGTACTGTTTGATGTTAATTGTTGATGATGTATGATTGGATGTTATTGGCATGCCCATTTGAGGATGATGTTTTATGATACCATGAATGTTCATGATGATGCTATTACGATGATGATGATGGTGGTGTTATGATGAGGCTGTTATGATAATGATGATGATGTGGTGCTCTGAATGAGTGTTGATTGTTGGGGATGTTAATGTCAACAATGACGTTAATAAGACTCTAACCAATTAATAGGGCTTGTTAATGATGTTAAGACGTTAAAAGATGTTAATAATGATGAAAGAGAATTAAGGGATGTTTTCCCAGTTTGTTCATAAGACATGAATGTAGCATGAGAGGCAATGTTATGTTCATAGGGCTTAGTTAAAGACCTTGGGATTGATTAGTGAGTGTTTAAAGGACGTTAGTAATGAAGCTGGAAGTAAAAGACATAGGAACAATTAAAAACAATGAAACTGATGATTGATGGTGTAGCCTAAACCAATAGGTTTGATCCTTGAATGCCATAGGAAACATAGTGAGGGTTGTTCAACCCTTCGCCTTAAACAAGATTTACCACGCTCCATTGAGCACGGTCGTGCTCAATCGACAAGACGCACCGTGCTTGACTTAACAATCAACACACCGTCTTTGGGGGAAGCACTGTCGTGCTTCCCCGTCATCTTTGTGCTGATCAGAACGCGGAACAGTAACAAGGGGTGTTTTACCCTAAACGCTTATAATAATGAAGACACCAAACCAAGTAAAGACAAGTTAGATAATTTAAAGATAATAAGGTACCTTGGTAGCCGAGTGGACAAGGGGGCCTTGATGCTTAATGGTCAAGGTGTTGAGCTCTGGTGCCGATGGGCCAGAGTGTTAATAACTAAAGTGAAAATATATTGTTCTGTACCTTGGTAGCCGAGTGGCCAAGAGGGCCTCGATAGCCTGGTGGTCGAGGTGTTGAGCTCTAGTGCTTATTGGCCAGAGTGTTGTTGTTTTATACCTTGGTAGTCGAGTAGTCAAGGGGGCCTTGATGCATAGTGTCAAGGTGTTGTTAAAAGATATTGGACATTGGTAGCCGAGTGACCAAGGGGGCCTTGATGCTTAATAGTCAAGGTGTTGAGCTCTGGTTCTTTTTGGCCAGAGTGTAATGTGATAAAAGATTAAAAACTAAAGATGAAAGATAACATTGATGATGATGATGAACTTGGGTAGCCGAGTGGCCCAAGCAAGAGGTGGTGATGAAGTTGACACAGGTAAACACAAGAAGGGGGGTTGAATTGTGTTTGTTAATAATTTTCGAAAACAACCTTTTCCATAAACTTATTTTCTCACACAAAGGATAAAAGGCAGAAGCACACATTAAAAAGGTTCTTTTAAAGGCTTAACAAAAAACAAGTTCAAATCCCCACAGCTAGTATAAACAAATAAAACTGAAGAGTTTAGGGATAAGAAGATTCACACAAGTGTTTTATTATGGTTCACTCTCTTCCAACCAAGAGCTACGTCCAGTCCCTTCGACTTGATGGTTTTACTCCACTATTTCTCCAAATAGATTACAACAAGTATTCAACACCTCTCCAGGCTACAAGTATTCCTTTCTTACCAAGCCTCTTCAGGCTCTAACTCTAACAAAAAGATAGTTTGCTTTTGACCTTCTAACTCACTATATATGGGGATATGAAAGTTTAAGATCGGTTGAATATTACAACAATATTCAAACTAAAGAATACAGACTTTTCCTTCTTGAAAGAATAAAAGATTGAGAGCTTGTGGATTGGCAAAAATTCAGCTTGCAAAAGTTCGGTCTTGCAAAAGTACTTCTTCAGTGATTGAGGTCTTCTATTTATAGCGACCTTCTTCTTCATTTGAAAACCCTCAACAGTTGTTTTGAATATACCCGTTTAGAGATAGCATTAAATGCATAATATCCGTTGTGACTAATAGCTTGATCGTGGCCATTGTGAAATGTACTCTTGGTTATCACTTTTGCACGAAATGGAGTGACACAGCTCTGAGCAATTGCAACTTGAAAAACCGTCTTTCCTCCTTTGTGAAAATTCCAGCTATTCCAGTGATAAAGGTGACAGGGTACAGAGCGTTTTGCATTTTCCATTGTACTATGTTGCTTTTTGCATTTCCTTGATGGTACTATGTTTCTCTCACAAAGAAACAAAGCATTAAAACAGATAAAACAAATAGAAAGAACCAACATTCATTTGAAATAAATATTTCTATGTGGTCGGGATAGCATTTACTAAGCTAGACGAAGCACATGAATACTTATATAAAAAGGAGCTCGTCTACTTAAGATCTGCGTCTACACGCTCAGGGTAAAATCAAGTCTATGGACTAGCATTTTTCTTTTCGCTCGTTCTTTGACGTGGCATATCCTTCCGTATATCATCAAGTCTTTGGACTTGCTATATATCAGTGAGTAATTTTTAATCTCGTTTGCTGACGTGGCAAATTAGCTCGTCAACTCATTGAAACTAACGTTTCCGCCTACTGAAAACATTTTATTTTCCCGTATACTCAATGATAGTGTGATTTCACATCATATTTTATGTACATTTTTGCATGCATTTTCATATAGTTTAGGCATATTTAAATTGATTTTAGTTAGTTTTTACCTTGGAACGGGTAAGGTGGTTTCGTGGTGTTGTTTTGCAGAAATTAAAGAGAAAATGCTCAAAATCAACCATGATGGAGCCTGGATTAAGTTGGAGATTGAAAATTAAAGATATTGGATGACTCCAATTTAATTTGGAATGGAAATATGTGATGACAATTGACAAAAGTCCAGCAGCAATGTAAGAGGCCTAATTGATGGATTGGATGATTTGGATATTAATGGCTTACCATAAATGGAGAGAGGAATTTGTCTTCAATTTATAAATGATAGAAGCTGCAGCAAATCACTGAAGCAAATCACATGAATCAATTTACAATTGATTGAAGAGATTGGCAATTAACATAAAGCAAATTTGGAAAGGGCCAGCAACGTTTATTTTGGTTTTGAAAGGCAAATTGATTATGATAATTAAAGCAAGGGACCCACGTACAAATTGTGATGGCCATAGAGGATTAAAATTGATATGTCAATTGAAAATAAAGGGGAATGTGTGCCAGTTTTGTAGGAGGAAAAAATCAATTTGGAATTAAGACTTTGCAACATATATTTAGCCACAGCAGCGCCATTTGAACCAGAGGAGAAGAGAGACACGGCCACATACAGAAAAATAGGGACTTTTAACCTTGGAGCACTTTTACCCTAGGGAAACTCTTGGAAAGCAAAAGGGGGCGTGATTTCTCTGAACCAAGGGGCTGCGGTGACAACTGTGGAGAGCTACAATGGAGTTTCTTCTTCCTTTTGTTCTTATTGTTCTAGTTTTAGTTTTCTCTGTAATAATGAGTAGCTAAATCCCTCTTTGTTGGGATTAGATGTAGCTTAATCTGAAACTCATGTACTTGCTTTGATTCATTAATCCATGTTTATGTTTCTCTATTAGTGTTTAATTCCTTTGCTTAATGCTTTTTGTGGCTTAGCTACCCATGAACTGATTTTGAGAATTGATTTGCAATGGGGACGTTCTTATCAATTCTTGATCTGGAATTATTCACCTAATAAACCTCGCATCTAGGAATGGGGTTTGGTTTATTAGTAATCGCGTAATCCTTAATCTTAATGCAAATTCATTAATCTAGGCCACCTAAGGAATTAGGGTCTATTAGTGGATTTAGGCTCTTGTCATCTGAGGAATCAGGGCTTGAGTAATTCTATGGGTTGATTTTAATAATTGAAGCATAAACTGGATTGGTAGTCTTGGTATTGCATGAGGCTAAGGTTTAGTGAAATTTAATCCCAACACCCCTATTTGCATTCCAAGTGTTTGATAAAATTCCCCAAAAAGACCAAAAATATTTTATTGCTTTTGTTGCTTTATTTTATGTTTTGATCTTTCTTCATTTAGTCTAGATAGTTGCTTGATTTGTGAACTGGTAATTAGAAACCGATCCTTGTGAATACGATAATCGGTCTCACCACCGTATTACTTGTTCGACTAGGTATACTTTCCTAGAAATCGTCAACAAGTTTTTGGCACCGCTGCCGGGGATTGGTTTTGCCAATATCATTAGTAACAAAGGAGGCAACTAATTTAGACTTTTTTATTTTTTTTATTTTTTCTGTATATATTTGATTTTTTCTTTTGAGTGTTGGTTTTGCAAGGTGGATGCAATTAATGGACAACTACTATTATCCATCTGATGAGGAAGCTTCAAGTCATATTTTGGAGGACAACTGGTGTTGGGAAGACGACATAGATTTGGGGGACATCTTCATAGAGTTTTCTTCATCTCATGATATTCCGGCACAAGTTGATCCTATGACGAGCGAGCTTGTATTTAGAATCTCCAAGGAGGAATGGGAAACCTTCTGTTCGTATTTACCACCGCCGCCGCCATGTTTACAAGTGGTTCCCAAAGAGCCACGTGAAGAAAAATCTGAGCAAAATATGGTTGCGGGAATGGATCAAAATGAAGATGAAGTGTTGGTGGTAGACGAGCCACAAGAAGAGGAATTACCTTCCACAAATCCTTGGGAAGGAACAAGTGAGGAGGAATGGGAATGGAATGAGAAAACACCTTTGAGAGTTGCTCTAGAACAATATTCCCAAGAGCTATCCATCTCTGAGGCCAAAGCAAGAGCAAATTGTGACAGTATCGAAACTGTGAAGCAAAATTTCAAAATGCAAGTTGAGGAAATTTGTAAACAGTTAGTATAAGAGTCACATGAAGCACAATTTGAGCAAAATCTGGTTTTGGGGATAGTTCAAAATGAAGATGAAGTGGTAGTGGATTCCACCATGCTTGCTAAGAAATCTGAATTTGCTGCATTAGATAAATATGTTGGCTTACAAGCATGTGTGGACACTGCTAAATTAGTCCCTTCCACTTGTCTGTCAAACTTCCTCGTGAAAACACCATTTGACCCGAAAGGAAGTGAGTTCATTATTGTAGAGGTCAATGGAGTTTTCACACACTAGCTAGGTGGAATTGTGGATAGAGTCATATTGCTTCTGCAATTGCCACTCCACAGGCCATGGGATCCGGGAGGAGGATCCTAGCCTGTCAAGCTAGTGACGTTAAAGAAGCGCTTCTTGAGAGGCAACCCAAGTTTTCTTTTCCTTTCCCCTTTGTTTTTCAATTTCACTCTTGAATAATTTGAGAATATCAAGAGTTTTCTTTTACTAATAAATTTGCCAAGTGTTTTAAGGGTAAGAAAGAAGGAGGGAAGAGCAAGAAGACAAGAAAAAGCAAAGTCAGCAACCATCACGCCCAGGCCGTGACACTGGTCACGGCTCTGATAAGCTTATTGAGAAGATCATAAAGGGTCACGGCCCAGGCGTGATACCCATCACGGGCGTGATGAGAGGATCTTGAATATCAGAGACCATCACGGCCGTGACAGGCTTAATCCTTTGGACCAGAACTGATCACGGCCTGCCCGTGATGAACCTCACGGCCGTGATACAATTTCCAACAAGCTTTTGACTGGAATGTGAGCCAACACCCGCTACCACCTCGGTGAGTTGTTCCAAAATTTATTTATTTATTTTATTTATTTTATTTATTTTTCTCCTCTCTCCAACTTGATTATTTAGATTGGGGACAATGTAAATTTTTAAGCTTGGGGTAGGGTAACTTTTGCATTTTGCATGTTGCATTCATATAGGCATAGCTTTGCATGATCACATGATTCGATTGCCCCTTGTTTAGATGTTGCATCCAATTGTGAGAACTGAGTGCCAAATAAATTGAGATAGTGAATCTTTGAACCCAATTTTTTAATCTTGTGATAAGGCTACAAATAAAAATGCTTGAGATGATCTGTGATAGTTGATAATTAGCATGTGGTTCCGTAGATTTGTATTTCTCATTGATTTTTGAACTACTAAAATGTGAGATTTTGAGCCAAAAAGGGGTACTCACTAAATCTACCCCATTCTTTCTGATAGTGTTATTCCTCTTGAATTGTTTTCTCTAGAACTTGACTTGAAACCGTTTTGAAGCTTAAAAATTTTTGAAAACATTTTTGAAAATGATTGAGGCACTAGGTATTTTTCCGGCCTTCTGAGCTTTGATTGACTAAATGCTACCCCTTAGTTGCCCAACTTTGAGCCTGAAAGAATAAAATACTTTTCTCGATACCTTGAAGTATATTGATGAATGATGCTTGGTAGGTGACCTTCTAAAGTATTGCACAAAAGGGTAAAAAGGTAGTTGAAAAAGTATGGGATGAGAGAGTCAAAAAAAAAAAATATTTCTCTTGAATTGAAAATCTCCCCTTCTCTTATTAATGAAAAGAGAAAAAAAAATAGAGAAGGGATGACAAAAAGGAAGTGAGAAATAAAAGAAAACAAAAAGAAAGAAAAGAAAGGTGGAAAAATGAATCAAAACCCAAAAAGGTATTTTAGAAGGTGTCATGTTTTGAAATACTTGATATTTTGTGTAGCCTTTGAAATTTCCTTTTCTTGATTTCCCCACCTAACGATTAATCCCATGACCCCGTTACAACCAAAGTAAAAG
The DNA here is from genome assembly GCA_030762895.1 of Sophora flavescens. Lineage (NCBI taxonomy): Eukaryota > Viridiplantae > Streptophyta > Magnoliopsida > Fabales > Fabaceae > Sophora > Sophora flavescens. Next base: position 287,427,791 of record CM061062.1, read on the forward strand.
ACCTCTTGATTCTTAATTGTTTTCATTAATAAAGTAGAGATTTGGTTAATAGTCAAGCTTATGGTAGAATTCATTCCTTGAGGAAATTGAGCGAATTGTCATATATCCTTAAACACTTGAGTGAGGTAAGAAAGAGTGCCCGAATCAATGAGAACATGATTCTAGGAAACCTAAGCTTCTAATTGGACTTGAAATTGAGTGTCTCTTGCTGAATTATTTGAAATGCCTGTTACTTGGATTAGTTACTCGGGTTCTTGGTTCACTATCCATGCGATGATTATTTATCTCTCCTAGCCTTTGTGATTGCTTGAGGACAAGCAAATGAATAAGCTTGAGGTGATTTGATAGTGTGATTTCACATCATATTTTATGTACATTTTTGCATGCATTTTCATATAGTTTAGGCGTATTTAAATTGATTTTAGTTAGTTTTTACCTTGGAACGGGTAAGGTGGTTTCGTGGTGTTGTTTTGCAGAAATTAAAGAGAAAATACTCAAAATCAACCATGATGGAGCCTGGATTAAGTTGGAGCTTGAAAATTGAAGATATTGGATGACTCCAATTTAATTTGGAATGGAAATATGTGATGACAATTGACAAAAATCCAGCAGCAATGTAAGAGACCTAATTGATGGATTGGATGATTTGGATATTAATGGCTTACCATAAATGGAGAGAGGAATTTGTCTTCAATTTATAAATGATAGAAGCTGCAGCAAATCACTGAAGCAAATCACATGAATCAATTTACAACTGATTGAATAAATTGGCAATTAACATACAGCAAATTTGTAAAGGGCCAGCAACGTTTATTTTGGTTTTGAAAGGCAAATTGATTCTGATAATTAAAGCAAGGGACCCACGTACAAATTGTGATGGCCATAGAGGATTGAAATTGATATGTCAATTGAAAATAAAGGGGAATGTGCGCCAGTTTTGTAGGAGGAAAAATTCAATTTGGAATTAAGACTTTGCAACATATATTTAGCCACAGCAGCACCATTTGAACCAGAGGAGAAGAGAGACACGACCACATACAGAAAAATAGGGACTTTTAGCCTAGGAGCACTTCTACCCTAGGGAGACTCTTGGAAAGCAAAAAGGGGCGTGATTTCTCTGAACCAAGGGGCTGCGATGACGACTGTGGAGAGCTTCAATGGAGTTTCTTCTTCCCTTTGTTCTTATTGTTCTAGTTTTAGTTTTCTCTGTAATAATGAGTAGCTAAATCCCTCTTTGTTGGGATTAGATGTAGCTTAATCTGAAACTCATGTACTTGCTTTGATTCATTAATCCATGTTTATGTTTCTCTATTAGTGTTTAATTCCTTTGCTTAATGCTTTTTGTGGCTTAGCTACCCATGAACTGATTTTGAGAATTGATTTGTAATGGGGATGTTCTTATCAATTCTTGATCTGGAATTATTCACCTAATAAACCTCGCATCTAGGAATGGGGTTTGGTTTATTAGTAATCGCGTAATCCTTAATCTTAATGCAAATTCATTAATCTAGGCCACCTAAGGAATTAGGGTCTATTAGTGGATTTAGGCTCTTGTCATCTGAGGAATCAGGGCTTGAGTAATTCTGTGGGTTGATTTTAATAATTGAAGCATAAACTGGATTGGTAGTCTTGGTATTGCATGAGGCTAAGGTTTAGTGAAATTTAATCCCAACACCCCTATTTGCATTCCAAGTGTTTGATAAAATTCCCCAAAAAGACCAAAAATATTTTATTGCTTTTGTTGCTTTATTTTATGTTTTGATCTTTCTTCATTTAGTCTAGATAGTTGCTTGATTTGTGAACTGGTAATTGGCAACCGATCCCTGTGGATACGATAACCGGTCTCACCACCGTATTACTTGTTCGACTAGGTATACTTGCCTAGAAATCGTCAACACTCAAGTATATTAAATAAATAAAATTATCAAGGTTTTGAGCAACTCGTCTACATGAATGGACGCGGATTCACTTTCTCAGTCCAAGCAGATATAAGGAACCTTATTTAAGGTTTCCATAACTTATATAATTTTAACATTCCTACAAGACTATATAAAGCATGTTAGATCTCAACCAAACTTTGACATGCAAATTTAATCATTTTTGTTAACATCAAAACTCAGATTATTAATCCAAATCACTTTGGTTCCAACAATCTCCCCATTTTTTATGATGACAAAAACTAATTAAATTTGGGTTAGCAAAGTCGTAGAGAGCATACAAAGCTCCCCCTAAGACTAAGCATTCAAACTTAACAGGAATAGAATAAATTAGACATAAACTCAGCAGCACATATCAAATATAACTTATCAGATCAGTTCAACTCCTTATCAGTCAAAAGATAGTATCAGAGCATATAATCAATTTTGTCAAAGCATCTATAAACAAATAAGAGCATGCATATGCAGACAAATGTATACTTTCAAAAGCCGACTTTTATTAAATTTAGTTCTCTATCCTTTCTCCCCCTTTTTTGTCATCAGACAAAAAGGTAATAGGAATGGACCATCGTTGTCAGTAAGAAAGAAGAAAAAAACAAAAAAAACAAAAGACTAAGAAGAGAGTGGAGGTGGAGGTTGAGGGTTTGGATTTGGGTTTGGTGGAGGAGCAGGAAGTTGAGTTGGCAGGTTGTGACTCTGTCAAAAACTTAGCATAATGTTCATCATCTGGTTGATCATGACATTTGTTGGAGTCGGGGCTTCTGCAACTTGCTCCTTAACCTCAACCTTTACTTTTTCCTCTACAATTCTTCCAATAATCTCTTCAAGGTTTGAAGGCAGCGAGAGTAAGGGTCTTGAACTTTCAGCACTGTCTTGAGCATGTGCTTGACTCGGAAGAGTGTCTAAAGCTCTAGAAGTTTGAGGTTGCTCTCATGGATGAATGACAATCAGAGCCATTGGCTGAGATGATCGTTTCTCATAAGTGCTTGGTCTTGGAACAGACTCGGCAACTTCCTCATTCTCAGTGACCGGTTGAACAGAATCAATCTCCATAGTAGGGTCTTCAACTATAATTTCCTCATCAGTATGCTCTGAAAGTGTTGATGATGGAGGTGTGTCAGCAAGTGTGAGACCAGGTGGAGGCATCTCTCTGGCCCAATGGACTAAATCTTCTTCATAAACAGGACTGGTGATAGGAAGTCCTAAGATGTCCTTGTAGATGAAGAATCTGCAGTATGATAGCCCACATTTGCCTCAGACTTTTGGAATGAGCCTTTTCTCTTCAATGCTCAAACTAGAAGATGAGGCTTCTTGTGCACATTCCACCATGTGAGTCCTCCAGATGTCAACAGCCACATCTTCACGAATATCTTCAACTGGTTGTGCCAACCAATAATCTATGACATTTTGATTAGTGAGGTTGACAGCTTCAGGATTGATCATGCATTGCTCTGGGAATGGCATCTTTCCAGTATGTCTCTGAAACTTCTTGTCCTTGTACTTGTTTAAGTCAATCATTGGAAGTCTTGGACATAACATGTAGGGCTTGATCCCAATTTTTGTATCCTTGAGGGTGTGGATCAGTCAAGTAGGAGGTACAAAGTTTGTAGCTTTAACCACTCTGAACAGCTCAAACTCAGACTTCAGTAGAGCATACGTGATATGATCAATTATATCAACAGCTTTTCCATACTCTCTAGGATGTCTGAAGGTCTTCCATTTGGCCTTGTTGTCCATGATAATGGGAATGTGTCTGAAGGATCTTGTCCTCTTGTAGATGACATTATCCAAGTCTTTCTTTGCAGGATCCTTAGACCAATCAGTGATGATGTGTCTCTCTACACCTTCTGTGAAAGGTTTGAATGGAGGGTATCTGACTAGGTTGGGATAGATTTTTCTTGGAGGGAATTTATTCAGTGGGAGGTGAGTTAGGGCAGGGCCAATATGGTTATGCGGAGTGGAAGGAAGGGGTCTGGTGATGCTTGATACATATGGTATGGGTACATCATCAGGTTGAGGTATGGTTTCAGGTTCATATTCATACTCAGGTAGGGGATAGAAAGGTCTGGTTGAGACAGGTTCTGGTTCATGTTTGTGGTAAAGGATTTTCCAGTTTCTCTTAACTTTGGCCCAATTTTCTGCTTTTCCATCATAAAGTACAGAGGGGTCTGTGTATGGAAATTTTTTATTTTGGTTTTTGAGAAAGGGTGCACCAAGGACAATTCCATCATCGGGTTGGTTAAACCAGGGATCATCCGAGGGTATGATAGGTGGTAAGTAAGGTCTTTCTGGTGAGGTTATTTGTGGTTGGTCAGGAGAATTTGTTTGTGGTGATGGCAGTGTAGGAATGTACACATCATCTAGGGTTTCATTCACAGAAGCAGGTACAGAAACATCCATCCTATCCTCAAAGCTAGATACTAAGGCATCTACTGCTAATTTTACAGGGTCATTAGCAGGAAGAATTACCTCAGAAATCATAAGAGACTTAGCTTTCCTAGGAGATTGCCTCCTGGGTTGTGTAAGATTTTGGACACTAGCAATACCAGCAGAGGCAGCAGTCCTCTGTTTCTTCAAAACAGAATTGATGGGGACCCTGTCCTCATCATCCTCATCCTCGTTATGAGACACGATCAAATTCCTTGTCCTTTTCTGTGAGGGTATTGGTTTAGGAGCAATAGCTGATGGTTCTCTGATTTCAATCCCACTAGTAGGCCTCTTAGGTATGGACTTCCTTGCTGCAGTGGTTTTCTTTTTAACTGCCCTTTTGAGCCCCAGAACCTCAGCATTGTTCTGCTCAACCATTTCCTCTTTGACCTTCATCAATTCTTCAGTCTTGGCTAGGGCAGCAGTAGTGTAAGTGCTTAGATTCATGTTGGCAATATTCATTTTACCAAAATCAGCAGCAGACATTGGCTTCTCAGTCAGGATTCTTGCTTGATCTTCAAGAGACCTAGCAGCAATGAATTCATAAATCCCTTGTGACTTGAAGATTTTGACAGAAGATGACAGCAGGGAAGTGCAGAGAGCTTCTTCCTGTTAACAATAGCCTCCTTGAATCTTCCATACATAATTCTAGGCAAGTTGATTTTTGTTTCAGTGAAGAGATGGCAGAGACAGAACTTGTGCAAAGCAGACAAGTTGTCCTTAGACCCAGCTTTGTGCAGAACCACCTTGTTCAGCATCCAAGAGTGAGTTCTTACCGTGTCTTCTCTCATTAGAAAGGCAGTGATAACTTCTGAACCCCTAAGGTCTGTTTCCCATCACTCAGTAAAGACCATTCCTTCTTGAGCGCAAATGATGGCATCAGAAATGGTTTTCTCAAAAACCAATATTCTCTTCCCAAAACAAAGTGGCGGAGATTTCTTTATTAGTAACTTGAAGTCTTCTCCAGAAATCCTTGATCAGATTAGGGAAAATGGAGACTTTCTCCGTGAAGAGTCCTCCTCACCCTAAAGCGTTGATATTCTTGCTAATATACAAGTTGTATTCCTCTAAGATTCCAAAGTTGAAGTGGTGCTCAATAGCCACATTCAACTTGTCCACATTGGAAGCAAAGAACGGAGAGCTCGAGCATTCTCAGAGATGACAAGGTAGCGAAAGGTTTCTCGGAGGGAAGAAAATTGCTTTAAAAAGGTTTTGAATTTCAAAGGTTTTTCTCTTGGAAATAAATAAAAAAGAAAATATTTGATAAGACATGTCATAAAGGATAAAACGGCGTTGGTATTTTGAAACTATAAAAAGGTTATGATGGGATTGATGGAAATGTTGACTCAGCTTTAGAGAATATACTAGATAAATTTGTTTTTAAGACAAAATAAATGCAATAAATAAACAAGTGTGTAGACGGGTCCAAGCAAAATGCAAGCAAACATAGACGTGACATGCTGTGGACGCGACACACAAATACGATGGACGCGCACTTTAATAATGCAATGAACATGAAATGCTTTAGACACACATACATCAATCAACAAAATTCTTTAGGTTGGACACCTTAATCAATCCACACATAGCCTATTAAGATGTTTTCTGATAAAAATAATATGTCTTAGCAAGAGGTTTAGTAAAGATATCTGAGTATCTACAAATTGTATATCAAAAACACCTTTTTGCACATAATCCCTTATAAAATGATGTTTAATCTCTATGTGCTTAGCTCTAGAATGCAATATTGGATTCTTAGATAAATTAATTGCAGTAGTATTATCACACATAAGTGGAATACTACTTACAAACTGATGAGTGTGATTACACCTCATATTTATTTATCGTATTGCATGCATTTTCATGTAGTTTAGTTATTTTTAATTTTATTTTTTTGTTAGTTTTACCTTGGAACGAGTAAGGCGGTTTTGTGGTGTTGTTGTGCAGCAATTGAAAATTAAAATGTTCAAGATCAACCATGATGGAGCTTGCATGAAGATGGAGCTTGAAAAGTAAGAAAAATGAGCCAAACAGAGCCCATCACGGCTTAGCCGTGACAGCCATCACGGCCATGATCCAGCATGGCTGAAAAGAAAAGAACGGAAAAGTCAAAACCTGTCACGGCCAGGCCGTGATGGCCATCACGTCTGTGAAAGGCTATCAGTGCCAAGTTTTCCAAGACAGAATCTGTCACGGCCAGGCCGTGATAGCCATCACGGTTGTGACGCAAATATCTGGAATTTTAAAACCAGATTTGATCTGATTTTGTAATTGCTTGGGATTCAAGTTACCCTACACTATAAATAAAGCAATTAGGCTCGAAAATAGGATCCACTGGGGCTGCTACCTTAGGCAAAAACTAGGATTTCTCTTCTTCTCCAATTTCTTCTCTTCTCTTAGGTTTTCTTTTATGCTTTTGTTAATCAAGCTTGTTATGAACATGGCAATGCTTGAGTAGTCTTTTTATTTCTAGGAATTAGGGATATGCCCAAGATTTGTTTTATGTTATGAATTGACGTTTTACTTCTTGTAAATTTCAATTTTGCTTTCGATTTGATTCCTATTGCATGAATTACTTGTGAATCTGGTGCACACTTATTTGCATGTCATAGATACTCTAAGGAGGAACCTAGCGGTGAACTTAGGTATTAGATCTATAGGGATTGAACTTAGGACTTAAATCACGAGAGTTAGAAGCGGTCCTTCGAGGGTTCACGAATTGTCACAAAGCTTAATGGGTTCAATTTAAATTCAATTACCATGAGAGTAGGGCAATACAAAAAAAAGGTTGTTTAGCGACCGAAAATAGTGACCGAATTTTTTGGTTGTTTTTGGCGACCGAAATGGCGACCGATTATAGGATCTACATGGAAGACTGATTAGAGTTAATACTGCGACCGAAATAGCGACCGAAATAGAGCGTAGCAGGGTTATCGGTTGCTATTTCAGTCGCTAAATAAAGGAACTTAAAAGTCAGAAATTTTATGCCTTTTTAACGATCGAAATGGCGACCGAATTAAATGCAACGGTTAAATTTTATTTACATTTGCGACCGATATTAATTCGGTCGCTAAATGGCGCGTAAAAAAAAAATTAAAAGAGCACGTCTTAGCGACCGATTTACAAATCCGTCGCTGAATTTATGAATTTAAATTTTGAAATGGCAACCTTGCGATCGAATTAGCGACCGAAATATTCGGTCGCTAAAAATTAAATTCCCTAAAAACGCAGAAACCCCTTTCTTCTTCCATTTCGTGATCTCTCTTCCTCTCTCTCACTCGATCTCTTTTTCTCTCCTCCGGCCACCACGGTTCGCGACTTCCGCCCCTCCTCCGGCCACTACCATCACGGTAAGCTCTCTCTCTCTCCATCTCTCTCTCTCTCTATCTCTATTTGTTTCTAACTTTTTCTCTCTCAGTTCCCTCCTTCTCCGCACGGTTGCCACCATTGCCGGCACCACCAGAGCAGCACCGCCGTCCTCCTCCTTCTCTGGTATGTTTTCGTCTCTCCTCGCCTCTATCTCTCTCTCTCTATTCCTCTGGTTTGTGCATTCTATGGTATGTTTTTGGTCTCATTCTGCTACATTTATTGGTTCTGTTCTTCAGCCAAATTATAATGGTGGTTAAATCCTGACCACAAGTTCTCTGTTGTCTATTGTTTGTTCTTTGTTCTAAAATTCTATTTAATGTTAAGTTGTTTGTGTGAATTAAGTTGATTATGAAAAATGCACGTGAGTTGTTTGAGAATTTTCTCTGGGGGTAATGCCAAGTTTTTCTATGGGGAATAGTTAGATAACTGAACTTTTCTTCCTAAGTGGATTAAGAAGCCTTCGAGCTTTCATACTACATTTCTTAATTTTTTTTTATTTTTTTATAGGACATTTCTTAAGTTTTATCTCATTCATATAGTTTATCTTGATGTGATTTTTATGTTCATAAACTATTTTCAGAGTTTAAATTGAGACCAGTTATCAGATTGCTAATATATGCATTTTTTTTTTGGTGAATGCTAATATATGCATTTGACCCTTGCTTTTCTGCCTATATTTTCAGTTTGCTAATATCAGTTTTTGCTTTAATTTTTGTTTGAATTTAATAAAGTGATTGCTATTATATTAGTCATATTACTCAAATGCATAAAAGAAAAATGGCGAGTATGGCGAGTATGCGACATGGATCTTTCCATCTTTTCTTATTATCACTACTATATATCTTGTTGTTTGTTAGTGGAGAGTTGAGCTCAATAGGAAGGTATCCTGCCTGAAAGGCAAGATGCTGATTGTGTGTTGATAATTTAATATTTATGCATGCATTTGCAATTATGTGTTGTTTGTTAGTGGATAGCAGAGCTCAATAGGATGTGATCCTGTCAAAAAGGCGGGATGCTTGTTGTGTGTTGCTAATTTAGAAGTTATGCATGTGTTTGACAATTATGTGTTGTCTTGTTAGTGGAAAGCGGAGCTCAATAGGATGTTTGCTACTATATTTTATTTAAGTTTGTATTGAAATATGCTTCAATATATATTTGTTGAAGTATGCTGCAATCCAAGCTTAGGAGTTGTTGATACATGCTCTAATTAGTTGATTTTCTATTTGTATGTGTATTGTAATTTGGTTTTGATTTTGTGATGGTGTTGATATGCCAATATGTGAGAATAGATATGTTAAAAGATCTTGCTTGACAGATGTTTGTTATATTGCTTACAAGGAGATGTTATAGCTGTTGTCCTGAAAACCCGTATGGACATAGGTTCAGTGTTTTCCTTATAACTGTTTTTGTAAAACTATTTTGTTTATGATTCTTATTTTGTTAGAAACTAGACTCGATTTTCTACAGTTTAGGCACTGAATTTGATGTTTTTAACTGAGTATTGATGAAGAAAATTCTGTTAAAAGTTAGAGGGCAATTGCTGTCCTGTTTTTCGAATGCGGTAGCTTGTTGGTTAAAACTGTACTTTTTGGAATGTTTTTTCCCAAAACTAAATTTAAATTTATAAACTAGACTTGTTTAGCTTTCCATAGAGGGGTCGTTTGTCTAAATCCGACTTCATTTTGGGACCTTAGGGTGTAACTTACATGTTGTTTGTAATACTGTGATTTCAATTGGGAATTACTTGTTAATAGTAGTACTGTATTCTAACTGAGAGATTATAGAATGTTCATGTCAATGGTTTATGTGTTTTGTTTTATGTCATTAGTTGTTAAGCGATAGATTGATTTATGAGTTAAGTTATTCAATCTTATGATGAAATGATTGTGAAACACCATTTGGAATCCAAAGGTAGTAACCATGCTAATCCTCTCTATGACCATCCTTCAAAACGACGTAAAAGCATCTGCTTTCCTGAAAACTACTATGTTTGCTAATCTGTAAAGTTGCATGTGAAGTTACATTTCTTTGTTATATTTTAACATGCTAGTATGCTACATGGATCTTTCCATCTTTTATTATTATCACTTGATGAAGTTTAGACATATGACTTGTTTTCCTTATTGTTTTATCAGAAAATGGATTCGACTAAATGTTTTGAGACAGCCATCCATATAGACCAGGTACAGTATCTCATCAACTTAAGAATAACGATCGGATTCACGTAATGATAGTTAAGGCACAAACTAATCATTAATAAATTGTTCTTGTGTATTTGCAGGATTTGTTTTCAATCCCTCGATCATTCTACCGTCGTTGGGGACAAGAAATACTGCGTGTTATGACTATTGAAGACAAAAGCAGAAATTTGTTCGATGGGAATATAGTAATCCGTGAGGATCGCCCATATTTTGCAACAGATACAAATGGTATTAGGGAGTTGTATTTGTTGTCCACTGGTGCATTGGCAAAGTTTAAGTATCTTGGGGGTTCTCGCTTCTACATGTTCATCCCTTTGGAAGATTGATGAGTTTTGATATTTTGATTAGTACTAATTGATTGTGGTGTGTTTTTTTATAAACAATTATTAAACTTGCGTTAATTAATGTATATGTTTTCTTGATCATATTGACTGTGGTGTTTTGGATCGTTAGTACATCATATTTACGTTTTCTATTTATTCAAAAAAAATATTGGTGTATTTTGTTTATATCAGAAATTAAAAATCAATGGGGTAATAGTTGAAAAACAATATTTGGTCGGCAGGATTAAGTTACAGGAAAATTTTAAAAAAAAAATCAAAATTTGCGACCGAAATAGCGACCGAATATCGGTCACCAAATTAGGTGAGCTGAACATGCGACCAACTATACGACGACCGAAATATATAATTTTGCGACCGAAATATCGGTTGCCAATTTGCGACCGAAATACAATTTCGGTCGCTAAACATTTAGCCACTAGGGTTTCTTCTGCCCCCTTAATTCGGTCGCTAATTCGGTCGCCAAACTATATAGCAACCGAATTATCATGTTTAGCGACCGAAATCTTCGGTCGCTAAATAGGTTTTTTTTTGTAGTGGGGGTTGGTTTAATTGGGCACGGTTCTTGTATCCTAAGAGGGAACATTAACTTATTTAGTATAAATTCGCCTTCAAAGCAATTTTGATTATTAACAAGAGAGGTAGTCAATTTAGTAACATGAGCAGTCTTGTTGGTAACCCAATTCCTGGAAATCTCTTTTGATATTGAAAATTCTCAGATTTGATTTACTTTCCTATTTTGTTTGATTGTGTTTTAGATATTTGATTTGTTAGATAATCTTTTAAAAACTAAATCTTTTCCAAATCTTTTTCTAGTCCAGTTTAATTGATTTAATAATTGGTAGTTATTTAAGATCACGGTCCCCGTGGGTTCGATCTTTTTATTACTTGACGACGAAGTCGTGCACTTGCAGATTCGCGCCCCCCATCAAGTTTTTGGCGCCGTTGCCAGGGACTATGCTTTCTTGAATTTCAATTTAATTTTTAAATTGCTTTTTCTGGACCTTTTTTTATATTAATTTTTTTTCCATTTATTTCTTTTTCTTTTTCTTTTTCTAGTATCTATCTCTCTCTTTGCAAGTATTTTTCTCTTTTATGCGAAGATCCCAAAGTCTTGGAAATCTTATTGAAGTTGACCCCGAGATCGAAAGGACCTTTCATAGACGTGGGAGACTACAAAGACAAAGAGCGAGAGAAAGGTTGATTCCCATTCCACTCATGGCGAATCTACCGGATACCAAACCACTAAAGGACTACGCAGCCCCAAATGCTAGGGGTTTGTGAACTGGGATTGCTAGGCCAGAAATTGTGGCGGAGAACTACACTATACCGCCTCTGTTGATTGGCATGATTAGGCAAAATCAATTTGGAGGATTACCCTCAGAGGACCCGACTGATCATATGGAGACATTCCTGGAGTTCACCGATGCAATAAGAATTCGAGGTGCCCCGATTGATGCTATTCGCTTGAGGTTATTCCCATCCTCTCTGACTGGAAAGGCAAAAGCTTGGTTGAAGCAAGTACCCGCTAATACTTTGTCAACTTGGAACCAACTGGAGTAGGCATTCTTGGAAAAATTCTTCCCTCCATCCAAGACTGCTTACCTTCGAACTCAGATCACCGGGTTCTTCCAAAAGGACGGAGAATGCTTATCCGAAGCTTGGGATCGTTACAAAGGATTGCTAGAGTCTTGCCCACATCATGGGCTCGACAGGTGGTTGTTAGTGCATACATTCTACAACGGATTGGATTACTCTTCAAAGGTGTCACTTGACTGCGCAGCTGGTGGAGCCTTTATGAATAGACCTCTGACTGAAGCATTCAATATCATTGAAAACGTAGCCACCAACTATCACCAATGGGGTTAGGAAGGAGGTAATAACCCGAGAAACCTTTCGGGGGGTAAGTTTGAAATGAACAGTACTGATCTAATTATGTCGAAATTTGACTCATTGAATAAACGCTTTGATAAGCTTGAAAAGGCTAATGTGAGTTCAATAGGTGCTACTGATGTTGTTTGTGAGTTTTTTTGAATGCAGGGACATGACATAATGGAGTGCCCACATGGTATTGCTCCTGGATCCGGTGCTTCAGGGGAACAAGTGAACTCTTGTCACAACTTTTATGACACGAACCCGAAGTTGCCAAATTATGCTCCCCCAAATCCTTACAACCAAGTGAGGAAGAATAATCATTATCTCTCCTACGTGAACTACAACAACACGTTGAACCACGAATTCCAGGAAGGCCAAGGTAATAGGAAACCCGCATCGGGTATCCTCAGGTACAAAAGTATAAACTTGAGTCTCTGTTGGAAAATTTTGTTGAAACTCAAACAAAGCAAAATGAAGAGTTTAGGCAACAAGGTAGGGCAGTCAATGAGGCAATAAAACGATTAACATCTAAGGTAGATAACTTAGCCATCCATAATAAGATGTTAGAAATTCAGATTGCCCAACAAGCTAGTACATATTCTAGAACTAAGGGTACGTTTCCATGACAACCCGAAGTTAATACCAATGAGCACTGTAATGTTATATACTTGAGGGATGATAAGCTTGGGGTAGCTGAAAAGGATGTGGAATGTGAGGAGGACATGAGTGAACATGAAGAGATAGAGCCAAAGTATGTCCCTCCACCACCTTACCAACCCCTGATACCTTTCCCACAAAGGTTGGTCAAGAAAAAGCAAGTAGAAAAAGAAACTAAGAACTTAATTGAGGAGCATGATGCCATGATAAAAATTAATATGCCTCCTAAACTAAAAGATCCAGGAAGTTTCTCTATTGCTTTGTCAATTGGAGAAGTGAAAATAGACCAAGCCTTATGTGACTTATGGGTTAGTGCGAGTTTGATGCCACTTACTATATTTGAGAGGTTAGGAACCAAGGAATTGAGTCCATCCAAGTCCTCTTTACAATTTGCGGATGAATCAACTAAAACCCCTCTAGGCATACTAGAGAATGTCCCCATAAAGGTAGGGAAATTTTTCATTCCTACCGATTTCATGGTGTTGGACATGAACGGGAGTTCTAAATTCCCTATCATTCTAGGAAGGCCATTCTTGGCCACAGCTGGAGCAATAATAGATGTAAAAAATGGTAAGCTCTCTTTGAATGTAGAGGAAGGTAGGGTGGATTTTGATTTGACTAACTCATATAACAACCCTCCTTTTGAGAGTCATGTGTGCAGGATTGAGATAATGCCTCCAAAGGCGAAGGAAGAGCTTAACATGGAAGCAACTCCCAAACTTTGCATTGCAAATGATGCACCAAACATTGATGAAATTGGAGTTGCTCAGCATGTGGAGTTAAAACTTCCGGCGGAAGGAAGTACGGCCATGAAACTCAAAGTGAAAAGAGCAAAGCGAAAGCGCATGTGGCCATATGAACAAAATAGGCTCTTTGATGGACTTCCTTGGAAGAGAGGTGTTCTTGCACTTCCAAGCCCAGCTGATCCCGGTCGATCCAAGGGAGTATGGTCAAGCTTAAGACCATAAATAAGCGCTTCTTGGGAGGCAACCCAAGTTTTCCTTCCCTTTTTAGTTTGTATTTGAATTTTGTTTTTGAATAATTTGAGAAGATTAAGAGAATAAAGATCACTAATTGATGGTTTTACCAAGTATTTTCAGGTTATGAAGGCAGGAAGAGAAAAAAGGCATGGAAAAATAAAGTCAGAATTGATCATGCCCAGGCCGTGACCGGGGTCACGGCCGTGATTAGACAACAGCTGAAGATCAGAAAGGAACACGGCCTAGCCATGATAGCCCTCGCGGGCGTGATGAGAAGGACCTAGAAGATTAGAATGTATCACGGCCTAGCCGTGATGGAAGTCACGGCCGTGAGAGGCCAGCTCCTATAGACCCGAATTGATCACGACCCAGCCGTGATGTATATCACGCCCGTGATAGGGGCTTGCTTGACACCAGAACTGGTCACATCCTGGCCGTGATGAATGTCACACCCGTGACGCGTCTTCCAGCAACTCTTTGACTGCCATGTGAGCCAGTACCCTCCACACCTCGGTGAGTTGTTCCATTTTTCTCCTCTCTCCGACTTGATTATTTACATTGAATGTAAGTTTTTAAGCTTGGGGTACGGGTATTTTTGCATTTTTCATGTTGCATTCATATAGGCGTAGTTTTGCATAATCACACGATTAGATTGCCCCTTGCTTAGAGTATGCATCCAATTGTAAGAACTTTATGCCAAATGAATTGAGACATTGAACTTTTGAACCCAAATTTCGTATTCTTGTAATAGGCTAAAAATAAAAATGCTTTAAATGATCTTCTGATAGTTGATAATTAGCATGTGGTTCCTTAGATTTGTGTTTCTCATTGATTTTAAACTACTAAATGTGAGATTTTTTGAGCCTAAAAGGGGTACTCACTAAATCCACCCCATTCCTTGTGATTGAGTGTTTTATTCCTCTTGGACTGTGTTCTCTAGAACTTGACTTGAAACCGTTTTGAAACTTAAAAATTTTTGAAAACATATTTGAAAATGATTGAGGTACTAGGTATTTTTCTTGCCTTCTGAGCTTTGACTGACTAAATGCTACCCCTTAGTTGCCCAATTTTGAGCCTAATAGAATAAAATGTTTTTCTTGGTATCTTGATTTATTTTGATGAATGATGCTTGGTATGACACCTTTTAAAGTATTGTAAAAAGGTAGTTTGAAAAATAAAATTGTGGGATGAAAAAGTTAGAAAAATATTTCTCTTAAGTTGGAAATCTCCCCTTCTCCAAATTGGAAAAAAATAAAAAAATAAACAAAAAAAATGGAGAAGGGGATGAGAAAAAGAAAGTGAGAAATAAAAAAAAATAAAAAAAAGGGAAGAAAGAAAGAAAGGTGGAAAAGTGAATGAAAGCCCAAAAAGGTATTTTAGAAGGTTGTCGTGCTTTGCATTGTTTGATAATTTGTTTAACCTTCTTGAATTTTCCCTTTCTTGATATCCCCACCTAACAATTAATCCCATGGCCCCATTACAACCAAAATAAAAGACCTCTTGATTCTTATGTGTTTTCATTAATAAAGTAGAGATTTGGTTAATAGTCAAGCTTATGGTAGGGTACCTTCCTTGAGGAAATTGAGTGAATTGTCAAATGTCCCTAAACATTTGAGTGAGATGAGAAAAGTGCCCGAATTAGTGAGAGATGTGAATTTAGGGAACCAAAGCTTCTAATTGGACTTGAAATTGATTGTCTGTTGGTTTCTTATTGAATAGGCCTATTACTTGGATTTATTACTCGGGTTCTAGGTTCACTGTTCATGCTCTGATTGATTATCTTTTCTGGCCTTAGTTATTGCTTGTGGACAAGCAAAATCTTAAGCTTGGGGTAGTTTGATGAGTGTGATTACACCTCATATTTCTTTATCGTATTGCATGCATTTTCATGTAGTTTAGACATTTTTAATTTGATTTTTTGTTAGTTTTTACCTTGGAACTGGTAAGGTGGTTTTGTGTTGTTGTTGTGCAGGAATTGAAGATTAAAATGTTCAAGATCAACCATGATGGAGCTTGCATGAAGATGGAGCTTGAAAAGTAGAAAAATGAGCCAAATAGAGCCCATCACGGCTTAGCCGTGACAACCATCACGGCCATGATCGAGCAAAGCTGAAAAGAAAAGAACGAAAAAGTCAGAACCTGTCACGGTCAGTCCGTGACGGCCATCACGGCCGTGACAGGCCATCAGTGCCGAGTTTTCCAAGACAAAATCTGTCACGGCCTGGTCATGACAGCCGTCACAGCCGTGACGCGCAATATCTGGAATTTTAAAACCTGATTTGATCTGATTTTGTAATTACTTGGGATTCAAGTTACCCTACTCTATAAGTAGAGCAATTAGGCTCGAAAATAGGATCCCCTGGGGCTGCTACCTTAGGCAAAAACTAGGATTTCTCTTCTTCTCCAATTTCTTCTCTTCTCTTAGGTTTTCTTTTATACTTTTGTTAATCAAGCTTCCTATGAACATGGCAATGCTTGAGTAGTCTTTTTATTTCTAGGAATTGGGGCTATGCCCAAGATTTGTTTTATGTTATGAATTGACGTTTTACTTCTTATTAATTTCAATTTTGCTTTCGATTTGATTCCTATTGCATGAATTACTTGTGAATACGGTGCGCACTTATTTGCATGTCATAGATACTCTAAGGAGGAACCTAGCGGTGAACTTAGGTATTGGATCTATAGGGATTGAACTTAGGACTTAAATCACGAGAGTTAGAAGCAGTCCTTCGAGGGTTCATGAATTGTCACAAAGTTTAAAGGGTTTAATTTAAATTCAATTACCACGAGAGTAAGGGTTGGTTTAATTGGGTACGGTTCTTGTATCCCGAGAGGGAACATTAACTTATTTTGGATAAATTCACCTTCAAAGCAATTATGATTATTAACAAGAGGGGTCGTCAATTTAGTAACATGAGCAGTCTTGTTGGTAACCCAATTCCTGGAAATCTCTTTTGATATTAAAAAATCTCATATTTGGTTTACTTTCCTAGTTTGTTTGATTGTGTTTTAGATATTTGATTTGTCAGATAATCCTTTAAAAACCAAATCTTTTCCAAATCTTTTTCTAGTCCAGTATAATTGATTTAATAATTGATAATTATTTAAGAACATGGTTGTAACATCCTAAAATTTTAATATAATCTTTTTAAAAAAAAGATTAAGTTATTATGAGGTCTGGTGTAAAAAATTATTAGTATAACAATTTATTAAGTTGTTTAGTAATTACAAAGAATGCAATTAAAAAAAAACAGAGAGTACACTGCCTGTCTACACGAACAAGCCAGGTACGGGGGATATTTGGCTTTTGCCAAATACTAACTCACGTACATGTTTGGGTTTTCTTTGAATATATATATAAAAGAAATATAAAAAAAATTATAAGTACAAAAGTCAACAATGGGTCATCGATTGGGGGCATTTGGCTTCTGCCCTATTATATATTAGTTTCACGCAAACCTATTCATGAGGTACAGCACCGCACATTGAACATAAGTTTTTTTGAGAGGCGTTTTTATTCTTTTGCGGTGCAAGCTTAGACCAGTACTGATCCACGAACGTCAGTATAAAGAACAAAGATTTTTGGCGAAGTACCGACTTTTATCATAGATATTTTTTTTGAGAGGTAAGTAAACATCATTTTTTTCTAAACTTCCATGGTATAGAGTTTAAAGGTTTCGAGTATGTAATTAAAGAATAATTATTTGGAATTTTGTCTTTAAAATAAAATTGATAGTTTATTGGTGATCGTTTGTTATGAGATTGAATATTTAAATATTGAATGATATGATTATTATTATTGGGTATGACGTTTTGTGATATGTGATGTCTTAGTATTGTTTTGATATGAACATGATGAATATTAATGCATGAGACATGATATTATATATTGATGTTATTTTAGAATGCCTATGAATTGTTTTGACGTGAGTTATACCATTGAAATTGATGTATGAGGTCATAAGTCATGTCCTGGGGTCATAACATATGCCCAAAATATGATTTGGATTGTTATTTGTGATTGTTAAGATACTTCCTCGTTAGAGGGGAAGACAAATACCTCCTCGTTAGAGGGGAAAACAGATATCTCCTCATTAGAGGGGAAGATAGATACCTCCTTCTGGGAAAGGGATGACAGATACCTTTTCGTTAGAAGGGAAGACATATACCTCCTTCTGGGAAGGGGATGACAGATACCTGAGGATGACAAATACCTCCTCATTAGATGGGAAGACAGATACCTCCTTCTGGGAAGGGGATGACAGATACCTCCTTCTGGGAAAGGGAAGACCCATTATAGATACCTCCTTCTGGGAAGGGGAAGGCAGTGGGACATCATTGCATTTGTCATGAGCTCATAGACTAAAATTGAGTAATTAAATAAAAGAGACTAGGATGATAAGTTGAGATTATTTGGACACAAGAGATGTCCTTTGTATGATTTTATTTATGTAATTTTTTATGTTAGTGATGGATTACCGGTATTTGATGATGTTATGACTTGTGCATGAATTTTGTGGGTTTGGATTAATATTCCCTAATTTATGTAAGATAATTTGAGTTATATTATTTTGAAAATAAGCGGATACCATGGTTGAGTTTTCGGTTACCGCGCCGGCTGAAAGCAACATCATTTTCGAAAATCTTTTAGAACTATATCTACTTACTGGGATTATAAATCCCATTAGTGATGTTATCTTTCAGTGTTTACAAGTGATGAGATAGATGATGCAGCATCTTGAGAGAGTCTTGAAGATATTAGTTTTAGTTTATTCCTTTTATTTATTTCTTTTGGGTTTATTAGACGCCCGTGTTTTGAGGCAAAAACAATTGTAAAAGAGTTATGTGATTTTATTGATTAATATTTTTGAGACTTTATTTTATTTGGATATAACAATTTATTTAGTACTATTACTTTATTTAGTTAATTTGAATGTACGAAATACTTTCAGATTTAAATATATTGTGAAAAATTTTATGACTCAACTAATTAATTTAAATGTTTTAAAGTTTTTTTTATAGAAAATTAATTTTGGCTACTAATGTAACGAAGGTTGTTACAATTTGTAACATCCTTGGCTCCTCTATGGATTGACGACTGTCCCCACAGACCAGCACGGGTCTTTTCAGTGTGCTTTGTCCTCGCTCACACGGTTCCTGGGAAAACTTTCTAGGAGGTCACCCATCCCATAATTGCTCCAAGTCAAGCACGCTTAACTATGGAGTTCTTAAGTGATGGGTGACACGCTGTCGCACACGGGTCAAAAAGCGAGCGGTTTACAAAATTGTAGTAGAGCGCGACAACTCGGATATCATCTCACAAGGACTCTTGAATTGTTATTCACCACAAAAATCAGTTTTGGGGTGGGGGGGGGGGGGGGGTGGTTTGAAATTCAATTGCAAAACAGAGCAATAAAAACAGAGCAATTTAAGAGATTATCAAATATGGTAAAGACGATTAATCTACTGTTCTCGATTTCCCAACCATCATCAGTTCATATAAATTCCAAGCCCTAAGCAGATTCTAATCCCCTTTAGGTTGTAGCAACAATTAACAAGCAAAATCGCTACTACGAGATATATGTTCCTAATTCCCGAATTAAGCAAACGGGGTGAAGCACTCGTGAATTAAGCAAACACGATTGTACACACGCGAATTAAGTAAACGCGATTAAATATAGGAACATAACATCACCGAAATAAATCAACACAAACACTATACACTCCTGAATTAAGCAAACAGAAATATATAGCATAGTATTGAAAAGGGAAAAGCAAACAAAACAGGAATTACAGAACCTCAAGTGCGGTGGAAACCGATTACAGTAGACTAATCCAAGAAAATTAGTTCTCCATAAAAACGTAGCACAACCAGAAAATCTATAAAAAAATAGTGGATAATCAGAAGTGTCTCCTAATCTGCCCAGAACAACAATTTATAACTTTCAGGAATGCGTCCTCTCGCGAGACGAACACTCACTCGCGAGGCGAATCTTATGAAGAAATTTGAAACGTTTGGACTTCTCGCGAGGCGAGGAATGGAAGAGTTTTCTTATTACGCCCGTTATGAGAATCAGGGCCTGGGCGTGATGGCTTCTGGTCTTCAGATTCGCGAGGCGATAAGAGGATTCGCGAGGCGACACAAAAAGGGTTGCATTTTCTGGCACAGTCAGCCTTCAGGTTCGAGAGGCGAGACAAGTATTCGCAGGGCGAGACAGAGAGGATGACATTCTGCTGTTCAGGCTGGATTTCAGGTTCACGAGGCGAGTAGACGCTCGCGTGGCACATTCTTCCAGGATTGCAATTTCCCCTGTTTCTTCATTCCCTTGACTCTAAGTTAACCTGAAAACAATGAAATAGCCATAAGTGCTTTATTTGACTCAAAATTGGCTAAATTAACCTAAAACTACTTAAACGACTCAAAATGTTGCTTGAGGACAATAGAGTCTAATTTGGGCGAAAGCGAAATATAATTAGCACAAAACCATGGTCATACTAGCCATAAAACTAGATGAGCCAGAGGCTTATCAATGGGCTCTCGAAAAGAAGATGCATCTTGTTAGTATAGGTAGTACCAATCAATTCATATAAGCCTTCCTCAACTGTATAGTCCCATACCTACACAATCTCAGGATCCCTCTCATTCGGGTGTGTAATCGATTCATTTACGTGTCCCTCAGCCTAGAAGCCTGTCAGGAGCCGCTCCTTGTCCATGCCTTCTTGCACCGGCGACCACTCCCGGCCCTCGTTGGTACCCAGGTGTTACACGCCCACCATCTCCTGCTTGGTTCGTCCCCGAACCACACCGTACTGGGAGAGGCTCCGCTCTGATACCATTTGTAACATCCATGGCTGCTCTATGGATTGACAACTGTCCCCACAGACCAACACGGGTCTTTTCAGCGTGCTTTGTCCTCGCTCACATGCTTCCTGGGAAAACTTCCCAGGAGGTCACCCATTCCAGAATTGCTCCAAGTCAAGCACGCTTAACTATGGAGTTCTTAAGTGATGGGCTCTCGAAAAGAAGATGCATTTTGTTAGTATAGGTAGTACCAATCAATTCATATAAGCCTTCCTCAACTATATAGTCCCATACCTACACAGTCTCGGGATCCCTCTCATTCAGGTGTGTAATCGGTTCATTCATGTGTCCCTCCGCCTAGAAGCCCGCCAGGAGCCGCTCCTTGTCCATGCCTTCTTGCACCGGCGACCACTCTCCGCCCTCGTCGGCACCCGGGTGTTACAACGGTCCCCGTGGGTTCGATATTTTTATTACTTGACGACGAAACCGTACACTTGCGGATTCGCGCCACCCATCACAAACACATTGTAGTCCTCCAATTGATGTTTGATCCATAAAAGTTGTGAGCAGCAACTTGCGGCTGAAATATACTCAGCTTCAGTAGTTGATAAAGCTATGGTACTTTGTCTTTTACTTGACCATGAGACAAGGTTAACTCCAATGATGTGACATCCTCCACTGGTAATCTTTCTTTCAATTATGTCTCCAGCATAGTCAGCATCACAAAAACCAACTAATCTGTAATCTTCATTCTCTTAAGCGCTGATAAGTGAGATTCTCTAGGATCATATTGAAATTGAGCACATAAACATACACTGAACATAATATCAAGTCTAGATGCAGTAAGATATAGAAAAGATCCTATCATACCTCTATATACCTTTTGGTCTACATTTTTCTCCTTATCATCTTTGTTAAGTATGGACGTGGGGTGCATAGGGGTGTTCATTGGCTTGCAATCATCCATTTTGAACTTTTTCAGGAGTTCCTTTGTATACTTGGTTTGATGGATGTGCACCTCGTCCATAGTTTGTTTAACTTGAAGTCCAAGAAAAAATTTAACTTCTCCTATCATACTCATTTCAAACTCTTTCTGCATTAACTTAGAAAACTCTTTTCACAGAGATTCATTAGTAGCACCAAATATAATATCATCAACATATATTTGCACAATTAAAAAATTAGATTTAATGGACTTTCTAAACAAGGTTGTATCAACCTTTCCTCTATTAAAGTCATTTTCCATTAGAAATGAACTTAGCCTATCATACTAAGCTCTAGGGGCTTGTTTAAGGCCGTATAAATTTCTTAAGCTTAAATACATGTTCGGGTTGGGTTTCACTTTCAAAACCCGAAGGTCGCATTACATATACTTCTTCATTAATAAATCCGTTTAGAAAAGCACTCTTAACATCCATTTGAAAAAGCATAATGCTATGATGTGTAGCAAACGAAAGTAAAATCCTTATTGCTTCTAATCTAGCAACAGGAGCAAAATTTTCTGTATAATCTATACTTTCCTCTTGAGAGTAACCTTGTGCAACAAGTCTTCCTTTGTTTCTTACCACCTTACCATTCTCATCAAGTTTGTTTCTGTAAAACCATTTTGTTCCAATAACTGATTTGTCTTTAGGCAGAGGTACCGGAATCCAAACATCACTTCTTTCAAACTGATTCAGTTCTTCTTGCATAGCTAGAATCCAACCATCGTCCAGCAGAGCCTCATCTACTGTCTTTAGTTCCAACTCAGAGACTAGTGCAGAATCTTCCTGCTCTCTGAAAGTTGATCTGGTTCTTAGCCTATCATTGGGGTTTCCAATGATTTGATCTTGTGGATGATAATTTTTGAAGTACCAAGATCTCTGAACAATATCATGTTGAGAAGTGAAGGTTTCTGGTTGTTGAGGAGGGT
Source organism: Sophora flavescens (assembly GCA_030762895.1). Lineage (NCBI taxonomy): Eukaryota > Viridiplantae > Streptophyta > Magnoliopsida > Fabales > Fabaceae > Sophora > Sophora flavescens. Next base: position 287,450,292 of record CM061062.1, read on the forward strand.
CATCCACTTGATCATCAGCTTTTACCTCTATTATATCTCCTAAGATATTTAGATCAAGATCTGCAAAAGCTTCATCTAGCTCTGATAATTTCTTATCAGGCTGCTTGTCATCAAACTTGACATGAATACATTCTCTACTACTAGAGTTTTAGAATTATAAACTCTAAAGCCGTTTGATGTTTCAGAATACCCTAACAGTATTCCATTATCTACTTTTGCAACAAAATTACCTAGTTGATCTTTAGTATTTAGTATATAACATTTACAACCAAAAGTATGAAAGTATGAAATGTTGGGTTTCCGTCCCTTCCACACTTCATAAGGAGTCTTGTTCAGGATTGGTCTAATGTATATTCTGTTCCGAATGTAGCAGACAGTGTTAACAGCTTCAGCCCAGAAGTGTCTAGGGATAGAGTTGTCATTGAGCATTGTTCTAGCCATCTCTTGAAGAGATCTGTTCTTTCTCTCTTCCACACCATTTTGCAGTGGTGTTCTAGGTATTGAGAAGTTGTGAAGAATACCACTTTCTTCACAAAACTTATAAAATAGCTCATTTTCAAACTCTCCTCCATGGTCACTTCTGATTGAAATGATACACATGCCTTTTTCATTCTTTACACATTTGCAGAATATAGAAAAGACCTTGAAAGACTCATCCTTGTGAGTTAGGAACATAACCGTTGTCCATCTAGTGTAGTCGTCTACAATGACTAGACCATATTTCTTACCACTGACAGAAGCAGTCCTTGTTGGACCAAAGAGATCAAGGTGTAGCAACTCTAGTGGTCTATTGGTACTAACAACATTCTTAGATTCAAAAGAACCCTTGACTTGTTTTTCCTTTTGACATGCATCACAGAGAGCATTAGATTTGTACTTAAGGTTTGGTAGCCCTTTCACGAGCTTATGCTTATTTAGCTTTGAAATTAACTTCAAGCTTGCATGACCTAGCCTTTTATGCCAAATCCATCCCCCATCTTCAATGGACACTAGATATGAGACACTTTGGTTTGAGAGATCCTCCAAGTCAATCTTATACAGATTGTTTTGCCTCTTAGCAGTGAATAAAAGTGATCCATCATTCTTTTTGACATTACACATGTTCTTATCAAAAGAAACAGCATATCCACTATCACATAATTGACTTATGCTCAGCAGATTATGTTTTAAACCATTTATCAAAAGAACATTATCAATGGAGGGAAAAAGATGTTTACCAATTTTACCTATACCAATGATCTTCCGTTTCGGGTTTGCTCCAAAAGTAACCTAGCCGCCATCTTTGTGTCTAAGGTCTTGGAACATACACTTTTCTCCGGTCATGTGACGTGAGCACCCACTGTCCAAGTACCAGGATGTTTGTTTTTTCCTGTTGTTAAGCAAATCTGCGACAGGTATTATCTTATCTTTAGGTACCTAAATAGACTTGAGTCCTTTCTTGTTAGTGGTCACTGGACGAGAATGTTTAGCATGTTTGTTATGTATGCATCTAGATGTAACATGTCCACTTTTTCCACAAACTTTGAAAAAGGTGTCGGACGGACCTGAATTAATTTTAACATTCTTATCTGGAGCTTTTGAAGCTCTATGCTGTGCATATGGTTTTGACTTTTTGTGAGATGGTTCATGCTTCTCCTTGTTATAACCAAGGCCAGATTTATCATAAGGTGACCTAGAGTAACTTAGAATGAGGCTAAGCTTATCTGAGACACCTACAAACTTTGACAGAGTGTCTGTCAAATATGTCACATCTTGTTTCAGTTTTGCAACTTCACAAGAAACATCATGCTCACACTCCAGTTTGTCAGTTAGAATGACATTCTTTGATTTTAGTTTGTCATTTTCATCTTTAAGGTTTTGTTTTTCCATGCAAACCTTATCATATTCTTTTGATAATCTTGTAAACTTCTTTTTAAGACTTTTATACTCATGAGACAGTAAGGACAACTCATGCAACAATTCATCAAAAGCATTTTGAAGAGTGGACGGGTCAGAGTCCATTACCTCAGCATTAGTGTATTCACTTTTTGATGCCGTGTCAGCCATGAGACAAATATTTACCTCTTCCTCTGCTTCATCTTCTTCATCAGATGAGGATAAGTCCAGATCCTCCCAAGTAGCCATTAAATTCTTCTTCTTTTTGAAGAACTTCTTTTTGTCCTTCAGATCAAGGCAATCAGCTTTGAATGTCCATGTTTCTTGCATTCAAAGCACAAGGGTGGACCTTTTTCCTTGGAATCTGATTTCTCCTTAGAAAACTTTTTGTTGAACTGCTTCTTCTTGAAGCCACCTTTCTTTCTCCACATGTGTTGAATCTTTTTGGAGATGAAAGATAGCTCATCTTCATCTGATCCTTCATCACTATCTGAAGTTCCAAAGATCATCCAAGATTCAACAGCTTTGAGAACTTTTGATGAACTTGTTTTCTTTGCCTTTAGGGCAATAGAGTTTTGATAGTTTGATTTTACATGATGTTTGTTGTACACTTTTGCATGCATTTTTCATATAGATTAGGCATTCTTTATTTGGTTTTTATTAGTTTTTCCCTTGGAACGGGTGAAGCGGTTTCTTGGTGTTATTTTGCAGGAACTTAAGGAAAACTGTGCAAATTTAGCCATAATAAAGCTTGGAAGAATTTAGAGCTTGAAAAGAGAAGAAATTGAGCCAAGCAGAATTCTGAAGCCTCTCCCCGCGAAACACAATTCGCCTCGCGACCCTGAGAGCCGATCGTGCCAGGAAAATGCAACCTTTCGGTCTCGCCTCGCGACGTTGTCTCGCCTCGCGAGAGTTCCAATCAAGCAGACGAACATTTTAATATTCGACTCTCGAGATAACTATCGCAACGCGAGTGTGATAAAATCAGAAGACATGGTATAAGCTGTTTGCTGCAGAATTGGAAGGGACATCTTGGAGGGGGGGCAGACTTGGATGCTGCGGGGAAGAAGAGGGTTCCAGCCCTGAAGGGGATGTTTTCCTTGCTCTGGGACTGAAAGAAGATTGGAGGATCCTTCTATGGAGTTTGCTTCATCCCTTCTCTCTTTCTCTCTCGTATTCTCTTTTTATGAGTAGTTAAATCCTCGTTTGTTGGGATTAGATGTAGCTCAACTGATTATCATGTATTTATCTTGACTGATTATTCTATGTTCATGTCTTCATATTAGTGATTAATTTTCTATGCTTAATGCTTGTTGTGGCTAGCACCCCCATGACTCGATTTGTGTTTTAGTATGTAATGGAGACGTTCGTATCGTAACCGGAATTGAATTTAATCACCTAGTAACCCTTTCGTCTAGAGATGGAGTTTGGTTTACTAGTAATCGCGTAATCCCTAATCCTAATGCAATTTCATTAATCTAGGCCACCTAAGAGATTAGGGTCTATTAGTGGAATTAGGCTCTTGTCATCCGAGAGATCGGGGCTTGAGTAATTTACTGGATTGATTTTAATATCTGTAGCATGAATGGGAGGTATCTAGTCCTGGTATTGCATGAGATAGAGGTTTGGTGAAATCTGATCCCAACATATCTTTCTGCACTCCAAGTGTTTGTAAAAAGTCCCCAAAAAGACCAAAAACATTTTATTGCTTTTATTGCTTTATTTTTCTGTTTTGATCTCTCTTGATTAATAGTTTAGTCTAGATAGTTGCTGAGTTTGTGAATTGGTACTTGACATCCAATCCCCGTGGATACGATAACCGGTCTTACCATCAGATATTTGCACGACTGGGTATACTTACCCAGATTCGTCAACAAGTTTTTGGCGCCGTTGCCGGGGAGGCAACTAATTTAGACATTTTTATTATTTTTTATTTTTCTGTATATATTTGATCTTTTTCTTTTGAGTTGTGTTTGTGCAAGGTGGACGAAATTCATGGACAATCACTATTATCCACCTGATGAGGAAGCCTCAAGTCACGCTTTGGAGGACAACTGGTGTTTGGGAGACTGCATGGATTTGATGGATCATGTTACTCCCACACAAGTTGACTATATGACGGGAAGGCTTATTTATAACTTCTCCAAGGAGGATTGGGAAACCTTTTGTTCATATTTACCACCTCCACCACCATGTATGATTCCCATAGAGCCACATGAAGTAGAATTTGAGAAAAATCTGGTTGTGGGAATGGATCTAGTTGAAGAATGGGAATGGAAGGAGCAAACACCGTTGAAAGCCGCTCTAGAACAGTATTCCCAAGAGCTATCCGCCTCTGAGGCCAAGGCAAGAGCCAATTGTGAGAGTATCGAAGCTGTGATGCAGAACTTCAAAACGTAAGTTGAGGAGATTTGCAAACAGTTAGTACAAAAGTCACCTGAATGCCAATTTGAGGAAAATCTGGTTTGGGGGATAGTTCAAGATGAAGACGAAGTGGTAATGGATTCCACCATGCTTGCTAAGGAATCTGATTTTTCTGCATTGGACAAATATGTTGGCTTGCATGCATGTGTGGACATTGGTAAACTAGTCCCTTCCACTTGTCTATCAAACGTCCTGGTGCAAATGCCCTTTGACCCGCTAGGAAGTAAGTGCATTGTTATAGTTGAAGAGGTCAATGGTGCTTTCACACACTGGCTGGGTGGAGTTGAAGATAAAGTCATACTACTGCTACAATCTCCACTCCAAGTTCCATTTGATCCAGGAGGAGAATCCTAGGACGTCAAGCTAGTGACGTTAAAGAAGCGTTTATTGGGAGGCAACCCAACTTTTCTTAACCCTTCTGTTTAGTTGTTTTCATTTCTTAATAATTTTGTTTTTGATTTTAACCTCTTGAATAATTTGAGAAGCTCAAGAGGAAAAATAATAAATTGAGAATTGCCAAGTTTTTCAGGGTAGGAAGGAAGGAAGGGAGAGCAAGAAGACAAGGAGAAGAGCAAAAAGGGCAGAGACAACAAAGCCAACACTCGTTACCGCCTCGGTAAGCCGTTCCATTTTTATTTTATTTTAATTTTTTCTTCCTCGCTCCATCTTGATTGTTTACATTGGGGACAATGTAAATTTTTAAGCTTGGGGTAGGGGTATTTTGCATTTGTTTGCATTTGCATTTTGCATGTTGCATTCATATAGTTTTGCATGATAGCTTTGCATGATCACACATGATTAGATTGCCCTTGCTTAGATTTTGCATCCAATTGTGAAAACTAAGTGCCCCATAATTTGAGATAGTGAATTGTTGAACCCAATTTGTTATTCTTGTGATATGGCTGCAAATGAAAATGCTTGAGATAATCTCGGATAGTTGATAATTAGCATATGGTTCTATGGATTTATGTTGTTCATTGATTCTTGAACTACTAAATGGGAGATTTTGAGCCAAAGGGGTACTCACAAAATTTTACCCCATTCTTTGTGTAGAGTGGTTATTCCTCTTGGTTTGTTTTCTCTAGAACTTGACTTGAAACCATTTCAAAGCTTAAAAATTTTTGAAAACCTTTTTGAAAATGATTGAGGCAATAGGTATTTTTCTGGCCTTCTGAGTTTTGAATGATGAAATGCTACCCCTTAGTTACCCAATTTTGAGCCTGAATGAATAAAATGCTTTTCTTGGTACCCTGAAATGTTTTGATAAATAAGTTTGATAAGGGACCTTCTAAAGTATTACAAAAGGGTAAAATGGTAGTTGAAAAAGTTTGGGAAAAGAATCAGAAAAAAAGTTTCTCTTGAGCTGAAAAATCTCCCCTTCTCCAAACAAAAAGAAAAAATAAAAGAAAAAGAAAAAAAAGAAAAAATAAAGTAGAGAAGGGGATGACAAAAAGAAAAGAGAAATGAAAAGAAAAAGAAAGAAAAGAAAGGTGGAAAAATAAATTGAAAACCCAAGAAGGTATTTTAGAAGGTCATGTTTGCAATGCTTGATGTTTATGTAGCCTTTTGAAATGTCCTTTTCTTGTTATCCCCACCTAACGATTAATCCCATGGCCACGTTACAACCAAATAAAAGACCTCTTGATTCTTAATTGTTTTCATTAATAAAGTAGAGAATTGGTTGATAGTCAAGCATATGGTAGGATTCATTCCTTGAGGAAAATTGAGCGAAATGTCATATACCCCTAAACACTTGAGTGAGGTTAGAAAGAGAGCCAAGCAAAATAACAAGCTTGGGGTGAGCTTCAAGTGAGAAAGAGTACCCAAATCAGTGAGAATATGAGTCTAAGGAACCTAAGCCTCTAATTGGACTTGAATTGATTGTCTCTTGCTGAATTGTTTGAATTGCCTATTACTTGGATCATTTACTCGGGTTCTTAGTTCATTATCCATGTTCTGTTTCTTCTTCTGGCCTTAGTGATTGCTTGAGGACAAGCAATTGAATAGCTTGGGGTGATTTGATAGTGTGATTTTACATGATGTTTGCTGTACACTTTTGCATGCATTTTTCATATAGATTAGGCATTCTTTATTTGGTTTTTATTAGTTTTTCCCTTGGAACGGGTGAAGCGGTTTCTTGGTGTTATTTTGCAGGAACTTAAGGAAAACTGTGCAAATTTGGCCATAATAAAGCTTGGAAGAATTTAGAGCTTGAAAAGAGAAGAAATTGAGCCAAGCGAGACTCAAGCCTCGCCCCGCGAAACACAATTCGCCTCGCGACCCTGAGAGCTGACTGTGCCAGGAAAATGCAACCTTTCGGTCTCGCCCCGCGAACAGTGTCTCGCCTCGCGAGAGTTCCAATCCTGAAGACGAAAAGTTTAATATTCGCCTCGCGAGATACATCTCGCCCCGCGAGTGTGCGAAAATCAGAATCCCTGTTATAAGCTGTTTGAGGCAGAATTGGAAGGGACATCTTGGAGGGGGGGCAGACTTGGAGGCTGCGGCTGGAAGAGGGTTCCAGCCCTGAAGGGGATGTTTTCCTTGCTCTGGGACTGAAAGAAGATTGGAGGATCCTTCTATGGAGTTTGCTTCATCCCTTCTCTCTTTCTCTCTGTATTCTCTTTTTATGAGTAGTTAAATCCCTGTTTGTTGGGATTAGATGTAGCCCAACTGATTATCATTTATTTATCTTGACTGATTATTCTATGTTCATGTCTTCATATTAGTGATTAATTTTCTATGCTTAATGCTTGTTGTGACTAGCACCCCCATGACTCGATTTGTGTTTTAGTATGTAATGGAGACGTCAGATCGTAACCGGAATTGAATTTAATCACCTAGTAACCCTTTCGTCTAGAGATGGAGTTTGGTTTACTAGTAATCGCGTAATCCCTAATCCTAATGCAATTTCATTAATCTAGGCCACCTAAGAGATTAGGGTCTATTAGTGGAATTAGGCTCTTGTCATCCGAGAGATCGGGGCTTGAGTAATTTACTGGATTGATTTTAATATCTGTAGCATGAATGGGAGGTATCTAGTCCTGGTATTGCATGAGATAGAGGTTTGGTGAAATCTGATCCCAACATATCTTTCTGCACTCCAAGTGTTTGTAAAAAGTCCCCAAAAAGACCAAAAACATTTTATTGCTTTTATTGCTTTATTTTTCTGTTTTGATCTCTCTTGATTAATAGTTTAATCTAGATAGTTGCTGAGTTTGTGAATTGGTACTTGACATCCAATCCCCGTGGATACGATAACCGGTCTTACCACCGTATTACTTGCACGACTGGGTATACTTGCCCAGATTCGTCAACAAGTTTCCTTTTATGGAGTTGTCTTCTTCATTCAGTTCTAATTCATGAACCTTGAGAGATCTAAGAAGCTCTTCTAGAGAAAGAGTACTCAGGTTTTTGGCTTCCTGAATAGCATTAACCTTGGGTCTCCATTGCTTGGATAAACTTCTCAGAATCTTTCTAACATGGTCTCTATTTTCATAAGTTTTTCCAAGAGATCTGAGACTGTTGGTGATAGTTTGAAATATTCCGAACATCTGATCTATTGTTTCATGATTAGCCATTTTAAATAGTTCATACTAGTGAAACAACATGCTTATTTTTTATTCTTTTACTAGAGATGAACCCTCATGAGCTAGGGCAAAAGTATCCTAGATTTCTTTGGCAGTGTTCCAGCAGTAAACTTTGTTATGTCCATATCTGGTGATGGCACACATGAGATAGTGCTTAGATTTTAGATTAAGCTGATGTTGATTTTTCTGTTCTTGAGTCCATTGAGCTCTAGGGACAGCAGCTCCAGCTTTACCTCTTAGCTCTGTGTAGCCGGTTTCAATCAGCTCCCAAATATCAACGTTCTGTGCATCCAAGAAGGTCATCATCCTCTTCTTCCAGTAGTCATAATCAGTTCCATCAAAGAGAGGAGGTTTGTTGATAGCTTGTCCTTCTGCATCCATGGTTGTTGGATCGTACTCCCTCAGCACTTGTTAGATGCTCAACCCTTTCGAGGCTGGGCTCTGATACCAACTGAAGTTGACACATGCAAACACAAGAAGGGGGGTTGAATTGTGTTTGTTAGTAATTTTCGAAAATAACCTTTTTCATAAACTTCTTTTCTCACACAAAGGATAAAAGGCAGAAACACACAAAGAAAATGATATTTTAAAGGCTTAACAAAAAAAAGTTCAAATCCCCACAGTTAGTATAAACAAATAAAACTAAAGAGTTTAGGGATAAGAAGATTCACACAAGTGTTTTATCCTGGTTCACTCTCTTCCAACCAAGAGCTACGTCCAGTGATAAGCCTCTGGCTCATCTAGTTTTATGGCTAGTATGACCAGGGTTTTGTGCTAATTATATCTCATTTTCACCCAAATTAGATTAGATTGTCCTCAAGCAAGGTTTTGAGTCTCTAAAGTAGTTTTAGGTTAATTTAGCCAGTTTTGAGTCAAATAAAGCACTTATGGCTATTTTATTGTTTTCAGGTTAACTTAGAAGTTAAGGGAATAAAGAAGCAGGGGAAATTGCAATCCTGGAGTTGTTCGCCTCGCGAGTGTCCATTCGCCACGTGAACCTGAAACCAGACTGAGCAGCAGAATGTCATCCTCTCTGGTTCGCCCCGCGACTCCTCTTCTCGCCTCGCGACCCTGAAGGCTGACTGTTCCAGGAAAATGCAAGGTTTCTGTGTCGCCTCGCGAATCCAAGTCTCGCCTCGCGAGACTGAAGACCAGAAGTCATGACTCTTCCATTCCTCGCCACGCGAGCCGTACTTCGCCCCGCGAGAAGACCAAACGTTGCAGACTCTTCATAATATTCGCCTCGCGAGCGATGGTTCTCCTCGCGAGAGGGCACAGTTTATGAATGCTATAAATGGCTGTTCTGGGCAGATTAGAGGACAATTTTTGATTCTCCACTGTTTTCTTTACATATTTTCTGTGTATTTCGTTTTTATGGAGAACTAAATTTCTTTGATTAGTCTACTGTAATTGATTTCCACCACACTTGAGGTTTTGTAATTCCTGTTTTGTATGCTTTTCCCTTTTCAATACTATGCTATATATTTCTGTTTGTTTAATTCAGGAGTTTATAGTGTTGTGTTGATTTATTTCGGTGATGTTATGTTCCTATATTGAATCGCGTTTGTTTAATTCGCGTGTGTTCGTTCATGTTCGTTTAGTTCATGAGGGATTAACCCCGTTTGTTTAATTCGGGAATAGGAACATATATCTTGTAGTAGCAATTTCGTTTGTTAGTTGTTGCTACAACCGAAAGGGGATTAGAATCTGCTTAGGGCTTGGAATTTACATGAACCGATGATAGTTAGGAAATCGAGAACAGTAGATTAATCGTCTTTAGTTATTTGACAATCCTTTAAACTGCTCTGTTTTTATTGCTCTGTGCTTCCTTAATTGTTTTCTTATTTGCATTCAAAGCAACCCACCCCCCCCCCCCAAAAAAAACTGATTTTTGTGGTAAATAACAAGTCAAGAGCCCTTGAGAGATGATATCCGAGTTGTCGCTTCCTAAACTACAGTTTTATAAACCCGTTCGCTTTTTGGCGCGTGCGCGACAACGCAACCAAAAATTGGCGCCGTTGCCGGGGACTCTTGTTTGTTATTTTCGCATTTTTTCTTCTTTTTCTTTTATTTTCGTTTTTGTTTTGAATTGGTCTGGCTACTAGGTCTACTTGCCCTGAATTGTGTGATTTTGATCCTGAAATTGAAAGAACACTGCACACACGCCGTAGAGAAATTCGGGCTAGCACTAGTAGTGATTCTAATTCTAAAACTGCTTTTGATAACATGGGTGACCAAAGGACATTAAGACAGCTTGCTCCCCCTGATGTTAATTATAATGGCTTGTGTATTTCATATTCTGGTGCTGATACTCCCTTTGAATTAAAATCTGGTCTAATCCATTTGTTGCCAAGGTTTAGTGGTCTTGCAGGTGAGGATCCACACAAGCATTTGAAGGAATTCCAGGTCGTCTGCTCCACAACCTTGAGATCAGAGGGAGTAACTGAGGATAACATCAAGCAAAGATCCTTCCCGTTTTCACTACAGGGCGCTGCAAAGGACTGGCTGTTATATCTTGAGCCAAACTCTATTACCACCTGGAACGATTTGAAGAAGCTCTTCTTAGAGAAATATTTTCCTGCCTCCAGAGCTGCATCAATCAGGAAGGAAATATGTGGCATCAGACAAGGAAATGAGTCATTGGCTGAATATTGGGAAAGATTCAAGCAGTTGGTATCCAGTTGCCCTCGGCATCAGATTTATGAGTAACTTCTTATCCAGTATTTTTATGAGGGGTTACTACCGATGGATAGAAATATTTTGGATGCTGCTAGTGGGGGAGCACTTGTTGATAAGACTCACCGCTGCCAAGCAATTAATTGAAAATATGTCACCGAACTCCCAAAGAGTTTACAACCGTAAGAAAGATCTCGCGAGACAAGGGGTGTGAATGAGGTCCATAGTTCTTCTTCCAACCAGGCCGTTGATGATAGAATTGATAGGCTCACTTCTTTGGTGGAGAAATTGGCAATGGATAAGGTTCAGCCGGCAAGGTTGTGTGGCATGTGCAACTCTCCTGAGCACCCGTATGATGCATGCCCCATTCTGAAGGAAGAGTTCGTCATTGATTTGCCTCAAGCTTATGCAGTCAATCCCTATAATCAAGGCAACAATCGAACCAGACAAAGACTCTCGACCTCTCCACAAATAGGTACCATCCCAACTGGAGGAATCATCCTAATCTTCGGTATGGGAACTCATCCCAACAACAACCGGTGGCACCACCACGGAATCCTCCTCAAGTGACCACTTCGCACCTTCCGAACCTTCCCTAGAGGACATGATCAAGCAATTGGCTGCAAATAATCTCCGCTTTCAACAAAGAAGCAAATACTAGTATTCGAGACTTTGACCACATAGATTGGACAGATTGGACAGGTTTAAAGAATGACGGATGCTACCATTCAAGCCTTGCGGACACACAGATTGGACAGCTTGCCACTTCCATAAACAACATACAGCAAGCTCAAGGATCAAGTCAACTGTCGCCACAAACAGTGATAAATCACAATGTCTCCAATCTTAATGTGAGTGCTATTTCTCTGAGATCTGGAAAAGTTGTTGAGGCAGCCTCTGAAAAAAATGAAGAAACTGCTGAGGTAACTCCTGAGCCTTCAGTTGATGTTGAAGTTGAGAAAGTGTACATACCACCGATCCCCTTCCCACACAGAGTGCAGAAAAATAAGAAGATTGGTGGTGAAGACAAGGAGAAGGAAATTCTAGCTGTGTTCAGAAAGGTGGCGGTGAATATTCCGCTTCTGGATGTGATCAAGCAGGTGCCCAAGTATGCAAAATTTCTTAAGGATCTATGCACCAACAAGATGAAGTTGAAGAGTAATGAGAGAGTTAATTTGGGAAGAAATGTTTCAGCCCTTATCCAGTCTAAGCCTGCACCAGAAAGAGTTACTGTTTCAGCCCCCACTCAGGCATTACCACAGAAGTGCAAGGATCCAGGCACTTTTACTATTCCATGCACTATTGGGGACAGCATATTCGAAAATTGCATGTTGGATTTGGGAGCCTCCATAAATGTCATGCCCACCTCTATTTTCAATAACCTTGATCTTGGTCCCTTGCAGTATACAGGTCTCACTATCCAGTTGGCCAACAGGACCAGTGCCCGCCCCATGGGAATGGTAGAAGATGTGCTGGTACAAGTTGATGAGTTGATTTTCCCTGCTGACTTCTACATCTTAGACATGACAGGAGAGACAAATTCAAGTAGATCACCAATAATCCTGGGCAGACCATTCATGAAGACAGCTAAGACTAAGATTGATGTTAATGATGGGACCATGTCTATGGAGTTTGGTGATATTGTGGCAAAGTTTAACATCTTTGATGCTATGAAGCATCCCCTGGAGGAGCACTCAGTTTTACAATTAGAGTCGCTTTCTGAGATTATTGATGACACCCATGAGGACCTTGTTTCTGATTTTCCATTTATTTCTGGCTTTGATGATATATATTCATGTACTTGATGTCATCGACACTAACCCGTGTGCTGTTTGTGCTGAGTTTCTTGATTCTACTTTGCAGGGTGATAGTGTGAGTGAAGCTGTTTGTTCAGCCGAAGTTCTTGACATCATGGCTACTCCAAATGTACCATCCATTGAGCAGCCACCCTCCTTAGAGCTCAAACCACTTCCTGGGAACCTGAAGTATGCTTACCTGGAGACGAATGAAAAACTTTCAGTCATTATTTCCTCCAGCCTTGACTCTGACCAGGAAGCTAAGCTTTTAGAGGTTCTGAAGAAGCACAAGAAGGCGATTGGGTGGACCTTGGTCGACATCCCAGGAATTAGCCCCTCCAGATGTATGCATAGAATTCTGTTGGAGGATGGGGCTAAACCAGTTAGGCAGGCCCAAAGGCGGCTCAATCCATTGATTCTGGATGTGGTGAAGAAAGAGGTGACTAAACTTCTGCAGGCAGGTATCATATACCCCATCTCTGATAGTACTTGGTAAGTCCAGTGCAAGTTGTACCCAAGAAGTCCGGCCTCACACTGGTAAGAAATGATAATAATGAGCTTGTACCCACTAGAGTCCGAATAGTCAAGTAGTCCAGTATAGATTATAGGAAGTTGAACCAGGCCACCAAAAAGGATCACTTTCCTTTGTCGTTCATTGATCAGATGCTGGAACGGCTGGCTGGTAAATCTCATTACTGTTTTCTTGATGGCTTTTCCGGGTACTTCCAGATCCATATTGCCCCAGAGGATCAGGAAAAGACCACTTTCACGTGCCCCTTCGGCACGTTTGCTTATAGGAGGATGCCATTTGGCCTTTGTAATGCTCCTAGAACTTTCCAAAGATGCATGCTTAGCATTTTTACTGAATTTATTGAAAATTGCATGGAGGTGTTCATGGATGACTTCACTGTATATGGCTCCTCATTTGATGCATGTTTGCATAGTCTGAGTTTAGTTCTAGAAAGATGCATTGAGACTGATCTGGTTTGAACTATGAAAAATGTCACTTTATGGTAGAACAGGGGATTGTTTTGGGTCATTTATTTCTAAAGAGGGTATTTCAGTAGATCCTGCAAAAATTGATGTGATTTCAACATTGCCTTACCCATCTTGCGTTCGCGAGATCCGTTCTTTTCTTGGCCATGCAGGTTTCTACAGGCGCTTCATTAAGGACTTCAGCAAGATAGCTCTGCCTTTGTCAAACCTGCTGAAGAATGATGCCATATTCCATTTTGATGACAACTGCAAGAAGGCATTTGACTACCTGAAAAGAGCATTGACCTCTACCCCCATTATCCAGCCCCCTGACTGGACCCTCCCTTTTGAGCTCATGTGTGATGCTTCTAATTATGCTGTGGGAACGGTTCTGGCACAAAGGGTGGGCAAGGCTGCCCATGTCATTCATTATGCTTCTAGGACATTAGATGCTGCACAATCTAATTACACCACCACTGAAAAGGAACTGCTAGTTGCTGTTTTTGCACTTGATAAGTTTAGGTCATATTTGCTAGGTTCCAAGGTTATTGTTTTCACTGACCATGCAGCTCTGAAGCACCTGTTAAAGAAACCAGAAGCGAAGCCAAGGTTGATTCGGTGGATGCTTTTGCTCCAAGAGTTCAATGTGGAGATAAAAGACATGAGTGGAGCTGAAAATTTGGTAGTCGATCACTTGAGCCGAATAGCAAGGGATGAGGATCCTTCTCCCATCCAGGATGATTTTCCGGATGAACAACTTCTACATCTGTATGGGGTAACACCTTGGTTGGCTGACATTGTTAACTTTCTTGTTGCTGGTGTTGTTCCTGCAGGTACAAGTAGATCCAAGATCCACAAGCTCAAGAGTGATTGCAAGTACTATGTGTGGGATGATCCGTACCTTTGGAAGTTTTGCAGTGATCAAGTTATTTAGAGGTGTGTCCCCGATTATGAGACAGAGTCCATCTTGCACTTTTCTCATGCCTCTCAAGTAGGGGGACACTTTGGACCACAGAGGACGGCAAGAAAAGTCCTAGATTATGGGTTCTACTGGCCCACAATTTTTAGAGATGCCTATAAGGTCTATAGGAATTGTAAGGAATGTCAAACAGCAGGCCCTGCCATCACTCGTAGGAGTGAGATGCCTCAGCAGCCCATGCTTTTTTGTGAGGTTTTTGATGTGTGGGGAGTCGACTTTATGGGTCCTTTCCCTGCTTCTTTTGGTTTTCTGTACATTCTTTTGGCTGTTGACTATGTTTCAAAGTGGGTGGAAGCAATCCCCACTAGGACAAACGATGCTAAAGTTGTTTCAAAATTTGTTAGGTCCAATATTTTTTGCAGGTTTGGCATACCTCGGGCTATTATCAGTGACCAGGGCACTCACTTCTGCAACCGCACCATGGAAGCTCTACTCCGGAAGTATGGAGTTGTGCATAGAGTCTCCACTGCTTACCATCCCCAGACCAATGGCCAAGCTAAGATATCCAATAGGGAGATCAAGCAGATCTTAGAGAAAATGGTGCAGCCGAATAGGAAGGACTGGAGCCGCTGTCTGGAAGACGCACTGTGGGCTCAGAGGACCGCTTTCAAGACGCCAATAGGGATGTCGCCCTTTAGGCTTGTATTTGGTAAGGCATGTCACCTCCCGGTGGAAGTTGAGCACCGTGCATAATGGGCAGTCAAGTGCTGTAACTTGGAAATGAAAAAAGCTGGTACTGAAAGGAAACTCCAGTTGCAACAACTTGAGGAGCTTAGGCTAGAAGCCTATGAAAGCTCTCGGATTTATAAAGAGAAAACAAAATATTTTCATGATAGGATGATTGCTAGAAAAAAATTTTCTGTGGGCCAACAAGTCTTACTGTTTAACTCCCGCCTGAAATTGATGGCTGGGAAACTTAGGTCCAAGTGGATTGGCCCATTTGTTGTTACTAATGTTTTTCCTTATGGTGCAGTAGAGATTAAAGATGCAGGTAGCAACAAGTCTTTCAAGGTTAACGGGCAGAGGCTGAAGCCATTCCATGGTGTGGCTGCTGGTGTTCCTGACGATGCTACTGTTGAGGAGCTTTCCTTGGAAGCTCCCACATACACTGCCACCTGATCAGGGAACATCCTTCCTTTCCCTCACTCTGATTTTATAGTTATGTTGTTCATTGGGGACAATGTATGTTTTAAGTGTGGGGGAGGGAACTAATTGTAGCTTTATTTTGTGTTTGGTTGGTCTTGTGTTTGAATAAATTGTGTAAGTCTTTGGTCGGTGAGCTTGATTGGTTTTGATTGCTTTTGCACAGATTGATTGCATGATTTATGTGATGATTCCCCCTAGGTTGAATTTTTTTTTTTTTGAAAAGTGATCCCCATGTGATTGAAAACTGAATTTTGAGATTTTGTTGTGATGGCATGAATTATGATAAGTTTGGGGTGAAGGGAAGCACACACTAGGGATAGAATCTCTGTCAAACAATTTGCAAAAATGTCTAGGTGAGGATTTGAGCCTCCAACATGTTTTTGACTGTGAGAATCACTTTCAAGTTGCACTTTCCCGAATTTGCTTGAATCTCTTTATGGTTTGCATGTTTATGTGTTTGCTTCAAATGATTTAGGCATTTTCTTTGTAAATAACTACTTAGCCTAAAATAATCAATTCCTAATGCATGTTCCCTAGTTAGCCCCTTTGAGCCTAATCAGCCTGTTAATTCTTGATGACCTGATGTTATGAGCCTAAAATCTGGAAAAAACCATGTTAACCCGATCTTAGGATTAGGAGAGCATGGAATCTTAGCAAGAGAATGGTTGCAAGAAACTAGGTTTGGGGTGGCTACAAGGATGTAATGTGTTGTTTGGGATTGAGAAAAAGAAAAAAATACAATAAAAAGGTTGGAGCCAAAGGCAAAGAAAGAAAGAAAGAAAGAAAGAAAAAAAGAGAGAAAAAAATAATAATAATAAAAAGAAAAAAAAATGTCAAAAAGGCTATTTGAATAAAAAGGCTGTAGTCACCCAAGGCAAATGAAAAATGAGAAAAGGAACTTGATTGGAAATTCAAAGTGTAAAAAGCTCATGCTCTCTTAGTTCCTAGGATCTTCAGCCTAGTACCCTTGTATATCATACCCTTAGCCAGGCCCCATTACAACCTTAAAGACTTTTTGATGTTGCATGCATGTTTTCTGTGGGAATCATTTTGAGATGAAAACCAAATTTATGGGAAGTGCTCTTAAAAGTGAAATTGAGGGAAATGTTGATTGCCTAGACGAACTGAGCGATTGAGTGAAATGCTAAATGCCCTTGTGAGCAAGGCGATTGTTTGAATTTGGTGATCGCCCTCTTGTGTGTAACTGGGATCCCTTTCTTAGATTACTGATTGCTTGAATGATGAAATTCTCAATTGTTCAGAATAATTAAATGTGGGGGTTGCTTTGTTTGAAAGGGGGGGAACATTGAAGAAAACTGTTTTGATGAAATTACTTGAATTTGTGCAAAGTTGATTGAATCTTTAAGCTTGTCATGTCTTGAGCCTTTTTGATTTTTGAGTTGTAGTTTGCTTGGGGACAAGCAAAGTTTAAGTTTGGGGTATTTTGATAAGCCTCTGGCTCATCTAGTTTTATGGCTAGTATGACCAGGGTTTTGTGCTAATTATATCTCATTTTCACCCAAATTAGATTAGATTGTCCTCAAGCAAGGTTTTGAGTCTCTAAAGTAGTTTTAGGTTAATTTAGCCAGTTTTGAGTCAAATAAAGAACTTATGGCTATTTTATTGTTTTCAGGTTAACTTAGAAGTTAAGGGAATAAAGAAGCAGGGCAAATTGCAATCCTGGAGTTGTTCGCCTCGCGAGTGTCCATTCGCCACGCTAACCTGAAACCAGACTGAGTAGCAGAATGTCATCCTCTCTAGTTTGCCCCGCGACTCCTCTTCTCGCCTCGCGATCCTGAAGGCTGACTGTTCCAGGAAAATGCAAGCTTTGTGTCACCTCGCGAATCCAAGTCTCGCCTCGCGAGACTGAAGACCAGAAGCCATGACTCTTCTATTCCTCGCCACGCGAGTCGTACTTCGCCCCGCGAGAAGACCAAACGTTGCAGACTCTTCATAATATTCGCCTCGCGAGCGATGGTTCGCCTCGCGAGAGGGCACAGTTTCTGGATGCTATAAATGGCTGTTCTGGGCAGATTAGAGGACAATTTTTGATTCTCCACTATTTTCTTTACATATTTTTTGTGTATTTCTTTTCTATGGAGAACTAAATTTCTTTGATTAGTCTACTGTAATTGATTTCCACCACACTTGAGGTTTTGTAATTCCTGTTTTGTATGCTTTTCCCTTTTCAATACTATGCTATATATTTCTATTTGTTTAATTCAGGAGTGTATAGTGTTGTGTTGATTTATTTCGGTGATGTTATGTTCCTATATTGAATCGTGTTTGTTTAATTCGCGTGTGTTCGTTCATGTTCGTTTAGTTCATGAGGGCTTAACCCCGTTTGTTTAATTCGGGAATAGGAACATATATCTTGTAGTAGCAATTTCGTTTGTTAGTTGTTGCTACAACCGAAAGGGGATTAGAATCTGCTTAGGGCTTGGAATTTACATGAACCGATGATAGTTAGGAAATCGAGAACAGTAGATTAATCATCTTTAGTTATTTGACAATCCTTTAAACTGCTCTGTTTTTATTGCTCTGTGTTTCCTTAATTGTTTTCTTATTTGCATTCAAAGTAACCCCCCCCCCCCCCTCCAAAAAAAAAAACTGATTTTTGTGGTAAATAACAAGTCAAGAGTCCTTTAGAGACGATATCCGAGTTGTCGCTTCCTAAACTACGGTTTTATAAACCCGCTCGCTTTTTGGCGCGTGCGCGACAGCGCGACCATCCAGTCCCCTCGACTTGAAGTTTTTACTCCACTATTTCTCCAAATATATGATAACAAGTATTCAACACCTCTCCAGACTACAAGTATTCCTTTCTCACCAAGCCTCTTCAAGCTCTAACTCTAACAAATAGATAGTTTGCTTTTGATATTCTAACTCACTATGTGTGAGGATATGAAAGTTTAAGATCGGTTGAATATTACAACAATATTCAAACTAAAGAATACATACTTTTGCTTCTTAAAAGAATAAAAGAATGAGAGCTTGTGGATTGGCAAAAATTCAGCTTGCAAAAGTTCGGTCTTGCAAAAGTACTTCTTCAGTGATTGAGGTCTTCTATTTATAATGAACTTCTTCTACATTTGAAAATCCTCAACGGTTTTTTTGAATATACCCATTTATAGATAGCATTAAATGCATAATATCCATTGTGACTGATAGCTTGATCGCGACCATTGTGAAACGTACTCTTGGTTATCACTTTTCCTCCTTTGTGAAAATTCCAGCTATTCCAGTGATAAAGGTGACATGGTACAGAGCGTTTTGCATTTCCCATTGTACTATGTTGCTTTTTGCATTTCCTTGATGGTACTATGTTTCTCTCACAAAGAAACAAAGTATTAAAACAAATAAAACAAATAGAAAGAACCAACATTCATTTGAAATAAATATCGATCATTTGAAATAAATATTTATATGTGGACGGGGTAGCACTTACTAAGCTAGACGGAGCACATGAATACTTATATAAAAAGGAGCTCGTCTACTTAAGATATGCGTCTACACGCTCAGGGTAAAATTAAGTCTATGGACTAGCATTTTTCTTTTCGCTCATCTGCTGACGTGGCATATCCTCTCGTCTATCATCAAGTCTTTGGACTTGCTATATTTCAGTGGGTTATTTTTAATCTCGTCTGCTGATGTGGCAAATTAGCTCGTCTACTCATTGAAACTAATGCTCCCCTCTACTGAGAACATTTTATTTTCCCGTCTACTCAAGTATATTAAATAAATAAAATTACCAAGGTTTTGAGAAGCGCGTCTACATGAATGGACGTGGATTAACTTTCTCAGTCCAAGCATATATAAGGAACCTTATTCAAGGTTCCCATAACTTATATAATTTTAACATTCCTACAAGACTAGATAAAGCATGTTAGATCTCAACTAAACTTTGCCATGCAAATTTAATCCTTTTTGTTAACATCAAAACTCAGATTATTAATCCAAATCACTTTGGTTCCCACAGGTGACTGTTGGTTGTGCGCTGTGTTGCTCATTCATGCATTGGAGTAGTGGCGTAGCGTTGCATCGAATAATATACCTTGTTGGGAGAGTTGAATTATTCTTTGAAAGAAGAAATTCTTTCAGCTCTGGCAGATCCTCTAGTCTTAGGTCAGAAGACTTCAGATCTGTTCCCTCAAGACAATCTTTTTCAACGACATCTTAGATGACAACCATTAATCTTCAGGGATTAGCTACATCATCTACCATCCCTAGACCAATTTATCAGACAGAAGATGATCAACGATCAATTCAGTCTCCAACCTTTTCCTCTCTCAATGAATCTTATAATGATTTGTAAGTTCATTATAGATAAGGAATCCCTTCGTAAGGACTTTTACTCTGAGGAATGGAAACCTCAAAGAGAGTGGTTCTTGCAGGAGTTTAAGGGAACAAAAAGGAAAAATATTCAGGAAGAATATTATCAATTTCTTAACAATGTTAAGACAAAGGTTTTATTTTTTGATTGGTTTCATGCTTACTCAGTCAAACATTCAATTAATTATCCTTGGAAGACAAGGATAGATGTTGATAAAACCACTAATGTCATTACAGTATGGTGTTTAAAAAATGGTGAGTTGATCAAGACAGAGTTACCACCGAATAACTCTTTTCAACTCTCTGGTATCAAAGATCCTTTCACCAACAAACCCATCATGCTGCTCCTTTCAAAAACAAGAATCTTGACGAAGCAATCTCCAATCATGACATTAACAAGCTCATGGAGCAATCCAATTATACCAATAAATACCTTCAAGTGTTAGGAGAACTGATAAGCCTTTGGCTTATCTAGTTTTATAACTAGATGGACTATGGTTTTTGTGCAAATTATTCGAGTTCAATCTCGTTTTTCGCCCAAATCTGCCTTGTTTTGTTCCTAAGTAGACTTTGACTCGTTCTAGGCATTTTTTAGTAGTTTTTAGTCTATTTTGAATAGAATTACGCTTTTTGTGTCTTTTTATTATTTCAGGTTAGAAGTGAAGCTCCGGGAGTCAAGGAAAGTCAAGAAACAGTGGAAATTTATATTCTGGAGAGACTCGCCTCGCGAAAAGATTCTCGCCTCGCGAACCTGAAGACCAGCTGAAACAGCAACAGTCATACATTCTGTCTCGCCTCGCGAGTAACCTGCTCGCCTCGCGAACCTGAAGGCCTGACTGTGCCAGAGAAGTCATCCTTTCTAGTTCGCCTTGCCAATAACATTTCGCCTCGCGATCATTCAAACTCAGGATGGAGCCAAAACTGAAATTCGCCACACGAGAGACTGAAGACCCTGGAAGACAGAGACCATCACGGGCTTGCCGTGATGAAGGTAACGGCTGTGACAGATTAAGGTTTGAAGACTCGCCCCGCGAACACACTCTCGCCTCGCGAGAATCCAAATTGAAAGCGCGTCAAAACTAATGTTCGCCTCGTGAAATATTGTTCGCCCCGCGAGCGTCCGAGAACCAGAATCCCTATTTATAGGCTGTTTCAGATCAGATTTGGGGATCCAAGTATTTCCACTTGTTTAGATCAGTGTAGTTACGAATCCTTGTTTTCTTCTGGAGCTGCGTCTCCCTTTTTCTTATTTTATTTTATTATGGAGATTATGTCGGATTGTTTGTGCGTCGTCACGGGCATGAGGAACTAATCCCCTCGTCCGAGGGATCAATGAAGCCGCCCATGGTGGTATAGTGTTCATGTGATGTATGTTTTTCTCCCCTTCTCTCAATGAATGTTTTTCAATTCTGATTTGAATGCGTTGATCATATGTATTGCGTGATTAACTGGTTAAATGTGTTGAGGCTGATCGGCGATTCGCGTTTTAGAACTTGAATTGGGATCACTAATCGAATATTGCACGAGAGTGAGTAGGAGATTAGTGCAACCTTATAGGGAACAAGAATTAATAGAATTCGAGATTAGGATTATGAGACCTAGTAAGTAATTAATCCAATCGTCGAATACGTCCTATTGAGCACGACAATGGATATAGGAGAAATTGGGGGTCCCGGTTGACATTGTAATTGAACTTAGGGAGGAATTCATCATCACTTGGGTACTATACATGATTGGGTAGGTGGATTTGAGACCTTGGATATTTTAATTTTTGATTTTAAAACCTTAGCTTTATTTGATTGTTAATTGAATTGCGATATTAATCTCTCTCTCTCTCCACCACTTTCCTCACTTGACCAACTTATCGGATTTCCCGCGGATTAGTTGAATTGGTAGCCCAATCCTTGTGTTCGACCTCGGTAAATTCTTACCGTGTTATTTTATTACTTGCGACGACCCGGTACACTTGCCGGTGACTTATCAAGTTTTTGGCGCCGTTGCCGGGGATTGGCACAACCAATTTTCCTAATTTTTAGGAAATTTGATTGATTGGTTAAGTTAATTTTATTTTTATTTTTCTGTTATTTCTTTATTATTTCTCTCTACTTCTTTGATTCCACTTGGTCTTGCCATGTTTTTGTATGCGAGGTACCCTTTCACAAGAGGACCTGCTATTTGATTCGGAGATCACCGAGACTGAGAAGCGATTAAGGAAAGAAGCCAGGGAACGGAAGAGACTTGAAGGAATTAAAATAGAGGACATGGCTGAAGAAAACCCTCCTCCTCCTCCTCGTTACAAGCCTCTCTTCGAGTACGATCTACCCAGCTTGGGTGATTGTGATTCTTCTATTGTGAGGGGCAACCTGAATACAGACTCCTTCAGAGTGGAGGGATGTGTCACATTCCAGATCCGTGAGAATCAGTTTGATGGGAGTGGCAAACAAGACCCTCATAGACACATCACTCGCTTCCTTGAAGCTTGTGACTTACAGAAGACAAGAGGAGTCTCACAAGACGAGTTTCGCTTGCGGCTTTTCCCTCTCTCTCTTAGGAATGTCGCTCGCGATTGGGTTGACAGCTTGGATAGGAACAGCATCAGAACTTGGGAGCAAATGGCACAAAAGTTCCTAACCAAATATTTCCCTCCTCAGAAAGCGGCACAAGCAAGAATTGTCGTCACATCCTTCAGGCAGACAGAAGATGAAACCTATAATGAGGCCTGGGAGAGGTACAACGGGCTCCTGAGAAGATGCCCTTCAGCATTCTTTGACCCGGTCTCCAAAGTTCAGCATTTCTTTAACGGGTTGAGGGGACGCTATCAGATGAACTGTGATGCCGCAACTGGCGGTTCTTTTTCCTACTTATCATCTGAGGATGGATGGGCATTATTGGAGAAGATGTCATATAATGATTACAACCGTGGAAGGGAAACCTCAAGTGGAATCAGTTCCGGGACAATGGAAGCCATTCTTGAGCAAAACAGATTGTTAAAGATGCAGATTGAGGCTTTGTCTGGGAACAAGAAAGTTAATGCGATACACGAGGGAATGCCTCCGGGTTGTGAAAATTGTAATGGAGATCATGACACTCGGAGCTGCCCGTTCAACTTCTCTCAGGAACATGTGAACTCATGCCACAACTTCTATGACACTTTGCCCCAGAACAACTATCAGAGGAACAGACAGAATGACTACAGTCAGAATCAGAATAGGGGATATATGAGGAGAGACCATCCGGGTTTCGCTTGGAGTGATACTAGTGGTGGTCTAACCGGGCAACAACAACCTCCACAGGGTCTGAGGCCAAACATTGGAATCCAGCAGCGCAATACTCAGCAGGCTCTTCAGGGGCCTAATCAGTTGCAAATAACAGATGGTGGAAGGCAGCCTTGGGAATTGGCTTTTGAGAAGATGAATGCAGCAATGTAAAAGATGGTAATCAACACAGAGAAGGTGAATACGACAGTTGACAAGTTGACAACGCATACAGGGGCGACAATTCACAATCTAGAGATGCAGATAGCTCGGCTCGCAAAGCAACTGAATGAGCGTCTCCCAAGCACTTTCCCAAGTGATACGGAGAACAACCCTAAGAACCATTGCAATGCCATAACAATTAGGAGCGGTAAAGTGTTGGAATCTAACAGGGGTGCAACTAGTTCTCAGGAAGACAAGGCCCCGGAACAACCACATGTTGAGGAAGAGCAACCTGAGAAAGAGAAGTTGGCAAGTGACAAGGCACCAGAGCAAGGGGGAAGGCTGAAGCTTGTGGATGAAGAGTTCAGAAAGAAGAAGTGGGTTGAACCCCAAGACCTCCCGCCCTACATGAAGGTACCATATCCTGAAAGATTGAAGAAACCTCAACAGGATAAGCAGTTCAACAAATTCCTTGATGTCTTCCTCAAACTTCAGATTAACATTCCATTTGTGGAAGCCTTGGAACAGATGCCATCATATGCCCGGTTTATGAAGGAACTTCTCACCAAGAAGCGGAGAATAGTGGATGAGGAAACGGTTGCTTTGACCGAGGAGTGTAGTGCCATTCTTCAAAGAAAACTGCCTCCAAAGTTGAAGGATCCCGGTTCTTTTTCGATACCATGCACCATTGGGGGGACGACTGTAGGGAAGGCATTATGTGATCTAGGGGCAAGCATCAACTTGATGCCCCTCTCTATGATGAAGAGGTTGGGGATCAAAGAATTCAAGGATACACGGATGTCGCTCCAACTAGCCGATCGCTCTATAAAATATCCTTATGGGGTGGTCGAAGACTTGTTAGTAAAAGTGGACAAGCTCATATTTCCGGCGGACTTTGTAGTGCTTGATATGGATGAAGACGCCGAGGTCCCTCTCATATTGGGTAGGCCCTTCTTGGCCACTGGGGGTGCCTTGATAGATGTGCGGCAAGGGAAACTCACTCTAAGGGTGCAAGATGATGAGTTAGTCTTCAATCTCTTTGAAGAAATGAAGCACCCTGCAGAGAGGTCGGAAGTGTATCGAGTGGATATGGTGGATCCAACTGTCAAGGCAAAGGCAACTAGAGAAGCCCATGGTTCTTCACTTGCTCAAGTGTTGGTAAAATCCCATGATGATGATAGTGAGAAAAAAGACCCTTTGGGGGATGAGGTCTATCTCGAGTGGTTGAAAGACATGGAAGCCTTACCGAGTTCCCCAAGGGATGAATGTGCAAGGGAAGAGCGCAACAACAAGGGCATGGAAAAAGAGGATAAAGCACCGAAGTTAAAAGGTGGCACACCCGTGGTGGTCAATGAAAACAACCAGTTGATCCCAAAAGGGACCATCGCGGAGTGGAGAGTTCGTGCTGATTATAGAAGGATGCTGGACTTAAAGGAGTTGTCCGGGAACAGCAAGCGAGCATATGAAAGGGCAAGAGCATACAGAAAACGGACTGAGGCATGGCATGGCAAGCAAGATCTTCGTCCGGATTAACCTTTAGGGGGTGACTTGAGTCAGGCTCGGGACGTTAAACAAGCGCTACTTGGGAGGCAACCCAAGCTAGGTATCCTTTGGTTTTAGTTCTGTCATTTTCATTTATATTATTAAAAAAAAATTTTTGATTCGCCACACGAATCCACAGTGGCCGCGCGAGACAGAAGCCCTGAATCTCAGGCATGCTCACGTTTCTGTCTCGCGGCGCGAGGTCTACTTTCGCCTCGCGATTCTGGGCATCAGCATCTGTTGGAATTCCAGATTCGCCTCGCGAGATACTACTCGCCTCGCTATTCTGGAAAGTGTGAATAACAATTTTCCAGATCCGCCTCGCGAGTGGTCTCTCGCCTCGCGAATCTGCACTTAAGGTTTTAATTTGCAGGAGTTCTTCCAGGATGCTATGCAACAGAAGGGAGCACGTGAGACCAATTGGATGAGGAGGCAACCTTGGAAACTCGATCAGGGAGCACCCTCTCCTTTCCTCACTTTTGTTTTTGTTTTTGTTTTTTTTTTTGTTTTTGTTTGTCACTCTTGAATAATTTGAGAAGATCAAAAGTATGTGTATGAATGTTGTGTCGGCAAGCTTGTTGGATTTTAATTAAATTGAACATAGATTGATTGCATGAATTATTTTGACCATTGATGACTTCCCCCTAGGTTCTGAAAATAGAAAATTGATCCCCATGTGAAAAAATTGAAAATTGAACTTTGAGAATTTTATTGTGATTACTTGATTTATGATAAGTTTGGGGTGAGGGGGTGCACACACTAGGAATTGTATCTCGGTCAAACAATTTGCAAAAATGTCCAGGTGAGGATTAGAGCCTCCAACTTTGTTTTTGATTGTGTGAATCACTGTTGAGTTGCACTTTCCCGGATTTGCTTGAATCTCTTCATGGTTTGCATGTTTATGTGTTGCATCAAATGATTTAGGCAATTTTCTTTGAAATAACTACTTGGCCAAAAGAGAACCATCCCTAATGCATGTTCCCTAGTTAGCCCCGTTGAGCCTAATTAGCCTATTGTTTCTTGATGACCCTATATTATAAGCCAAAATCTGAAAAACCATGTTAACCCAATCTTAGGATTAGGAGAGCATGGAAGCGTAGCAAGAGAAGGGTTGTGAGGAACTAAGTTTGGGGTGGCTACAAGGTGATATGTCATTTTGGGTTGAGAAAAAGAAAAATAAAGGTTGAAACCCAAGGCAAAAAGAAAAAAAAATTGCCAAAAGAAAGGGGGCAAAACAAAAAGATTAGCAAGGAAAAGGTTGTAGTCACCCGAGGCAAAAAGAAAAATGGAAAAAGGAATTTGAGTTGAATATGTGTCAAATGCTCATGCTCTCTTAGTTCCTAGGGACTTAAGCCGAGTATCCTTGAATATCCTACCCTCAGCCAGGCCCCATTACAACCTTTAAAAGACCTTCTGATGTTGCATGCATGTTTTCGTGGGAACTATTTTTGAGATGAAAATCAAATTCATGGAAAGTGCTCTTGATATGTGAAATTGAGTGAAAACTTAAAAAGCCTAGACAAAATTGAGCGAATGAGTGAAATTTTACATACCCTTGTGAGGAAGGCAATTGTTTGAAATTGGTGATCTTCCTTCTGTGTGTGACTCTGATCCTCAACTTAGATTAATGATTGCATTAATGATGAAGTTCTCAATTGTTTAAAGTAAATGAATGTGGGGATTACATTGATGTAAGGGGGGAGATCATTGGAGAAAAACTGTTTTGATTGCATGAAATTTGTGCGAAATTGATTGATTTCTTTAGGCTTGCCAAGTCTTGAGTCCTTCTTTGAGTTTTAGCTTGCTTGGGGACAAGCAAGGTTTAAGTTTGGGGTGTTTTGATAAGCCTTTGGCTTATCTAGTTTTATAACTAGATGGAGTGTGGTTTTTGTGCAAATTATTCGAGTTCAATCTCATTTTTCGCCCAAATTTGCCTTGTTTTGTTCCTAAGTAGACTTTGACTCGTTCTTGACATTTTTTAGTAGTTTTTAGTCTATTTTGAATAGAATTACGCTTTTTGTGTCTTTTTATTGTTTCAGGTTAGAAGTGAAGCTCCGGGAGTCAAGGAAAGTCAAGAAACAGTGGAAATTTATATTCTGGAGAGACTCGCCTCGCGAAAGGATTCTCGCCTCGCGAACCTGAAGACCAGCTGAAGCAGCAACAGTCATACATTCTGTCTCGCCTTGCGAGTAACCTGATCGCCTCGCGAACCTGAAGGCCTGACTGTGCCAGAGAAGTCATCCTTTCCGGTTCGCCTTGCCAATAACATTTCACCTCGCGATCATTCAAACTCAGGATGGAGCCAAAACTGAAATTC
Source organism: Sophora flavescens (assembly GCA_030762895.1). Lineage (NCBI taxonomy): Eukaryota > Viridiplantae > Streptophyta > Magnoliopsida > Fabales > Fabaceae > Sophora > Sophora flavescens. The sequence goes on from CM061062.1 coordinate 287,477,357, forward strand.
GTCACGCGAGAGACTGAAGACCCTGGAAGACAGAGACCATCACGGGCTTGCCGTGATGAAGGTCACGGCTGTGACAGATTAAGGTTTGAAGACTCGCCCCGGGAACACACTCTCGCCTCGCGAGAATCCAAATTGAAAGCGCGCCAAAACTAATGTTCGCCTCGCGAAATATTGTTCGCCCCGCGAGCGTCCGAGAACCAGAATCCCTATTTATAGGCTGTTTCAGATCAGATTTGGGGATCCAAGTTTTTCCACTTGTTTAGATCAGTTTAGTTACGAATCTTTGTTTTCTTCTAGAGCTGCGTCTCCCTTTTTCTTATTTTATTTTATTATGGAGATTATGTCGGATTGTTTGTGCGTCGTCACGGGCATGAGGAACTAATCCCCTTGTCCGAGGGATCAATGAAGCCGCCTATGGCGGTATAGTGTTCATGTGATGTATGTTTTTCTCCCCTTCTCTCATTGAATGTTTTTCAATTCTGATTTGAATGCGTTGATCATATGTATTGCGTGATTAACTGGTTAAACGTGTTGAGGCTGATCGGCGATTCGCGTTTTAGAACTTGAACTGGGATCACTAATCGAATATTGCACGAGAGTGAGTAGGAGATTAGTGCAACCTTATAGGGAACAAGAATTAATAGAATTCGAGATTAGGATTATGAAACCTAGTAAGTAATTAATCCAATCGTCGAATACGTCCTATTGAGCACGACAGTGGATATAGGAGAAATTGGGGGTCCCGGTTGACATTGTAATTGAACTTAGGGAGGAATTCATCATCACTTGGGTACTATACATGATTGGGTAGGTGGATTTGAGACCTTGGATATTTTAATTTCTGATTTTAAAACCTTAGCTTTATTTGATTGTTAATTGAATTGCGATATTAATCTCTCTCTCTCTCCACCACTTTCCTCACTTGACCAACTTATCGGATTTCCCGCGGATTAGTTGAATTGGTAGCCCAATCCTTGTGTTCGACCTCGGTAAATTCTTACCGTGTTATTTTATTACTTGCGACGACCCGGTACACTTGCCGGTGACTCATCAAGAACACTTGATCAAAAAGGATGCAACCACCCAGGCATCTACTTCGGGGATTAAGAAGGATATTCCCTGAGAGAAACCCTTGTTCAAGCCTTTTAAGATGAATAAGAAGATCAAAGATAGTTTGCTTCTTCTGCATCCTAATGTCAAAAAGGAAAATCAAGAATTCAGGGAGAAAATAGAAGAAAAACTGAAACAGTTAGCTGATCCAGATTCTCCCTCTGATAATCAAGAAGGAGGACCTTTAATCAGAAATAAAGGTCCAACTATCAACGTCATCAACGAGGACGGATCAGAAACGGAATCTGCGGCTAGTACTTCCAAACCAATTCCTCAGGATAAACCTCCAATTAATATCAATCCCGTCCTTACCCAATCTTGGAGAAAACCCTCCAAACTTTACTATCCTAGAGCAACTCCTCCAGATATGCCCTTTGAAGAGAAAACTCCAACTTTTAGGAGCTTCAATGCCAACAACATCTATGAATGGAACATAGATGGTCAAACGGAGTATCAAATGCTCCAAACTATGCGGCATATGACAATGATGGCTACAGCATATCAGACTACGAATGACTGCTCTGAAGAAGCCATCTGTAATATTTTATCTACAGGTTTTACAGGCCAACTAAAAGGTTGGTGGGATTATTCTTTCTCTGAGACACAGAAAGAACAAATGTTTTCTGCCATCAAGACTGATGCAGAAGGAAATCCAATCTATGACAATGAAGGTGAAACCATTCCAGATGCAGTTAACACCTTAATCTTCCCAATATGCAGACATTTTATGGGAAATACTTCCACTTGGAATGATAGGTCTGCAGAATTACTATCCAATCATAAGTGTAGATCTTTAGCTAGTTTTAGGTGGTATAAGGATACCTTCTTAACTAGGGTTTACACCAGAGAAGATTGCCAGAATAGATTCTGGAAAGAAAAGTTCATCGCAGGACTCCCAACGTCTTTAGGTGACCTTGTAAAGGATGAACTTATAGCCCAATCTCCAGATGGAAATATTCCATATGAGCAATTGAGTTATGGTCAACTCATTGCAGCCACCCAAAAAAATAGGGGCAAAACTTTGTAAGGAAGACAAAGTCAGAGATCAGTTCAAAAAAGAAAAAGCCGCCAAAAAGGATTTAGGGTCTTTTTGCGAACAATTTGGTATACCTCCTTGTCCAAAGGATAAAACCAAGTCTTCTAAGAAATACGAACGCAAAAACCAAAAAGCTAAGTATACCAAGTATACTAAGCACAAGAAAAACAAAAGGTATGGTAAACCCAAAACCGAATTCAAACCAGAATTCAAGCCTAAACCAGCTACTGGTGATAGGAAAGCGGTTACTTGTTATAACTGCGGCAAACCTAGCCATATCAGTAAATACTGTAGGCTAAAGAAAAGAATCAAAGAATTAAATCTCGAGCCAACAGTTGAGGAACAACTGAATAACCTTTTTGATTCAATCAGATACTTCAGAAGAAGAATCAGATGGTGATTTTGCTGAAGATATCAATAATGTTCAAGAGGATGATATTGGGAATCTTAGCTCCGATTCATCTCATGAAATTAATGTCTTAACTAAGGAGCAAGATCTCCTTTTTGAAGTCATTAACTCTATAGCTGATCCAGATGAAAGGAGAAGATATCTGGATAAGCTTAAGTCTACTTTGGAATCCTCAAAGGAAAAGGATTTCAAAGGAAAAGGTAAAGTAATAGTCAAAGATCATTTTGACTTTAAACAAATTCTAAAGCGCCTGGATGCTGCCCAGAAAACCAAACCGGTTGCGAATCAGGATCTCCAGTAAGAGATTAAAAATCTAAAGCAAGAAATCAAGGAAATCAAGCAAGAACAAGCTGTTCACAAATTGATTTTGTCTCAAATGGCTGAGGCTCAATCGCATTTAACGGTGGTGAAGATAAACCAGAATCAAGTGCCATCAAGGAAGATGTGCATGATAATCTTGCTAAAGTTCAGGATGATATTGAGGATGAAGCATTCCTGAATTTAGTAAATCAATTAAGAATTCAAAAGTTCCATATCAAGATCAAAATTATCATTGGAGAATTTGTTCTTGATTCCACAACACTTTTTGACACAGGTGCTGATTCAAACTGTATTCAGGAAGGATTAATTCCTACCAAGTACTTTGAAAAAACCTCTGAAAAGCTAAGTGCAGCTAATGGTTCTAAGCTCAGAATCAATTATAAGCTGTCAAAAGCTCTAATAGAAAATCAAGGTCTCCAAGTTGAAACCCCTTTTCTATTAGTTAGAAATCCGAAAAATGAAGTGATCCTTGGAACTCCGTTCATCAGGTCACTTTCCCCCCTTTCCATTACCCATAATGGAATCACAACTCAGCATCTAGGAAAAGACATAGTCTTTCCCTTAATCAGAAAGCCAATCATTCGAGATCTAAATTTTCTCGATTGTAAGGTTAATCAAATCAATTTCTTGAAGGAAGAAATTTCTTTTAAGAATATTGAGTTGCAATTACAACAACCAAACATCAAAAATAGGATCCAGATCCTTTTTTATGAAATCCAAAAATCTATCTGTTCTGATTTGCCAACGGCATTTTGGGATAGAAAGAAATACGTGGTTGACTTGCCTTATGAACAAGATTTCAACGAAAGGCAAATTCCAACTAAATCCAGACCAATCCAAATGAATCATGAGCTTCTTAGATATTGTCAAAAGGAAATTGATGATTTTTTAAAAAAGGGTTTAATCAGGGATAGTACATCTCCCTGGTCTTGCTCTACCTTCTACGTCAATAAGCAGGCAGAAATTGAGCGTGGAACACCTCGCTTAGTTATCAATTACAAACCCTTAAACCAAGCTCTTAGGTGGATTAGATACCCGATTCCTGATAAAAGGGATCTGCTTAACCGTCGAAGTACAGCAAAAGTCTTTTCAAAAATTGACATGAAGTCTGGTTACTATTAGATAGAAGTCAAAGAAAGTGACCGTTATAAAACAGGGTTTACTGTTCCATTTGGGCATTACGAATGGAATGTTATGCCCTTTGGTCTTAAAAATGCTCCTTCAGAATTCCAGAGAATTATGAATGAGATCTTCAATCCTTATTCAGACTTTACAATCGTCTATCTTGATGATGTTTTAGTCTTTTCTCAATCCATTGATCAACACTTCAAGCATGTTAAAATCTTCATAAGTGTGATCAAAAGAAATGGTTTAGTTGTGTCTAAAACCAAAATCAATCTCTTCCAAACTAAAATCAGGTTTCTTGGTAATAATATTTTTCAAGGAACTATTATTCCAATCAATAGAGCAATCGAATTTGCTGACAAATTCCCGGACCAAATAATTGACAAAACTCAGCTTCAGAGATTCTTAGGATGCCTCAATTATGTTGCTGACTTCATTCCCAACCTCATCAATATCATCAAACCTTTGCATAACCGTCTAAAGAAGGAACCTACTCCTTGGACTAATGAGCATACTGAGGTGGTCAAAATAATCAAGTCACAGATAAAGAATCCTCCATGTCTTTATCTTCCAAATACATCTGCTTTCAAAATTGTTGAAACCGATGCTTCTAACATTGGTTATGGGGGTATTTTGAAACAAAGAATTTCAAGAAAAGACCATATCATTGCATATACTTTTAAACATTGGAATTCTGCACAACAAAATTATTCTACTGTCAAAAAAGAGATTTTGGCAATAGTTTTATGCATCTCAAAATTTCAATCTGATTTACTAAATCAAAAATTTTTAGTTAGAGTAGATTGCAAATCTGCTAAAGATATTTTGCAAAAAGATGTTAAAAATTTAGCATCCAAACAGATTTTTGCTAGATGGCAAGCAATTTTAAGTGCTTTTTGATTTTCAGATTGAATTTCTTAAAGGCTCTTCAAATTCTCTTTCTGACTTCCTTACTCATGAATATTTACAGGGTAGGTAGTAGAGAGAAATTGGCACCAATGCCAAAGTTTGAAGCTTCCTCTGCAAAGGGGAAAGGTAAAGGAATAGTCCTTAAAGGATTCAATCGCCAATGTGCATCCAAACCTGGGTCTTCCACCCAAAAACAATCTGGGTCATCAACCCAAAAACCCACAATCAATATTGGGTCATCAACCCAATCTGGGCCTTCAACCCAGCAAACAGCCAAACAGTCGAAAAAAGACTATGGCATACCCATTCAAACCTTGTTAGCCTTCCAAGATCAAGGCCTAACCAAACTCCCTAAGCGAACATGGGGAGATAGAGTGGAGAATGAATCAGATTCCCCACCCCCTATCAAAGACCTAATCAAAGAGTTAGCCCAAACAGCTACCCCTATAAACGTTGTCAAACCTGATACAAGATTATCAAAAGACAACACCCAAACTCAAACAGCAGCAACTAACTATGTTGCAAAAAACCAATTTCATTTTGTTGTTCAAATGGAACCAGGATTTTGGGATAATAACCCTAATAAAGTTCCCTCTAAAATCTTTCAAAATGGTTCTCATTTCCAACAATCTCAATCCAATAAAAACAGAAATTTTTACGAGTTTATCTTGATTGATACGGACTCAGTTACAATCAAATATTATCGTGACCCAAAGGATCAATCAATATACACTCATTCAACTTTCCAAATTTTAAAGGTTTTAACACCTGAGCAATTTGGAAAAAACTTGAATGTTTTCAAAAAAAATCTCAAACTTTTGATCCCATTGGTTTTAATTACTGGGATTATCAACAAGCTTGGTACAATATTTTCTGGTACCAAAACAATCAGAGTAAACATTCTTGGTTGATTTACTTCAAGAAGAATGTTAACTATAAATTTCCTCACTGGTTCGTCCATTGGTGGAAAGTTTTTGGCCCAATCAAACAGATCCTTCCCGATGAAGTTCTTGAAGGATACCAAACATTTGAAAAATATTTTGACATAAAGGCCAGTCCTTTCCCTGTCAACCTAATATTTTTCTCCAAATTTTCCCTTTCATGGGTATTCAGTTGCCAATACAAGTACCAGAAGCAAGATCAATACCCTGGTATTTTGCCAATCCTGCAAAGGGCAACCTATGTCAAGTGGTGGTCTCAATTTAATTATGCGGCAGCCACAAGTGACAACGTTAAAATCTGGTTCCAGCAGAATCCTAATTGGATGAAGGCAACTAACCCAGAAACTTGTGAGTTCTTAAATCAGAGATCTCAGATTGTTTCAGTCTTAGCAGGATCCAAATCAAAAGAAAGCTTCATTCACAATATGGAAGCTATCTTGAAGCTAGCCAAGGAGGAAGGAGGTTCTTCATCAAAATCCTCCAAGCAGAAGCTTCCCCAATCTGATGAAGAGGATTCAAGCTATTGTTCAGATCCTTTTTACCAAAACGAAGATGACTGTTATGGTATTGATACTACAGTCAACCTGTGTGATGACGAATAAACACTCAGCCAAATCAAGCAAAAATCTGGCTTTGAATAGTTCCAGTCACCCGATGGTACTGCTCCTTACCGACAGTTACAGTTCCAGTCATGTCACCGGCACTGTTTACCACCCGTACTATTCACTTGCCGACAGAACAATCCCTGTCAAGTTACCGGTACTGTTCTCTAACAGTTGCAATAGTTTAGGTTATTGATACCGATACTGTTGTAATAGTAAATTTTCAATCTTCTATTTAAAGGATGTTAGGTTCAGTTGTTAGCATCTGAAGTTTTAGAGAGAGATTTTAGAGTAAGAAACTCTGAGCGTCCTGAGAGTTATCATACTGTGAGTTCCTCAGTGTTATTCTTTCTCTTTTTCAATCTTTTCAATCTTGTAGTTTTCAAGCTTTCAATCAATTGAAACTGCATGGTTTGAAAACCTCTTTTCTCCCTCCACCGGTTCTGGTGAGGCTCTGCCTCCACTCCGGTTTCTTTTTATTTTCTTTCTATTTTTACCCATATCTTAGTCGGTTCTACCACCTTTCTGGGTTTATGTTTTGAAGTTTTCATATTTACTGCTTTAATTTTTACAGTATTTGTTTTTACTGTTTTCATGTTTTAATTTCCATATTTTAATTTTGTTATAATCTATGTAATTTCCATCTGTTTTCCTATTTCTCTCACCCTGCTCTCTTTTCCCCTTTCCCTTCCTTGAATCTCTTTTAATTATCTGGTTATATATATATATATATATATATATATATATATATATATATATATATATATATATATATATATATATATATATATATATATTTTTATATGATATGATGAGATGGTTATGTTTGATATGCTATGTTTTTATGATGCATGTTCATCTTGCTAATCGCTTCCATGCATGCCGTTATATTGATATATATGTTTCTTACTCCCGTCTTTTGTTGTTTGTTTGCATGTATATTTTGGATATGCAGAGGACGGTGAGCAGCTTGTTGAGGAGTGACTCTGAGGAGCCGCTACTCGTAGTTTAGTTTGTTTCAGTTTTAGTTTGTTGTCCGAGTTATTTTATCGGATTGGTTATATCAGCTCTGTAATGTGACATCAGGGTTGGGTTTCGTTTATGTTTCAGTTATGTTATGCTTTCTTTTTATAAACATGTTTTGGTTTTTCCGCGTTTGAAGTTATGTTACAATGCGACAGCCTCTGCCGGATTATTATTATTATTATTATTATTATTATTATTATTATTATTATTATTATTATTATTATTATTATTATTATGCATGTATTCTCTTTTCCTTTTATATCTTTTTCGCTTTATGAATACATGCGGGGTAGAAGGTGTCACATGAGACACAACTGTTACCAAGGGTCTCCATTGTTTTTAAAGACTCGTAAGAATTTTTGAATGTGCTCCTCAATCTGGTTTGTCTTTCCCGAAGACTTCAATCTATTTGTTATAGTTTTCAATCTCTCATACATTTGACCAATGGTTTCTCTTTCTCCCATCTTAAAAAGCTCATACTTTCTGACCAACATGCTGACTTTGGTCTCCTTTACTTTGCTGGTTTATTCATGTGCAATGGCTAGAAAATCCCATATTTCTTTAGCAGAATCACATGAACAGACTTTTTCAAATTCTTCTCTGCTAAGAGCTCACATGATGACATATCTAGCTTTTGCATTAAGATGCCACTTTGTCTTTTGTTCACTTGTCATGTTTGCTTTTTGATCTTCTGCACCAGCAGCATCTACATAAGGACCATCTTCAATGATACCCCAAAGATTAAAATTGGTTGATTGTATGAACCATTCCATCTTCTCTTTCCAGTAGCTGTAGTCTTCTCCATTGAAGTATGGAGACCTTGGCATGGATGCTCCCTCAGGTGCATGATTTTGCTTGTGCCTGCTTCACCTGCCATTTATGTGTTCCAATATCTTTTCCTCTACACTCTGAGGTACTTAACCCAGAAGCCGAGCTCTGATACCAAAAACTGAAATAGCCAAATTAAACACGAGAAGGAGGGTCGAATTGTGTTTATCAAACTTTTTCTAAACGTTCTTTTTCCATACACACCAAGCAGAATAAACGAGTGATCAGAGGCTTAATAGACGTATTCATCTTTGCATCAAGTCGAGTTGGCATATACTTAGACGGGTGGTTCATATGGTTTAGACATCCAGACATATGCTAGTGAATCATTTCTCATTTGTATGCACACTGGAACAGATTCATTAGTAATTTCACATGATTCAATATAACCATACTGAATATGTAACATCACAAAAATTGGCTACTAGTTAATTTGATAGAAATTGGATTATTAGAATTAGTATTTTTAGTTAGAAGTAGTTAAAATCTCATAAGTGATACAAAAGAAGTTAAATAGATAGTTTTAAGTGTTTTGGGTCTAATTTCGCAAAATAGACTTCCTATGACCCAATATCCATCTTAAAATGGATATTTCTTAGTCAAAACGAACTCTTTTGGACTTGATGCCTTCATAAGAAATTTAGTTCTGTCTCTTAGCTTTCCGTAGACAAAAAATTGGTCCAAATTGGATTCTTGTAGCTCAAGTTATAACCAAATGCGTACATGATGTTCAGGTTCCAGCATCATCACCGTTTTTCTAACTTCTAGCACAGTTTTGACCCTTTAAATGTTCGTTTCAGATTTTGTGATCTTCACAAAAGTTGTAAATATTTTTGTTAACTTTCCAACAATATGAAATTCATAATTTTTAGGTGTCTATAACTTAAGATATGTGCAAAATACTACGCCAGATGTTGGATAAGTGGGTCATGAGGCGTTTTAATGCGTTTTGGGCTTTGGGAAACCTATAAATACGAACTTAATGTGCATTAGCAACATTTTTGGAACCCTAATTACATTATAAACTCAAAAAAACACTAGAGAATAGAGATTTCATGGTTTGAGAAAAAAGAATTGTGGAAGAAGGAGTCTAGGAAGAGGAATATGACGAGAACTCTTGGTAAACGTTAGGATTCGCCATAGGAATCGATTGGAGCTACATGAAGGTCTTAAGAGGTGAGTAAAAACATGTTTTCTCACCTTTCTATGGTATTTCAAAAGGGGTTTTGGGTTCTTTCTCACCCTTCCACGTTAAATTGATTTGGGGATTTTCAATAATTGATATAATATTGGTTGTTTGCATGGTTTGGTCATATGTTATAAGACTTGTTTGATGACTTTCAATCATAATATATATGTTAGACATGATTTGGAATGCATATGAGTTGTTTTTGTATGAATTATGGTTGTCGTGGCATGCTCTGCTATATTATATGTTATAGTGTTGTCGTGACATGCTCTGTTATGTTTTATGATGTTATGATGTTGTTGTGACATGCTCTTCTTTGTTATATGATGTTACAATGTTGTCGTGACATGCTCTGTCATGTTAAATGAAGTTATAGTATTGTCATGACATGACATTTTACCATGCTAATAATGCAAGGGGCCATATGTAATGTCCCGGGGTCATGACATATGCCTAGATATTATTTAGAATAATTATTGATGCATGATGAGATATCTCCTTCTGGGAATGGGCCGGGATGACAGATACCTCTCGTTAAATGGGAGGACATCCTCGTTAGAGAGGAAGATAATTACCTCTTTTTGATAAGGGAATGACAGATACCTCATCGTTAGACTGGAAGACAGATATTTCCTTATGGGAAGGACATGACCCATTATAGATACCTCCTTCTGGGAAGGGGAAGGCAGTGGGACGTCATTGCATTTTTCATGAGCTCGTAGACTTAAAATTAGGTAATTAAATAAAAAAAGATTTGGATGATAAATTGAGATTACTAGTGCAGTGGCCCGTGCGAGACGCACGTGCATCTATTAGATGATTATTTTTCTAAAATTTATAACTAATTTCAACATAATAACAATCATTGTAATAAATTGTAATTGTCACTTCTTATAATATATTTTAATATTTTTAAATTATGTCGATATAAAAATAATTATTAGAATGTATTTAAAATTATGAACTAGTACTATCAATTATTGTCTATTGATATTATTTATTAATAGAACATACTTTTTTTTTAATATTGTTTTCATCTTTAATGGGATATATTTTCACTTAGAATTGACTTTAAGGAATGACTTTATTTATCGGTAAAAAGTTAATAATTTTATTTTTTAGATGATAGATAAGTTTGAAATATACTTATATTACACTTTATTGATTGAACTAAAGAGTCTAGTTATTGATACCTTAATTATAATTATATTATGACAATTAAAATATTATATGTATGTATATATATATATATATATATATATATATATATATATATATATATTATAAGAATCCATCACTTAATTGATAAATTGAAGCACTATAAGTAAATCATATACTTTGACTTAATTCTCTTTTCAAGTTCTTTATTATATTATAAAAGAATTGGTTATTCCTCGCTTAAAGAGTGGTAACATAATAAAATAGATTCACCATTAAAGTTTAATATTACACAGCCAAACAATATAAATAGGTACATTCGACTTTCGAGTGCTCAATTAATGCCCAAAATTGATGCATCATTAAGGAACATGGTTCATTAAAATCAGATATAGTCACTTGTATGATAGTGAGTGTTCTCTTCAACCATTTCTAGAAGGTGTGTAGTGTTTGTTCACAGTGATATTGTAGTTGGACATTATTTAATGAATTTATCAATTATCGAAAAAAAATCACCTGTGTGGGTTTCTGTAGCGACTTTGGAATCTATTTAATTTATAAATCTTTTCTATTAAATATCTATTTCATTTAGTTTTAATCTTTTCTTGGTACAAATTAATCATTTTTAGAAAATGTATTTAAGTATCTTAATATTTTTTCTTCTCTCTTGAAAATCTATTTGATTTATTTATTTTATTTTCTCATGCAATTTAACCATTTTTAGAAAATATATTAATACATCATATTATTATTTTTATCTCTATTGAAGATCTATTTGATTTACTTCTCCTATAATCCCGTGCAAGTTAATCATTTTAAGAAAATATATTAATCAACCATATATATTTTCTTCTCTCTTAAAAAATTATTTGATTTATTTCTCATATTCTTCCCGTGCAAGTGAACAATTCTTAGAAAATATATTTATCTATCATATTCATTTCTTTATCCTCTCTTGAAAATCAAATTGATTTAATTTTTCTCTTTTTCACATGTAAGTGAACCAATTTCTGAAAAGATAAATTTATCAGTTATATTATTTTTCTTTTTCTTCATTGAAAATCTATTTGATTTATTTCTTCTCTCTCATACAAGTTAAAAAATATTTATCTATCTTATTAATTTTTTTATTCTTTCTTGAAAATATATTTGATTTTTTTCTCCTCATTTCCCATGCAAATTAAACATTTTCACAAAAAATATATTTATTTATCATATTACTGTTTTTCGTCTCTAAAAAAATAATTTGATTTATTTCTCCCCTTTTCACATGCAAGTTAACCATTTTTAGAAATTAGAGTGTAACAATTCAGGTCAACAAATCATGTATTCAAAATCATCCATTATGCTAGTTAAAAGCTCTTCCTCATCATCTAGAAGGAAGGCATGATTTTTTTTTCTATGTTATGTATTTCAATTTTTTTATTTAAAGAATCCGTAATGATATAATTTTGTTTTAAAAGAAAGATTGATGATAAGATTCAAATATTTCATAATGATATTCCAATTTTTAATTAAGTGTCACTATAAACAATCTCTACACTAACAATTGTTAAATATATATTTTTAAAATTTAAACTATGTATATATATTGCTTCAAAAAAAAACTATGTATAATATAATGTTTTATGAATGAATACGATTAAGTAGCTTTGGTCCAGTAGCACAGCTTCTCTGGATTGATGGTTCTCACCCAAGCTCGATTCCCACCTAATGCATTTTGGCGAATTTTGCTTGGAAAAATTCTCGTGCGCATGTTGACGTCAGCGAGGACCGGGTGATGACCTCAGCATCCGGTTCAGTCTGGATCACCCCAGTTCAAAGCATCTGGTCGGACCGGCCGGTCCGCTCCAGTTTTAATAAAAATGATATGAAAAGGTGTTGTGGGCCCCGCAAATCCGCCACGTGTCAGGAAGACATTACTCACCATCGAGTTTGTTTCTATTAACAATAACAATTTTGTGTCATTTTATATATACAACAAATCTTATTTTCCTAGCTAGCATTGAGCTTGGAAAAGTTGTGCTCTGCTGCACGCACGGGCACTTCTTATAATATATTTTCATAATATTTTAAATTATTTTAATATAAAAATAATTATTAAAATATATTTAAAATTATGAACTAATACTATCAGTTAAAATTATGAACTATTTGTTAGAATCTATTTAAAATTATAATATATATTTTATTGAAAAAATCACTTATTGTCTATTGATGTTATTGATAGAACATTTTTTTTGCTAATATTGTTTTCATCTTTACTTGATATATTTTCAATAAGAATTGAATTTAAGTAACGAATTATTTGTCTGTCAAAAAAAGATAACTATTTATTTTTTTTAGATGATAGATAAATAAATGAATAAATGTTTATATAATATGTAAGGTATATAAATTAATTTCTAAAGTAATAGTGACCCAGCATTGAATATATATGTTTAAAATTGTTCTTAACGTTTGTTTGAGATTAAATTCAATATTGAGTTAATAAATTTTTATTTTTTACACAAAAGTACTTTACATCTCATGTTGGGTTTTGGGTATGCCGAAGATTGCACAATCTTATTTGATTGTTTAGATTATATTTTGTTACATTGTTTCCTTATCAAAACCAACACCACTCACTAAAGGTTTGTTTGGGAGTTGGGAGGGGAGCAAAAGATGTATAGTTAACATTTTCATTATAGGAGATTATTATAAAAATCAAATTTGGTTTCCAAAATTCTCCAAAGTCCTCCGTCAAATCATTGAGTTCCCCAAATTGGGAGGATTTTAGTCCAATGAATAAAAACAAACCCCAATACAAGCTGTGCGATTATTTTCTCTTCCTTTTTGCTTTCCTCCTCCATTTCATGTCAAACACCTTCCCTCCATTCCCCTCCCAACTCCAAAATACATTGAATTAATGATCAATCTCTATTTATGTTTTAATTAGCATAATAGAGTAAAATATGATCATATTTATATTTATGTTTTAATTAATAAAGTATAATGTAATCCCACTTTAAAAAATAACAATTACTTTTTTTTTAAACAATATTTGCACGTGAGTACACAAGAGTAAAAATATGCTAGTATAGTTGCCCGTGCTGACACAAGAGCACTTATGATTTAATGTTTTTTCTAATGTTCCTAAAATAATTCAATATAAAAAAATATTAGAATATATTAAAAAATATGAACAAATACCATCACTTATTGTCTATTTATATTATTTGTTGATAGAACATTTTTTTTTGTTAATATTGTCATGTTTGACTCCCAAAACATTATACCTTAACCGGTTTGTAAATATTTTACAACAACAAAGTATATAAATTTTAGAAAATAAATAACAAAATAATACAAAAATTCTATAAGTTGACATGTGGGTTGCACTATTGTGCTACACTAAATAATTAGGAAAGTAAAAATTTAAATATTTATTGTAAAAAAAGTAGGAAAAAAGACTAAGAAAAAAAGTATATTTAAAAAAATAATAAAAATAAAATTAATTATAAAAAAAATATTTAAAATAATCAGAAAAAAATTATATTAAAAATATTAGGAAAACAAATAATTTTTAAAAAATAAATTTAAAATAAAAAATAGAAAACTAAAATTAATTATCAAAAAATATTTTTGAAAAGAAGAAAAAATTAAAATAAAAAATAACTAAATAAAGAATTAAAAAAAATATAAAATTATTTTTTTAAAAAAAATAGGAAAATGAAAAAAATTATAAACAATATTTTACATAACTAGGAAAAAATATTAAAAAATTTATTTTAATAAAAAAGATATTTTAAAAAAATTTAAGTAATTATAAAAAAATAACTAAAAAAAGATTTTTAAAAAACACAAAAAAATTATTAAAAATAATTAGAAATAATATATTTAAAAAAATAGAAAAATAAAATTATGTATAAAAATTTATTTTTAAAAAAATAAAAAAAATTAATTATAAAAAAATGGAATAAAAATAATTAGTATAAAAGATTAAAAAATATTTCTAAAAAATTAGGGTAAAAACCGAATTTTTGTGGAAAACAAATTATGGTCAAAAAACCAAATTTTCGACAAAAAAATTTGAAAAAACTTATGGACAAAATTTTTAAAAAATACATTTTCAAAAAATTAGAAACCAAATTAATTATAAAAAATTTAAAATAGTTAGGGAAAAAATTTATTTAAACAAATTTTAGAAAGTTTAAATACAAAAATATATTTTTTAAAAAACAATATGTAAAAAAATAATTAGAAAAAAATATTTTTAAAAAATTAGAAACATAAAATTACTTATTTTTAAAAAAAAAATAAATAATTAGAAATATATATATATTTAAAAAATTAGGAAAAAATTTTTTAAAAAAAAGAAAAACCGAATTAATTATAAAATAATATTTTTTAAAAAAAGATAAAAGTAGATTTGGGAAAAAAATAATTCGACAAAAAAAATTAAATAAGATTATGAAAAAAAATTTAAAAAATTAGAAAAAAAATAATTATAAAAAATATTGAAAATAATTAGGGAAAAATTTTATTTAAACAAATTTTAAAGATTTAAAATATATTAAAAAATATGTTTAAAAAAAATGTAAATTAGGAAAAAAAATAGTTGGGAAAAAAATTTAAAACAAAAAAGTATGCAAAAAAATAATTGTAAAAAAAACAACGAAAAAGGAGGTGATGACACGTGGCCCGTTACTGTAGCACCACGTGTCAGTCATGCATGACTCAACAATGAAAAAGGGATCCCTAATTATCGTAGTATAGATTTGTACACAAGAGATGTCGTTTGTATTATTTTATTTATGTTACGCGTACTGTTAGTGATGAATTATTTCTATTTGATGATGTTATGACTTGTGCATGAATTTCGTGAGATTTGATTTATTATCCTTAAATTAAAGAAAATGTTTTTGAGTTATATTATTTTGAAAATAAGTGGATACCAGGTATGTTTTTCCGTTACAACACCGATCGAGAACAACGCTATTTGCGAACTGTTATTAAATTGTTTTTATTCACTGGGATTATAAATTTCAGTAAAAGTGTTGTTTTCAGAGCACAAGGACGTCGTCACTGAGATTGGGGAGATTTGAAGACTTAGTAATTTGATTTAATTATTTATCATATTTGGTTAGTATTATCTTTAATAAGGAGTTGTTTGTGGCTAGAACCATATTATTTTATTTTATCGTTGTGTTATGTTTAGTAACGCCCGGTTTTTGAGGCAATTGATTTATTTTATGAAACGATTTTCTTAACATTATTGACGATTACTTTTTATTGTGGTATTACCAAACTTATATATTATGAAAATTTATTTGAAGATTTACATTTTATTAAATGTTTAAAGGATTTTTATTATTTTTGTGTGGGTTACTAATGTAACGAAAGGGCGTTTCATAATATATTTTGAATCATCAAAACTTAGAGAATTAACACATGAATGTGTTTTAAACGTTTGAGGTCCTAACATTGTCTAATGTCCGTCAATTTTTTCAATGATTAAAAAGAGGAACCATTGCTCCAAGTGCATAGAACCTCTTGTTTAACTTCTGTAACATCCTGTTTTTTCGTAAATAATCATAATGCATTTATATATGTTGTATGTATGTTTGTATATGCTTGTTATGTTTGTTTTTGATTTCTAAGTTTGTGTTTGGGGAAGTTTAACTTTAGAAAGGTTCAATCCTTTTAGAGTCCTAGTAACCTATTTTACCGTTTTGGCCATATCTTGAGTTCTAGATGTCCTATTAAGGTGATCTTTGATGCGTTGGAAAGTTAAGAGAATTATATACAAGTCTAATTTTATGTGTTTTGGCCAATTCGATTGTTTAGATGGTCTCGCAGTGCAATATTTGAGCATCCCGTGCTCAGGTCACAGAGTCTATAAATAGAACAATTCCGTGAGGGTTGCGAGCCAAACCCTCTTTTTGGCACTTTGGGCAATCCTGGTGTGACATAAACCTCTTACCTTTCCCTTCCCTTGAACCCTTTGAAGTTATTGTTGCTCTTGAGTCCGTTTGAGAGATAAGACACGCGCGCTAGTATCTCTAATGGTAAACTGGTTATCCCTCTCTTTAGTATCCTTTCCTTTTTCTTAAGTTGGGGATTAATTGGTTAATCCTCTTGAGTTTGGCCAAGGCTTGAGGAACTCACCGAGCCGCTCGAGGGAACGAGGATAGTTTACTTGCATTGTTGTAGTGGGAATCTTCATACCAGGTATAGGGAGAAGGGCATTAATAAACATGTAGGCTATGGGGTAGTGTAAGATGAAGGGTTAACCCATGACCCTGATGTTTGATTAAATGCCTATATGACTGTTTGCTTGATAAACATGTTTATATATGGTTATTTGATATATTGATGTTTAATTGTTTATGTTTGGCATGTTTAGACTTGTTACTATGATGATGATATTGATATATTTGACGAATGCCACGAGTGAATGTTCATGATAATGAATTATATGATGATGATGTTGTGAATGAGTGTTGATTGTTGAGGATGTTAATGCCAACAATGATGTTAATAAGTATCTAATTAATTAATAAGTCTTGTTAATGATGTTAAGACGTTAAAATACGTTAACAATGATAAATGAGATTTAAGGGATGTTGTCCCAGTTGTTCATAAGACATGAATATAGTATGAGAGGCAATATTATGTTCACATGGCTTAGTTAAAGACCCTAGGATTGATTAGTGAGTGTTCTAGGGACATTAATAACGAAGCTGTGATTAAATGATTAATTCCCCATAATGATAAGACATGAAGAACAATTAAGAATAATGAAGCTGGTGTTCTATGAATTAGTAAAAGCCAATAGGATTGAATCTATGAACTGTCCCAGGAATTTGGCACAAGGGTCTGTGACCCTTCTGCCAAGATCAGTACGACCATGCTTAACAAGGAGCAAGCCCGCGCTCCACACTACAAAAAAAGGTTATTTAGCGATCGAAAATAGTGACCGAATTTGTTGATTGCTGTTTGCGACCAAAATGGCGACCGATTGTAGGATCTACATGAAACACTGGTTATAGTTGATACTGCGACCGAAATAGCAACCGAAATAGAGCGTAGCAGAGTTATCGGTCACTATTTCGGTCGCAAAATAAAGGAAAGTAAAAGTCAAAACTTGCTGACGTTTCAGCGACCGAAATGGCGACCGAGCTAAATGCAACGGTTAAATTTTATTTATATTTGTGACCGATATTAATTCGGTCGCTAAACGATGTGTAAAAAAATTAAAATAGAGCGTGTTAGCGACCGATTTTAAATCGGTCGCTAAATTTATGTATTCAAATTAACCCATTCAGCGACCGAATTATTCGGTCGCTAAAAATAAAATCCCTAAATCCAACAGAACCTCCTTTCTTCCTCACTTTCGCCCGAATCTCCTTCTCTCTCACCGTTTCTCTCTTCGTCTCGCGAGCTCCGACCACCACAGGACGCCTCGAGCCACCACCGTCATCCCCTCTCCTCTGGTAAGCTCTCATCTTCTCTGTCTCTCTCCACCCCCCTCTCTCTGTCTCACTCTGTCTCTCTCTCTCTCTCCATTTCTCAGGTTCTCTCTCCTCCGACCACCACCACCACCATCCTCTTCTTCCATAGGTAAGCTTTCTTCTTCTCTCCTCTATCTCTCTTTGTCTCACGCTCTCTCTCTTGCTCGGTTCTCTCTCTCTCTGTCTAAGTTTCTCTCTCCACATCTCTCTCAGGTGTTGCCACCTCCTCCGACCACCACCACCACCATCTCAAGGGGCTCTGTTCACGCGGCCACCACCCCCACAGTCTCCTCTGATCAGTTTTGTCTCAGGTTAGGGTTTAGAGAATGATTAATGATTATGTCTCAAGTAATCAACAATCACACTATTTGCCAATCTTAAACAAGCAGACCATTAATGAAAAGACTTGGTCCATTGATAGTATGAAACATGATTATTGATTGATTTATTGATTGTATGACACTTCATAGCTTTTCTAGACTATATTGTTTGATTTACCTATTCAGGGCACTAGTGATTGGTAAATGCTCCTAAATTGGGGGTATTTTACTGCTATTGTAAACCCTTTTTGAATGTATTTTTTATTTCATTTTGACTGAAACTTGGTCCTGTGAATATAGCTGCTTAAAAATGTACTTGACTGAAACTAAAGAGATGATGATGCTACTGTGAATGTAGCTAGTGTGCATTTTTTTATTTTCATTCTTTTGATTTTATGCAACATAACTGTATTTACTATTGACTAAAAAATGCTCAAATTTCAAGTATTATTATACTAGTCTTAATACTAAAAAATAAGAGAACTTGTGAAAACTTGTTATGCTTGTTTGTTTAAAAATATTGAATTTTCAAGTATTATTATACTGGCCTTGATACTAACATATTAGAGAACTTGTTAAAACTTGTTATGCTTGTGTTTGTGTTGTTTCTTTGTTACACACTTCTCTTTAGCACAAAGCATGTTGAAACTGATATTTTTATATGAGAGCTGGAGGGGGTAGTAATCACATGGAATCTTGGATAGAACCAATAGAAAATCAAACTTGATCCCTTGTGTGCGGTGACTTGAAAAATAGATTTACCAACTTTCTAGATTCTCATAGGCAATGTAAAGCTCATGCTTTTGAACCATCCCTTGTGTTTGATCTTTATTATGTTTTCCATTTTGTACATGTATTTTATAGGTTAAGGTTTTAATTCAGCATCTAACAATTAATGAAACAACGCCAAATATCTGAAAAATGGACTTGTACATTATGAATGCTACATGAAGTTATTCATGTGCCTTCACCTATATAGTTTAAGTTTTGAGAGAGTTGATTCATGATTTTGAAAAACATCGCAAACAAAACCGATAATTAAGAGAGTGAGTTGAGTGGTTCAAGATTCATGAGTACATCGACTTAGTTGCAAATTGACAATATATGAGAGCCTTAAATGTTAGTTTCTTAAATGTTAGTATTTGACATGATTAATTTTATTTATGCATTATAGGTCATTGCTCTATTTCTCGTGAGTTGAAACCGAGTCCCTTCTTCCCCTCTCCATCTCCACAGGTAATCAATTGGTCGTAATGGCAATTTGTTGAACTTTTATATTACTAACTTGAATACAATTATGTTGGCTCTAAGGATATTAATATGTTTTCATATTGTCTTATTATATTTATCATTCCCGATCTTCTTGTCTGCGGCTCCTCCCCTTATCCTTACTTGTTTTTGCATTTTGTCGCATAGGTAAGTTCTCTCAATACTCTCTTTTAAGGTTCTGCTTTGTCTAAAAGGTTCTGATTGTGTGGTGCTTGTAATGTGTTATGTGAATTGTATATCTTGTTGTTTGTTAGTGGAGAGCTGAGCTCAATAGGAAAGTATCATGCCTGAAAGGCAAGATGTTGATTGTGTGCTGATAATTTAATATTTATGCATGTATTTGTAATTACGTGTTGTTTGTTAGTGGAGAGCAGAGCTCAATAGGATGTGATCCTGTCAAAAAGGCGGGATGCTTGTTGTGTGTTGCTAATTTAGAAGTTATACATGTGTTTGACAATTATGTGTTACTTGTTAGTGGAGAGCGGAGCTCGAGAGGATGTTTGCTACTATATTTTATATAAGTTTGTACTGAATTATGCTTCAATATATATTTGTTGAAGTATGTTGCAATCCTTATAAGTCAATGGTTTTATTTTCTGCTAGAGCTAATTATTAAGTTACGAAAGCCTTAGTTTCCTATTTGAGATTCAATATTAATGAGCATGCGTACCTTTTTAGGGTACGCGTGCTCATTGTATTGAATCTTGAATTGCCCAAGTGGGACAGTTTGGGAAAAAACCTTTTTCACACTCGTACAATAGTCATTTCCATGTTCAAATGCCTTATATACTTGTTGAAATCTCGGTCTGATGCATTCCCTTTTGTCCTCCTGGTGCATACTTGATCGCGGTGATTCTCACCGTGCTCGAGTCGTGTACTTGGAGACCGATGGGAAATGCTGCTGAAATTTTGTAAAGTATAAGGTATTTGAATAAGGGAATAACTATTATTAGCCGAGTGTGGTAAAGGTTTCTTCTCGAATGGGATAGGTTCATACCTTGTCATAAGAACGAGATTGATGGAGTTATTGGAATGCACCGCAATATATAAGTGTTATTGTAGGGTTGGTCAGGCAATTTAATTGCCATAAATGGATATTCCGGAGAATCGGAAATGGATGTATCGTAGGTTGGATCGGAATAAACGTCTTAGGGAAGAGTATAGAGTTGGAGTGGGTGAGTTTATAGAGTTTGTTGTTAGCTGGGAGAGATTTATACGACTGGGCGGTGATCATTTGAGGTGTCCTTGCAAAAGATGCAAATGTCAATCTTTCAAAAGCGTGGATGGAGTTGTAGCCGATCTTTATGAGAAGGGCTTCATGCCTGATTACTATTGGTGGAGTAACCATGGTGAGACGTTACCTGATTTAAACTCGGTTGTGTTTGAAGGTTCGTACTATGGAAGTGGTGACCGGAGGGAAGAATTGAATCCGTACGAGCAGATGATAATGGATCGTGCTGGACCATCAGGATGTGTTGCACTAGAAGAAGATGGGGGAATGGGTTCCCAATAAATAGAGGAGAATCCGAATCTCGAAGCTCAAAGATTCTATGTTATGTTGAGTGCTGCACGATCTCCATTGTGGGAAGGATGTCGGGAGTATACGGAGTTGTCGATGTGTATGGAATGGTTGAGTATCAAATCTGACTACAATATACAAGAAGACTGTTTTAATCGCCTCACCAGTCAGTGTCCAAGGCATTGCTTGGAAGACAATCGGATGCCTACTAGTTTTTATCATGCTAAGAAGTCTGTGGAAACTTTGGGTGCGGGGTGTTTGAAAATTGATTGTTACCCGAATGGATGTATGTTGTACTATAAGGATGATTCAGCGGAGAGCATAACATGTTGTCGATTTTGTGGTGCGGATCGGTATAAGACAACCACTAGGATGGGCATTGAGAAGAAGACCGCTCTAAAAAGATGTGGTACTTTCCGCTCGTGCCAAGACTTACAAGATGTACTCTTCAATGGCCACCTGCAGCTCACATGAGGTGGCATAGTGATCATGATAGGGAGCAAGATGTCTTGTGTCATCCATCGGATGGAGAAGCTTGGAAGCATTTTGATAGGGTTCATATGGCATTTTCCCAGGACCCTCGAGCGTCCGATTGGGGTTATCTACGGATGGATTTAATCCTTTAGGGCGATGCGGAAAAGCATGCTCTTGTTAGTCGGTTATCCCGATTAAGTACAATCTTCCCGGGGATGTGCATGAAGCAGGAGTTTATGTTCCTAACAGTCATAATTCCGGTTTGTCTAATCCAAAAGGTAAGATTGATGTGTACTTGCAGCCACCGATAGATGAGTTGACGATCTTTGTGGAATGAGGGTGTGTTGACATATGATGTATCTTTGAGGCAGAATTTCATGATGAAAGCGACTTTGATGTGGAAGATCAACGACTTTCCCGCCTATGGGATGATGTCGGGTTGGATGACCGCGGGGAAGCTTGGTTGCCCAATATGTATGGAGCGGTCAAAGGCATTCACGCTTAAAAACAATCGAAAGATTTCATATTTTGATTGTCATCGTCAATTCCTTCCAGAAGATCATCCTTACAGGCAGAACAAGAATGCATTCAAGAAGCGTTGTGCGGAGACCACACCGCCTCCACCACGTTTGTCTGGTCCTAATGTATGGCGGAGAGTACAGTACTTACCGCTCGTCCATGAATCCCAAGGAGAACATATTCCTTATTATGGCGTCAACCATAATTAGACAAAACAAAGTATATTTTAGAGGTTGCCGTATTGGAGGACGCAGCTACTCTGTCACAACATTGATGTCATGCATACTGAGAGGAATGTGTTTTTGAATGTGTTTGACACTGTGATGGACATCAAGGGGAGGACAAAGGATACAAATAAAGCCCGATTGGATCTGACTGAAATTTGTAATCGGAAGGAGCTTGAGTTGCAGGACGGTGGTCGTGACTGACTTATCAAACCGAAGGCAAGTTATACACTAAGTAAAACACAGAAAGTGGTGTCTGTAAGTGGGTTAAAGAACTAAAGTTACTAGATGGGTATGATTCCAATCTGGGTAGATGTGTTGACATTAAGGAATCGAAGTTACATGGAATGAAGAGTCGTGATTGCCACGTGTTCATGCAACAGTTGCTTCCAATTGCGTTCGACGTATTACCGAAACCAATTTGGAACCCACTTGTTGAGCTTAGCCACTTTTTCAGGGAGCTTACATCAACAACACTAAATGTGAATCAATTAAAGGATATGGAAGTCAAGATACCCATTTTGTTATGTGAGCTGGAGCAAATCTTCCCGCCGAGTTTCTTTGAATCAATGGAACACCTTCCAGTTCATCTACCTTACGAAGCAAGAGTTGGTGGCCCAGTCCAATACCGCTGGATGTATCCATTTTAGAGGTAAACAACATCAACTATTTTACTTAATACATATGAAATTCACGAACACGAAATCGTAGTTTAGCTTTCCCTAAAACTAGTAATTATTTGTATGTATCCCTCTTTAATAGGTTCCTGCACTCCCTTAAACACAAAGTCAAGAACAAGGCACGAGTCGAGGGTTCCATTTGTGAAGCATACTTAGCATAGGATACTTCCCCTTTTGCCTCTTATTACTATCCGGACGAAGTTAACACGATAAGGACAAGGATGCCTAGAAACGTTGATTCGGGCGAAGGAAGTTCAACTAGTCCTCCTATATCAATATTCAACTATCAGGGCAGATTTAGTGGCAAATCAAATGGATATTTCTTGGAGCAGCGTGACATTAATGCTGCTCATCTGTATACCCTTCAAAATTGTGAAGAGGCGGCACCATATTTAGAGTAAGTTTCTACAATGTCTTTTATAAGTTCAATTGACATTTATGATTATTAATCGTCCTGCTGTTAATCTCCCATACGTAGGATGTGCGGTAATTTTCTAAGGGATCGATCTCCAACCTGACATTTCAAACGATCAGGTTGATCGAGAAATTACTTCTCACTTTGCTACGTGGTTCAGTAAATATGTAGGTTAAGCATCTTCATTTGTTGTAATACATTTTATCTCCTTAAATATATAGCACGTATAAGAATAATATAGTATTCGATTTTTTAAGTACTAGATCCAGAAAACAATGTTCAAAATCCATTGTTGACAAATTTGGTATGGGGGCCTAACAGATGGGTTACATCATGGAATACTTACATTGTAAATGGATATAAATTTAACACAAAAACATGGAATGAAGGAATGCAGTCGTGTAACTATGGTGTTTGTGTGCGAGCCACTGATGGCAATGTAGAGGATGATTTCTATGGGGTTCTAACTGACATCCTTGAACTCGATTATACCGGTTTCCCCGTGATGAAGTTAGTTATCTTCAAGCGTGATTGGTTTGATTCTACTCTTGACGTAGGGACAAAAATCGATAAAAAAAATATGGTACTGTTCAAGTTAGGCTGTTTCGTAGGTATAATAAGGTGTACGACCCACTCATTTTTTCATAATAGGCAGATCAAGTTTATTACTCGTCATATCCCGAAGGACATCAAGGTTGTTTGGGTGTTATTAAGATAAAGGCTCGCAGTATAATTACTGTTAATGTAATTAACCAGCCTAAAAAAGATGCTCCGTACCAAGATGATGAGTTTTCAAGACCCCACCTACCATTGTAAATTAGGCCGGACATTATTGTTAATTCTCTGGCGGACATTTCCGGAAATGGGGAAGAAGTTGAAAAAGAGTTAATGGATCAATCTGATTTGGACGCATCTAGAGAAGGCATATTCCGATCAAGTGAGAGTGATGAGAGTGAGGGTGAATTTAGTGACGGAGATTCTACTTAGGTAATTTATGTCATAATTCATTGTGTAAATGTCATTCTATTTAGGTAATTTATTTTTGTATTATTTACACTGTTGTGTAATCATCATTTCATTTTTTACACATATGGCAGATTCCTCTAGAGGTAGGGGTCATCGTGGTAGAGGTCGTGCTGCGAGAGTCCCTCCGCCGGCCGACCCACAGCCTTCAGATCAAGACCACCCTACCAGCACCTTTGTGGACGGGACACATCGGGGTGATGAAGTTGCACCCCCTACCCAGCCTGATGTGGTCGGGACACAGGCTGCATCATCATCATCCACACCTATGACAGGACCATCATCATCATCGGGACAGGAGAGCCGTGGTCCATCCGACGGGAGGATTCTTTTTATCCCCAGAGGGGGATAACGAGTAAGCTAATTTAATTTTTTAATATATATAAAGTATCGTTAATTTCTATTTACTTGTTTTTATTTATTTATTTATAACATTTATTAATGCTCTAATTTTACTGCAGCTTTCTCGCATGAAGGGGCCCTTCTGATTCGATATCGAAGATCCTGCGACGCAAGTTTGATGGTCCATGGCCTACATGGAAGGCCATCCCAGAGGGCCATAGGGATCAGTAGTTTAAAGAGTTTAAGTTAACAAATTATTAAGTTATTTAAATTAAATTTACATTATATATATATATATATATATATATATACACACACACACACACACGAATTTCCTAACAACTATAAGTCGCAGAAAGAGTATATGTGGGACGCATCTTTAGAGGGTCTCGTCGGGGACATATTTGAGCATAAAAGCTCACTGGTCATGAAGAATCTGACAAATAAGCTGAGGAAGGGTAAGAGTAAGGGGAAGTGGGTGGATCCTGAGATCAGGAGGCAGTTGGACCAAAGATTGGGCTGCGAGAAGTTCCAGGAGATCCAGGCCACAGCTCGGCGTAATCGAGCTTCTGATGGTGGTGCATGTGCTTGGGCCGGCGGGTCGAAATCAGCCGCCGCCCACTACGACGAGCTGGTAATACTTAAAACTTTTGACTTAGTATACTATTTAATGAGTTTTCATTTTTAAATATTCTTATGAATTTAAGATTATATTTTTTTGTGCAGAAAGCACAGAAACAACGGGCCCCCACTGCTATGGAGTTGGTGGAGAGGACGAAGAAGTTGAAGTCGGGGACATGGGTCAACGACAAGGCACGTAACTATGCTGTAAGAAAAAAAACACAATTTAGTGTTTACTTGTAATTTGTTACAATTGATTTGTTGATATTGATTATAATTTTAACTAAATCTCTTCATCTATACTTTGCAGGTGGGCTTCAACGAGAAGAATGATGATGCCATATCACGTGCCTCATAGTCACAAGATGAGGCCTTGACTGGTGATGGACCCAGCTCTCCTATCTCCGTCGACGATAATGCCATTTATTTGGAGGTCGTCGGGGACAGGAACAAGAAGGGGCACATATATGGCCTCGGACACCTGGGAGGCGAGTTTATCACTTCATCATCCGGCACGCCTGTTCCTCCCTACGTCGATACCGTCCCTCGGGAGCAGTTCAACCAAATGCAAGACACCATCACGCAGCTGAACGCGGAGCTTCGGGAGAAGAGCGAGAGAAAGCAGCAGATGGCGAACCAGATTGAATAGTTGACTCAGACACACCAGCAGCTGATGTAGACGAGCATCGAGCAGGGCCGGACACTGCGGTTGGTGTTTGAGCGGATGAGGATCTAGACTCCAGTTGCTCAGGGTGATGCTCTGACGGTTGTGCCGCCTGTTGCCGCTCCTCCAGTTCCGCCGCCAGCTACTGATGCTGCTACTTCAGAGGACGAACAGATAGCAGACGTTGGCGGCACGGACATTGAGGATGATTGGGTTCCTCCCCCTCCCCCTCATCATGACTGATTTTTTTTCATTTTTTTTTGATTTTAAACGATTCTTTTACGACACTTTGGATTATTTTTTTATGTATATTCATTATTTCTTATGATTGTATATTTCATCAGTAATTTGGTGTGTTTTATTAGTAATTTTGTTAAACTTTAAAGCAAAACAAATTTTTTGTATTATTTTAAAAATTAAATTTTAAAAAAATTAATAAAATCCAGTTTAGAGACCGAATTAGTAACCAATAATTCGGTCGCTAAACTTTAGTTAACATCAAAAAATTGTCGTCTAGCGACCAAATATCGGTCGCTAATATAGGCTAACAGTAACCAACATTAGCGACCGAACTAGCAACTGATTATCGGTCGGTAAAAATGGTTACCAAACAATGCCACCAACCGTATAGCGACCGTTTTTTATTATTTAGCGACCGAAAATACGGTCGTTATTTAGCGACCAAATTTATATATCGGTCTCTAAAATCTTAGCGACCGGGTTATCAGCCACCACCATGAATCGGTCACTAATTCGGTCGCTAAATTAAATAGCGACCGAATTAGCAGATTTAGCGACTGAATATGCCGGTCGCGAAACAGTTGATTTTTTGTAGTGCCAGTTGAATCCCAGAAAAGGGCGCGCTGCTTAAGTACGCACGTGCTCAACAGTCAGCACGACTGTGCTTGACTGTGAACTCAGCACGCTCGTGCTGACGGGTGAGCACGCCCGTGCTCACCTGTGTAGACCAGAATGCTGAAATAGGGGTTTCACCCCAAACACCTTAAAAGATTTAATAAGATACCAAACGAACATGAAGACCAAAGACAAGTGATAAGATGATGTTGTACCTTGGTAGCCGAGTGGCCAAGGGGGCCTTGATGCTTAATGGTCAAGGTGTTGAGCTCTGATGCTTTTTGGTCTGAGTGTTGTTTAACGTTTAAAGTTAAAAGATTAATGCTGATGTTATCTTTGGTGCTTGTTGGCTAAAGACGTTAAACCATAATAAATGGTGTTGATGGAGGTCGTGGCCCCCGTGGTGGCGCATCCTAGAGTATGGTGCGTCGGTTTTCCAAGGGGTCCATCCATGGTAAGGTGAACTGCCTCAGTGTTGGTACTTATTGGCCAATGTGGAAATGTAACTCCGAAGTCGTACGCCCGGTGTAGATGGATCCACATGCATTCGGAGTAGCGAGTCGCATTGCATTATATGATTGATGAATGTGATATGTGATATACTTATTATTGTTGATATGATGTGTACGATGTTGCTTTGTTGTATGTTCATCTTGCTAACTATCCTGTTGTCGTTATGTTTATACTTATGGTTCTTACTCCCCGTCTTTTGTTGTTTGCTTTGCATGTATCTTTTTGGTTATGCAGATGACGGTGAGCAGCTTGCTGAGGAGTGACTCTGAGGAGCCGCTACTCGTAGTTTAGTTATGTTTGGTTTCAGTTTGTTTATCCGAGTTGTTTATCGGATTGGTTATACCAACTCTGTAATGTGACATCCGGGTTGGGTTTCGTTTATATCTTTCGTTATGCTTATGTTATGTCTTTCTTTTTAAAAATATTTGTTATGTTTTATTTTCCGCGTTGAGACCTTGTTACAACGTGGTATTCTTTACTCATTGGTTTTCTTTTCTAATAAATGATATGCATGTGTTTATCTTATTTTGAAAAAATAAATTATTTCCTTCCATGTTATCGCTTTATAATTACGTGCGGGGTAGAGGGTGTCACAACTTCTCTCTCCTCTACCTCTCCGCTTCAACATAATTCAATGCTCCTTCTGTGCCATTTACCGGTTTCATTCCTCCTTTATTAGACATCTTTTTGGTCCTACCACATGCTCATTTATCACAGAAGCTCGACCAAAGGGTCCATTAGCTTAGAACAATAGTTCATCTCTATTGATGATTGAAAAATTGACGGACATCAAACAAAATGATCGAATTTGCAATACTAAAAAATAAGGGATTGAATGTGCTAAAAAAACAACAGAGACCAAAATCGCACATGACAAGTAGTAAGGGGACCAAAAGTACAATTAAGACAAAATACAATAAAAAAGAAAGTCTAATATTCAAAACATGGCTTCCGCTTTTAAAACTAAAAAATAATGGAACTCTCATGTGGCAAGTACGACTTCCCATGCATTCAAGGAAAAAAAAATCATAAAAGAAGTCTAACATCTTATGAATGGCTTCCATTTTTATTTTTTCTTACTGTCGGATCAGTTCGGTTTTGGATGGGAAAAAACCGAACCAATCAAAAAATGGTTTGGTTCGTTTGGTTAGATTTAAAGAATTTTTTCTACCAAACCAAAACCATTCAAGAACGGGTTGGTTCGGTCCATTTCGGACCCGAAGATTATTAAATTTAAAAATATACAAAACACTAAAAAAAAATAATAAAAAATAATAATAATTAATATTACACTATTTAAATATAGATAAATATTAATATCTAATAAATATTAAATATTAAATATTAAAATATAGTAATTGGTTCGGTTTCAGAATCCTTGAAATCGAGAACTGGACCAATCACCATCGGATTTAGTTTGGTTCGGCTAGGCTCGTTTCGGACCCGAATACAAAAAAAATCAGAACCAATTTAATTGATTTGATTTGGATCTTCGGGTTCATCGAGTTAATGGTTCGAGTTTTACACCCCTAACTACTTGCATTATAATAATAATTTGTACTTCATATGTACAACTTCTCTTTTAAGAATTTTAATTTGGGTACGGTAGGGTAAAATCTTTTTGAAGTTACACTAAGTTACACTAATTTGATAATTAACAAACATGAAAAAGTTATTTTAAAAAAGCTTAAAAAGCATCACTCCTTGTCTTGTTTTTTTTTACTAAAAAGGATATTCTTTCATTCAAATTGATAAAATACATCGAAAACAATACGAATTCAATATTGCTAAAAACCGAAAAGGATGAATCTGCGAATAAATTCACAGCACCCAGGTTAATAGCATAAAACGACAAAATGCCTACAAATATGACAAAATCAAAGTGACATGAATACCCATGCCTTCGGATCTGTAATGTTGACGCCCAAGTCTTGATTGAATCTGTAATGGATCGAAGCTGATCCGCCAATCCGAACCAAACGAACACCGCAATAAGACGGGAAACCAAACGACGCCACAACAAGACGACGAACAAAACACCGCTACACGCAAACGACTAAAAGACGAAAGAAAAATCAAATCTATGTGAAAAAACTACTTATTTAAATAAAATAAGAGAAAAAACGATATAATAGGGCGAGTAGTCAATATCTTTTAATTATTGATTTCAAAATAAAAATTGAAAAGACATTTGAATATAACTAGCATCGAAATATGCCTACTGTGTTCTTATAAATGAACAATGATTAGTTTAAAAAGTTGGTCAATACTTACATAATAAATTGCTACTGTCATCCATAAACACTTTTTTTATTTTGTGTTTGGAATAAAACATTTTTTATTTAAGAAAGTAAAAGGAACTCTAATAAACTAAACAAACACTTAATGATTTATCAATGAATATAAAATTTAGGAAAAGAGTCTTCTAAAATGAATCTGCTTCTAAAATCCACACACACAGATATGGCAGCTATTGTCTTTAGGGTAAAAGGAAACAATGCCCTAAGTACTGTTAAATTATTAATCCAGGGTTTCACAAGAAGCCTTAAAGGATGGTGGGATAATAATTTAAGAAACACTGATAGACAAACAATTCTCACTTTTGTGAAAACAGAGATAAGAAATAATGAACAAGGAGAACCTGAACCCATTCAAATAAAACAACAAGTAGAGGCATTGATATTTGCAATATCTAAAGCCTTCATTGGGGATGCTAATGTCTTTACAGACACATCCCTTGAAATTCTCAATAACCTTTATTGTCCAACCTTAGGCGAATTTAGATGGTACAAAGATAACTTTTTGGCAAAAATTTACACTAGGACAGACCGTAGAGAATCCTATTGGAAAGACATATTCATTTATGACCTTCCCAAGAATTTTGCCCAAAAAGTAAGAATCCAGATAAAAACTGAGTACCCAGATACTCCTTTGGAAGAATTAACCTATGGAATAATAATTTCTATAATAAACAAAACAGGCTTACAATTTTGTACCGATATTAAAATGCATAGGCAAGCCAAATTTGAGAGTAAAACCAATAATAGAGAATTAGGTAATTTCTGTGAACAATTTGGTTATGAAAAGTTAACCCTCCTTCTAAACAAAAAAGGGCAAAGCCACAAAGATTTGAATATATCAATCAAATCAGAGATTAGTTCCATAACGGACCCGAAAGGCCTAAGTCGTGGAAATACCCTTATCCCACTCGACCCAAATGGCTAACTAGGACGAGTTTTGAAAAAATAAATAAAATTCTATTCACTTTATTACAAAAACAAATACATATTTGCTCAGTTTATAAATAAATTTGGCTTATCCATAAAAGTATTTTTTTTTAGGCAACTTATCCATAAAAGTTGGTCAAAGCGTTATTGTACAAGAGAAATGCTAGTAATAAACTCTCTAACACACTCTTTCTAATACATTTTCTTTTATTGATTGAAATTCATGTAGGTCTACAAAATCAAGTGGGACCCACATGAATTTCAACCAATAAAAAAGGATGTATTGGAAAAAATGTGTTGCTAGCACTGCTCATTTTACAATAGTTCGGTTGAATTAAGATGAATGAGAGTATGAGACTAAATTCGCCAACATTACATATTAAAATCATGTGTTACACTATTACGTGAATTGAACCAGATCAAGATAATTATAGTTTGAAAAAAATCCCATATTAGTATTCGAGAGATTTTTGAAATATTAACTTATTTTTTAAATTTTTTTATTAAATTAATTTGATCTTCAAATGATTTTTTTTAAATAAAAATTGTTAAAATTCATTATGTGTGTTTGGTTTGTCAAATCCGCTAGCGTATAACATATGAAAAAGTAGTCCCGTTTGGTGACTTTTTTTTTTTGTGTGTGACTATAATGGTATTCATTCATTCAAAAAGGTCAAATACATCTAAAACGATATAAATCCAACATCGCTAAAAACCAAAAAGGATGAATTTATGAACACACTCACAGCACCAAATTAATAGTATAATACGGCAAAATCAAAATGTTTACAAAAGTGACAAAATCAAAGTCCCCGGAATACCCATGTCTCCGGATCTGTAACATTGACACCCAATTCTCGATCAAATATGTGATGGATCGAAGCAGATCTGCCAATTTGACCCAAACGAACACCGCACCAAAACGGGAAACCAAACAACGCCCCACCAAGACGACGAACAACAATACCGCCGCACACAGACGACGAAAAACACGAAAAAAAAAAATCTATGTGGAAAAACCACTTATTTAGATAAAAGGGTAGAAAAACGAAGTAACCTTTTTAAAATTAGCATATAGTGTTTTTTTACTAACATAACGTTTTTTTCCAGATGCTGTTTGAAGTAACGTTTGAGCTTATAGCATATAACTTGTCATTTTTTCTTCCATTTTTATCCCTAATATCTTAATTAAATTCCACACTTATCCTTAGATAATAAAATAAAACACTAATCGTTTAACATAGTATATAAATACGAATTAATTTCATTATTTAGATTTATATCTAAGATAAAAAATAGAATATATATTTTTAGAGTTTAATTGGTATGCATTGTTAGTGTAAAGTTTTTTACACCGTCAATCAATCATAAATCATGGTTTAAATGACTTTTAAGGTGATTTGGATAAGAATCAAAGATTTTCAATGATGTGCCGATTTATTATTGGTTAACAGTGTAAAAAACCTTTATACTCACAGTGCATACCAATTAAACTCATATTTTTATCTTTAATATAATTTTTTTTATAAAAACCGTATCGGTATATAATTTTATTTGTATTATTATATTTTATTTATTAAAAATGATTAAAACTAAATTAAAAATGATAAAAATGATTACTATTTTAATTTTTAAAATGATAAATAATTTTAAATAAATTAAAGTGTTAAAAGTGATAATTATTTTAAAATAAATAATATATATATATATATATACAATTTATATAAAAAAAATGCAAACATATTTTTTATGTCATTTTACATTGATCAGCTAGTCTAACCGCTAATTTTATCAAATACTTCAAATCCAATCCGCTAACTTATTCGCTATCCGATATCCGTTTGTTTTTACCAAACAGAGCCATAATAAAATTGATGTCAAATAATAATCATCAATTTAATCATATAAAAAATCATCAAAATATTATTGAATTTTTTAAAAAACTAAATTATTATTCTACCAATCCGAAGAATAGAAAAAAAAAAAATGAAACAAATCAAACAATGGAAGTGCGGAAGTGGTGTTGACTAGAGATGGTTATATGGATCTGGATCTGCAGACACTGTGTTTAACCTACAGTCCGCCCGGATTTGAACATCCTAAAATGCAAGTCTATTTAAATGCGGTTTTTTTGGGTCCAGTCCGTTTAACTCGTAAGTTTAACGGACTCGATCCGTGGATTTACGGACTCGTCCACGGACTGATACACTTTTAATAAATATTTTTTTAGCTATATTGGGTCACAAAAATTCGATTTTTGATTATTAAAGCATAATCAAAACATAAGCAACATACGCAACGCTCGTCAACTGTTTTTGATGATTTGGCCATCAATCATATGTTGCGTTGTAAATTAAAGCATCCAAGTCCTATATAGGATAAAAAACTTTAAGCATTTTTGCTAAAGACTAGAATTTGAAGCAATCAAAGTAACAGAAGGAGGATAAAATTTCGAACTGTTATCACCAAAGATTAGAGCTTCAAGCAACAATAGCGGCTTTTTTTTTTTTTTTTTTTTGACTCAATTGGGTTTTTTTAGAAACTATTTATCAATTTAGGATTGTTCTGAAACTATTTATTAATGGGGTCCTTTTAAACACGTGGCATATTTTATTTTTTTTTCACTCTGATGGGTCAAAGGCGTCAGTCAGACTGGCACCTACCAGTATTAAAAAAAATAATAAAAAAACAATTGATAGCAATAATAAGAGGTATAATAAAATAATAGCAATAACAATTTACACTAATAAATATTCATCAATTATTACAGTAGTAAAATTTTTTTTACCTTGTAATAACATTAATGTCATCGTTACTCCCTATACTTATAGTATAATTTTTTTTAGCAGCGTTCCTTTAAAATTGCTGGTAACTTTCTTTTAATTATTACAAGGTAAATTTTTTTTACTACTGTAATAATTGATGAGTATTTATTGGTGTAAATTGTTATTGCTACTATTTTTTATGACTCTTGTGATATTACTTGCTACTTGTTATTAGGGGATTTTTTTATTGCCTCTTGTTGTTTTAAATAGATACTTTAGCATTAATGTCATCGTTACTCCCTATACTTGTAGTATAATTTTTTTTGTAGCAGTGTTCCTTCTGAATTGCAGGTAACTTTCTTTTAATTCTTACAAGGTAAATTTTTTTTTACTACTGTAATAATTGATGAATATTTATTGGTGTAAATTGTTATTGCTATTATTTTTTTATGACTCTTGTGACATTATTTGCTACTTGTTATTAGAGGATTTTTTTTATTGCCACTTGTTGTTTTAAATAAACACTTTAGCATTAATGTCATCGTTACTCCCTATACTTATAGTATAATTTTTTTTGTAGCAATGTTCCTTCTAAATTGCAGGTGACTTTCTTTTAATTCTTAAAAGGTAAAAAAAATTTTACTACTGTAATAATTGATGAATATTTATTGGTGTAAATTATTATTGCTATTATTTTTTTATGACTCTTGTGATATTATTTGCTACTTGTTATTAGGGGATTTTTTTATTGTCTCTTGTTGTTTTAAATAGATATTTTAGCATTAATGTCATCGTTACTCCCTATACTTATAGTATAATTTTTTTTGTAGCAGTATTCCTTCTAAATTGCAGGTAACTTTCTTTTAATTCTTACGAGGTAAATTTTTTTTTACTATTGTAATAATTGATGAATATTTATTGGTGTAAATTGTTATTGCTATTATTTTTTTATGACTCTTGTGATATTATTTGCTACTTGTTATTAGGGATTTTTTTATTGCCTCTTGTTGTTTTAAATAGATACTTTATCATTAATGTCATCGTTACTCCCTATATTTATAGTATAATTTTTATTTAGCAGTGTTCCTTCTAAATTGCAGGTAACTTTCTTTTAAGCGTTACAAGATAATTTTTTTTACTACTGTAATAATTGATTAATATTTATTGGTGTAAATTGTTATTACTATTATTTTTTATGCCTCTTGTGATATTACTTGCTACTTGCTACTGATAAATAGTTTCTAAAAGAAACCCATTTTGGTCAAAAAACCATTTAAAACAACGAGACAATAAAAAAATCCCATAATAACAAGTAGTAAATAATATCATAAGAGTCATAAAAAAATAATAGCAATAACAAATTACACCAATAAATATTCATCAATTATTAGAGTAGTAAAAAAAAATTTACCTTGTAAGAATAAAAAGAAAGTTACCAGCAATTTTAAAGGAACACTGCTAAAAAAATTATACTATAAGTATAGGGAGTAACGATGATATTAATACTATTATAAGGTAAAAAAAAATTACTACTGTAATAATTGATGAATATTTATTGGTGTAAATTGTTATTGTTATTATTTTTTTATACCTCTTATTATTACTATTAATTGTCTTTTTTTTTAATACTGGTAGGCAGTCTGCCTGGTGTCTTTGACTTGGAAGGTGCCTGACAAAGGCGCCATTCAGACAAAGGCGTCAGCCAGACTGGTGCCTTTGACCCGTCAGAGTGGAAAAAAATAAAATATGCCACATGTCTAAAAGGACTTCCTATTGATAAGTAGTTTCAAAACAACCATAAACTGATAAATAGTTTTTAAAAGGAACCTAGTTTGATGAAAAAGCACGACAATAGCTGTATGTACACACCAAATAGAGAGTCACTTCGATATAAAATGGGTTTAGACAAAAATGACCATTTCATTTAGTTTGAGTAGAAAAAAGTGTTCGAAATCACTTCATATATGTCCAGAAAACAGGAAAAAAATGGAAGCAGATCTGAAATTGGTTGCGGCTGGTGGCACGTCGGCGTAAATGCACAGCGAAGAACAAGTGCAGCGGAAAAGGCTCCGCCAATTCAGCACCGAACAGAGGAGGTCATTTCCATTTTCTGTTTTTTTTTTTTAAATTGAAAATGATTTTAATAAAATGAAAGATTCTGAGTTGTTGATTTATTTGGTGGGCTTTTCTATTTGTTTTTTTTTTGTTTGATGAAAAAAAAAAATTGGTATAGAGTCCGCGTATTAGACGAACTGAAAGCGAACTCTATTTTTCAGAATCTATTTATCATACAGATTCTTAGGGTGCGTTTAATTTGCAAAAATTTAGGGGACTGGACAACACAAAAATTTTTATATCTTGTTTGATTTGAAAAGTGATCAGGGGACATGACAAAAAGGTGGTGAGGGACAGGATAAAAGCCCAAAAATTTGTCCCTCACCAAACCATGAGACAAAAAATTGTCTCATAGACAGACTAAAAAAAGACAAAATTATCTTTACATCTCTCTCATCTCTCCTCTTTATCTCTCTCTCATCTCCCTCCCTCTCTCTCCTCTCTCTTTCTTTCCTCTTTCTCCCTCCCTCACTCTCCTCTCTATCTCTTTCTCTCTTCTGTCTGTCCTCTCTCTCTACATAATTATACAAAATTATATATTGTATATTTATATATTAAATAATATATATTATAAAGGGTACTTCGATAAATTTAATATTATTTTGTTAGTACTGTTCATTATCCATCAAATAATGTACAAGATAAAGAATTGTCCTGTAACTCAAGGATTTGTCCTATGCTGTCCTATCTGTCCTGTGCTGTCCAGATACTTTTTGCAAATCAAACACACCCTTAGATCCGATCCATTCAATACGGACTAATACGAACCGGACCTTTCCACTATGGGTGTTCGCGGATTGGATTGGATCGGTTTTGAGCTAAAAAGTCATCCGATCCAATGATAAAAACACTGTACGGTTTGGATTGGATCGGTTTGCTTCCTTAAAAAAATCTGATCCGATCCAATCCAATTAAATGCGGTTTGGATTGGATTGGATAATTCGGTTTTTGTCATACTTTATATATTTTTTTCTAATGTCAAGTGTCCTTTCTACTTATTTAATAGTGGATAAAAGATAATCTTCATTTTAATTTGGGAGTTTGAGAAGAAAAAAATTATTGATATTTTTTAACACGTTCTTTTATATTAACTCTCTATATCTACTCCTACTTATCCTATTTTTTCTTTGAATCAGCTACAAATAAATTGTAGCTAATTATTTTTCAAATTTATTTAATTTTTTCCTATCTTTTATGATTACTCAATCAAATATATATATGCTATGCACCAAAACTTTTAGTAAAATATAACTTCAAGACATTAATATTTATTCTAAATAGTCTTATATATGTCATTCCAACAAAAATATTAAAGGGAATGAGGGATATAAAAGTATGAAGAATAATGTTTAAGTATGAGTAATACTATAATTTCAAAAATAATAGTATATATATATATATATATATATATATATATATATATATATATATAATAGATCGGTTTGGATTGGATTGGATTGGATTTCACTATAGGATCCCAAATCCGATTCAATCCAATAAAAAATTGCGGTTTTTTCGATTTTTGATTTTTTCGGTTTATTCGATTTTCGATTTTTCGATTCGATTTTTGTGATTTGAATCGATTTGGATCGATTGATCCCTACTTTCCCCACACCCAGCTTTAGTGTTGACTATACACGAATTACGCAAGATCCTCCTCTACCATGTGACCGTCGACTGGTAAGTGAGCTTGGACTCCGAAAGACCGCATTTTCCAAACGCATGCCACGTGTCATCCTATCAATTTTCTATTTTCAGCTCCTATTTTAAAATACCAAAAAAAAAAAAAAAAAGAAGTGATAAATAAATCTCTCTATTTTTCTCTTATCTTTTTTTTCCAGTACCTGCACAATTATTTGTTCCTTCTTCATTCTCCCTCCAAAATCGTGTGGATCTCTGTAGAATTTCCCCAAATTTTCTATCCTTCGCATTCATCTTCTATCCAAAAATCTCTTCAGATCACAAAAATTTTCATTATATATTGGTAATTGATCCTAATACTCGAAAGATCTAGGGTTCCAGCTGAATCCACAACGATCTCAACCGCATTTGTTCCATTCCGATATAGAATCTGATTCACCTACACGGTTCCGATTCAAAGGCATTGAAATTCAAACTGCTCCAGTGTTAAAAGTTAATCCACGATTCGTTTATAGTTTTGTGATCTCTATGCGGTTTGGTTTGTGAATGAGGGATACGAATACGGATACAGATACGGTTTTTGGTTTAGATGAAGATGGAGGTAGTCGGCGATACGGCGTCGTTGGAGGTGGAATTGTTGCAGCTGCCAGAGGTGTCTTCTATTGCTCTCAAATCTAACGTGAGTTTTGTGGAGACGCTCTTCGATCAGTGGTTATCGCTTCCTGAAAGCAATCGATTGGTACGCTTCGTTACATGTTTTTCAATTTCGGAATTACCGTTTTGCTGCATTGTTCATGTCATTAGTCTTAATTGTTTAATTTTCTTTCTCAGATTTTAATTTCATGAAATTATTGCACAAAATTGGAGCATATATATGCATTAGGCCAATCACATCGTTGATTAATTGATAAACTATTATAGTGCTTCCAGGATTCTTGGAAGCAGTATGTTAATAAATGAACTGTTTAGTGATATTCAAAGTGTATGAAATATTGGTTATGAACGAGATACCTTATTTATCTTCGAGTTTTGTTATGGACAAAGCTTAGATGTTGTTCCATAGGTAATTTTGGGTGACGTTTTCCTAATAAAAAGAATATACACGTGTAACGGTTGTTGCACACGCTATACTTTCATTTATGAGCTGTTATGCGTGTATTCTTCTTATTGGAAATAGCACCAAAAAGTATCTAAGGTACTGCACCTAAGTTTTTCCCTCTCTTTATATGGTTTACTTTCTCTTTGAAGACTCTCCATAATGAGGATATAATGTGTGTGGTTGTGATTTTGTTCTCATGCGCCACTTGCTAATGATGTGTGTAGGTCACATCATTGCTAAATGAAGCAAAGTCAGGAAATCCTTTGAATGTCCCAGGGACTTGCTCTAGTCCAAATGCTACAAGCAATTCTTTGCCTTCCATGTTTCCTGCAGGCACTGCTCCTCCCCTTTCACCAAGAAGTACATCCGGTTCCCCTCGCATAGTGAAACATAGAGTTGGCCCTTCTAATTTGGGTTCTCCTTTGAAGGTTGTCAGTGAGCCAGTAAAAGAATTGATACCTCAGGTTAGACACTTCTTATATGTTTTCTTGATATTTTATATGATAGTAAAGATATTTCGTTCGAACAGAAGGGAGTGGAAATACATCTAAAAGGAGGATAAGATATCCTCCAAAATTTTAAAAGCACAATGCATCAGAGAAGATGAAATAATAAAAAAATGCAGCAAATCGGCCTAATCTCTTTGCATAAATGGAAATGGCAACTCACTTGAAACAACCATTGTCTGAACACAAAAGATAGGCCAAAGTGTTTTCTTCCATAACAAGTTAAGGAGCAGAGAGACACCCTTAAATATGCCAGTATTCTGCTCTTACCAAATGCACCAAAGGATTGCATAGATTGCGCATTGCAACACAATTTCCTCCCTGTTTATACTGACTTATTTGTACCTAATCATCACAAGCTATTCCAATTAGGACATGTCCAATGCCCACCAAAAACCCTACAGACTTGCAACAAGTCATTTGTACATTTGTATTAATCCTATTGTATACCACTGTTCAGTTTTCTTAATATCTTTACTTGGTGATACTTTTCTTATGTGTCTGGTCTGTTAAGTGTGTGTGTTGTTACCTTTTTTTCCCCCTCTCTCCCCACACCATCTTCATGATATGTTCATTCTTATAACATAAATACATGTGTACTTGCAGTTCTACTTTCAACATGGACCTCCACCTCCGAATGAACTGAAAGAACAATGCTTGTTTAGAATTGATCAGTTATTTCGTGGTCACTTGGATGGGCTGCTGATACATGGTGAGATATTGCACATATAAGTAGCTGATAGCCTGAAGGGCCAGTTGGCAATTGGGGAAAAAAGGATTTTATATAAGTGGCTCATTCTAGCTTTTTAAGTAATCACACTTCCCCCTCCTGATTTTAAGTAAAAGTAACTTCTTTTAAATGTTTCCAAATGTCAAAAATTGATCATCTGTCTAAAAATCACTTTGTAACGTAATAAAGAGTTGTAGTAACTAGCTAAATTCTGTTTTACTTGTTTCTTTGATATGTCAGAATTCAAGTCAGTTACTAAGGAAATATGCAAGCTGCCATCTTTTTTTTCCACGTCTCTTTTCAGAAAGATCGATAATGGAACTGGTGTTGTGACAAGGTTTGTAATTTTTTTTTTGTAACACAATTTTTGTACTTTTATGTGCCATGGGTGGTGGTTCTTGGATTTAACTGTTTGGACACTTAAAAGATTGTTGTCTAGATGCTAGAGACCTGGAGTAGCATAACAATTATTGTGAGTGATTGTTCGGAAAGGGAAAGAGCTTATAGCAATATAATATATAACAGCTGTATTCCTTATTATTGTATTATTTATTTTTTTAAAACAATTTTTTGGGCTTTCTTTCGCTGGCTAATCGAACTAGGAGTCAGCTCTTGGGTTGTTTGTGATCTACATTGCTCATTCCCTTCCTGTAGGTTACCCTTTTTTCCTGCTAATTTATCTACATACAACTAGATTTTTGTTTGAAGGAATTACTCAGCATCATGTTTGTTATGTTAGGTTGCTTAGAAAATTCTCCAGGAATTGTAGTTGAATAGTCTTGTTCCCTGTAATTATTATTTCCTAATACTTATGCCTAACTCCTTGATGTAATGTTCCTATAGGAAAGCATTTGTTGATTATTGGATTAATGGCAACATGTTGACAAAGGATATAGCAACTCAAGTATACACAATTTTAAAGCAACCACAGCTTAAGTACCTTACTCAGGTTTTTCACTTCTATTTCTTTCCTTTTTTCCTGCTTTTTATTGCATTTAATTTTATTCTCGTCCTCTTAAAGGTACACTCAGTCATGGCCTGATGATATCTATCAAAATGTCATTTATTTTATTCGAGTCCCATTTCATGCCAGGATGATCTATTTTTCAAGGGGCCACAGTTGTTGATTTTCTTGGCTTTGATATTACCTTTGGATCCATCTTTCTTATTTGAGAACAATATTTTACTTCGTGTCAGGATGATTTGAAACCTGTGCTTCGTGAGCTTTTGGCAACTCATCCAGGGCTGGAGTTCCTGCAGAGCACACCCGAGTTTCAAGAGAGATATGGTTTGTCTTGCATCTTGGTTATAACCTTGCATTTAGAGGTTCATGTAATTGCATATGTCAGAAAGTGAATTTGAGATTCTTGTAATACTTGATTCCTTAAATACACCATTTTCGGGTTAATGAAAAGCATTGGGTGTGTCTCTCTACCCTAGAGCAGTTTTTGTTTGTTCGTTATAAAGGATTAGATGAAAACTGAAAGCTACGACACTAAAAATTTATGGCAGTCTGCAGTTCTGCTCTTGGCTGCTTCTAGGAAGTCATTTTATCTTGAATATTCAGAGAGATTGGGCTGCTTTGATGCATTATTAGTCTTTCCCTATTCTCTTTTGTATAGACTTTCCTGTTCTGGGGGATTTCTTATCCTCCCTCTAGTTGTAACCCTCTTTTATCTGTAGTAAAATTTCTTAGTACAGTACACATTCTTTCATATCAGGACTCTGGTGGGTGCTTTCCTGAGTATCCCATTCAATCTTCTTCCCTACAAAATGTAACTAGCTATTCCACCTATTCAAACTGCTGAGCATTGGCCACAACTGCAACTGCATATAAGCAATTGGTTTGGGCAAAGGGTTTTTCTTCTCTACCTGTGTAAAGTGGCGCCCTCAAATCGCTCACTTATTTATTTATCTGTGTGCATTGGATATTGTTTAAACATTTACTTTCTTCTGCCTAACCACCCACATTTCCACCAGGTCTATTTGTTGCATATCTTTATACTTGCTGAAATAATTCCAGCAGTCATTTTGTCATCTATACCAGTCTTACCACTATGTTGGCATCATCATCTATTAGGCTAAAATTATGCATAATGCTTTATTTGCATGAGAACTTCTCCAATCATGGTTAATTGATACCAGTCTTGCCTTGGAAACTATCGGCCTTTGTTCTTATCTTGCATTGGCAATTTGGCATGATTCAGCCTGATGTTCATAGCTGCAACTAGTCTATAGAGATGCCTTGCAGCAACAATGGTACATGGTGCCTCTTGTCATTCATTTTTGAAGTTAAACTTGTGAATGAATGAATTATATACCTTAAAAAAATTGTTAATGAATTACTAGCCAACAGATATGTCCATTTGGATGAGCTTTTAAAAAAAGTGCTTCTATGATATAGCAGTCGAAGTAGAAGTAGATGCAGAAGTTATTATTAGAAGCAGAAGCCATTTTGTGTTTGGATGAACTTAAAAAAAGGGCTTTTATGAAATTTGTTGTAGGGACATTATTGTCCAATAAAATATGATCCATCTTCACTATCTCTCTTCTAGTGTATCTGCTTTTTTTAGAAGTTAGAAAGTGTAGCTTCTCAAAAAAGCACCAAAATGTGTCTTTTCACTGCTTTTGTTTTTTTTCAAAAGCCCATCTAAACACTCGTATTTTTCTTAAAAAGCACTTTTATTTTAATTGTGATGAGTACCTAATTTGTGGGTCCCCCCCCCCTCCCCCCCTCTCTCTCTCTCTCTCTCTTCACACACACAGAATTTTATTTGGGATTTTTGCAGCTAATTGCAGTTATACTAATATAATACATATTAGATATATTTTGAAAAGAGTCACACTCATATATCTGAATTTCAGGGGAATCAGTTATAGGAATTCTATAAAAGTT
Source organism: Sophora flavescens (assembly GCA_030762895.1). Classification (NCBI taxonomy): domain Eukaryota; kingdom Viridiplantae; phylum Streptophyta; class Magnoliopsida; order Fabales; family Fabaceae; genus Sophora; species Sophora flavescens. The sequence goes on from CM061062.1 coordinate 287,519,924, forward strand.
GATTGTTGAAATCTTGGCATAGTCTGGTGTCATGGTCATTGTTTCCCGTGTAATGCTATTATTTTCTCTAGGATGCTATGTTCATAACTGGTTTTTCTACTGGCCCAGCTGAAACTGTAATATACAGAATATATTACTACGTAAATAGATCAGGAAATGGCCGTCTTACCTTGAGGGAGCTGAAGCGTGGAAACATAATTGATGCAATGCTGCATGCTGATGAAGAAGAAGACATTAACAAGGTTTTGAGGTAGATATACTGTGTGAAAATGTCGTTACCATTAACTTAAAAATTGACTTTGGTTCCTTTTTTCTAATTGAACTAAATATATCTATATCAAAATATATTAATCCTTTTCACATTGAAATTCTCTGCAGGTACTTCTCTTATGAGCATTTTTATGTCATATACTGCAAGTTTTGGGAGCTGGATACAGATCATGATTTCTTGATAGACAAAGAGAATCTTATCAGATATGGAAACCATGCGCTCACCTATCGAATTGTCGATAGAATATTTTCTCAGGTTTGTGTGGATTGCAATATTATGTGTTGCTTCTGTCATGAGACCTGACATAGCTGTCTTCAGGCACATACAATCCAATCCCGCACCCCTCCCCTCCTGATCCATGTTCAATGTTTTGTTTATTTGATTTCTCAGATCATTTCTCGATGAAGCAGATTTTGATTCATTTCAATATTATCTCAGGTTCCAAGAAAGTTTACTAGTAAGGTTGAGGGAAAGATGGGTTATGAAGATTTTGTTTACTTCATACTGTCAGAAGAGGATAAATCATCTGAGCCAAGTCTTGAGTATTGGTATTTTTTCCCATTCATTATCCATTTCATTTGTTAGATTCCCCCCTGTAAGATGTCATCAGATTAGTTGCTGTGCAGTTGCAAATATGAGGGCATTGCATTGTTAAGTTAGGCATGAATATAGTGTGCTTTATTTGATTTTGATTTTGAACTGTTCCTGTGTATGTGCACAAGTCCATGCTTATGTCTCACCGAGAGAGACAGGTAGAATGTAAGCAATATAATTGGTGTTACTGAAACTTCACCTAAGCAAAATGCAAAAGAGAGTAGACCAGAGTGGTGGAGGCTATTTTTGGAATAATTTTCAGTTTTTGTTTTTAGGAAATGATTTTCATGTAACATACTAAAATATTTTTTAAGACCAAAAAACCCAAAAAAAATAATTGGATGCTTGATTTTGTTGAAGCTATGGGTTTAGATAGAGAGAGAAGAATTCAAGATACTCTTATAAGATAAGATGTACTCTAAGATAAGATAAGATCATGTATTCTAACACCCCCCTCAAGCTAAAGCTTACTAAGCTATAAGCTTGTTAAAATATACCATTTGAAAGAGAAAATTTACAACCAGAGGTAACCAGACCCATAAAGATATCCTGAATAAACCAAGAAATACAAGAACCATCAACCAATAATGTTTGTGCCCAAGAACAAATCACCAATCAACCAACTGAAGAAATCATTGCTGATTTTCACGAACATCAATCAAACCAAACTGAAATGATATTGGGCTAGACGTCGTCCTTAGCTTGAAACAACCAACTTAAGTGTGGGACAGGTCCCGAAGTTTTGTGACTGGTGCCGACGGCTCAACCTTGACGATGGTCAGATGACGGGACTACCGAAACAACCAACTTAAGTGGGAAAGGATGTTGGAGAGACCGGAGAGAGTTGCTGGAAAGATAACTTAGCAAGATAGCTGGAATGATCATCAGCCTGACAGAAATTTCTTGGCAAGCAATCTGGCAGCAAGGTCCGAACTTCTCCAAACCGCATTTGGAAGCTTCAACAACAATATCGAAGACCCAAATTATTTAAAATCGAAATTAAGGTAGACACTACTTCCGGGACTGAGATGAGGCCAGTGCACCAGGGACAAACGGTCATGACTAGTGCATCCGGGACAAAGACAGTGCCAGTGCATATAGGACAAAGAGCCGAGGCCAGAGCATCTGGGACAAATAGTTGGGCTAGTACGAGTTATAACCAATATAAGTCAATCGTTGACGGAAATAGAAGTCACTACTAATATGATTCATCCGTGGGAAAGGAGTCACCACCGGAATGATTGTCGGTGGGAAGAGAAGCCATTGGTATAATCCATTAGTGGATAAGAATTGCATGACAAACACTGGAGAAGCAAACAGTAGACCAAAGATTTGAGCTTTCGAACACAGCAAAACATAACCTAAGAGAGTCAAACACATAGAGGTGGTTACGAAAAGTGGTCCATAGAGGTAGGTGAGAGCAGATCCGAAAAGAGTAGAGACCGGCGAGTTCGACGTTGGAAACGGCGGTCGGACACGACGGAGGAAGGCGCGAAAAGGACGTGACGTGCATGACGACTCGTTGGGAGGCAAATGACGGCGCGGTCTGGACGGTTGGACAGATCGACGATCGGAAACGGCTGCGGACAACGGTTGACGGGACAGAAACAAGGGTCGGAAAGACGAATGAAGCGCCGGAAAAGAAGAACACAACGGAGGAGAGAAAAAAATGGCAAGTTTTTTTGTATGGCTAATAAGGTGATTAGAGTTTCTTCATACTTAGCGGAACTCCACATCGGAATAGTGACGGGACAGGTCACGGAGGATGTTACCTCTCTGATACCATGTTGAAGTTATGGGTTTAGATAGAGAAAGAGAAGAAAAAGAATGAACACTAAAAATACAATTATAATTGATTATGATCTTGCAGTACATAATTAACCCTTATTTATAGGGATACAAGACTCCTAATCCTAGTTGAAAAGCGAAACTAATTATGATAATAACTAACTGATAACAACCTAATCCTATGAGATAATTCAAGATACTCTTATAAGATAAGATGTATTCTAAGATAAAATAAGATAAGATAATGTATTATAGCATTTTTCATAAACGTTTTTTTGAAAGAAAGAAAGAAAAGAGGCAACAACAGTTTTTGCCATTAATGAAAGTAGGTTTCGTGAGTGGCTTCCGTTGTTTTCACTAACTACTAAGAAAAAAACTAGAAAACATCAAAACAAAAAACTGTTTTTTTAATATTTACGCTGTCCAAACAATCTTCCAAACAGATTTTATTGTTTTTTACTTTTTCCTTAAAAAAAATAACTGTTTCAAAAACAGTCCCCAACACACCCAAACTCTTGTATTGAGAGGACAAGTCCCTTATGCCAGTTCACTAGTGTCTTCATGAGCATGGATACGATAATGTAAGCATTGTGTAGTTGGATAAAATACTGATCAAGGTTAGTGTCAACAAAAGAGACAGCTGAAAATAGGACAGGAAAAATGGACTGATTGATAATTTGAGCTGCATAGTATATGGAAGAATTGAAAGAAAATGGAAAATTACATGAACCTTTTTATTCCTTTCTTTTCTTTTCCAAGTTTTCCACCTTTGTATTTTCACTTCCCTCCATTTCCACAATTCCTACTAAGTAAGCCCTTAGACAAACATTGGAAAATTGACCTTTGTGGTTGACTTAGTAGCTATGTATGACTTTGACTTTGACTTTGACTTGTCATGATTAGGTTCAAGTGCATTGATTTGGATGGAAATGGAATTCTGACACGGAATGAACTGCAATTTTTTTATGAGGAGCAATTGCATCGAATGGAGTGCATGGCCCAAGAGCCCGTGCTTTTTGAGGATATATTGTGTCAGATAATTGACATGATTGGGCCTGAGGTTTGCCTTCCAATCTTTCTTCTATTGACTGTTTGGTCATGTTTCATTGTGTTGTTGGGAAGTTACATCTGCTGAAAAATGATGCCAAATCTAGCGAGCAGCTTGTAATTTTTTGTGTTGTCCATGCAAATGGCATATCCCCAATTTGAATTATTCACTTCCTCCTTTTCTTGTATCCTTCTCTATCATTGTTTGGTATCACGTTGCTAATATTTTGTGTTGTTCATGCAAATGGCATATCCCCAATTTGAATTATTCAGTTCCTCCTTTTCTTGTATCTTTCTTTATCATTGGTTGATATCATGTTATTTATCCTCCATCTTTAATTTTAAACTAAAATCGTCCATTCTGCAGAATGAGAGCTATATAACTTTGCGTGACCTTAAAGGCGGTAAACTATCAGGAAGTGTTTTCAATATCATGTTCAATCTAAATAAGTTCATGGCCTTCGAAACTCGTGACCCATTTTTGATTCGTCAGGTGCATGAATATATGCTAAAAGTTACTGCACTGTTGAGTTAGTATTGTTGTCCTTTGTTGGTGAGTCCTGATTGCCTTGGTGTATGTCTTGTGTGAACAGGAACGCGAGAATCCAACGTTGACAGAGTGGGATCGCTTTGCTCATAGAGAATATATCAGGCTTTCAATGGAAGAAGATGTAGAAGAAGCCTCTAATGGAAGTGCAGAAGTTTGGGATGAATCACTAGAGGCTCCCTTTTGACATCTTTTATGTAAGTTGAAATGTGATGTTACAAATCCAGGTCTACTTTGCATTTAAAATATGTATTCATAAATTCTGGCTGGCCAACTGACCTGGCCAAATTTGGGCCGGGCCAAATACGGCTCGGGCCAGCAAAAGAAGGTTGACTAGCAAATATAGCCACTTAAAGGAATAGGTGTTTGCAGGATGTAGAGTCGTAAAGCCTAGTCTTATTCATTGTACAAATAAGTCATTGATGTTATTATGTCCACTTGCACAGAGCCCTTGCATTGATTGGCGTTAATTGGCACGAACTCTACAGCGTTGCCAGATGCAGACTGGTGGGCTGGCCCTGCCTGATAAATTTTTTTCATGTTATTTAGGCTTGCATTTGACAGGAATATTATGTAGCATGTTTTCCTATTCCTTCATATTTTTACGAGTTATGATATTTTGACACCAAAATTTGATATCATGGGGGGACACCTAGTTTTGAGTAGGTTGGGTACCAATTAAATAGAGAGAAAGAATAAAGTGATAGACAACCTACTCAAAACTAAAGTGACTCCCATGATGTCAAATTTTGGTGTCAAAATATCGTTACTCTATTTTTACATAATTCCATTAGCTATGAAATCAATTTTAAGTTCATCCTATTTTGAGCATTATACATTAATAATACAGTGTATGCAAAGAAATTAACGCCCCAGATCAGATGGATTGGCCATCGTTCAGAGACACTAGACTCGGGATCAAGCTTTGAAGTGGATCGTGACAACCTTGCCCCAAAGTGTGGGAAATGCCAAGCTTTACCATGGGATGTATTTTTTATGGGGGCATGCAACAACAATATTCAAATCTTCTTACATTGGGACCATTGTCATGGAAGTTTTGTTCCAATGTCCATGTAAAGTCAGGACGTTTGCTAAGAGGTGATTAGACAAGTTGAATTAAATTGACATCGAGTATGCTTACTATAAGTAGCGAGATTTTCTGATGGATCTGTTAGTAGTAGTTTGTTTTACACGGCTCGAGTCACTTTTTGTCTCGGATCCGTGGAAGAGTACATTTGTTTCATCGTCTATGACTCAGGCTATCATTTGTGAAACCACTTTCTTCTTTAGGCCATTTTAAAAATTTAAAGTGTAAATCAACGGTGCCCAGTATGTTATCGAAAAACTGCTGAAGCAGTAATTGTCTTTCATTGTATGTCACTTGACATGGCCGTATACAATATACACAGTGGCATGTTCACGCATATTCAAATGGAAACAAGCTGCTAACTCTTAGACGTGTAATAACCAAATTGGTGATATAAATGTTGAATAATAAGAATGGAACATTAATCGCTTTTTCAAGAATATTACGATCACAGTATTAGTTGAAAACCTAAATTTAATTTTAATAATTGAATAAATGAAAATTTCTTCTTTTTCCACCAATGTTTGGATTCTAAACCCAATTATAGTTAATTAATTCTTCAAGATAGTAAACATGTTGAAAATTTTCAAAATTGATTTGGGCTCTTTTATTTAGTTTGACCCTCCAAACTTAATTTTAAAAAAAATTAACAAATTGAGTTGATAATGCTTATAAACTTCACTATGGATAAGTGTGTTTAAATGGATATCAGTGTTTCGAGGGAATAGTCTTTGGCTCCCGGTCAGAGGATACCCGGGTTCATCCAAAAAATATTTGTTTTATTACTTTTATCTAATAGAGATTTCTTTATCACTTTATCTTACATAATCATCACCCCTTAAACTTAGTTGATTTTATTGAACTTTTTATAATGAATTCACAATAATTAGCTAATTTTGCACCCGAAAGATTGGCTAATTTCCCTTATTCAATCATCATCCAAAGGAATTTTATATGCTTAAACTATGATATTTAAATTATTTAGAAAATATTGAATAGTTAGAATAAACTAACCGATGCCCTCAAAAAAAAAAAAACTAACCGAAATTTGATATATCTAGATGATAGGCATTAATTCATAAAAAAAAAAAAAATGACAGGCATTAGTTTATCAAAAACATGAGTTACATAAACTCGTCCACCCATACCTAAATTTTCAGTTTTGTTTTCCTGTCCCCTCTAACTTTTATTTTTTTGTTTCCCCTATCTCCTATTTCTTGATGTCTTGTATCATTGACAGATAACATTAACATTATTATTTTTTTAATTGTCAAACTTAATTCTCTTAAACTTAATTCTCTTCTCTCTCTTCCATTATTTGAAAGAAAAATGTAACCGTAATCGTCGAAACAAACGGAAAGGGTCAACCTTGTGATATTTGCAAAAAAACAGCTTATAAAAGGTAAAACATAAACAACCCCTTATCAAAAATATCAATTATAACAAACAGAACAGAACAGAACACAACAAACCTAAAGAGTTGAAATTGAAAGCCTCCTCCGTTTGTTACTTTGAAAACGTGGTGAATCTTGAATGGTCGTATCATATCATATGATATCATACCATACCCCTCTCGAAACGCAACCGAATATTCCCTTTCTATTCGATTCGCATCACACCACCCTGTGAAGAACTTTGACACCTATAAATAAAACTCTTCTACTGTAACTCGTTACCTTAACCAAAAGTCCAAAACCCAAACCCACGCATTCTCTTATAAAACCTTAAAAAGCACACACAATCGTAAACTGAAACCAAACAAAGACAAAGCAACCCCACAAACAGAAAGTCAGAAACAGTAACAACAACAATGTGCGAAGCTATGAACAACAAAGAATACCAATTGTTGGAAGAAATCGGTCGTGGAAAATTCGGCACCGTGTTCCGCTGCTTCCACCCAATCTCCGATCAATTCTACGCCATCAAAATCATCCACAAACACCTCTTAACCGATTCCACCGATCGCCAATGCCTCGAAAACGAGTCAAAATTCATGTCCTTTCTCTCACCACACCAAAACATCCTTCAAATCTTCCACGCTTTCGAAGACACAGATTCATTATCAATAATCACCGAGCTTTGCCAACCAAACACGACCCTCTTGGACCGCATAACCGATCATCCATTACCTGAACCTCAAGCAGCTTCAATCATGAAGCAGCTTCTAGAAGCTCTTTCTCATTGCCACAAACTTGGGATAGCGCATAGGGACATAAAACCAGAGAACCTCTTGTTTGATTCGTGGGAAAACCTTAAAGTTTGCGACTTTGGTTCCGCGGAGTGGTTCGGTGAGGGAGGGTGCATGAGTGGTGTGGTGGGCACCCCTTATTACGTGGCACCTGAGGTGTTGTTGGGAAGAGAGTACAATGAGAAGGTTGATGTTTGGAGTAGTGGGGTGATTATGTATATAATGCTGGGTGGGATTCCACCGTTTTATGGTGACTCTGCGACACAGATTTTTGAGGCTGTTGTCAGAGGTAATCTTAGGTTTCCTACCAATGTCTTTAGGTCTGTGTCGCCATCTGCTAAGGATCTCATGAGGAAGATGATTTGTAGGGATCCCTCTAGGAGAATTTCTGCAGAACAAGCCTTGAGTAAGTTTTTTACTAAACAAAAATTCAATGTTTATTATTGTTTTGGGCATGGAAATTTGTTTTTTTAAACACCCCAATTGATGGGACATTGTGTATATTGAGATATTTTAAATTTTAAACCAATAGACAAATTGTATATGAGGATTCATTTTAAGGGTATTAACTCTAAATAGGATTGAGATCATCTACTTTAAGCAATTTTATTTTTGTTTATGGGGTTCGAGGAAACACAAAAGAAAGAAGGAGAGGGTACAAAATTGTATAAATAATACAATTTTTTGGGTATATGTGAATTTTGATATCAAATTTCAAGCTTTATATTATGGGGATTTCTAGCTTTCAATCTGATTTTTTTTCTTGTATTGATGTATTTTTTGCTCTATTTACTTGCAGGACACCCATGGATCTTGAGTGGAGGTATGACTGGTGGTCTAACTTAAAAGATGGAGGAGTGGTTCAAGCAATTTTAGCACCAAGTATCCAATTTTGTTCATAAAATGCAGAAAAGATTCCTCAGATGGTTCCCGAAGCTCTCTTTTTCCTGCTTGTAGTTGTAGATGAAGGAGTTTATGGTTTTAAAGTAGACTCTATCAGTAATTTTTGTTTGTTCTTTTTTACGGAGCCTTTGTGATGTATAGAGGTTTAAAGAATTTCAGATTGTATACATTTTGATAGGGTTTAAGAAAATAAGATAATAAGAATCATGTTTTTCTTTTCCTTCTCTGTGTTTTTTTTGGCCATGTAAAAAACCATTTAGTTGTTTATCTAACTCCTGTAAATAAAACTACCATATTACCCACCTGTGCGAGGGAGATAGTAAAAAAACCAGAATATTATACACATGAAAATTAAAGTAATTTTCAGAGGCTAAAATACATTTTGATCTGTAATCTATGTTTAATTAGGTTTGAAGATGATTCTTTAACCAATGAATATTATGTTTTGGTCTTCTAACTTCAAAAGGATGGATCAGGGTTCCCTCGGCAGACCCTTGCCTCCCGCCCCTCTTGCCTCTCTATCTCTCTTAACTCTATTCTCTATCTTCATTGTTTATCTATATCTATCTCCATTTATCCATATCTATCTCCATTATCTTTAGGGGTGTTCATCAACCGAAAACCGAAAAAACCGTAATTTTTTATTGGATTGGATTGGATTTTGGATTCTATAATGAAATCCAATCCAATCCAATCTAAACCGATCTATTATATACATATACTATTATTTTTGAAATTATAGTATTACTCATACTTAAACATTATTCTTGATACTTTTATATCCCTCATTCTCTTTAATATTTTTGTTGGAATGACATATATAAGACTATTTAGAATAAATATTAATGTCTTGAAGTTATATTTTACTAAAAGTTTTGGTGCATAGCATATATATATTTGATTGAGTAATCATGAAAAATACGAAAACAATTTAGTAAATTTGAAAAATAATTAGCTACAATTTATTTGTAGCCGATTCAAGGAAAAAAAATAGGATAAGTAGGAGTAGATATAGAGAATTAATATAGAAGAACGTGTTAAAAAATATCAATAATTTTTTTCTTCTCAAACTCCCAAATTAAAATGAAGATTATCTTTTATCCACTATTAAATAAGTAGAAAGGACACCTGATGTTAAAAAAAAAAATAAAGCATGACAAAAACCGAATTATCCAATCCAACCCAACCCGCATTTGATTGGATTGGATCGGATCATATTTTTTTAAGGAAGCAAACCGATCCAATCCAAACCGCACGATGTTTTTATCATTGGATCGGATGACTTTTTAGCTCAAAACCGATCCAATCCAATCCGCGAACACCCCTAATTATCTTTATTCCCCCTCTCTATTTTTCTGTTGGAGGGGATGGAGGGCCGGAGGCTATCCAAATTCCAAAAGGATACATCATAAATCATACTATTCCGGACTCAATTATAAGCAAAAAAGTACCTATATTTTATGGACTCAAATATAAACAAAATTCAATCAATTCAACTATATTTAATGCTTGTGTTAAAAAAATCAACACAATTGACCAATCCAATCAATTCTCCTTTTATTTTTCCAAGAGCATTACACACTCCCGAGACAATTAAAGGATAGTTTAGTAATTGTAACTCATTTTTTTTACATAAATCAAGATAATTAAACTAAATTAACTAACTTTCTTAATAAGTGTGAAATTAGTTAATTTTGTTTATAATTGAGTTCGGATGGAGTGTTATTCCTCGATATAGATTCTATCATAATAGTTAAATTCCCATAGCCTTTTCCCCTGCCACCACTTCATAACCCCACCCTCCCTCACCATTTTTCTTCAAAGTTGGTGCCCCTCAGTTTTTTTTTCTAAGTGTTGGCTCGAATCGGGTTAGGTCAGATTTGATGGGATTTTGGACCCAACCCAATCAATATAGATCGAGTTGAGTTGAGTTGGGTTTTAAAAAAATGAAAACCAAATTGATGGTTAGGTTGAGTCAAATCCTCGGGTTCAACTAAAAAACATATAAAATAAAAAAACAAAAAAAATGGTCCAGAAGGTCTAAGCTTTGGCTTGATGCATCAGCTTGATAAAATAAAACTATTCTCATAACAGTAACGCCACAATGCCAACAACAACTTAAAACCTTGCATGGTATCAAACAACCATATGATGCAAATGAAATTTATCCTAGAACGAGCAACTTATGGGGAAAAAAAATCGAAAATGAAAATGGTACGAGTTAAAATGTTAAATTTATTATCTGGTTTCAAGAAAAAAAATGAACAAAGAGAGAAGAACAAAATTACAGGCTATAAAGAAAGAGGAAGTGGGGGAAATGGAAGGGAAAAAGAAAGAGGGAGGAAGTGGGGAAAAGGAGAGAAGGAAAAATAGGAGAGATTTGGGGTTAGAGATAAGGGTTTCCTAGAAGAAGAGGGGCGCCACTGGTTCATGGTAAGGGTGGAACGTCATTGTTACTGGTTGGAGAGAACCGAGTTACCAATGCTGATGCCTAGTCGACGGTCGGAGAAACAGACTTGCAATGAGGAATGGATATTGGATCAAGTGAGATTGTGTGAAAAACGATAGGAAAAGTGTGACTTGAAACTTGAGAACGTGAACAAAGTGTGAAATGACAGAGAATAAAGGTAAAAAAATGATGCAACAAAGTTTAGTTAGGTTGGGCCGGGTTGCTTGGGTTAGTTAAAGTGCAACCCGATTCCCGACCCAAATCTCTAGGTTTTTAGCCTTTAAAATCGGCCCGACCCTACCACCCGAGTCAACCAATATTTTCAGGGTTGGGTCGTGTTGATCGGGTCATCGGTTGACCCGGACCTATGTCCAATTATCCTTCTTTCCCCACCTTTTTGCTTATCGCTCACATATAATGTTAAGTCTCTACATGTCTGATGTGCATTTGCCCTAAGTTTTGATGAAAACTAAACATTTATCAATGATTTAATTGGACTTCATATTGGTTGCTGACCTGCCTACTTAGCGTGCAGATTATTACCTTAAGTATATCTATAACATGTCTGCCCTAAAAAGTAACTTGAACATCGATCTTTGGAGATCACCTGTCTTATGAGTAAAAATCAACTTGTCTGCTGACTGGATTGTTGACTTTCTGTCAACTAGTCTAAAGGAGCTCTCACTCGTCTGTGGTTCCTCGATAAAGAACACGCAAGGACAGAGGAACTTTTAGGACCTGTCCCCTCAAGCAGAAGTTATTGATGCTCCCTCTCACAATAATCAAGAAAGTCAGAAGCTCAAACACTCAAAGCAACCAAGGAACTCAGAAAAGGAGTGCTTCTAATATGCTTTATTCCTTAGTACAACTGGGAGTTACACGAAAAGGGAAATGTGCTCTGTAAAGTACAAAAGCAACCCGCACAACTCTGATTTGGCTGCTGCACAAAGCATAAATTACTGTCCATCCCTGTTAGAGTACAACCAACGTTCCTAAGCATTAAATGGTTTCCCAGAACGACTCTATTGCATTTAGGGTGCGTTTGGGAAAACAACTTAATTAAGAGCTTATCACATAAGACCTTATCGCATGAGAGCTTATGCCATAAGCGCTTAAAGAAAGAAAAAGAAAGAAAGGGGCATGAGAGGATTCAAATAGTGAAAAACACGGAGAGGGTGTTTAGTGCATAAGCTCTTATGATAATTCCATAAGCTTCTCACAGTGACTTATGAAAATAAGTCAAAAACTCCTTATGGGATGACATAAGTTATTTTTATAAGCTCTGTCAAACACACTGCATAAGAGCTTATGTCATCAGATAAATCAAAAGGAGCTTAAATAAGCTCTTCCAAACGCCACTTTAATGGAGTTCAGCTCAAAGTCAAAATCTGAAGGAATGTCTCTAACAGATTTAATATGATTGAAGCCTATAAATGTAGAAGTCAATGAAGATGAAGGGAGAGAACACACAGCATTAAAGAGCCATTATTCTGCGCATTTATTACTTCATTATTTCAATCTGTATTCTTCAATCATTTGAAGTTAGTATGCAGTCTTTCTAACCTTCACATTTAATTCACTCTTCTAAGTATTAGTGAAAGACTTGCAAATTTTATTTATTACAATCTTCTCTCAAACAAACTTTAGTGAGTCTGAAGAGGCTAGGTGAGCAAACAATACTTGTCTTGGAGCCTGAAGAGGGTAGGTGTGCAAAGAATATTTGGAGTCCGTAACCTGATCAGTTATAGTGAAAGAAACTTGGTGCTGCCAAGGACTGGACGTAGCCCTAGTTGTTAAGGGGTGAACTAGGATAAACAGTTGTGTCTATCTCTCTATCCTTAACTCTTTAGTTGCTTTGATTATATTATATGTTTACTAACTAAAGGGGATTAAGTGTAAATATCAAACAAGATGTTAATCTTGCATGAGTGTGTGTTTTTCTGTTGAAAACCAATTAGACAAGTCACTTGTCTGTACTTTGTGAAAACACTTGTCTGTCCCTAACTCCCGTGTGCGAAAAATTTACAACTTTCTTTTAAAGTCTGATAAACACAATTCAACCCCCTTCTCGTATTTATAGTTGTCTATTTCATATACATATACCCTTTATTCTTTTCTTTTCATATAAAAAGTGATTTTTATCATCTATCAAAGTGGATTATTTCTTACTTATTTCCCTCGATCAATTTGAAAAATTCATATTCCGGAAACTCAATTAGAATTTCACTATTGCTTCCTGTAAACAATTTTTTTTATAGGTAAATATTAGTAATTAGTGTGTTATATTAGTGGAGGAGTTGAATCCATGACCTCTTCATTACTCCAAATCCTATATCTCTCCCCCCAAACTAACCATCCACCTTATAATTCCGCCTTCTGTAAACAATATTTATGCAAAGTTTTTGTTTCAAATATTTTGTAACTAAAGCAATTATTATTATCTTTTGACTGAACTAAAGCAATTACTTATATCTTATTATTGTTGTAGATTTAAGCTAAAAAATTTCAAATAATATAAGGATCTACGAATTAATTTAACCTTTGTTGAATTAGTCTCACACTGACACACTCAAATAATGTAAAAAAGCTTGTTTAGACTCAAACATGAAAATATACACAAAAGGATTATCTATTCTTTATATGAGTTAATGAAACATTTTAAATGAGCGTGTTAATTACCGCCTACTATACTCGTGCATCCTTACTTATTAAAGTGTTTATCGCAACTTTGAACTTAAGAGACAGTTTTCTAGCAGACATATATGAACATTGAGTTAGCACAAAGGACAAAGTCAACAAGAAAAAACAGAATAAGATAAAAGCACAATACATCAATACTTAAATATTCATATATCTATTTTTTTCATTAGTTTATACTGATTAATTAGGTTCAAGTTTATTAGTTAATAAACTAATAATCTTATTATAACATAACAATCAATTTAATTCATTAACTGAACAATACATGTATAAAAATGGGTATTTATTATAAGAGTTTTTTTTTTTTTGTAATTTCATATGATATAGAATTTGTAATTTGCATTGAAATTTAACTAGTTCTTGTGTTCATGACTTTGCTTCACCCTTAATCAAGGATACAATTTTAAAAGTATCTAAAAGTTCTATTTGTATATTCACTTATTTTTTTGGTCCGAGCATCTTTGACCCCTATCCCGATGTCCACGGTCTTTGCTCCTGAATAATCCGGGGTTCGGCCGGGAGATAAGTAAAGTCTGTCCAAAAGTTGTTGCTGTCAAGGATCGAACTCGTGCAAAGCACAAACCATTCATTCTCAACAGCAACACGTTAACTACTTATGCCCATATCCTTTAGTTTTTGTATATTCACTATAGTGTTCAATAAGCCTAGTAATTGGTAAGAGGTCACGGATCTGAACCTCAACTATATTATATGTTTCGAAAAAAATCCTCAACTATATATGCAAGTTTTTTAAGATCTCATATCTTAAGAAATATTCTTATTTTTTCTTTTTTTACCTCAAGGGTATTCTTTATCCGATGGTCAGAAGTTAATCTATCTTGAGGCATGGAGATCATTAAAATGAGTTTTATCTCTCCCAACAAAATCTTTTATATACACATAACATTAGTTGAACCTCTAACATTATGTTTAATGAATCCAATTATCTACTAACTAATCACATATATACTCTTTCAAGCCATATTTACATTTTTTTTTGACAAAAAACAATTTTTTTTATTAAAAAAGATATTCATTCATTCATTCATTTAAATTGGTAAAATACATCGAAAGCAACACAAATTCAACATCGCTAAAAATCGAAAAGGATGAATCTGTGAACAAACTCACAGCATCCAGGTTAATAGCATAACACGACAAAATACCTACAAATGTGACAAAACCAAAGTGACCGGAATACTCATGCCTCCGGATCTGTAACGTTGATGCCCAAGTCTTGATTGAATCTGTAATGGATCGAAGCTGATCTGTCAATCTGAACCAAACGAACACCGCAACAAGATGAGAAACCAAACGACTCCGCAACAAGACGATGAACAAAACATCACCGCACGCAGAAGACGAAAACACGAAAAAACACGAAAGAAAAACCAGATCTATGTTAAAAACCACTTATTTAGATAAAAAAAAGAGGAAAAAAAAAACAATGTAGAGGGGTGATTCTAAACCAAAAAAATGGCCCAAAACCATCCTTCCGAAGGATGAGGAAAAAGGCAAAGAATAATAAAGGGAAGGTTGAGAGAGAGAGGCGGCTAGGGTGTGTTTTTTATTTTTGTTAGAAAGCCATATATAGTTATACATAGACTATAGTTATATACTGCACGGTACAAGTATATATATACTTTTTAAAATAAAAAAAAATTGGAAAGCAAACGCAGAAGCAAAACCAGAGCACTTATGTTTAGGTCTCAAATGATGTAATATTTTATTTATTAATATTATAATTATTAATTTTTATATATCTTAACCAAAACTTAGAAAATTTTCCAATATATATGGAGTTATGACTGCCTCTCTTAATACCAAAGTAACTCTGCCCTTAAGCAAACGAGACAATAATTTAAGAATAAAAAAAAATAGAGGATATTGTTAATTAGTGTCACTAAAATATTTGTTAAGAAACCAAAAAGAGATAAATTTATGTTGAAAAACTAAATACAATACTTATCAATATATGAATATACAATTTTTAATACAAAATTATCAATTTTTTTTTATTTCTCAAGTTATCATTTGCCGAAATGATCGAATGGGGATGCCCTACTGAAGGACCCTCCTCGCGGGACCCTTATTGCACCTTAATTGGGGATTCTGTCATGGTTTTATTTTTTTTGGTAAAATGTCATGGCTTTCCTTACCCTTGGTTTTCCGCTGCTAGAAACAGAAATTATAGTTCGATAAATAAATAGTTTATATTATAAGTTTAAAGAAATGATAAATAAATTAATAGCTTTTTTTTTTTACAATAAATAAATAAATTAATAGTGACGGAGAGAAGCACGTCTACTTAAGAGGTTTTGGCTTATTCAAGTCATGTGATAAGTTCCTTGTCATTTCTTTTCAGGAATATTCTTTCCACTAAAACAATTTATTTGTTTTCTTCTGTTTCTTTATTTGACCATAGAAAATGAATACTAGTTTTTCAGCGCTTCAGACCTCAGATCTCTTACTCATACTATGGAAATTCTGACTTTCTTCTCAGACATAAGCTTTTTTATATAATAAAATATGTAATAAATTATTTTTGTTATCATATTTTCTATTCCATGTAAATGAAGGTATAATTCTTCTTATTTTACTCCTTCAACGATATGAGTTTTTTTTAGGTCAAAATTGATTATCGTTTATGTGTATGACCTTCAAATTTAATAATGAAAACTTTGGTCATGCATGATGCACATCCGGTCAACCTTCCTAGTTCATATTCCACAGAGACTCAATGAACGAAAAAATATTAGTAAATTTATATAAAAACAAGGAAAAGGAAAAAATGAAGAGAATATTTTGTTTGATTTAAGGAAAGAACTATGCTATTTTATATAAATATATATTTAATTGGCATGTACTGACGTTATAAAGATTTTTTACACCGTCGACCAATTAGAAATTAACACATCATTAAAAATGTTTGATCTTTATATCAACTACTTTAAAAGTCAATTATACTAAGATTTTTGATTAGCTGACAGTGTAAAATTTTTTACACTTACAATACATAACAATTAAACTCTATTACTATATATAATATAAACATACACAAGGATGCTGCTTTGCATTTTTTTTTATATTATAACCCTTACAATTCGTACGCTACTTGAGGATGAAAATTCATACATCAACGTCGTAGATTGTTGCGTGAATTCAGAAGATTTTATTTTTAAAAAAAAATTGTTAAATAGAGTAAATCGAAAGCATTTATTATTTTATACGAAAGGAATTCACCCTTGCATAAGGTTAAAGATAGCGGAGCTATACGATGAACCCTTATAATTCATATGACACTTGAGGACGAAAAATCATACATCAACGTCATAGATTGTTGCGTGAACCTAAAAGGAGATTTTTTATTTGAAACGAGGGATTGAAAAAAAAATTTATTAACTATTTTGGTTCATGTTATTTTTTAGAAACATGATGAGTTAGAACCCTCTCCTTTTTCATGTGATTGGGCCAAAAGCAAGAAGTAGACCCAACTTCAGTTTTTATTATCAAATATATTTCCTACATAAAAGAGGAACAAAAGACTGGCAGCTGGCCCAAAATCCACGATCAAAACAAAAAATAGATAAGAAAAGGAGAGCAACCAGATGAGAGAAAGAAAAGAACAGACCTTACCCCCTCACCACTGAAACGAAACGCAGAAGACAGAGGAGCAAGAGGCGTAGTGACGGCGAGGCTCGAACGGCGGTGGGGTCGTGGTGGCTGGCGCTACCGCGACGGTGGTTCGTGACGCTGATACGGACGGGAGCAGATCTGGTACTGCGTGGGTAGATTGGTGGATGATTCTGAAGAGGAGCTGTGGTGGCGGATCTGGCTTGGTGCTGCAGTGATGGTGGCAGGCAGCGGCGAAAATGGGGGCCGTGGCTGTAGTGGACGGCTTTCGCGGCGGAGTCGCGTTCGCGCGACTGAGATAGCGACGGCACACGGAGCTGTTCACGTATGATGCGGGTCGCGTGTGGTGGTCCTCCCTTCGTCGTGCGGCGGCCGGCGGTCACGGTGTAGAGGGTGGTGGCGCGGCTGGTGTAGCAAGGGAGAAGGAGAAGAGAACTTGGAGTTTTCAAAGTGGAGGAAGAAGAAGAAAATGCTATGCTGTTGGACAAAGAAAATGTCGTGGAAGAAGAGGAGGTGAAGAGAGGTCTCTGGGTGATTTTCCTTTTTCTTCTCTCTTCAAAATTTTAATTTTTTCTGCGTGCTTCCCCCCTTTGTTGTTTCTGTTGGGTCCTTTTTATAGAAGAAGATGAACTTTTCTCAATGTCATTGGGACCTTGTAAGCTTGAGTGTTGCAGAGGTTACTGATAAGCCTCTGGCTTATCTAGTTTTATGACTAGTTGAACTAGGGTTTATGTGCCAATCAGTCGAGTTCACTCTCGTTTTCGCCCAAATTTGCCTTGTTTTGTTCCTAAGTTGGACTTTGACTCGTTTTGCATCTTTTGTGTAGTTTTTAGCTTATTTTGGATAGAATTATGCTTTTGGTTGCTTTTGGTGTTTTCAGGTCAATAAGTGAAGCTCCGGGAGTCAAGGAAAGCCAAGAAATAGTGGAAATTGCACTGAGACACACTCCCCAGCCTCGCCGAGAGACCAAGGTCAACAAAGCAGCAAAAGTCATCATTTCTGGATCGCCACGCGAAAATCTTCTCGCCCCGCGAGAGTCTGAAGACCTGCAAGACAGAGACTATCACGGCATAGCCGTGATTGAGGTCATGGCTGTGAAAAGTTTAGGTTTGAAGTCTCGCCCCGCGAGAGACATCTCGCCTCGCGAGAGCCTGAAGACCCTGGAAGACAGAGACCATCACGGCCCAGTCGTGATGAATGTCACGGCTGTGACAGATTGAAGTTGGAAGACTCGCCCCGCGAACACACCCTCGCCTCGCGAAAATCCAAACCTGAATGCGCGCCAAAACTAAAATTCGCGTCGCGAGGATAAGCTCGCCCCGCGAGTGGACGAAAAACAGAATCCTTATTTAAAGGCTGTTGCAGATCAGAATGGGGAGAGCTTTTGGAGATCCGAATCCTAGTAGGGTTTTTCCACTGTAGAGTAGTGTTTAGGCCAGATTTCTTTTCTCTTTGGAGCTGCGTCTCCTCTTTTTCTTTTCTTTTTATTTTACGATGGTGGTTAAGTCCGATTGTTTGTCTATGAGCATGAGGAACTAATCCCGTCGTCCGAGGGATCAATGAAGCCGCCCATGGCGGTGTAGCGTTCATGTGATGTATGATTTTCTCCCCTTCTCTCAATACATGTTTTCCAATTCTGATTTGATTGCGTTGATCATATGTTTTGCGTGATTAACTAGTTAAACGTGTTTGAGGCCGAACGGCGATTCGCGTTTTAGAACTTGGATTGGAATCACTAATCGAATAATGAGCACGACAGTGGATTTAGGAGATTAGTGCAACCTTATAGGGAACAAGAATTAACCAAATTCGAGATTAGGATTATGAGACCTAGTAAGTAATTAATCCAATCGTCGAATACGTCCTATTGAGCACGACAGTGGATATAGGAGAATTTAGGGGTCCCGGTTGACATTGTAATTGAACTTAGGGAGGAATTTATCGTCACTTGGGTTTGCATGATTGGGTAGGTGGATTTGTGACCTTGGACATTTTAATTTCAGATTTTTAGTTAATTAGTTTAATAGATTGTTAATTGAATTTCGATCCTATTCTCTCTTCTCTCTCTCTCAACCACCTTCTGTAACTTGACCAAACGTATCTGATTTTCCGCGGATTAGTCGAATTGGTAGCCCAATCCCTGAGTTCGACCTCGGTAATTACTTACCGTGTTTCTTTTATTACTTGCGACGACCCGGTACACTTGCCGGCGTCACCAACAAGTTTTTGGCGCCGTTGCCGGTGATTGGCACAACCAATTTTCCTAATTTTAGGAAATTCGATTGATTGGTTAAGTTGATTTTTTATTTTTATTTTTCTGTTATTTCTTTATTATTTTTCTCTACTTCTTTGATTCCACTTGGTCTTGCCTTGTTTTGTATGCGAGGTACACGAAGGAATGCTTCCGGGTTGCAAATATTGTAATGGGAACCATGACACTTGGAGTTGTCCGTTCTACTTCTCTCAAGAATATGTGGAACCATGGCATAATTTCTATGACAGCGTGCCCCAGAACAACTATCAGAGTCAATCAATATTGGGGTGATATGAGTAGAGACCATCCGGATTTCACTTGGAGTAATGATGGCGGTGGTCTAGCCTGGCAGCCACAACCTCAACAAAATTGGCAGCAACAACCTCAACAGGATGGTGGAAGACGACCTTGGGAGTTGGCTCTTGAGAGGACAATTGCGGCAATTGATAAGATGGCCCATCAACAACAACCTTGGGAGTTGGCTCTTGAGAGAGCAAATGCGGTAATTGATAAGATGGCCACATCATTTGAGAAGGCGAATGCGGCATTAGAGATGAAGATTGCCCAACTCGCAAGGCAACTAAATGAGCATCTCCAAGAGACTTTCCCAGTTGATACCGAGAACGACCCTAAGAACCAATGCAATGCCACAACAACTAGAAGCAGTGGGGTGTTGGGATATGACTGGGATGTAACTAGTTCTCAGGGAGTTGAGGAAGAACTACCACATGTTGAGGAAGAACAACCGGAGGAAAAGGAATTGACAAGCGATAAGTCCCCGGAACAACCACATGTTGAGGAAGAGCAACCTAAGGAAGAGGAGTTGACAAGTGACAAGGCACCGGAGCAAGGGGGTAGAGAGCAAAATGAAGATAAAGTGGTAGAGGATTTCACCATGCTTGCCAAGCAACCTGATTTTGATGCGTTAAATAAATATGTTGGCTTGCATGCATGTGTGGACACCGGTAAGTTAGACCCTCCCACTTGTCTGGCACACTTCCTCGTGAAGACACAATTTGACCCAAGAGGAAGTGAGTTCATCATTGCGGAGGTCAAAGAAGTTTTCACACTCAGACTAGATGGAAGTATGGATAGAGTCATATTGCTCCTACAAGGGCCACTTCACAAACCATGGGATCCGGGTGGAGGATTTGATATGATGTGCGTCTCTTGGCCCTTGTACCACAGACTATGGGATCCAGGTGGATGCTTCTTAATAAGTCAGGCTCGGGACGTTAAACAAGCGCTACTTGGGAGGCAACCCAAGCTAGGTATCCCTCTCTTTTCCTAACTTTTGTTTTGTTTTTGTTTTTGCTTTGTTTTTGTTTGTCACTCTTGAATAATTTGAGAAGATCAAGAGTTTGTGTATGAATAGTGTGTCGGCAAGCTTGTTGGGTCTTGATTAAATTGCGCATAGATTGATTGCATGAATTATTTTGACCATCGATGATTTCCCCCTAGGTTCTGATAATAGAAAAGTTTATCCCCACTTAAAAATTGAAAACTGAACTTTGAGAATTTTGTTGTGATTACTTGATTTATGATAAGTTTGGGGTGAGGAGGGTGTACACACTAGGAATCGTATCTCGGTCAAACAATTTGCAAAATGTCCAGGTGAGGATTTGAGCCTCCAACTCTGTTTTTGAATGTGTGAATCACTGTTAAATTGCACTTTCCCGAATTTGCTTGAATCTCTATATGGTTTGCATGTTTATGTGTTGCATCAAATGATTTAGGCAATTTTCTTTGAATTAACTTCTTGGCCTAAAAAGGACCAACCCTAATGCATGTTCCCTAGTTAGCCACATTGAGCCTAATTGACCTATTGTTTCTTGATGACCCTATATTACAAGCCAAAATCTGAAAAACCATGTTAACCCAATCTTAGGATTAGGAGAGCATGGAAGCGTAGCAAGAGAATGGTTGTGAGGAACTAAGTTTGGGGTGGCTACAAGGTGATGTGTCATATTGGGGGTGAGAAAAAGAAAAATAAAGGTTGAAAAAAAAAATTGCCAAAAGAAAAGGGGCAAAACAAAAAGATTAGCAAGGAAAAGGATGTAGTCACCCGAGCCCAAATGAAAAATGGAAAAAGGAATTTGAGTGGAAAAAGTGTCAAAATGCTCATGCCCTCTTAGTTCCTAGGGACTTAAGCCTAAATATCCTTCATTATCCTACCCTTAGCCAGGCCCCATTACAACCTTTGAAAGACCTGTTGATGTTGCATGCATGTTTTCGTGGGAACTATGTTTGAGATGAAAATCAAATTCATGGGAAGTGCTCTTAGAATGTGAAAGTGAGTGAAAAGTTGATAGCCTAGACAAACTTGAGCGAATGAGTGAAATACTACATGCCCTTGTGAGGAAGGCAATTGCTTGAAATTGGTGATCTTCTTTTTGTGTGTGACTCTGAACCTCAACTTAGATTAATGAATGCATGAATGATGAAGTTCTCAAATTGTTTAAAGTAAATGAATGCGGGGATTACGTTGATGCAAGGGGGGGAAGTCATTGGAGAAAAACTGTTTTGATTGCATGAAATTTGTGCGAAATCGATTGATTCCTTTAGGCTTGCCAAGTCTTGAGTCATTTTTGAGTTTTAGCTTGCTTGGGGACAAGCAAGGTTTAAGTTTGGGGTGTTTTGATAAGCCTCTGGCTTATCTAGTTTTATGACTAGATGAACTAGGGTTTATGTGCCAATCAGTCGAGTTCACTCTCGTTTTCGCCCAAATTTGCCTTGTTTTGTTCCTAAGTTGGACTTTGACTCGTTTTGCGTCTTTTGTGTAGTTTTTAGCTTATTTTGGATAGAATTATGCTTTTGGTTGCTTTTGGTGTTTTCAGGTCAATAAGTGAAGCTCCGGGAGTCAAGGAAAGCCAAATTGCAATTCTGGAGACACTCGCCCCACGAGTGTATTCTCTCCCCGCGAGACTGAAGGTCAACAAAGCAGCAAAAGTCATCATTTCTGGATCGCCACGCGAAAATCTTCTCGCCCTGCGAGAGTCTGAAGACCTACAAGACAGAGACTATCATGGCATAGCCGTGATTAAGGTCACGGCTGTGAAAAGTTTAGGTTTGAAGTCTCGCCCCGCGAGAGACATCTCGCCTCGCGAGAGCCTGAAGACCCTGGAAGACAGAGACCATCACGGCCCAGCCGTGATGAATGTCAAGGCTGTGACAGATTGAAGTTGGAAGACTCGCCCCGCGAACACACCCTCGCCTCGCGAAAATCCAAACTTGAATGCGCGCCAAATCTAAAATTCGCGTCGCGAGGATAAGCTCGCCCCGCGAGTGGACGAGAAACAGAATCCTTATTTAAAGGTTGTTGCAGATCAGAATGGGGATAGCTTTTGGAGATCCGAATCCTAGTAGGGTTTTTCCACTGTAGAGTAGTGTTTAGGCCAGATTTCTTTTCTCTTTGGAGCTGCGTCTCCTCTTTTTCTTTTCTTTTTATTTTACGATGGTGGTTAAGTCCGATTGTTTGTCTATGAGCATGAGGAACTAATCCCGTCGTCCGAGGGATCAATGAAGCCGCCCATGGCGGTGTAGCGTTCATGTGATGTATGATTTTCTCCCCTTCTCTCAATACATGTTTTCCAATTCTGATTTGATTGCGTTGATCATATGTTTTGCGTGATTAACTAGTTAAACGTGTTTGAGGCCGAACGGCGATTCGCGTTTTAGAACTTGGATTGGAATCACTAATCGAATAATGAGCACGACAGTGGATTTAGGAGATTAGTGCAACCTTATAGGGAACAAGAATTAACCAAATTCGAGATTAGGATTATGAGACCTAGTAAGTAATTAATCCAATCGTCGAATACGTCCTATTGAGCACGACAGTGGAT
This sequence comes from Sophora flavescens, assembly GCA_030762895.1. Lineage (NCBI taxonomy): Eukaryota > Viridiplantae > Streptophyta > Magnoliopsida > Fabales > Fabaceae > Sophora > Sophora flavescens. The sequence goes on from CM061062.1 coordinate 287,543,230, forward strand.
ATAGGAGAATTTAGGGGTCCCGGTTGACATTGTAATTGAACTTAGGGAGGAATTTATCGTCACTTGGGTTTGCATGATTGGGTAGGTGGATTTGTGACCTTGGACATTTTAATTTCAGATTTTTAGTTAATTAGTTTAATAGATTGTTAATTGAATTTCGATCCTATTCTCTCTTCTCTCTCTCTCAACCACCTTCTGTAACTTGACCAAACGTATCTGATTTTCCGCGGATTAGTCGAATTGGTAGCCCAATCCCTGAGTTCGACCTCGGTAATTACTTACCGTGTTTCTTTTATTACTTGCGACGACCCGGTACACTTGCCGGCGTCACCAACAGTTACCATGCTCAGGTCCCTTTCAATTCCCATTTCTATGTCTCTTTTCTCTGATCTAGGCATAAACTACTTCCCAAGCTCTGAAAATTAACTAAAAATGGAGATTGATTACTTGAGCTTTGGGGGGAGATTTTGACAGTTGCATTGGCATCCTTGAGCAGCCCCCATCTGAGTGTTGCTTCATTCAAGAATGCTTGGGAGCATGCTGGTTAGAAAATAAAACTGATGGGGAAAGATCATAGTGGAGATTGTGTTTGTTGGGAAGGAAAAATGGAAAAAGATATCTGACAAGTTCTATCTATTTATTTATTTTATTTTTATTATTATTATTTTTTAATCAGAAACCAGATGTATTGATTTGTTTAAGTTAGCTTGTTAAAAGGAACCGGACAAAATTAGGTGTTCACAGCTGCCCCTCTTTACTTGTTTCTTAGTAGATACTAGGTGTAACCGTAGTTAACCGATTATCGTTATAAGAAACTAGTAAAGACAAGAACTTCAATTTTTGTCTGGGGTACACTGACAAGCAAAGGACCTGTGTCTACAAACCGATTTCCTGTAAAGAATCCGCGGGTTAGATTGCCCACTTAGATTTACACATAAAAGCTTGCGGGGTGGATTGCCCGTCATAAGCCCGAACAAAAGATAAAGAGCTTACGGGGTGGATTGCCCTTCAGAAGCTCGAACAGAGAGATAAATGAGAGCTTACGGGGTAGATTGCCAGTTAGAAGCTCGAACAGAAAGCTAAATGAGCTTATAGGGTGGATTACCCGTCATAAGCTCGAACAAAAGATAAAAAAAGCTTACGGGGTGGATTACCCGTCAGAAGCTCGAACTGAAAGATAAAAGAGCTTACGGGTTGGATTGCTCGTCAGAAGCTCGAACGGAAAGATAAAAGAGCCTACGAGGTGGATTGCCCGTCAGAAGCTCGAACTGAAAGATAAAAGAGCCTACGGGGTGGATTGCCCGTCAGAAGCTCGAACTGAAAGATAAAAGAGCTTACAGGGTGGATTGCCCGTCAGAAGCTCGAACTGAAAGATAAAAGAGCTTACGGGGTGGATTGCCCGTCAAAAGCTCGAACGGAAAGATAAAAGAGCCTACGGGGTGGATTGCCCGTCAGAAGCTCGAACTGAAAGATAAAAGAGCCTACGGGGTGGATTGCCCATCAGAAGCTCGAACTGCAAGGTAAAAGAGCTTACGGGGTGGATTACCCGTCAGAAGCTCGAACTGAAAGATAAATGAGAGCTTACGGGGTGGATTGCCCATCAGAAGCTCGATCTGAAAGATAAATGCTTGTGTGGCCATATAGACAAATGTAACATATGGATGTCGATTTTTCTCACTGATGGAATGACAATGCGAAAATTCAAATAACTAGTTTTCAATTTACAGAAAAAAAGATGATGATGAGAACCCTTATTAATTTTGGGTATGATGCAAAAGATTGATGATAAATTATTTCTTCTTTGCAGCTTCTTTTTCATTATTGGATTCTTGATCCTTTAAAAGCGTCGATCACAGTCAGTCTTGAGGATGAACTAAAAGAAGGCCCATCTCATCGGGGAGAGATATCTTGCACTCGGTTTTCTAATGGTAGACGTCTTTGATGATAATTATCCCAGTGGTTGATCTTTAATATTCCTTCCTTTCTTCAGTGCCCTTTATAGGGGAAGCGTCGTGTCCCCCCATGACCTTTCAAGCCTTTCTAAGGAATTCTAACTGCTTAAAGAAAACCAATACTTGTTTTACATTTCAGTATATACTTGTCAGGATGAATGCACACACAAAAGTTAAGACAAATGGACCAAGGTAGCAAAACAAAGTAAAGGAAATCAATGTCATTATATTTGGATTGAAAAAGGTGTACAAAGCATAAGTTGCAAAACATTGCGGAGTAGAATCACATCTCCTTAGGTGATGTCTCTCTCAATGACTAATGTTAGTATCCCTCATACAATCTTGACTGCTCATTAAATGGATTCAGAGATGTTGTTTTCCCCAGTTTCATACATCCAACCTACTGACTGCCCCAGTTCATTGGCTTGACGATACTTCCATTGTTATATTTTTTATTTTTGAACCCTAACTTTTGCCTAGACCGCCTTTTCAGGTTTTCAGCCTAGCGGGTTGCTCTAACTTTTGCCTAGACTGTCTTTTCAGATTTTCAGTCTAGCGAGCTTTTCTTTTTCATTTTTCACTTTTTCTTTTCTTTTCTTCTTCCTCTTGGGAAGTGTGTTCAAGCATGATACTTTTTGACTGCATCTGAGTTTACAGGGAGTGGGAGATCTTCCCCATCCATCCTAGTGAGAATTAAAGCCCCCCCAGAGAATGCCTTTTTCACTACGTAAGGTCCGTAGTAGTTCGGGGTCCATTTCCCTCGATGATCCTTTTGGATTGGTAGAATCTTTTTAAGCACCAGGTCACCCTCCCGAAGCTGTCGCGGGCGTACCGTCTTCTCATAAGCCCTCATCAACCTTCTATGGTATAATTGACCGTGACACAATGCCCCTAATCTCTTCTCTTCAATGAGGTTCAATTGGTCTAGTCAATCCTGGACCCACTCAGCTTCTTCTAATTCTGCTTCTCTCAGTACTCTTAATGAGGGGATCTCTACTTCAATCAGGAACACTGCCTCCATCCCATAAACTAAAGAATATGGTGTTTCCCCTGTCGAGGTGCGAATAGAGGTACGATAGCCGTGTAAAGCAAAAGGTAACATCTCGTGCCAATCCTTATACGTCGCCACCATCTTTTGGACAATCTTCTTGATATTTTTATTAGCGGCCTCAACTGCCCCGTTCATCTTTGGGCGGTACGGAGAGGAATTATGATGCTTTATCTTGAAATTTTCGCACATCTCCTTCATCATCTTGTTGTTCAAGTTGGTCGCATTATCAGTGATAATCTCACTCGGCAACCCATAACGACAAATTAACTCTCTTTTGACAAATTTGATCACGACATTCCTGGTCACATTGGAATAAGATGCAGCCTCAACCCACTTGGTGAAATAATCGATGGCAACAAGAATGAAGTGATGTCCATTTGAAGCTTTTGTTTCGATGGGCCCGATCACATCCATTCCCCACATTGAGAACGGCCAGGGTGCCGACATGACATTCAAGGAAGATGGCGGCGCATGAACCTTATCAGCATATATTTGACACTTATGGCACTTCTTCGCATAATTAAAGCTATCAGCCTCCATTGTCAACCAATATTGGCTAGTCCTTAAGATTTTCCTGGTCATTGCATGACCGCTCGCGTGTGTTCCAAAAGATCCTTCATGTACCTCCTCAATTATCAGTTTAGCTTCTTTTGCGTCAACGCACCTCAACAACACCATGTCATGGTTTCTTTTGTAGAGAATATCTCCATCTAAATAGAAACCCATTGCAAGTCTTCTTAGAGTTCTTTTGTCATTTTCCGAAGCGCCCGGAGGGTATTCCCTTCTTTGGATGAAGCATTTTATGTCATGGTACCACGGTTTTTGATCAGACTCTTCCTCTATCCCTTGACAATACGCAGGATGATCACAACTTTCCATTTTGATGAGTGGTAGGTTCCTCTCGTCACTTACTTTGAACATTGAGGACAAGGTAGACAGTGCGTCAGCTAATTGATTATCTTCTCGGGAAATATGATGGAATGTGACTTCATCAAACTGCTCGATCAAACTTTTGATGTAATCATGGTACGGGATTAACTTGGCATCTCGGGTTTCCCATTCCCCTCTTAGCTGGTGGATGACTAATGCAGAGTCCCCATATACCTCCAGTATCCTTGGTTTTGCCTCTATTGCTGCCAAAATCCCTAGTGCACAAGCTTCGTATTCGTCTATATTGTTTGTACAATCGAAGCAGAGCCTCGCAGTGAAAGGGAAATAATCATTTTCTGGTGAGATTAAGATTGCCCCGATTCCGTGGCCCATTGCATTAGAAGCTCCGTCAAATAACAAGGTCCACTTTTCTTTTTCTGGTGATTACTCGCGATCAAACAAAGCCATTATATCTTCATCTGGAAAATCACATTGCATCGATCCATAATCTTCTACCGGCTGATTGGCTAGATATTCTACAAGAGCACTCCCTTTTATTTCTTTTTGGGTGACATAGACAATGTCATATTCTGATAGCAGGACTTGCCAGCTAGCAATTCTTCCAGTCAGAGCAGGCTTATCAAAGATATACTTGATTGGATCCATTTTGGACACCAACCAGGTAGTGTAACACAACATGTAATGCCTCAAACGGCGAGCCGCCCAAGCCAAGGCACAGCAAGTGCGTTCTAGCAGTGAGTATTTGGCTTCGCAACTGGTGAATTTCTTCCTCCCTGACTCATCGTACAGTCAAATACATGATGAGAGGTCTTCCTGGCACTGGGGGAACCAAGACCGGAAGCTCTTGTAGGTACTGTTTGATCTTCTCAAAAGCTTTTTGACAATCTTCATTCCATGTTACTGCCTGATTTTTGCGCAGCAGTTTAAAGATTGGTTCATAAGTCGCGGTTAGTTGGGAGATGAACCGGGCAATTTAGTTCAATCTTCCTAAAAATCCACGAACTTCCTTCTCTGTTTGAGGTGCTGGCATGTCGATGATTGCTCGAACCTTTTCAGGATCAACCTCTATTCCTCTTTGACTAACAATGAACCCCAGAAGCTTGCCTGATTTCACTCCAAAAGTGCATTTGGCTGGATTCAGTCAGAGCTTACACTTTCTTAACCGCTCAAAAAGTTTATGCAGATTATCAACATGGTCATCTTCTAATCTGGACTTGGCGATCATGTCATCTACATAAACTTCTATCTCCTTATGCATCATGTCAAGGAATAAAGCCACCATAGCCCGCTGATATGTTGTCCCAGCATTTTTCAAGCCAAAGGGCATAACCTTATAGCAAAAGGTTCCCCACAAAGTGACAAATGTAGTTTTCTCCATATCTTCAGGTGCCATCTTGATCTGATTATATCCCGAGAAACCATCCATGAAAGAGAATAATGCATGTTGAGCAGTATTATCTACAAGAACATCAATGTGAGGCAAAGGAAAATCATCTTTTGGGCTAGCTCTGTTCAGATCTCGATAGTCAACACACATTCGAACCTTTCCATCTTTCTTGGGAACAGGAACGATGTTAGCAACCCATTGAGGGTACTTTACGACTTCTAGGAAACCTGCATCCAGTTGTTTCTTGACCTCCTCCTCGATCTTTAAGGACATTTCCACTTTCATCCTTCGTAGCTTCTGCTTTACTGGAGGACACTCCGACTTTAATGGCAATTTGTGTTCTGCTACACTGGGGTTTAACCCTGGCATGTCTTGGTACGACCATGCGAAAACATCTTTATAATCCATCAACAACCTGATCAACCTGTTCCGCTCCTTTTCTTTCAGGGAAAGGCCAATCTTGACCTCTTTTTTATCATCTTTGGTTCCCAAATTGATTAGCTCACTCGGCTCTTCATGGGGCCGAATTTCCCTGGCTTCTTGCTCTACCAATCTCAAAAGTTCAGGGGGAACTTCCCCGTCATCATCAACAACCTCCTCAGCATGATCAACGGGATAGTCAAAATTGTATGATGAGTTACTAACACTGTCATTTTCAAGAGAGTCACTTTTAGATCTTCATTTGGTAATTTTCAGGGAAAGACGAATGAATAAAGGTTAAAGACGAGAGACTGCATTTATTGGTGAGGGATGGTGAACAAAAATGAAAGTAAATAAAGAGAGATAACAACACAAGTTATACTGAATGCATGCATTTATTGATAAGTCATACTGAAGCAGAAACAAGTAAGCCCATTACAACAAAATTCCTAAAGCCTTGGGCAGAGCTAAAGGATAAGCATTACAGAATTACTTTGAAAAGGACTCTATGGTCTTGGGGAACTCAATGATCTCCCAATTGTTGAGCTCTGTATCCGGAGAGCATGGATACACCGGATTGATACCATGATCAGCAGGATAATCATCTTCAATAGCTTCTGCTTGGTGCAGGAATGCGAACCCTACGCTTCGGAAGCTCTGTCGAATGTCACAGATGGGAACCCTTTCAGCCTCGCATTCACGATTTTCCAACCGAGCCAACCTCTTTCTTTTCTTCTCTTCTATAACCTTCATCTTGTCGGCCTTGGTGGGTTTGTATCCCAACCCAAACCTATCCTTGTTCTCAGTGAGCATGAGGATGTTAGCGACACCTTGGCTATTCTTCCCCAGACCGCTTCCAGGTTGGTATCCTCCTTCAAGCATAACCTTGGCCATCATGATGGAGGCTTTGGATGACCGAGGTTTCAAGAGTGGAGCACTATCCCCAACATAAGTGGCATTGGCAATTTCAAGTGACTGGAAGGCGGTCTCGAGAGCTTCCTCGGCAGCTTCAATATAAGGGGTTGTTGACGGCTTGCTTACTAACAGATCTTCCTCTCCAAAAACAATTATCAGCTTATGATCAACAATGAACTTCACCTTCTGGTGCAATGTGGAAGGTACAGCTCCAGACGAATGGATCCATGGTCGTCCTAGGAGACAACTGTAAGTTGGTGTGATGTCCATCACTTGGAAGAGTACTTCAAAGGTGCAAGGTCCAATCTGAATGGGCAATTCGATTTCTCCCATGACTTCCCTGCGAGTGCCATCGAAAACTCTTACAATCATTGTGCTTGGCTTCATATGAGTTCCATCAAAAGGCAACTTTGCCAGTGTTGACTTTGGCATTACATTCAAAGAAGAGCCATTATCAATGAGAACCCTAGCCATGACATGGTCTCGACACTTCACAGAAATGTGCAATGCCTTGTTGTGCCCCATACCTTCAGCTGGTATTTCATCATTGGTGAAAGTGACATAATTATCAGCAACTATGTTACCTACAATGTTATCGAGCTTATCAACTGTGATGTCATGGGAAACATGAGCTTGATTCAACACCTTCATCAGTACTCTCCTGTGTGGCTTAGAGTTCATCAATAGAGACAAGAGAGATATCCGAGCCGGAGTTCGATTTAACTGATCCACGACCCTGTATTCACTCTGCTTGATGAACTTCAAGAATTCGCTGACTTCTTCATCAGACACCTCCTTTTTCTTCTCATCCCCGTTTGCTTCCTTGTCATCTAGAATTTCTTCCACCTTCTCTTTCCCTTTGTGATACTTTCCTTCCTTTTCTATTTCCACCCTTTGCAATACCTCCGGAGTGTAAATACGACCACTCCTAGTCATTCCACCAATTCCTGAAATGTTGGTAACCACAGTAGTCCCGTCGGAAGGATTGGGTTGAACCTGCATCTCATATTTCCATGGTACCGCTTTGGTGTCCTTGTAAGGGAAAGGACTTGGAACTCGGATGACGATTGGTGTTGGCCCACTTGGAGCCGGCAAAGGTTTCTTCTCAATATAGTATATCACCACTGGTTTCGGAGTGACTTGCTCAGGAACTGGTTGAGGATTAACCACAACAGTAAAAGGGGTTATCTTAATTGGGGTTGGGGAAATTGTAGATTCAGCCACCATATTAATGGCGTGCTCCTTTGATTCACAACCAATTAAGATAATCTTCATATCCATTAACTGCTGCACAACTTGTTGAAACTCTGCACAGTCTTCAATCAAATGCCCCATATTCCTGTCAAAGTCACACCTTATCTCTCGATCAAGATCTTTTTCTTCCAAGATCGGGATTTGGATCAATCCGCGTTTGCACATCTCTCTGAAAATAACTCTCATAAGAGTCCCAACATCGACCACTTTACTCTTGAGAGTATGTTCCCAGAAACTCTCAACGGCATTGACTCCCGAACTCCCATGATTTGGCATAGGACCCTATGCTACACTTGGAGCATCCTTCTGAAAGCTCAACCACTTGGCATTAATCAGGTCTTGCACCTTAAACTTCAAAGCTTTACAACTCTCGGTGGAATGACCCGTGGCCCCATCATGATATTCACATTGAGCATTTGGGTCATACCACTTTGGATAAGGGGGGTCTATTGGTCTTGTCGGTATAGGAGTTAGCACCGATTTGCTCACAAGTTGGAGGAATAGTTCGGTGTAGGTCATGGGTATTGGGTCAAAATGCACTGGCTTTCTTTCCGAGTTATACGGTGGTCTTGTTTGACTGGTGTTTGGGTTTGGATTTAGGGGCTGGACGATTTGAGGTGGCATGGTAGGGTGTGTTTGAGACTGAGAAGAGTAAGATGGTCGATAAGGAGTCATCTGTTGAGGGTTTGGAAATTGCGAGGTGGCAGCGATGTATGGCTGGTTGGCTTGGTGATACGGAGGTGGTTGGTAATATGGGGCGTATTGGGCTTGGAAGGCGGGTGTTTGGTTTGGTCTCCATTGGTTCGGTTTCTTTTGTTCAAAGGTTACTGCATGTGCTTGTCCCTCTTTCTTTTTCACAAACGGGGCTTTCTTTGGGCCGTTCCCAACTGAAATCTTGGTGATCTTGCCATTCCTCATTCCACTTTCAATTCTCTCGCGGATGATGACCATGTCAGAAAAATTTGATGACACTCTCCCAATCATCCTATCATAGAAGGGCGACTGGAGTGTGTCAATGAACATTGCTATGATTTCTTTCTCGGCTAAGGGAGGTTCCACCCGAGCAGTCAGTTCCCTCCATCGTTGCCCATACTCTTTGAAAGTATCTACGTCCCTTTTTGACATATTTTGGAGTTGCATCCTATCGGGAGCCATGTCAATATTGTACTTGTACTGCTTCAGGAATGCATCTGCTAGATCTTTGAAGGATCGGATGTGTGCCCGCTCGAGATGCGTATACCAATTTGAAGCTGCCCCAGTTAAACTGTCTTGGAAGAAGTGAATCAAGAGCTTATCATCTTGGGCATATGACGCCATCTTCCTAACATACATGGTCAAATGGTTTTTGGGACAAGTGGTTCCACGATATTTGTCAAAATCGGGCACCTTAAATTTCGGCGGAATTACCACATTTGGCACCAGACAAAGTTCCGAGGCATCCCGAAGACCATAACTATTTGTCCCTTCAATGGCCCGCAATCTTTCCTCTAGTACTTCTAGTTTTTCTTTAAATTGGGAAATCCCCGCCGACTGATTTACCGGAGTTTCTCCGTACATATTATGGGGAAATGAATATGGCATGGAGGAGGAACCGAAGTTTGGCATCATTTGAGCCCCCTGGGGTCCATAATGTAGGGTGTATTGTGGGGGTCTTGGATTGACAGAAGGTGTCACTATCGGGGTGTTACCATCTGTAGGGTTGGCATTTTGCGTTCGTGGTATTTCGACAGCATGGGTGGGGATTTATGTCTGAGTGATGTGTTCGGAGTTCTGAATGCCATCTTGTGGACTAGGGGCTGTTGGTGGTACGAACCCTCGAGGCAAACCGTATGGGGGATTGTTCGGGTCAAATGAAAAATGAGTTTGGTTGAGAGGCATCATGGCCCCTGGTTGGTTGAAGCCTTGAATAGGAATCTGAGAAAAATCGGGCGGGATGAGAGGTGTGGCTGGCTGTCCTTCGTTCGAGGCTGGAGGGTTCTCCTCTATGTTCTTCTCCTTCTGCTTTTCTTGTAGGATCTCCATCACCTTAGCCATCTGATCCATGATTTGACTGACTTCATCCCTGATCTCTTGAACTTCTTCTAGTTCATCCGCCATGGCTCTTGCCTGTGATCGAGTGCGATAAGGGTGTCTCGGAGCAATTGTTCAGAAGAGTCACACTGTTTTAATCAGAAAAAAAGTAAGAATATTGCAAAAAAGAAAAAGGTTTGGTGAAAACCACCTATGGAGTTATTATTTATTATTATTTTTTATTTTTTTCTTCTTGAGCTAACACCTTGTGACTGATAAGAGATGGTCCCTCCATCCCACACAGAGAGCATTGTGTTCATAAGATGAAATGGAGTTGACAACAAATCTAGGGAAAGAACATCTCTCCACAGTAGATGTTGTCTTAAACACACTAGCAATGCGAATTGAGACATCTCGACCTACCCTTTGCGCAGAAGGAAGAATCCTATAAGGCAAAGATGTAGTTGACAACATACTAAAGGGAGACCATGCTCCACGATAGGTGTCGTCATAAGTCAAGTGTAAGAGTTGGAGTGCGAAGGAATCATAGAGGAAGAACATATTTCATTAGAAGCAACACATAGATTGGGATTACATCATTGTCAAATCATAATTTTCAACGTTGTTACAACATTTCATCCTAAAGTCAACAGCTTCGGTCTCTTTCTTTTTAGCCTTCGAGCAAACCCTCCACACATTTGCATAAAATCATTCAGTTCAGACGGGAGACGAAGCACAGGGTCCGCACAGATTTGTTGTTCTGTCTTCTCAAAGCTTTGGACAAAATTCTGAATGCAATGGCTTAGCTCCAAACTCATGCTCACATATCTCTTTTTTCATATGTCAATATCTATCCCTCGCTCTCGCGCTTCTTCTCTCCACCACTTCACGGCATTCATTGCTTGAACCACGTGATCATGATAATGTTTTGCCGAGGTCCACCCCAAATCGGACTCCTTCTTTATTTTGACCATTAGGATATTTAGTTCTTTGACCTTTTGCACCAATTCATCAGTCATCCTACTTGTGCACAAATTTGCTTCTGTAAGTTGCTATTGACTCCACTTTGTCGATCGACCTCCGCCTCTAATGACTTTCTCATACCTTCTTGCTGGATGACTTTTTCTTCTAACCGACGCTTTTCTTTTCTTAGTCGATGCCTTTCCGTTGTCAAGGACAATACTTTTCTTTCAAGATTCTGGACCTTAGCCATGATGCTTGGTGAGACATTGTTTGTATTCATCTGGACTCTTGAGGTTGTGGGGATATCTGCACACAAATCTTTTAAGTGTTCATTTTCCTTGGCTAACTTCTCACAACGCTTCTGTCCAATGGCTATTTTTAACTCGGCATCTTGCTTTTATCGTTCCATTTCCTTCATTTGTGCTTCTAGAACTTTCATTTGTTCTACCAAAGGGGAGTGATCTTTATCTTTCATGTTTTCTGCCGGAAAGTTGACGGGACCTTTCCTTGATTTTCTCCATGCTTCATATTCTGCGACAATGATTAGGATTAGCCGGCCCAATTGTGCTCTCCCTGCCATCTTCACATCTTTCCATGCATTTCTGACTGATTTTGCCAACAACTTGGTATTCTCTCCATCCTCGTACCGAAAACAGCATCCGCTGAGTTGTTCTTCTCTTGGCACGGTTTGTGTCCAACAAAGTTGTCGTAAGACTATGGCAGGTGTGTAGGATATGCACCCTCTTGGACCCATCAAAGGAACATTGGGATAGTCACCACAACTATAAATGATATCTTGCCCCTGCTGACCTTCGTACCATGGGCATACCCACCTAAAAGAGTCCCTTTCCACTTTGTCAAACTCGCTCTTCCATTCTTCTTCATTTAGCTGTCTCATAGGGATGTTATGGAAGCCTCTTAGCGGGTCTGAATGGTGGGTGATATAACCTTTTGCATACATGTGAGTCATGACCCACACAAAGAGCAACTATGCACAACATCGGAGTTTCCCCTTTGGATTCCGTTGGCAAAATTCTAAAGTCAAAAGCGTTTCAGCTAATACTGCCGGCACGGGGTTTTTCTTTCTTTCTACTGTGAAGAATACATCCATTGCCGCTTGATCTATCATGTCTAGCGCTGATGGAAATAGAACCAACCCGTATATTGTTAGTGCTAATACCCTCTCAAAGGTTTCCCAATCTTGCCGATCCATTAATTTCTTCAAGTGATTTTCGAGGAGAGTTCGGGTTAACCCTCACGAGTTGGGGTGCCCGGTCAATTTCACATCATTTTCAGGAAGCCCCAGCAACCCTGCTATGCTTGTAGTGGTCAAGTATTGCCCCAAGTGAAAGTACAGGATGGGGTTTTTCTGTATTGGCAACCTTAACATGCAAGCATATTCTTCAATGGTGGGAGTAATGTCCATGTTTTGTAATTCAAAACATCTGAGGTAGGGGTTCCAATACTGACACAAAGCACTCAAGGCAACAGTCTCAACCGGTATGAAAATTAGGTCCAAGATCCCTCCATACTTCTTGGCGAAGCGTTTACGATGTTCTTGAGGCAAAGATTGGCTCAACTCTTTCAGATTCTCTAATGAGTTCACTATCACCCTGGAGCTCTTGGTGGTGGGAGCATTGCTAGTGTGTCTGACTTTTTCCATCTCTTGTAATCAAAGGTGTTATCTCAAACCAAATTATCTGTGGAGGGAAATTTTAATTTGTTAATAACATTTGGAAAGCAAATTTACTTATGCATGAGAGTGTAACAAAATGCATGAATGACATATTAACAATGCGTGACTTAAAGTACTACATGCACGAGCATACCATGAATAATAATGAATGTAACAGGATGCATGAATGAATGGCATATGAAGGCGTCTGTGAATGAATGGCACATGAATAATGAATGTAACAATATGAATGACATATTTTAATGCATGCATAAAATCATTATGATGCATGTGATTATTCATGTTGCAGAAAAAGGTGGAATGCGTTCCCTTTTGTCCTACATGGGTCATATCCTAAAGTTTGAACTTTTGAGGTCAAGACCTTAGTTTGGTAGGCTACTAATGGCATTTTAGGTGCATGACTTCCGGGACAGATCTAGACCCCTAAACATGTGGTCCCCGGATTACCCTCATCTAAAAATGAGGACGTGGATCCATGAACCTCACCACAGGGACCGAAAAGTCACAATATGGCAGTCCATGTTCCGGTGGCAATCCGAGTGGGAGAATCAATGTCTGTCAGGGACGCAGAAGCATCACAATAACATCACTGAAGCCCCTTCTAATCCTACGGTATTCCAAGACTCGGGTATAGAGCCCAAAAGTGTATGAGTATGTGATGGTGATGTGTGTGCTGGGAGCAAGCAAACCTGCATAAAACCAAAAAAAAAAAAAAACTAACCCCAAGCCTGCAAAAGAACAGCCAACATTTACAAGAGTTTTCTACCCTAAGGTTGCAAGAATGTACAAAGGCATTTATTAAAGCATATAATACTATATACAAAACAAATAAATCAAAGAAAAGGGGTAAAAACTAATATTTTCAAATCTATTAAAAAAAATTGCACAACCAACTATGATAGGCCTGACTCTCGAAGGGTCCCCAGTGGAGTCGCCAGCTGTCGCGACCGTCCCGTCCGGGAGCCGCGAAAAAGGGATAAAAAGAGGAGGAGTCACCACCAATATTTTTATTTGGGAAAAACATTGGAAAAACCATTTATCTTAAGGAAAACTGGTCTAAAAAAGGAGAGAGATGAGTCCGGGAGCCGGTTATGAGTAGGGAAGGTGTTAGCACCCCACATCGCCCGTTTAAAAAAACGGTACCTCAAGTTAATTGTGCAAAAATATTTTAATATTTATTTTACCCCAAAAAATTATTTACATGAAAGAATTTTTTTTAATTTTTAATATTTTTAATTTTTTATTAATTTTATATTTTTTTAATTTGCTTATAAAGACTGAATGAGGTTGAGCATGGCACATGAGTCCACAGGGTAACCTTGAAAAGAAAAATTTAATTATTTTAACATAAAAAGAGACACACAACAAAGAACATTTATTTTTGGCTTGACAAGATAATTTATCTTGCTCCTACGTATTCCCGGGTGCGATGGGAAACTCAAAGCCACGTAGTTCTTTTGGAAAAATAGTTGATTGGTTGACTAATTTTATTTCTTTTTGAAAAAGGGATTTGATTTTGGAAAGATTTTATAAAAAAGGGATTTTATTTTGAAATAAATTCAGTCTCGCACAGGGTGCAAGATAGCAGCGCTATACGATAACCCTTACAATTCGTACGCCACTTCAGGATGAAAATTCATACATCAACGTTGTAGATTGTTGCGTGAATTCAGAAGATTTTATTTTAAAAAAAAATGTTAAATAGAGTAAGTCGAAAGCATTTATTATTTTATACGAAAGGAATTCACCCTTGCACAGGGTTAAAGATAGCAGAGCTATACGATGAACCCTTACAATTCATATGACACTTGAGGATGAAAAATCATACATCAACGTCATAGATTGTTGCGTGAACCCAAAAGGAGATTTTTTATTTGAAACGAGGGATTGAAAAAAAAAATTAACTATTTTGGTTCATGTTATTTTTTAGAAGCAGGATGAGTTAGAACCTTCTCCTTTTTCATGTGATTGGGCCCAAAGCAAGAAATAGACCCAACTTCAGTTTTTATGATCAAATATATTTCTTACATAAAAGAGGAACAAAAGACTGGCAGCTGGCCCAAAACCCATGGTCAAAACAAAAAATAGATAAGAAAAGGGGAGCAACCAGATAAGAGAAAGAAAAGAACAGACCTTACCCCCTCACCACTGAAACGAAATGCAGAAGACAGAGGAGCAAGAGGCGTAGCGGCGGCGAGGCTCGAACGGCGGTGGGGCCGTGGTGGCTGGCGCTACCGCGACGGTGGTTCGCGGCGCTGATACGGACGGGAACAGATCTGGTACTGCATGGGTAGATTGGTGGATGATTCTAAAGAGGAGCTGTGGTGGCGGATCTAGCTTGGTGCTGCGGTGATGGTGGCAGGCAGCGGCGATAATGGCGGTCGTGGCTGCAGTGGACGGCTTTCGCGGCGGAGTCGCGTTCGCGCGACTGGGATAACGACGGCACGCGGAGCTGTTCACGTACGACGCGGGTCGCGTGTGGTGGTCCTCCCTTCGTCGTGCGGTGGCCGGCGGTCACGGTGTGGAGGGTGGTGGCACGACTGGTGTAGCAAGGGAGAAGGAGAAGAGAACTTGGAGATTTCAAAGTGGAGGAAGAAGAAGAAAATGCTATGCAGTTGGACAAAGAAAATGTCGTGGAAGAAGAGGAGGTGAAGAGAGGTCTCTGGGTGATTTTCCTTTTTCTTCTCTCTTCAGAATTTTAATTTTTTCTGCGTGCTTCCCCCCTTTGTTGTTTCTGTTGGGTCCTTTTTATAGAAAAAGATGAACTCTTCTCAATGTCATCGGGACCTTGTAAGCTTGAGTGTTGCAGAGGTTACCATGCTCAGGTCCCTTTCAATTCTCATTTCTATGTCTCTTTTCTCTGATCTAGGCATAAACTACTTCCCAAGCTCTGAAAATTAACTAAAAATGGAGATTGATTACTTGAGCTTTGGGGGGGGGGGGGGGGGGGGATTTTGACAGTTGCATTGGCATCTTTGAGCAGCCCCCATCTGAGTGTTGCTTCATTCAAGAATGCTTGGGAGCATGCGGGTTAGAAAATAAAATTGATGGGGAAAGACCATAGTGGAGATTGTGTTTGTTGGGAAGGAAAAATGGAAAAAGATATCTGACAATTTCTATTTATTTATTTTATTTTTATTATTATTATTTTTTAATTAGAAACCAGATATATTGATTTGTTTAAGTTAGCTTGTTAAAAGGAACCGGATAAAATTAGGTGTTCACAAACAAATCTGACATTTTTGTTAATTTAATTTAATTTATTGCGCATACTTTAATTTTATATTTTAAGTTGGGAGCACCTGACACTTATGATTATTATTTTTTTCTTTTTAACATCAAGGAAGGCTCATAAGAGTCCTTATGTGAGGAAGGAGAGAGTGAAGATTAAAGGGAATCAGAAAGGGAAGTAATGCATTGCGCCCGCATCCTTATCATTTATGTCCCACAACTTAACTATGAGCTGACTCAACGGGACTATCGATTATTTTCATAATTTAATGTATGTTTTACATTATAATATTGGAGAATCCTAATAAGTCTAATTAGAGTATTATTTAAGGAATCAAAAAGAAAAATTTATATGAGAAATTGTATATTTAGTATTTCGAAGAGTGTGACGCTTAGTTTTTCAATACGAATTTTCCTTTTGTGAGTTATTTAATCAATACTCTTAGAGCACTCGTTAGTAAGATCCTATAATATTTAATAGTTTTTCTACACCCATTACCTCATATAGTAAACTATCTAAACCTCTCCCCACTGACCAATCCGGGTGGATTTCAAATATTTTTAGGGTAAATAATTTTTTTAATCTAAATTAAGATTGTTTCCAAAATAAGTAAATGTATCCTTAAGCTTGATTTTATTTAAATTATATTGGGTTTGTAACCAATTAAAATTTAATAATAAATATATTTTTACTTAGTCAATTTTTTTTTTTTGAGGAATTTATCCTTAATAATATAACCCTTTTAAGTTTTAAGGGGTGAAATTTGAGAAGTCGTGCGGTTTGGGTTTTGAAGGGGTATGGGAGGGGCAGAGAGCGAAGGTGGGGGACCAGCCCATGGCACCATGCCATATGCCTTCATTCTTAATTTTCAACAAATTAGAAATGTCTACACTGGAGGTTTAGTGAAGAAACTGGAAACGCACATAAACACTTGACTTAGCTGAAAGGACTAAAAGAATTTAATTTAATTTTTAATTAGGAGAGATCATCATGTCACATGCTTCAAGTCATGCCAATTTAATTGATTCTTATTAGCGATGATATCAGCCTCCGATAATGTTACAGTAAAAAAGTTTTTTTTTTTTTAGCAAGTAAAAAAGCTCTTTCAATAAATTTGTTATTTAAAATGTGAACTTTTGTTTTCTATATGAGAGTTTTTTTTTTAACCATGATATAGATACGAAGTATCCACCACCATTAGCAATGACTAATCTCCATCGGGGAATCTGTTGGACACATAAGATGGGTTCTCCCATCTCAACCAGGTTTTTTTTCCATATACAAGAGTCATGATTCAAACTCCTAACCACTTGCTTAAGGTGTCCTAGTCCCTTATCACTTAGACCTACCACATGTTGATTTTCTATATGAGAGTATAACTTAATTACTATTGCAACAACATTTTGGATTCTCATTAGAAATTTTAATTATTCATAATAAAATTCCTCTATTAGAATATCATTATATTATCTTACTAGTATTAAAAAAATTGATTTTTACGAATGTTACTTTAGAGCGACACACTAAACCAAAAATGTGAATACATGTGCACATGTGCTTGAGATATATTTCATTTCTCTCTTTTTGGGTCTTGTTACAATTTTTTATTTGCTACTAGGAGTGGTTTGAGTGAGTCTCCTCCATCCATCTAACTTGTTCTCAAGGTATCCTTCGCGCGTAATTGTAGAGATTAATCCCTCGAGGTGTACGATATATTTAAGGTCTGACTTCTTCCAACCAAGCTGTCTTCATACATAAGAGTCAAGGATCGAACCCATGATCACTTGATTAAAGGGTCTAAGCATGTATCACTTGAACCAACCACATGTTGATAATTTGTAGACCATTTATGAAAACATTCGTGAGACATTTTTGGGAAAATATATGAGAGATAGAAATGAAATTGGAATCAAGATTTTGAGATATGATGACTTTTTTAGAAAATTATTTGCATTCATTTAAAGTTGAACAAAGATGAGGAAGTAATCAATTTTCTAATAATATTATGATTATAGTAGTAGTTGAAAATTCAATTTGAGTGACGATAAATGGAGAAATGAAATATTTATTTATTTTTTACCTTTTCTTTAACTATAGTTTGGACCTTAGACCTATAGTTAATTAACCGTTGGTAGGATTGGCAACAGGGTGGGATGGGAGCTGGTTTTGTCTTCCCGACCCTGTCCCCGCTTCCGATGTTGAAAAATAGATCCTCATCTCGGGAGACAAAGCATCACTATATCTCTATTTTAGCCATAACTTATCCCAAATCTGTCGCCAGTTATATGGGCTGTTTAGATCATCTAGTTAACACACTTGACCAATCATCCTTAAACTATATTTAATCATATATACAATTTGCTCGAATCTAACTTATTTTATTAAACCATTGAGTACTATTTGGGAACTATATTAATATCAATCAAACCATAGTACTGCAGAAATAACTGTTTGTATTTGTGTCCCTCGGGACCTCCTCGAAGCCTAACTTTCCTTAGCTAAAGTTATTTATATATCGTACCATAAAAAAAATTCACATGACAAATATATACGAATAAGATTTTCCCCCCACAAATACTAGAATGCACGGTGCAAGTCAAAAGAATCAATCCATATTGTACAGAGGCGAGTAGGTGATTTATATGATAAGTTTTCCTGTATTTTTTTTTAAAAAAATTCGTTTATTTTTTGGTAACAAATATATATATATATATATATAATTAAATAAACATACTCTAAGAAGTAAGAAGTGACTTAAGACTCCTAATAACATGACATGGTCATATTCAGACATTTTTTTTTTGACATACAAATGTTAATAATTTATGTGTTATGATCAAACCACCTTAACCACGAAAGTAGATTAGATTTATAAATAAAAGAAGGTAGAAAGTATTTATTACCTAAAGGCTAAAAAGAAAGTAATGAAAATATATTGTCAACATTTTGTTATGTAATATCAGGGTAACCGAAAACCATCTCAGATTATAGGTGGCACACTAAATCCATAACATATAAAAACTATTTATTTATTAGGAATCAATGAACATAACAATTTATTATAGGAAATTTTTTGGTGCCTGCACTAAATTAATTGCACCAATGCAATTTGTTTTTTTATCAATACCTTAACATTTTTTCAACCTAAAAATATATCAATTTACTATTTTGTCCCTAGTAACTATTAATTCTTTTATCTTGTAAATTTAAAATGTAAATAATTTTTTTTATCAATTTCTATTAAATTATAATGTTTTATTTTTTAAAAACTCTACTATTTTCTGTGGCATTATACCTGAACCATAATCCCTTTTCTCCAATTCATTTGCATAGTTTATCTTCATCTCCGTCACCTTATTCATACACAGCCATTAGAAATTCTCCAACTCCACATTTCATCCACGGGTCTCCAGATTATGTCCCGATTTGATTGTTTTCACCGCCGATCTTGACCACCGGCGACTCGTCCCTGTCATAGTCGATCTCCGGATTCCATCTCGATTTGGTTGTTTTCGCGACTGGCGGCTAGGTATGAAGGTACGGTGGCGGCTAGATATGTCCCGATTTGGTTGTTTTCGCGACTAGTGGCTAGATATGAAGGTACGGTAGTGGGCGGTGGTCATGGGCGGACATTTATGCACAATATTTCGGATCCATTTTTAAACAAATTTCCAAATCTGTTCTTGATTAAAAAAAAAATCATCATAAATCACAAGAGGTTGAATGTTTAATCTAACTTGGATGGAAAAGATATAAAATCGGGCAAAAAAGATCGGATTCGAGATTAGTATCACAAATACCCGTTTACAGTAAAACGGGTCTGGTTGACACGGCTGGAGGTAAGGGATGAAGGTCAGCCGTTTTTATTATCGTTTAAATGAATTTAAATGTCACCTTCTGACATCACTTTTCTGTGTTGTATTATGGCTCACGTCCTGGACAGTCACCAAAGTTACCTGGGTTCGAATCTCTTAGGCACAATTTTCGCTTTAGGTTTATTTTTTATAGTAAAAAAAGGTTTATGATGGAATCAACTGGATAGAGTGGGGATTCGAACCCAGCTAAAAGCTCTCAGAGAAAGAAAGACAAACCATCAGGGTAACAATTAATTCAATGTTATATATTTTGTGATTTAAAAATTATATTTATAATTCTTTGTGAATCACAATCAATTAAAATAAAATTTAAATTATAAATTTATTATTTAATTACTCAATAATTTAAATTATATCGCGTGTTTGAATTGAAGTTATTTTATATGAGACATTCATTAAATGTTTTAGGATAAAATTTAAATTATAAATTTATTATTAAATTAATCAATAATTTTAAATTATATCGTGTGTTTGAATTGAAGTTATTTTATATGAGACGTTCATGAAATGTTTTAGGATAGTTTACTCTCTATATACCTCAATTGAATTAAAATAATTAAAATTATATTATATGTTTAGTAAAACATTATATATCTTTTCTAAAGTGACCAATAATATTTAAGTGAGACTAGCCTCATATGATGTGATCGAGTGATTAAGCGAAAGGAAGACGACCAGTGGAGTTTAAGTGACGCTAGCATTATCTAAGATATGATGGTTGAGTAAGGGTATTTAAAAGCTCATCCTATTTTTTAAAAAAATAAATATTTTTAGAACACAATATGGTTATGTCAGGAAGGCAGTAAAATAGTAGACGACACCCAACTATGTCCTTCGTAGGTCAAAATGTCCCAAGATGTTTTTTGATTTTTTTATTTTCCACCTCAAAGCTAGTGTTAAAGGTTATTAGGATTGAGTAAGGGTATTTGAAAGCTCTGAAATAGACAACTATAAACACAAGAAGGGGGATTGAATTGTGTTTATCAGAATTTAAGCAAAGCTGAAATCTTTTCGCAAACAGAAAGTTAGCTTTGGATGAGTGGAAGAATACAGAATGAACGGATGACTATTGCACACACACCACTTGACAGAAGCAAGAAAAACTAAAGCAATTAAAGAGTTTAAGGGAAGAGGGATTGACACGGTGATTTATCCTGGTTCACTCTTCAAATCAAAGAGCTACGTCCAGTCCTTGGCAGCACCAAGATTTATCCACTATAACTGATAAGGTTACAGACTCAAGTATTATTTGCACACCTAGCCTCTTCAGGCTCAAGACAAGTATTATTTGCACACCTAGCCTCTTCAGGCTCACTTGGGTTTGTTTGAGAGATTTGATTTGTAATAAATACAATTTCTCACAGGCAGATCTTTCACTAACACTCAGAGAGTGGTTTAAAAGTAAGGCTCAGGAAAGTCTGCGTAATAACTTCAAAATGATTGAAGAATAAAGAATAAAAGAATGAAGAAATAAATGCTCAGAGTAATGGCGTTTTTAATGCAATGTGTATTTTTTTTTCTTCATCTTCAATGGCTTCTGTATTTATGGTCTTCAAGCATTTAGGATCCGTTAGAGACATCCTCTCAGATGTTGGCTTCAAGAAGAACTTTATTAATTGCAATAGAGTCGTTCTGAGTAGTCATTAATGCAATAGAGTCGTTCTGGGCAACCATTAATGCAATTGGTTGTATTCTAACATGAAGGATCATGGCTTTATTCATCGTGCTACAGACATATCAAAGTTGAGCAAAGAGCTTTTTGTACTTTGCTGAGTACACTTCCCTTTTTGTGTAAGGACCAGAGGTACTAGGGAATAAAGCACGTTGGAAGCATTCTTCAACTGGTCTTTGGTTCTGATTATCCAAGGTTGCTTGAGAGAGTAGCTTCCGACTTTTCTTGATAATCGTGAAACCGAGTAGGAGAGAAGGCTTCAAGTCTCTTTCTGTTTCTTGAACCAAGATTCTGATAATCCTTAAAGAATTCGCGATCATAAGATAAGTGCTTACATCTTGAAAATAATCACGTCTATCTAGTCATTTGAGTTTTCATTCGGGCTAGTAGACGAGCTCCATATTAAGGACTCAGCAAGTCCAAAGACTAGTGGACGAGCGCTTCTGTCACCTTTAGTGGACGAGCACTTCACATTACTTTTAGTGGACGAGAGCTTCTGTCACCTTTAGTGGACGAGAGCTTCTGTCACCTTTAGTGGACGAGAGCCTCTGTTAGTCTGGTGGACGAGAGTCTCAGTTATTTTACTGGACGAGAGTCTCAGTTACTCTGGTGGACGAGAGTCTCAGTTAGTCTGCTGGACGAGAGTCTCAGTCACTCTACTGGACGAGAGTCTCAGTCACTCTATTGGACGAGAGTCCCAGTTAGTCTACTGGACGAGAGTCTCAGTCACTCTACTGGACGAGAGTCTCTTATTCTTCAGTGGACGGATACATTCTGACCTTAATGGACGAGCTCCATCTGCTTCCTTAATGGACGAGCTACATATGCCACGTTATTGGACGTACCATTTTGATACCTCACTGGACGGTCTTTTCTGATATTTTTATGGACGTGCTCCAAGTGCCACGTCATTGGACGGATAATTTTGAT
Organism: Sophora flavescens; assembly: GCA_030762895.1. Classification (NCBI taxonomy): domain Eukaryota; kingdom Viridiplantae; phylum Streptophyta; class Magnoliopsida; order Fabales; family Fabaceae; genus Sophora; species Sophora flavescens. The sequence continues at coordinate 287,565,478 of CM061062.1, forward strand.
ACCTCACTGGACGGGTTTTTCTAATACTTTGAGTAGACGCGGCCTTCTGTTGTTTTTAGTAGACGCGGCCTTCTGATACTTTTATTAGATGCGGCCTTCTGATACTTTTTAGTAGACGCGGCCTTCTGATATTTTTATTGGACGCCGGTTTCTTTCTCTTATGTTTTGGACGTGCGCTACAAACACTACAGTGTTGGACGTCTACTTGTTACACTTTGTTGGACGTCTGCTTGTTTCACTTTGTTGGACGTCTGATTCTATTTCTTAATCTGCACACTCAATAGATAGGTTAGCAACCAATATGAAGGTTAATTAAATCATTAACCAATGTTTAGTTTTCATCAAAACTTAGGGAAATGCATATCAAACATTTTAGAGACTTAACAAGCTCATCCTAATTTTTAAACAAAATATTTTTTTTAGAACACTATATAATTATGTCACGAAAGCAGTAGTATAGTGGATGACACCAACCATGTCCCCCGTAGGTCAAGATGTCCCAAGATGTTTTTTTTTTCCACTCCAAAGCTAGGGTTAAAGGTTATTAGGGTTGAGTTAGGCTATTTGGAAACTCATTATATTTTTTTAAGTTAACTTTTTTTTAGAATACAATATAGTTATGTCATGAAAATAGTAGTATAGTGAATGATCCAACTAAGTCCTCCATAGGCCAAGATGCCCCATGATGATTTTTTTTTCACTCCAAATGTGTGGTTAAAGGTTGCTCGGGTCTCTTAGGATATTTGGGAGCTCATTCTAATTTTTTTTTTAAAAACATTTTTTTACAAGACAATATGGTTATGTCACGAAAGCAATGGTATATTGATGACCAAAATAATTGATTTGTAGGCAAAATATTTGAAGATTATTTTTTATTTTTTTACTCCAAAACTATGGTTAAAGATTATTAGGGTCGAGTTAGGGTATTTGGAAGTCCATTCTATTTTTTTTAAAAAAATAATTTTTTTAGAAGACAATATTATCATGTCACAAAAGCAGTGGATGACCCAAGTAAGTCCTCCATAGGTCAAGATGTCCCAAGATCAATTTTAAATTTTATATTTTTCACTCTAAAGCTAGGGGTTAAAGGTTTTTAGGGTATTTGGAAGCTCATTCCTTTTTTTAAATAAATTTTTTAGAAGACAATAAGGTTATGTCATGAAAACAGTAATATACAGGATGACCCAACTAAGTCCTCCGTAGATCAAGAAGTCGAAAAATAATTTTTGGAAGCTCATTATAGTTTTAAAATTTATTAAATTTTTTTAAAAGATAATTCCTTAACATTCTTATGTGTTATTTAAACAAATTAAATTTTTTTTACAATTCCTATGACTGATATTCATTATGATTTTTTTAATTTTTCACTCCAAAGCTAGGGTTAAAGATTATTACGGTTGAGTTAAGGTATTTGGAAGCTCGTTCTAATTTTTTTAAAAAATAAAATATTTTTTATGAGACAATATGGTTATGTCACGAAAACGGTGTTATAGTGGATGACTCGATAGTGACCTCCTTAGGCCAAGATGTCCTATGATGATTTTTTTTTTCACACCAAAGCTAGGGCTAAAGATTATTAGGGTTGAGTTAGGGTATTTGGAAGCTCATTCTATATTTTTAAAAAAATAAATAAATTTTTTTAGAAGACTATATGGTTATGTCATGAAAGTATTATTACAGTGGATAACTCAATAATGTTCTCCTTAGGCCAAGATGCCCTAAGATGATTTTTTATTTTTTATTTTTTCACTCCAAAGCTAGAGTTAAAGGTTATTAGGGTTGATTTACGGTATTTGGAAGATCATCCTATTTTTAAAAAAAAACTTTTTTAGAAGACAATATGCTTATGTCACGAATACCACGATATAGTGGTGACTCAATTAAGTCCCCTGTAGGCCAAGATGTCCCAATATCATTTTTTTCCACTCCAAAACTAGGTTTAAAATTATTAGTGTTGAGTGGTATTTTAAAACTCATTCTAAATTTATTAAAAATATTAAATTTTTTTAGATGACGATATGGTTATGTCACGAATCCAGCAGTATAGTGGATGACCCAACTACGTCCTTCATAGGTCAAGATGCCCCAAGATCATTTTTTATTTTTTATTTTTAACTCCAAAGCTAGGATTAAAAGTAATTAGTGTTGAGTTTAGGGTATTTGGAAGCTCATTTTTTTTAGGAAGTTTTTTTTAGATGACAATATGTCTGTATCACGAAAATAGCAGTATAGTGGATGACCTAGCTAAGTCCTCCGTGTTGGAACTAAAGTGATTTGAATTTAATTAATATATAAGTTTTGATGTTAACGAAAGTATTAAATTTGTTTGGAAAAGTGTTAGTCGAGATCTAACAAGGTTATTCAGATTTTGCAGGATTACTTGAATCATATAAGACATGAGAAATCTTGTATAAAGTTCTTTATATCTGTTTGGACTGAGAAAGAGAATTCACGTCCAATCTAATAGACGAGCTGATAAAAAATGTTTGGTAAATTTACTTTCTGTTTATTTGAGTAGACAGGAGTTTAAGTAGGCGAGGCTTAAAATTTTCTAAGTAGACGTCCTTAGTTTGCCACGTCAGCAGACGAGAGTTTTTAATAGAATGAAATAGACGAAAAATAAATTAACAAGCAGACGATCTCTAATTGCCACGTCACTAGACGGAAATCAAAATTACTCACTGAGATATAGCAAGTCCAAAGACTTGATAGACGATAAGATATGCCACGTCAGTAGACGATCAATATGAAGGAGTGAAAAAGCTTAGTCTCACAAATAACTGAGTAGACGGAGATTTCGAGTAGACGCGTTTCTATCTCCTATACGTTCTTCTAAAGTGAATAAATGCAATCCGGTTCTCTTGAATTTATTTCAAATGAGTGATATTTATTCCAATAGAATATTTGTTCTTCCCATTTGTTTTATCTGGTTAATGCTTTGTTTCCTTTTGAGAAAATCATAGTACCATCGAGGAAATACAAAAAGTAAATAGTACAATGAGGAAATGAAAAGTGACTTGTACAATGACAACTTTATGGCTGGAAAAAGCTGGTCTGTACACAAAGGAGGAAAAACCTTTTTCAAGCTGCAATGCTCAGAGCAGTGAGCCTCCATTTTATACTACCCTGATAACCAAGAGTGCATTTCAGCATTGCCACGATCAAGCCTTCAGTCACAATAGATATTATGCTATCTCTAAACGGGAAATTCAAAATGACCGTTGAAGCTTTTCAAGAGAAGGAGAATGTCACTATAAGTAGAAGACCTCAGATACTGAAGAACAACTTTTGCTAGCTAACAACTCCTGCCTCTACAATATTTGCGAGAGCAAGCTCTTATTCATTCTTTCAAAAAGCAAAAGTCTGTAATCTCTTAGTTTGAATATTGTGAAAATATTCAATAGATCTCAAACTTTCATATCCTCACACATAGTGAGTTAAGAAGATCTAAGTTAAATCTCTTTGTTAGAATTAGAGCCTGGAGAGGCTTGGTAAGAAAGGAATACTTGTAAGCCTGGAGAGGTGTTGAATACTTGGTTGTAATCTATTTGGAGAAATAGTGGATAAATCCTTCAAGTCGAAGGGACTGGACGTAGCTCTTGATTGGAAGAGAGTGAACCAAGATAAAATCGTTTGTCTGAATCTTCTATCTCTAAACTCTTGCAGCTTTATTTATTTATATTGATTGTGGGGTTTTGATATTGCTTTTATTAAGTTTCTAAAAGATCTATTTGTGTGCTTGCTTCTGATTTAATCTTCTTGTGTGAGAAAACAATTTTGAAAAGATTTTTTTCGAAAATTATTAACAAACACAATTCAACCCCCTTCTTGTATTTGTCTATGTCAACTTCACTCCGAAGGCCAAGATCTCCCAAGATCTTTTTTTTTTTATCTTCCCTCCAAAGCTAGGGTTAAAGGTTATTAGTGTCAGGTTAGGGTATTTGGAAGCTCATTCTAATTTTTTTTCCAGAAATATTAAATTGTTTTAGATGATAACATGATTATGTCATGAAAACAACAGTATAGTGAATGACCCAACTAAGTCCTCCAAAGACCGAGATATCCCAAGATATTTTTATTTATTTATTTTTGCACTCCAAAGTTAGTGCTAAAGGTTATTAGGGTTGAGTTAGGTTATTTGGAAGTTCATTCTATTTTTTTTAAAAAGTTACTTTTTTTAAAAGATAATATGGTTATGTCGCGAAATCGGTATTATAATGGATGGCCCATTAAGTCATCTGCAGGTCAAGATGGCCATAGATAATTTTTTGGAAGCTCATTCTAAATTTTAAAATTATTAATTTTTTTTAAAAGACAATTCCTTAAAATTGTTCTTTATTTTTTAACCAAATTAAAAAAAAAAATCCTGTGAGTAATATTAACTAAAAGTATTGTTATTTATTAGTATTAAAATATAGGATAATACTTATTTGAATTGAACAATATTGTTCTCTTATTTAAAAATATATTCTTTTAAATAAAAATAATGAATTTACATTCAATAGGGGAGGGATCGAACCTAAGTTCTGATAGATAAATTGGAAATCTCTTACCATCACACCTGTAAAACTTTTAGCTGTTAAGCTAGCATATATAAATAAATATTACTATAGTTGATTTAAATTAAATAAAAAAAGTTGCAAAATATAGGGCTCGATCCTGCGTCTGAGGACTCTTTGAAAATGCCATTAGCCACTAACCCACAACCGCGTTGGTGTTAACATGGCACACTTATTCTGTTTTGTAGGTGATGAGGAAAAAGCAGAAAACAACGTTTCAACTTCACCTCTTACCTCCATCCGGGTTGACCCGTTTTTGTTTTTGCAGAAATTTGTTCAACAAGAACAGTATTCGATTTAAGCTAAAGAAAGTTCCTATATTTGACTATGTTTACATTCATGGATATTTCTCTATATTTCCATATACAATATTTTATTTTAACAAAATATTTAACAACTTGGAGTTTTTTATTAGCATGTTGCATTCTCAGGGATAGTGAATCTTGCTATCTTGCTGTATTCTCGCCACGATCTTGCTCCTCTGCATCATGATTCGGGTCGCCACACCTTCCCCGTCGCCATCATCAACCACCGCCTCAATTTGCATCATCATCCCTTAGCTTGAATCTGGCCTTTGGATGGGGCTCTTGTACAGCGGATCTGCAACTTCATCTTGGCGCCTTTATTTGCCGCAGCAGAAGGGGTGGGTGGCCTGAGGGGAGGAGGATGAGAGTGCAATTATTATTCTAATTAAATAATATAAAGGATTTTAACATAAAAATATATATTGTTCAGAACATTTTAAGATATAAAAAAATATGCATTCATTTGAATAATACTGAGGAAGCAGTGGTTATAAAAAAAAAATATAGAGGAAGCAGTAATAGTTGGTCACTTGGTCATTGGTCATGCGCAAATTTGAATAATAGCAGTGGCAGTGGGAAACACGGGTAATACGGGAAATGCATGCACTTTTATCATTCCAGCATAATCCAAAAACAATCCACTCATGTCATGTAGCTGATAGCAAAATAGCTTATTTCACAAACAAAAAAAAAAGCTTTTTAAAAAAATAAGCATGATACCCAAACATAATAAGATTCTATATAAAAACAACTTTTATGATGAAAAACAGCTGATATGTCCCAAAATAAGCTGCCCTAAACATCCCCTAACTTCGTTTTGTATTAACAAGTGTTTCTCATCATACAAACATAATTAAGGGAGGGAAGGTAAATAGTTTAGTGAAAGACCATCAATAGCATCACACTCCAATTGCAAATCAAATTTCCAATTTCCATGACACTACTCCATACTTGAAGGCGTTATTTGTTAATCATCAGATTGAAGAAGTTAATTTTTAATTGGAGAACCAACATAAGTATTAAGTGCTAACCAGCCTTGTCCGGTTGTCCCTTGTGTAATTTAAAGAATCTTGACATGAGTGTCCTAAGTTGAAAGCCTATGAAAGATTCCAACATTTTTTTTGGCTAATGATAAGATTCTAACTTCTAGTTAGCTTTTTATCAAAAAAAAAAACTTCTAGTTAGCTTAATTTACTATTAGCAAGTTGAATAATTTGATAGCAATAATTGTACCAACTGCCATGTGGCACGTTACTCCTAAAATTGCTTCTGGTGTGATATGTTCAGTAAGCAACTACACATAATATTTATTTATTTGGTTATCCAACCGAAGTGGATAGATTATAAAAAAAAATTATGTTATATCATCTTGAATATTCCGCTTAATCATGGAAAAATATTAGATAAAAAACATTATGAGTATAATTAATTTGGAATATAAGAAAAAGACGAAGGAAGGTCACTTTCTTGAGAGTTTAGGCTCTAAGCGTGGCCTGTTTGCTGAGGTGTGTGCTATAACTATTGAAGTTGTCACATTAGCAGTATGTATCACGTGACGACGAAGCAAGACAATGCAATGCAAGCGTGGACGAAGCCAGGAAGGGCACATCAGCTTATGTTTTGGATTATTATTACTATTTGTTTTTTTTCAGCAGAAAGTTATCTCACTAATATGTGATTTATGATGTTAATTGTTAGTACTAATCAACCTAAGCAATCAAACTGGTTGTAGCAATTACAATAATTTCGATTAGCAGATTACTACGTTCACAATTTTAAGGCCCCACGGCCAGTTGTCCCTTAGATGACCAAGAGTTATCTTAAAAGCAAGTTATGATAAGTTGACCGACAGTCCCTGGTGATTGCTTTCTCAGTTTGAGATAACGCGATATCACTTGAGTATAGTTTTATTGAGATGGACATAAATTTATACACAGATTATAAATTCTAATCGTAACAACCACTGTTCAGTAGGCTAGAAAATTTTGAAAGATTTCACTAACATTTATACGCCATTTATAAAGTCCGTTTATAGGACAAGGAAATAATTTGAGCTCCAAAAAAAGGGGGGAATAATTTGAGGTTTCTATACTCTACTGTTTAACTAGACGTTCGTCAAACTAAGTAGCTATTTTCTTCTTTTATGACTCTGATTTTATTCAATCCATCCAGCAATTCAAATATTTCATACGCTTCCTAGTGGAACCACCAAAGTAATAAATGCCAGAAAGTTAATTATATCTATATCTAGTGGAATAACCTGAGGGAAGCACTGGCTTTCCGAGAGTAAACATGAAAAATCACCCTCCACTACTTATGGTAACAAAGATTAACCGTAAATTTTTACGGGAAGGCATAAGCATAAGCAGTCACTTATCCTGCTACTCGCTTCTCCACGAAAACTCATTAGGAACCATGCATATTGCATACACTTTACTCTGCAGTCTGAGCCCATTACCCACAGTTATTAACGGGGGAAATAGTGAGAACGAAAATCTATAGTTCCTGTCAACATGGGTTAGGGATTGACACATGCTGTAACTTAAATTCAATTCCTAAATATTCCTTATTGATAGGCAACATATAAATTTTACTATAAATCCTCACTGAAGTTGATATTCTCTGACCTTGCAAGAAGACGTATCTTCCTCCAATCTAAACTTTTTTATATCAAAAAATATATATATATATATATATAGATCCTATTTCAAAGCAATATCACAAACGACAAACAACTACCAGGTTTTTTTTTTTTTTTTGTCTCGGAGATACAGAACTTCCAACGCTTCGAACCAAGTTTCTATAGGTATTCTAATGAAAACGTAGGAAACCCTAAAATAAGAAAAAAAAAATTTCTCAGAAGTAAAAATGACAACCAAAAATAGAAACGAAGATATTGGACCATATTCTGTTTTACCAGCCTCAACTCCCATCAATATGCCAATCGTATAAGCATTTTTAAATGGTTCTCAGCAACACATGCAGATGTATCCATCCACCCTTTAATTCAGAAAATATACCATTAGTGTACGACGAAGACAAGGAGATTATGGATCTCCATGTTTGAAATGCATGTTCGTACCAATTAAAAACAATGGTTTACATAGTTCATGATGGTGTTTCCCTTTGATTTTACAATTCCAAAATATCATAGTAGACGAAATGAAACTTGACTTCCTTTTCTTGCAACTATTAGGCGTTCAAGACCAAGCTGACCAGTTGTGGCAGCAACCTTTTTGCGAAAATTAATTTCACACTTTTGCACCCAGGAAGGACTGCAAGGCAGAAACAGAAAATTTTATGATATATTGGTAAATGCATGAAGTGTGAACAACGAAAAATAGAAAACATGGACACAGATGTGTAACATGTGTTAAGTGATGTGGTGTAATCGCCAAAATTAAGTGATAGTTTAACACATTGCTACGTTCAGCTATTCTTTGGTCTCCCATGAGGTATCCCCACACCCTTTAGTGTGGAAGTAATCACACCGCTCGGGCAACTAATGACATGGCCCTGACTGCAGGTGCTTCAATGGGATTTGTACCCTTGCACTACAAGTAAAATCTACCTACATGGTGAAGTCAAAGTTATTTATCACACAAACTTTTCACACCCTAAGCAACATGAATGCAACAATAACCATCATATAACTGATTGAGGTGGGAACCATTTAAAACAATGAGTACCCATTTTAGTCCCCCAAAGATACAATTAACATCAATTTAGATCTCCTAAGAATATTGACATCATATAGTCCCTCGACGAGGCTCCACTAACAGTTCTCAGATCCATAATAGAAGGAAAATTTTGATGCCACTTTCCATTATTAAGGGACTATATTGATGTCAACTTTCTGTAAAGGACCAAGTAGATTTCAGATGTATCTTTGGGGGACTAAAACTCTGGAAAAATTTGATACATCAAAATTTTGGTTGAAAAGTTCAGTTTTCATAGTGCAAAATCCAAATCCCAAATGTTTCCTAGCATGATTAGCACATAAAATAAGGTCTTTCCAATTATCCTAGTTATGTTGAGTATAGATAGATAGAGGCAAGGAGCAGTTGACTCCAAAATGCTGTAGCATATCACGGAGCAGCCGTTACCCTGGAGACAGTGGATACAATGTGAACAATTTCTAATTCTAATACACACATTGATGCTCAAAATACTCAAGATTTTAAACATTCATCGATGAACGCTCAAAAGTCACAGCTTAAAGGCACAACCATCAATTCATATATAATTTAAGGCATAACTAATAACAGTAAGTTAATAACAAGAAGCAGCATGACAAAATAGAGCAATGAGACAAAAGGCAAGACTTGCTGAAACAGAGCAACAACACAACAGGGGCTGGAAACAGGGGAAGAGGAGGCTGGAAAACAGCTGGGCAGCTGGAACTCTTCAAACAACTGGGCTGCTAGGATTTAACTGGAATACGCAAATAGAAGCTGGAACGGAGCACAGAGACGTGCAAACAGAGGCATGGGTTTGGTCGGAAAACATGTAGGCCGCCAGAAGATAAACAGAGGATGCTTTGGAGTTCAGTGATGTGCAAACCAGAGGTGGGGCTGCTGGGTTTTTTTTCAAAGGATTCTAACCCTACAATGACTTATATGCATAAAATGGGTTTGAATCTCAAATTTTTCCCTTGATTTTGTCTCCGAAGCTGAGGGTTAATAGTGCACAAAGGCAAATCAGAATTTTTGGTCTTGTGAAGCATTGCAGCCACTACAGCTGCAATTCTACCTGTGATCTCAGGCCACGACCTACAATACTCAATAACACAAAGTGATGAGCTTTTGGGAGTGGATGCCATTTCATCTGCCACACACCAGCACAATATGCCACTATTGACTACTCTGCCTTAACCTATGGAAATCCCACAAAACTACCAAATTGTAAAAAATGAAAAAAAAAAAAAAAAAGATTACCACAAAATAACCTAGAAAACAGTAAAATCACTGTCTCCAACAAGCTAGTCACCTAATCTCAAGCACAAGCATCTTATCTCCAAGTTTTATGTAATCATGACAAGTACGTATTTCAGGCATTACTTTTTTGAGGCAGAAGCAATATTAGATTCTGGGAAGCATAGCATATACTAACATAATTGTAATCCATATCAACACATTCACAAATCAAGTCAAGCCAGATACAAAAACAAGCCAGTGTGCATGACCTTGCCAATTCACTGTGAAGATTGGTGATAGGGACTGGGGTATTATGGGGTGCCTAAGTCTCACATCGAGTAGTATGGGATGCTCGGTGGAGCACTTAAGTGGCTTGGTTCTCCCCCCTTAATGGCTACCTTAAGTAGCTTTTAAGGGATGGTTCCCCAAGTGCTTGGTGATTATCATTTGGTATCAAAACCGGTTGCCGGTATTTCAAAATGGGCTACCTACGGAGGGCCTGATCAGAAAGGCCGAGTGAAGCAACGCAGAGTGTAGACGCCTCAGGGGCAGTGCTATGATAGGGAATGGGGTATTATGGGATGCCTAAGTCCAACATCGAGTAGTATGAGATGCATGATGGAGTACTTAAGTGGCTTGGTTTGCCCCGCTTAACGACTAGCTTTTAAGGGAGGGTTCCTCAAGTGCTTGGGTGCTTATCAATCACAAACATCTAAATTCATGCAAAAAGGCTCGTATCAAAGATTTCTTCAAGTGCTTGAGTGCTTATCAATTGACATTCACAAACATCTATATTTATGTTAAAAGGCTCATATCAAATATATATCTCCTCACAAGTCACATACATCAAAAGATGTGTACCTACTTGTGTTGGGTATGAATTGCATAAGCAAGTATGAACCACTATTGATGTTGTGCATGTACTGCCAGCAAATACTAACCAATCTTCCTACCTTTACACCTGCCGGGGAGTTTCCAGGCTTAGCAGTGGTTGTACTTCCAAAATTGAGCTTTGATTTTTTATCAGCTGGCTTTAATATTTGGAAAGAGCACATTAGTGTCTCATCAACACTCATCATAGCACCAGCATTGTCAAACTCCCCACAATAATTAGGTGCTGAAAATATTGTTACAAGCTGCCGGTTAGCAAAGAACTCGTATCCATCCTCCACAACCTGGTCAAAACATATTAAAACAAAACAGTTTAATTCAATAGCATAGTTGATTGACAGCTCTATCCTCCAATGTAATTGCAAAGATATGTACTGAATGAAACATCAAATGCCAAAGCTAATGCACGGCAAGATATTTATATTTGATGCATAAACTTGTCACATTTTACAAGGCAAAAAGTAATTCCCAGTTCAAATAAAAAAAGTAACTATAATAATGCTGATAAATAGAATAGAATTGCTGGAAAATATTTCATAATTATTTTAGTCATAGAAATGGGATACAAACTCAACCCTGAAGGCCTGGTAACACATTGAGCACCAAAGGCAAGAGTTTAACCTGATGAGCACGACAAATAAGATCAAGATCATGTTTCTGAAGAAACTCTGAGACCTTATCGGCACCAAATGTATATGAAACTCCCCTGTCATTCATTCCCCATCCTTGAACATCTTTGCTTGGGTCAGACCAAAGGAGATCACAAAGCAAACCTGTATCAGGAACATCAGTAGGCCGCTGTAGATTTCTTATCTGATCCAAATTATGTAAGTCAGGCGACAGTCCTCCATGCATACACAAAATCTTTTCATCGATAAGGGCTGCCACAGGCAGGCAATTGAAGCAGTCTGTAAATGTCTTCCATAACCTTACATTGAACCTTCTCTTACACTCATCATAAAATCCATATATCCGGTTTATAGAAGCACATTCATGGTTTCCCCTCAACAGGAAAAAGTTCTCGGGATACTTTATTTTATAAGCAAGGAGAAGGCATATTGTTTCTAAACTCTGTTTCCCTCGATCCACATAATCCCCTAAAAACAAGTAGTTGGCCTCAGGAGGTAATCCACCGTACTCAAAAAGCCTTAAAAGATCAGAATATTGACCATGTACATCACCTGAAACATCAAATATAAGGATATTAACAAATCACTCCACAAACAAGTCATTTTCTTTTCTTTAAACAAGAATACCATGTTTGTGGTAGTAATAACATCAGGGAGTACAACAAAAACAAAGCCATATTCATTCCCACCATGTGGGGCGAGCTGCATAGATCAATTAACATCATGCTAGACTTGGCAGAGATGCATCAGGCTTTATTTTATTTTATTTTAATAAAAAAATATACTATTAGTAATTATAGATGCTATGATCATAGTATTAGCATGTCAACCTTTACAGGCTTTTCAACATCAAACCAACACCAACAAGTTAGCATGCAACAGTTCTTGCAGTCAGTTTTAACAAACTAAGGATGTCACAATCAGAAGCAAAAATTGACGTCTCCTGGTAATTAACACATTAACGCACTGGAATTTAACTCACATGCATCGACATAACACTAATAATAAAAAGTTTAAAACAAAAAACAAAATACTCTATCACACCATGCATGATATTGCAATTTCAAGTTAACTAAACCAAATCAGCGATGTCCATTACGAGCTTCTTATATCGCAAAACAAATTCACAAACAACATCAAATCCAGATAACAAATACTGCAAAATTTTCAAATCTTACATTACATGGTTATTTTATTTACTCCCACACATAGACCAATCAAGGACATAGAAAGTCAAAAATAAAAACTCGAATCAATCAAACCTAAAATCCACAAAGAGGTTTAGAACGAACACTTCACTAACAACTACTAATCCAAGTCCAAAGCACGCTCATAATCACAGAAACATAACGAAACATGAAATTTGCACTCGCAATAAATCAATTCGCGTCAATTTCGTTTTCACAATTATAAACCCTAAAAAAAACATCGTAAGGCTTAGGTTAAACAAAACAAAACGACATGAAAATAAAGGAAGAAAAAGAGGGAGGGAATACCGCAAATCTTAATAGGAGCTTCGAGCTCTAATAAATTAGGTTGTTGCAAGAAAATGTCTCTAGAAACTACGCAGAGTTGACGGATCTCAGATTCTGAAAGCTGAACTTGCTTCCCTGGACGACCTCGAACTTCCAGTAATCGATTGATTATGTCATCTAAAACTGATTGTTCCATTTCTCAAATCTAAAAGTCAACGTTTCTCCTTTTCTCTCTATTGGTGAAACTTAATTGTTGTTAAGATGATGATCGTGCAAATAAAGGAACGAAAACAGAAGAAGAAGAAGAAGAAGAGTAGGAGGAGGAGTGAGCGAATAACATGCCTCGGGAAAGGAAGAAGAAGAAGATGATGGTGATGGAATGTTGGGAGTTACGGTCGTTTTGGTAGAAGAGGGGTGTCGTTTTGAATCAAGGTCAAGAAGAATTGAGAATTCTACACGTTCCTTTGCGGGGGAAATAGAAATTAGAAAGAGAGAAAGAAATAGGGTTTCCGGTTTCGTTTGTTTATGGAATAATGGAAGAGGAAAGGTGATTATTTGATAATTGCTTCCTTCGGCTTCGTTTGGATTGATGGAATATAATGGAACGGAACGGAATGTAATATAATGGAACAGAACGGAATAAAAATATCATTCCATTGTTTGGATATTTTATGATGGAACGTTTGGAAAGTTGACGGAACGGAATGGGTTAAAAATTTTTTGTTCCTATATTACCCTCATTTTAAAAACACTTTTCTTTTGTTATCACATCCCTTTAACACTAGTTGGGTTTTGATTTCTGACTTAGTTATCGTCTTTCAGATTGTTGTGTGGTTAGTATATCGTGGGGGGCAGTGTTGTGAGATTTGATCCAAGAGACTGACTGGTATGGCGTCCACTATGAGAGACTAGAAAGGAAGAAGAAGGGACCCATTTTACGTGGAGAGTGCTTTAAGTCAGTATATATAATGTGAAATAGAAGGGAACTGAATTGAAGGGTACCGGAGAATATAACAAGTTCTATGAAGAAGGAGTTTGCAATTGCGATGGCTGTGGAACTCCTCTTTACAAGTCTGATGCCAAATTTGATTCTGGTTGTGGTTGGCCTGCTTTCTTTGAGGGTTTTCCTGCTGCTATCAATCGCTCAGTGAGTTTTTTCCCCTCACTTGTTTTTGTATATTCATTTTCCCTTGTTAACATGTTTTTGCTGGAACTGTATTTCAATTTTCAGCCGGACCCAGATGGGAGGAGGACTGAGATAACTTGTGCAGCCTGTGGTGGGCACTTGGGTCATGTTTTCAAAGGAGAGGGGTTCAAGACACCCACTGATGAACGCCATTGTGTCAATAGTGTTTATGTCAAATTTACTCCAGCAAATTCTCCTGCTTCACTATGAAGCCTTACTTTATTGGAGGTGTCTTGTGAAAACAACAATTGTATTTGTTTGTTTCCTAAGCCTTATTTTGGTGGTTCTGAAGGCAGAAACCCCCTGTGATGTGTTGAAGCTTGAATGACTGGGAGTACTTGATGCGAAGAAAATCATTTTCTTTTTGTTCCGTAAAAAAAAAAAGAGTAATTAAAAAGTTAGAAGGAATGATTCCATCCTATACCTCCCAAATTGGAGGGGAAGAAAAATAGGAAGAGAGGATGGAATGCATCCCATCAGGTTCCATTCCATTCCATCCATTTTTTTAAAATCCAAACAATGGAACATTACTCCATATCACTCCATTCCATTCCATTCCACCTAGTTCCATCAATCCAAACATACCCTTCAGGAAGCGGAGTAGGGCAAGGCAGACATGAGAGAGAGACCCGGGGGGGAGGGGGGATATTACTGATATATCATATATCTTTTTTTGCCTAAAAAATTACTTACAAATTACAAATAAATACCACTTTCGACAGCGCCATCAGTTTTGATCTGATATGGCTATCATCTTAGTCAGACACGTCGTATCAAAACTGACGGCGTTAGGTTAAAATTGACGGAAATGACTAATGTGAAAACGGAACGTAACGTGTAGGACCAATTTGAAAAATAAAAAACTTATAGGACCGACATGAAAAATAAAATAAACGTATATGACCAATTTACTTATTTTGCCTTAAGTTTTTAAGTGGGTCTATGGGATGAGGGTTTATGACACTCACTCAATTTTCATTCCAACAGGAGTTTCTAATACTAAGTTCCTTAACTTCTCTCTCCTAAACATCCCATGTTCTCTCTCCCACTTTTATACTATCAAATGCAAAAAATATTACTTAAATGCTATGGAACTCTCTTTTAAGGTTCCTTAGATAAGGAACCCAATTTAAATTTAAGGAACCCAAAATCACATGTGGTATATTGTAGCAATATTTTATTGTTAAGGAACCTCTAAGAAACTTCCACTAAAGATGCTCTAAGTTTGAGTGGATGAATTATAAATCGAAATGAAGGGTGTCTTTGGAATTATATTAGGAAAGTTTTAAGGAATTTGGGAAAAAGCTATCTTTAATAGTTTTCCCAAGATGAAATGATTACAATCCTAGGTAAGCTAGAGGGTCTAAGTGTGTATGTGATAATGTGTGTGTGTATTTTGCCTCCTTCCGGAGTCATGAGTCTTTTTTTTTTGTGATTAAAATGGTGGCGGGTGAGCTTCAACTCGACAGTCTCGAACGACATGGCTACGACCCTTGTATATTCTCCTACTTTGATGGACCTAGTACACTTCCAATAGGTCAAACCCTTTGGGTCATGGGTCCATCTTATAACCTTCAAGTGAGTATGAAAATTGTGAATTGGTTATATCTCGTGGACCCTCAAGTGGTTACTGCAATACGCAGGCATGTCATATCATCCCATCATTTTACAATCCTAGGTAAGCTAGAGGGTCTAAGTGTGTATGTGATAATGTGTGTGTATTTTGCCTCCTTCCGGAGTCATGAGTCATTTTTCTTGTGTGATTAAAATGGTGGAGGGTGAGCTTCAACTCGACAGTCTCGAGCGACATGGGTACGACTCTTGTATATTCTTCTACCTGATGGACCTAGCACACTTCCAATAGGTCAAACCCTTTGGATCATCGGTCCATTTTATAACCTTCAAGTGAGTATGGAAATTGTGAATTGGTTATATCTCGTGGGCCCTCAAGTCGTTAGTGCAATATGCAGGTATGTCATCTTATCCCATCATTCATTACGAGTGTCTCCCTTAAGCTTCACGCGTGTCTTTCCTTTTAGTTGATCCTCCCATGTGATGTGGCGTGGGATTGTTGATGAATATTTTTGAAGGATTTGTTTTCGCCGACCTCCCTTGACATAGCTCAGGGTTTGAGGATCTCGAGTCCCAACAATCTCCCGTTACAAGTCTAGCCATTAAAGCTAGACCTTCTTCCGGGGTCTTTGGATGATGAACAAATTTTTCTTTACATTTTAATTCATATTATAGGATTACATTTGTTTTTTTCTATTACTAAAAATCACATTTATTGTTAAATTTATGAATGTTGTTGAGCTCTTATTTGTGTGGTAATTTATTTCTATCGCTAAAAAGTTCATAGTGAAGACTTAAACTTTATTTTCCTTTTCAATAATAAAATTAACGTATGATTTATACACTAAACCATACAAACCATAAATTAATATTTTGATATTTTAATTTTGCTTCTAAAGTTCAGTTTGATTTGAATGTTTGATCTCATAAATGAAATTAAAACTCAAACCAAATTAATTACCTTTAAAAGTAAGAAGAAAGAAGGAAATAAACTATACTAATATTAACAAATTTTATTTGGTTTTTATTTTTATTTAATGAATTAAATTTAAATAAATTTTTATCTGGAATTTTAATCAACTTGATAGATTATGAACACCTCTAATCTATATACTTCAATACAGTTTTTTAGGTAGACATACTTCAACATAGTTTTTTTTTTGTTTTCCGGTCGCGCAATGTTGTGACTCCGGCAAGTGTACCGGGTCGTCGCAAGTAATAAAAATAACACGGTAAGTAAATACCGAGGTCGAACTCAAGGATTGGGGTACCAATTCGACTAATCCGCGGGAAGTCAGATATGTTCGGTCAAGTTACGGAAGAAGGTGGTTGAGAGAAAGAGAATAATAGCGAAATTCAACTAACAATCTAAATAAACTAATTAACTAAAAATCAGAAAACTAAAATGTCCAAGGTCACAAATCCACCTACCCAATATGTACACCCAAGTGATGATGAATCCCTCCCTAAATTCAATTACAATGTCAACCGGGACCCCTAAATTCTCCTAAATCCACTCTCGTGCTCATTAGGACGTATTCGATGATTTGAGTTAATTACTTGCTAGGTCTCTTAACCCTAATCTCGAATTCTGTTAATTCGTGTTCCCTATATGGTTGCACCGATCTCCTATTCACTCTCGTGCAATATTCGATCGATGATTCTAATTCAAGTTCTAAACGCGAATCGCTGACTAAGCCTCATCACATAAACAAGTCAATCACGCTAGCATATAATTGACACAATCAAATCAGAATTAGAAAACAAGAATTGAATTAAGGAGAAAGACATACATCATATCGGATTTACATCGCCATGGGTGGCTTCATCGTTCCCTCGGACGAGGGGATTAGTTCCTCATGCTCATAGACAAGCGATCGGACATAATCTCCATAAGAAAAAGGGAGACGCAGCTCCAAAGAGAAAAGAAAATACCCTACGCTACTCTAAACAGTGGAAAACTGCCTTCTCAAGATCGATCCTAATTCTGATATGCAACAGCCCTTAAATAGTAATCCTGATCTGCGCTCTCTCGCGAGGCGAGCAGACTTTCGCGAGGCGAGAATTAAAATTAGCGCGCTTTCAATTTAAACTCTCGCGAGGCGAAGGTATGTTCGCGAGGCGAGTCTTCAATTCTAGGCTGTGACCTTCATCACGGCTGGGCCGTGATGGTCTCCCGACTTCCGGGGGTCTTCAAACTCTCGCGGGGCGAGAGGCTTCTCGCGGGGCGAGTCTTCAACCTTAAACTGCCACGGGCGTGGTATTCATCACGGCCAAGCCGTGATGCTCTCTGTCTTGCAGGTCTTCATGATTCGCGGGGCGAGACACATCTCGCGTGGCGAGACTGAAGTGATGACTTTTGTTGCTTTGCTGACCTTCAGGCTCGCGGGGCGAGCATACACTCCTTGGCGAGTGTCTCCGCTCTTACAATTTCCACTGCTTTTCGACTTTCCTTGACTCCCGGAGCTTCACTTATTTAACCTGAAACAACAAAAGCACCCACAAGCGTAATTCTATTCAAAATAACCTAAAAACTACACAAAATACACAAAATGAGTCAAAGTCCAATTTAGGAACAAAACAAGGCAAATTTGGGCGAAAACGAGAGTGAACTCGAATAATTTACACAAAAACCCTAGTTCATCTAGTCATAAAACTAGATAAGCCAGAGGCTTATCACGCAACTATGGAGACTAATCCCTCAAGTTGAGTAAGACTACAAGGGCAACAAAACTCTTCCTTATTGCTGCTATATTCTCAGGGCAAGATTCGGACTCGAGACCACCGACTAAGCTCTAAGAGATCTGTGTCATCTCATCCAAACACGCTTGGATATACTTCAACATAGTTTGACATTACTATACCATTTCTTATACTTAAAAAAAAAGAAGATAAAACCGTGTGTGTGATGGCAATGAGGCGGGGCAGGGTGTAACACCCTAAACTTGGCGTCACATGGTTACCCATTGCGAAAACAAAATTCATTAAATTGCTGGTTACTTTCAGAAAATAACAATTTCTTATTAAATAAGTATACTAAAATAGTGATGAATTTTTTTTTAAAGATGGATGAACACTCAGAACATGAATAACGGAAACACACATATATGTAAACATTAACAGTAGTAGCATAAGTACTCAGTTACAACGTAATCATAAGGTCTTTAAAGGAACAGGCCATTAGTAGAATTAGGAAAAGTAGTGAGGAACATAGTATTAACAAAAACCAAAAAGGTCCGGAACCACATTTCCAAACACCTTGGCTCTCATAAGCCAGAAATAAGCCAAACAAGGATACACTACCCCAAAATACACCTACAACTGGTCAATCTATAAGTAGCCATTATGGAGGTCAGAAACAATACCCCCACTCCCAGAAGACGAAGTGGGCTCAGGATCAATGACGTCTCCTCCCTTATCAGGGGAGTCAAAATCTTCATCATCATCGAGTACCACGTAGTTCGGTTCATCATCTTCGTTATCTGGTGCAGCATGCTCCGACCCATCGTCATCAGCTACCATATACTCCGGCTCCTCGTCGTCGTCAAAGAACTCCTCCGGATCCTCCTCCGGTGGTGATGCAGGAATGACACCGGGTAAGGGCATCCTAAGAGATGGATGCTCATGCAACAGCCCCTGATCGGCCAAACGCTGGAGATAGTACCAGATAAGTGGTAGCGATATCCTCACCGACTTCACTATCTCTACTCTACGCTGTGGTCCGCCTTCTGCTGGTCCCTCAAGAGATGTCACCGGTCCGGTATAAGTAGCGGAGTGGGATCTCGGATGAATTACCCACGCAGCTGCAAGATGAGCATTCTCAAAAGTTAGGGTCCGCACTCCCGCTGGTGCCAGGGGGATATTGGGATCCATCTAAACTCATATATATAACAAGTCCATATAGGGGATGAAACAACAAAAGAATATGCAAGAGTTAGATACCAATATATGGAAGATCACAATAACTATATGCATGATACATGCATTATATAAGATGGGTCAAAAGACAAGTTCTCTTTTAATTGTACATTATCGGACTCAATTATATGAGATGGGTCATGAACATATTTCCTCAATTGTGAAGCATGGAAAACATCGTGGATATTGGAAAGAAAATGTGGCAAAGAAATTTTGTAAGCTACTGGACCTACACGACGAAGAATTTGGTAGGGTCCAATGAATTTGGGAGTGGGCTTTCTGGATTTAAGTACTCTGCCAATCCCAGTCGTAGGCGTGACTCTCAAAAACACATGCTCGCCTTCCTCAAACTCAAGAGTTCGTCGTCTCTTGTCGGCATAACTTTTCTTCGGCGACTTTGAGTTGTCCGTATTTTCTCCTAAATCATTTTCACCTTTTCTGTTGTCTGTTGCACGATTTCTGGTCCCAGCAGCAAACTTTCACCATCTTGGTACCAACATAGAGGTGTTCTATACCGTCGACCATATAAGGCTTCATAGGGAGTCATTCCTATGCTTGAATGAAAGCTGTTGTTATAGGTGAACTCTATCAGTGGTAGGAATTCATCCCAATTCCCAGTGTTTTCTAACAAACATGACCTCAATAGGTCTTCCAGTGATTGGATTGTCCTCTGACTGTCCATCGGTTTGTGGATGATACGCAGAACTTTGACGTAAACTTCGGATCACGGTCCGGAATGATACTTGAAGGTATTCCATGCAATCTGACGATTTCATCAATGTACAACTGAGTTAACCTTTCTATTAGATACTTTATGTTGATAGGTAAAAAGTGAGCTAACTTAGTCAGCCGATCCACTATTACCCAAATAGCCTCATGTCCTTTCCGAGTCCTTGATAAACTTGTTACAAAGTCCATCGAAATTCCATCCCATTTCCATTCTGGAATGTCCAAAGATTGTAGCATTCCTGCTGGCTTTTGGTGTTCAATCTTAGCCTTCTAACATACCAAACACGAAGCAGTGTATTCTATTACGTCTCTCTTCATTCCATACCACCAATACAATCTCTTTAGATCTTGATATATCTTTGTGGCTCCTGGGTGTAGACTTAACTTACTCTTGTGAGCTTCTTCTAGAATCAGCTTTCTAAGTTCGGCATCATCTGGTACACAAATCCTCTCACCGAATCTCGAGATTCATCTGTTCCTTCTCTGAATGCTGACAATGCTCCCTGTCACACTAAGTCTCTTTCCTCCTGCAGGTACTGATCACTTCTTTGTTTCTCTTTTATTTGGTCCATCAATCCATTCGAAACGGCGATCCTACCTAAGCAAAGCTTTCCTGGAAACGTCTTAACTGTCAAGCTAAGATCCCGAAATTGTTCCAACAATTCCTACTCTCTAACCATCATCACTGACGCATGTATTAACTTTCTACTCAGGGCATCTGCTACCACATTTGCTTTCCCAGGGTGATACAGAAGTTGGAAATTATAATCCTTCAGAAATTCCAACCAACGTCTCTGCCGCACGTTAAGCTTTTTCTGGTCGAACAAGTACTTCAAACTCTTGTGATCGCTGAAGACATTGAATGTAGCTCCATACAAATAACACCTCCAGATTTTCAGAACAAAGACCACTATTTCTAACTCCAAGTCATGCATAGGGTAGTTCTTTTCATGAATCTTCAACCGTCTTGAAGCATAAGCGACAACTATCCGATTTTGCATCAGCACGCAGCCTAATGATGGCTATCGAATCCGTAAGTGAACGACTTCGTCGTCAAGTAATAAAAAGAGATCGAACCACAGAGACTGTGATCTTAAATAACAATCAGTTATTAAATTAATTTAATCAATCGAAATAAGATTTGGTTTTCAAATCGAAATCAAGTAACAATCAAATTTAAAATTGCAATTAAACAAAATAGGAAAGCAATTCAAATAGGGTTTTTCAAATTCAAAAGGGATTTCCAGGAATTGGGATACCACAAAACTGCTTATGTTACTAAATTGACTACTTTCCTTGTTAATTACCAAAATTTGCTTTGAAGGCGAATTTATCCTAAATTAGTTAATGCTCCCTCTAGGGTTACAAAAACCGTGCCCAATTAAATCAACCCCTACTCTCATGGTAATTGAATTTAAATCGGACCCTTTAAGTTTCGTGACAATTCATGAACCCTCGAAGGACCACTTCTAACTTTCGTGATTTAAGTCCTAAGTTTGATTCCTAAAGATCTGATACCTAAGTTCACCGCTAAGTTCATCCTTAGTGTATCTACGACACGCAAATAAGTGGCCACCGAATTTACGAGTAATTTAAAACAATAGGGATCAAATCGAAGCAAAAATTGAAACTAGCAAGAAATCAAACATCAATTCATCACCATAAACAAATCTTGGGCATAGCCCCAATTCCTAGAAACAAGACTACTACTCAAGCATTGCCATGATCACAACAAGCTTGATTAACAATAACATAAAAAAAAAAAACCCTAGAGGAGAGAAGAGATTGAGAAGAAGAAGAAGAATCCTAATTTTGCTTATGGTTAGCAGTCCCAAAAGTGCCCAGTTTCGAGCCCTAGAAGGCTATTTATAATCTGGGGTAACTTGAATCCCAAGCCAATACAAAACCAGATCAAATCAGTTTCTATGGATCCATATATCGCGGCCAGGCCGTGATGGATTCTGTCTTGGAGGTTGCTTAACTGGTTGGTCTTTCACGGCCGTGACCACCATCACGGCCTAGCCGTGATCAGTTATGCCTGTGAGGGTCTGGTTCAGCTGACATGTCACGACCGTGATGGACATCACGGCCTGGCCGTGACCAGCTCTGACTTTTCCATTCTTTCTTTTCAGCTCCACTTGATCATGGCCGTGATGGCCATCACAGCTAGGCCATGATCAGTTCTGTTTGTCTCATTTTCTTGCCTTCCAAGCTCCATCTTCATGGCAGCTCCAACACAACTGATCCCGAGCAATTTAATCTTCGATTCCTGCACACAAGCACCATAAAACCACCTTACCTGTTCCAAGGTAAAAACTATCAAATAATCAAATAAAATACGCCTAAACTATATGAAAATGCATGCAAAATGTCAAGGAAATATGAGGTGAAATCACACTCATCAAACAACCCCAAGCTTAAGATTTTGCTTGTCCTTAAGCAATAACTAAGGCCAGCAAAGATAATCAATCAGAGCATGGACAGTGAATCTAGAACCCGAGTAATAAATCCAAGTAACAGTCATATTCAATAAGAAACCAAGAGACAATCGATTTTAAGTCCAATTAGAAGCTTAGGTTCCCCAGATTGCATCTCCCACTGATTCGGGCACTCTTCTCACCTTACTCATATGTTTGAGGGTATATGACAATTCGCTCAATGTCCTCAAGGAAGGCACCCTACCACAAGGAAGGCACCCTACCATAAGCTTGACTATTAACCAAATCTCTACCTTATTAATGAAAACACATAAGAATCGAGAGGTCTTTTATTCTGGTTGTAATGGAGCCATGGGATTGATTGTTAGGTGGGGAAATCAAGAAAAAAAAATCAAGAAGGCTAAACAAAACATCAAACAATGCAAAGCATGACACCTTTCTTAGAATTCCTTTTTGGGCTTTAGTTCAGTTTTCCACTTTTCTTTCTTTCTCCCTTTTTACTTTTTATTTCTCACTTTCTTTTTCTCATCCCATTCTCCATTTTTTATTTTTTTATTTTATTTTATTTATTTATTTGGAGAAGGGGAGATTTTCAACTTATGAGAAATTTCTCTAACTTTTTATCCCACAATTTATTATTCAAACTACCTTTTTTCCCTTTTGCAATACTTTAAAAGGTGTCATACCAAGCATCGTTCATTAAAATAGATCAAGGTGTCAAGAAAAGTATTTTATTCTTTTAGGCTCAAAATTGGGTAAATAAGGGGTAGTATTCAATCAGTCAAAGTTCAGAAGGCCAGAAAAATACCTAGTGCCTCAATCATTTTCAAGTATGTTTTCAAAAAATTTTAAGTTTCAAAACGGTTTCAAGTCAAGTTCTAGAGGACACAATCCAAGAGGAATAAAACACTCGATCACAAGGAATGAGGTAGATTTAGTGAGTACCCCTTTTAGGCTCAAAATCTCACATTTAGTAGTTTAAAAATCAATGAGAAACCCAAATCTAAGGAACCACATGCTAATTATTAACTATTGAAAGATCATTTCAAGCATTTTTATTTTTAGCCTATCACAAGAATACAAAAGTGAGGTTTGAAAATTCACTGTCTCGATTCATTTGGCACAAAGTTTTTTTTTTCAATTGGAGGCATACTCTAAGCTAAGGGAAATCTAATCATGTGATATATGCAAAACTAACCCTAAATGAATGCAACATGCAAGAATGCAAAAATAATACCCCTACCCCAAGCTTAAAAACTTACATTGTACCCAATGTAAATAATTAAGTCATAGGGAGGATAAAAACTGAGACACCCCGATGTGCCCCATTGTATTGTTACATTAAAACCTTAATATTTATTTACTTAATCGCTCGCTTATCATTGAAAATACGTAAAAATTAAAACTTAATTAATAATTATATAACTTATGCATATATAAAACATACCAAAACTATATTACATAAATACACACCTGTTATTTATTACATTCCAAAAGCAACATTAAGGGTACCTCTCTCGTAGGATCCCTCACAGGCATAAACTTCACTACACACATACTCGGCGGAAATATAAATACTCTTTAGACACACTGCCATACAGTCTATACTCTAATCGCCTTGAATCACAGCTCGACCTCCAAGCATCTCGGTTCGTAGGAGTTCCACCTAACCCTCAAAGCAATTGGTTCCTCCATCGGGTCTTCTCGCAATGCGATCACATCAGAAATAAAACACAACACACAGAAAGATATAGGGAATAAGAAACAGTTCTATCATCAAAAAGCGGAAAAGAGTAATAGTAAATTATCCAGTAATTGTCACAGACACGCATCAATCAAAATCAGCAATCATCCTCAATTCACTATATCATCCTCTACCCTCATCCCATGCAACTAAAACTTAATACTGATGTGGCCATCTTCACTCCTGTCACATTAGTCAGTAGTCCAGAACGGTCCAGTACCAATAACTTTCGAACGCATCAAAGACTAAACACTTATTAGTCTAAAATGGTCCAGTGCCAAGATCATACGAACTCGTCAAGGAATATCATTCCATAACGGTCCAGTGCATCCTTCCATAACGGTCCAGTGCCAAGAACATACGAACTCGTCAAGGAATATCAATCCAAAACGGTCCAGTGCCAAGAACATACGAACTCGTCAAGGAATATCATTCCATAACGGTCCAGTGCCAAGAACATGCGAACTCGTCAAGAACTAAAGAGTATTACGGTAGTCTACCTCGGCATCCATATCCGTAGGGCACTCACCCGTAATATCCGATATCCCCAAAATAGGATATCCTGACCTCGTGTGTTCCACTCACACGGCTGTGACTAACAATACCTCGATAAATGAATCTCCCTAATTTAAATCAATAACAACCTAGTGCCTCAACCTTCCATCAAAGTCTCAACACCTTTTTCCTCTTAGATAAAGCCACTTAATTAGGCTAGGCACCTCTAAATCACCTTTATTTTCTCACCCAAACAATTATCTCCCGAACAACACATATCCTTACTTAAAAATCAGCTAAGCACAATATTAAAAACCAGGCAGATCATCTCTAACCATATATCAGAATATTGTTGAACCAAGCAATTCAATTATCATCAAGCTATAATACATTCTCACATAAACATATTAATCATCATAAAATATCATTCAACAGAATAAAAATCACCAAATTTAAGAACTACGAATAGTATACCTGGGATAACTTCCCGGGAAAAAGAGGTGGTGATAAACACGCTTAAATACCAAGTTTTTCCTTAGCCAGAAATTACCCAGACATATACCATTCCAACCTCAAAACAGCATATTAACATCCATATCATAAAGTATCAATTTGATATAAATAATAAAAGCAAATCATCCATCAACGGTTAATAAATATCAACATAATATCAATAAAATAATCAAACACCATAAAATATCACTTAAAACAAATTATCACAGCCAGCATATCACAATCAAATCAAATAATAAATAAATCCAAACATCCTCAACATCATAAAATCAACCTTAATGTCGATAAACCTACAATCCCTGAATCACCATTGGTTTTACAGAAAAGGTTTCCAATGAGATTTTGGTCTTGTCGATTACTCGACTACTAGTAGGGTTTAGGTCGCCCTACACAATTATCATATAATCTACTACTTATGAATTCCAAAAATAGGTTGATTCTTTTCCCCACCTGAGTTTTCACCGGAAACACGTACACGACGATCCTCGTTATCCCGCCACGAGTTAACACAAACACCTTCAACCAAACAACATAACTATAATTAATCAACTAACAACCATCTATGACACTTTAGGGCTAGGTTCGGTCAAGACTTAGAAAATAGGTTTAGGATTATCTTCTTAATGCTATCTTTTGGATCCTAGTTACTAGAGTCTTAACTAACATAGATTACTTATTACAAGACTAAAATTTGAAACAAAATCCTCTAACCTTTAGGGTTAGGGTTTCGGCCCATATTAGGAAAATAGGCTAGGAAATTTAGTTAGATTCAAGCTCTTGGATAATGAAAGTGGAAGACATCACAAGATCATAGAAATTGGTTTCACATTAAAAGGATTTTTCTACAATTTTCTAGAATTATTTGAAGTTCTAGATCTAGGAATGGAAAAATATGATTCATGGCATAAACATGATAAATACATGAATATGAAAGCTTATATGATCAAGGAGATGAGCTTTTACCTCTTGAAGATTGAAGAAATGAAGAAAATGATCAACCTTCACTATGTTGAAAACTGGACAGCTTGAGGGTGTGATGGTATTGTGAGTGTATCTCACAATATACTCATCCAAAAATTACGAACTTTGGCTTTATAGAAAGATAAGAAGAAAAGGAACAACTTTGGTGTTTAAGGTTTCATTTGGTTTGGATCATAACAGGGGTGAAAAGGGCCTTATTTATGCTGTTTCGTGGGTTGCCGGGAATTCTGGGCAGTTTCTGTATTTTGAGTCTTTCTCCCAATCCACTTATCCGTTTTTGATGATCTTTAGCTTGTTGGAAAGAAGAGAGAAAGAGGAACAACTTTTATGTTGAGTGTTTTTCTAGTTTCAGAAAGGAAGAGGGTCATATGTTTGGTAGAAATTCGGTGTTCTTAGGGTTTTGTAACTTAGTTGGTGAGGAAGATGAAGAGAATGAAGAAGATGAGTGAAATGGTGAGGGAGGCCACGGTTTTGAAGAGTATTTATAGGTTAGATTTAGGCTTTGTTTGGTTATAAGGAACTGATTTAATGGGTTTTGTGATTATTTAATTAATATAAGTTTAACCATAGTTAATAATTAACTTAACTAGGGTTACTTTGCTTAACTATGGTTATTAAATATGTGGTTCACATTTGATGGAGGTGTGGCTGATTTTGGGCCACACAAAGTGACTCACCAATGAGTCACCGATCTTATCCGTTAACGGTTCCCGGAAATTCCGTCATGCAGCCTCAATCGTTTACCCGATTTCAGTTTTTGAGAGGAAAATAATGAAACGAAAGCAAAATGAAATAGGTAATATTTATTGGAGGTGGATGCAAGAAATTGGAGAGATGTGGGAGGTTTTCAACCACGTAAAATGAGTGGTTAAGAGTGCGTAGATGCGTCTTGTTAATACCCGCGAAAGCTTGGGGGTATTTTGGTCTTTTTTCCTAAATGTCATGATTACTTGCATTTAATGCTCATAAATGCTTGGTGACTCATCCTCCATGAGTCATCATGTATGACTCGCTGACCCCATCTCTTGATGGGTCTCTGCACTTCCCTTCTCGACTCCGTCAGTTTCCCGATTAGGGTTTTACGCCCGTATAAAAGCGTAATATTTCGTTTTCGACTGAAAATTTTCAAACTAATCAAACTCGTTGGAAATATGATTTAAATATAAACCATTTCGTTCACGAGTCAAAATTAGGTTTTCTGATCATTAAAATCTCACTGTCAGTGAAAACACCGACTGTTTTCTGTCCGAACTTTTACCAAAATTCGTCCGAATAAACATAATATTTTATTTCTGATCAGAAATTTGGAAAGTAGACTTCCTCACGGACAAAATATAAAAAATCTACAAATTTCATTTTTCGGGTCAAATTAGGGTTTTCTCACGAAGATAAAATTATACTTGTCGGTAAAAAATGCAGATCGGGCTCCGTCTGAATTTTCAACCCAAAATTTCACCGTAACCTTCTACCATAAGAGAGACTATGAATATGATTTTAAATTATTTAAAATCACTTTCTAACTCTCAGATTAAAATATAATTAATTATATTTTAACCGGTTAAACAGCGTAATTAAAAATCAGGCTGTTACAAAAACAAAAAAACAAAAACAAAAACAACTCACTGAGGTGGTGGGTGCTGGCTCAGATGCCAGTCATAGAGCTGCTGGATCATGGCTCTCTGCTCACGCTGCTCATCCATGATGCGCTCCTGGTTCGCTAGGATAGTGTCAAAGGTGGACGAGAACCGCGCATAGGGATCATCGGACGACGTACCTGCAGAGGAAGAAGATGGGTGCCCAGACGGCCTAGCCTGCAGTGGCGGCCACAACGGCCTTTGTACCCTAATAGGCTGAGGCTCCTCTCTTATCGGTATTTTCCAATTTGCCGGATTTGTTACATCCTAAGGGGCGGGGTTAGGGAGAGGGAATGGGTGCTGCGCCTTGGGTGTTTCAGCAGGACATATCATCCTCTCGGGTGATCATCCCCATGGCCTCACAAGCCTGCAAGGTGATACGGGTCTGTCCTGGGGCGGCCTCAAAACCATCCAGATCAAAGTTAAAGTGATGGCATATTGTGGTGATCAAGCCACCAATGACAATAGTGCCACTCGAACTCTTGGCGACCTTTAAGAGGTGCCTAGCCAAAAACGACCTCGTGTCCACGTTGCTCTCAGGGTGGAGCATGACCCATAGTATAAAGACCTCGTCCTGGCGGACGGATCCGTCACTCTCTCCACGGCCAAACAGGGTGTTGGCTATGACCCTATGCATATATCTTATACTTGGGTTAGCAAAGGCTGTGGACTTGGATGTCCGAGGGTCAAAACTCCTGCCTTCATAGTCAATTATTGACCAGAAACTATGTGCACTAAACCCTAAGGGGTATCTTCTGTCACCCCCTACTGGTAAACCAAAACTCTCATTAAACTCAGCTAGGGTTGGTACAAAGTCCTGGTTGAAGAGCCGGAATGTAATCCGTCCCTCTTGGAAATGAGGCCCTTGGAGAATTTCTGCATTCTGAGAGCTTAAGAACTCCAGAATAGGGCCAGCAAATGTAGGGTATCTAGTGCGAGCAAACTCGCTCCACCCTATGTTTTCTAACATCCAATTGATGTCAACAGTCAGGCCTAGGGTGTCTATACATGCATCATCAAGATATTTCATTTGGACTATCTTCCTATTTTTCAAAGCATTGAATCTATCTTGTTGAGCATTATCCTTGAAAACAATCACATACCCATGTTCATCAGTCTCAGAGTTAGAGGAGTCAGAGTCAGAGTAGTTACCTGGGTTCCTGCTTCCTCTGGTGCGAGGGCGTGAGGCTTCGGTTGCCCTTTGACATTTGCTTGCCATGATCTCAGAGCACCAAAATTAACAATCCCCTCCTTCACTGTTTCTGAAATTCGGATTTTTAGGGGTTAGGGTTTCAGAATTGGGAATTTTTGAGTTTGCCTAAAATTGAAGGATTTGCCTTGTGGGTCTTGTTGGGTTAGGTCTAGGGAGCAAGGTAGTAGAGTTGGTTGGGCATGGGTGTCATGGAGAGGTGAGTTTTCAAGCTTTTTGGGTGAATGGTTATGGTGGAGGTTGTGAAAGGGAGAAGAAGAAGATGAGTGGATGAAGAGGAAGATGGTGGGTTTTGGTTAAGGGGGGAGGTGCGTTGATGAGTGTGAGATGAGGTAAAGGAGGAGTTGGAATGAAGGGTGGGATCTTGGTGGCTATGGAGGTGGATAGGAGGTAGAGAAGATGAATAGAGTTAGGGGTTTGTAGCAGAGGGGAGGCCGTGATGAGTTTAAAAAGACTGAGCTAACGCACGTCACTGTCGTGACCCACATCACGGCTGGCCCGTGATGGAATCTGTCCTGCTTCAGCTACCTATCACGGCCGTGGCCACTATCATGGCCTGGCCGTGATCCTTTCTGACCCTTCTTGGTCTTCACATCACGGCCGTGACGTGTATCACGGCTAGGCCGTGATGGATTCTGATCTTCTGGGGCCTTCTTGTCATGCCCGTGATGGTAATCACGGTTGGGCCGTGATACTGTCTGACTTCAGCTGTTGACTCATCACAACCGTGAACCATGTCACAACCTTGGCGTGATTGATTCTGACTTCATTTTCCATGCCCTTGTCACTCTTCATGCCTTCATGACCTGAAAACACTTGGCAAATCCGTTAATTTATGATCTTTCTTTTCTAAATCTTCTCAATTATTCAAAAATAAAATTCAAAAACAACCTAAGAAGGGAAAGAAATCTTGGGTTGCCTCCCAAGAAGCGCTTATTTACGGTCCTAAGCTTGACCATAGTTCTTTCAATCCTTCGATGTTGGATCGAGGAAGGAAATCGCAACCTCCTGTTCAAGTGGATGTTCTCCAAGGTAGTGTTTCAGTCTTTGTCCATTGACCTTGAATGTTCCACGTTCCTGGTTCCAAACCTCTACGGCACCATACGGAAATACTTTCATTACTTTAAATGGTCCGGACCATCTAGACTTGAGCTTTCCTGGTAATAATCTCAACCTCGAGTTGTAGAGTAGCACTAGTTCTCCTTCTTGGAATTCTCTACGAAGGATATGCTTATCATGCCACTTCTTTGTTCACTCCTTGTAAGATCGTGCGGACTCATAAGCATCCAATCGTAGCTCATCGAGTTCCTGAAGTTGAAGGATTCTCTTTTCCCCGACGGCTTTTATATCAAAGTTTAGCATCTTAATAGCTCACAAAGCCTTATGCTCAAGCTCGACAGGTAAGTGACATGGCTTACCGTAAATAAGTCTAAAGGGTGTCATCCCGATAGGAGTCTTGTAAGTCGTACGGTAAGCCCAAAGAGCATCATCAAGCTTTAAGGACCAATCCTTTCTCGAACCTAAAACAGTCTTCTCTAGAATGCTCTTTATCTCTCGATTGGAAACCTCGACTTGCCCACTTGTCTGAGGGTGGTAAGGTGTAGCAACCCTATGAGTGACTCCATATTTGAGTATGAGTTTTTCAAATTGTTTTTCAATGAAGTGCGATCCTCCATCACTAATGATTGCCCTTGGAATTCCAAACCTTGGAAAAATCACCTTCTCGAATAGTTTGATTACGGTCTTTGCATCACTTGTTGGGGAAGGAATGGCTTCCACCCATTTAGAGACGAAATCAACGGCTACAAGAATGAACTTATTATTGCAAGAGGAAGGAAAGGATCCCATGTAGTCAACTCCCCAAACATCAAATATCTGTACTTCTAGCATAGTGTTGAGTGGCATTTCATGCTTATTAGAGATGTTCCCCATTCTCTGACATGGATCACAAGCAAGCACGAACATTTGGGCATCTCTGAAAATATGGGGCCAATAGAAACCAGCTTGAAGCACCTTTGCTGCTATCTTCGAGGCACTAGCATGTCATCCGTAAGATGAGGAATGACAACAACTCAAGATAATTGGAACCTCGGCTTCCGAAATACACCTTCTGTAAATGCTATCCGCACACTTGCGGAAAATGTAAGGCTCATCCCACACGTAGTTCTTGAGATCGGAGAAGAACTTCTTCTTTTGTTGATAATTAAACTCCGGTGGTAGAATTCCACATACAAAATAATTCACAAAGTCCGCATACCATGGAGCATTCTCTCCCAAGATGGTGAATAGTTGCTCATCGGGGAAAGAATCATCTATCGGCAAGTTGTCCTTCTCATGTTCCAATGGTTCAAGTCTGGATAAGTGGTCCGCGACCAAGTTCTCCGTCCCTTTCCGGTCCCGAATCTCCAAGTCAAATTCTTGCAGAAGGAGAATCCATCGGATAAGTCTTGGCTTTGCTTCCTTCTTAGTTATGAGGTGCTTTAATGCGGAGTGGTCCGTGTACACTATGACTTTAGACCCCACAAGGTATGATCTGAATTTCTCAAATGCAAAGACAACCGCAAGCAACTCTTTCTCGGTTGTGGCATAATTGGCTTGAGCTCCATCTAGAGTTTTACTTGCATAGTATATTGCATGGACCTTCTTGTCTATCCTTTATCCCAACACCGCTCCTACGACGTAGTCACTAGCATCACACATTACTTCAAATGGCTCATTCCAATCTAGTGTTTGCAAAATGGGAGCGGTGGTCAAAGCTTCCTTCAACCTATAAAATGCACTCAAACATTCCTCATTAAAATCAAATAGAACATCTTTCATTAATAGGTTAGATAAGGGTTTAGAAATTTTCGAAAAATCTTTGATGAAACGCCGGTAAAACCCGGTGTGTCCCAAGAAACTTCTAACTCCTTTCACATTTACCGGTGGGGGACAAATTTTCAATAACATCTATTTTGGCCCTATCCACCTCAATAACTCTACCAGAAATCAAGTGCCCAAGCACTATACCTTCTTTTACCATAAAATGACATTTTTCCCAATTCAATACCAAATTGGTTTCTTCACATCGCTGCAAAATCTTAGACAAATTTGTTAAACAGTCATCAAAGGTAGTTCCATAAACAGAAAAATCATCCACAAAAACTTCCATGATGTTTTCTATAAATTCAGAAAAATTTGCAGTCATGCATCTTTGAAAAGTAGCCGGTGCATTACATAGACCAAAAGACATTCTTCTATAGGCAAAAGTGACATAGGGATAAGTAAACGTGGTCTTTTCTTGATCACTAGGATGTATAGGAATTTGATGAAAACCGGAATATCCATCCAAGTAACAAAAGTAATGCCTAGCTAACCTTTCAAGCATTTGATCAATAAATGGAAGAGGGAAGTGATCTTTCCTTGTTGCCTTATTTAGCTTCCTATAATCGATGCACATTCTCCAACCGGTTACCATCATAGTAGGGATTAGTTCATTATTTTCATTTTGAATAACAGTCACCCCCCTTTCTTAGGAACCACATGCACCGGACTAACCCATTCACTATCAGAGATTGGATAAATAACCCCCGCATCTAACAACTTAAGCACGTCTTTCTTAACCACTTCTTTCATAATAGGGTTCAACCTACGTTGATGCTCAATGGATGGTTTATGCTCATCTTCCATTAAAATGTGATGCATGCAAAAAGGAGGATTTATACCTTTAATATCATCAATTGTATATCCTATCACTTTTCTATGCATTCTAAGCTCCCTAAGCAATTTCTCAGTTTCCAACTCATTCAAGCTAGCGTTTACAATCACAGGATAGGAAGAGACCAAGAAATTCGTACCTTAATGTGGAAGGAAGAGGTTTTAGTTCTACCTTAGGGGCTTCTTCATCTTTCAAATCCTTATTCTTTGGTGTCAACTCAAGTTTCTCTTTCTTTGTTTTGTTCGGAGAAATTTCTGGACTAGCCTCCAGAAAGCGGGCATAATTCCTTACTTCTCCTCCATGAGCATTTAAGTCTCCACCAATTAAACACATTTCTAATGGTCATCAACACAAGCTTGATGGGATTCTTCTTTCACCACTTGGTGCATTAAGTCAACCCTGCAACAAGAATCTTCAAAAGAAGGGTGTTTAATAGATTTAGCTAAATCAAATTCAACTTTATCATCACCCAAAATTAAAGTCAATTTTCCGTTTTTAACATCAATAATTGCTCCTGTAGTAGCCAAGAAAGGCCTACCAAGAATAATGGGGATTTGGGAATCCTCTTCCATTTCAAGTACCACAAAATCCGCATGAATAAAAAATTTACCCACTCTAATAGGAACATCCTCCAAGATGCCTACAGGGAATTTGACGGACCGATCCGTCAATTGAAGGGAGATTGTTGTTGGTTTTAGTTCACCCATCTCCAACTTCTTGCAAACAGAGAGGGGCATAAGACTAACACTAGCCCCAAATCACAAAGATCTTTATCAAAACTAGTGTTACCAATCAAGCAATGGATAGAGAAACTACCTGGATCTTTCAATTTGGGAGGCACTTTATTTTGAATTAAAGCACTGCACTCCTCAGTTAAATCCATTGTTTCATAGTCCTCTAGTTTTCTCTTATTTGACAAGATATCCTTAAGAAATTTAGCATATGTCGGCATTTGTTGTAACACCTCAGTGAAGGGTACATTAATGTACAATTTCTTAAGGACCTCTAGAAATTTTCCAAATTGCTTATCTAACTTGGCCTTGGCCAACCTTTGAGGAAAAGGTATCGGAGGTTGGTAAGGTGGTGGAGGGACATACTTAGGCACTTTTTCACTAGGCTCTTCCTCTTCTAAGGGTTGTGTCTTAATAGGTTCCTCCTCCTCAACTATACTCGTGTTATCTCTCTCCCCTTTAGCCTCGAGATTCTCAAGTTTCTTACCACTCCTTAGACTCACAGCTTTACACTGTTCATTATTTGGGTTCACCTCAGGTTGTCCAGGAAACTTGCCCGGTTGCCTCATTGAATTTCCCGCTTGTTGGGCAATTTGAGTTTCTAACATCTTGTTATGGATCGCTAAGTTATCTACCTTAGATGTTAATTCTTTTATTGCCTCATTAACCGCCCTACCTTGTTGCCTAAATTCTTCATTCTGCTTAGTTTGAGTAGCAACAAAATTTTCCATAAGATACTCGAGTTTAGACTTTTGTACCTGAGGATACCCCGGTGCAGTTTTCCTATTACCTTGCCCTTCTTGGAATTCGTGGTTCAACGTGTTGTTGTAGTTCCCGTAGGAAAGATAAGGATTATTCCTCCTCTGGTTGTAGGGATTTGGGGGAGCACAATTTGGTAGCTTCGGGTTTGTGTCATAGAAATTGTGACAAGAGTTCACTTGTTCCCCCGAAGCACCGGACTCGGGAGTGATACCATGTGGGCACTCCATTATATCATGTCCCTGCATTCCACAAATCTCACAAACAACATTAGTAGCACCTATTGAACTCACATTAGCCTTTTCAAGCTTATCAAAGCGTTTATTTAATGAGTCGAATTTAGACATAATCAAATCAGTACTGTTCATTTCGAACTTACCCCCCGAAAGCTTTTTAGGGTTATTACCTCTTTCTGAACCTCATTGGTGATAGTTGGTGGCTACGTTTTCAATGATATTGAACGCTTCAGTCAGAGGTCTGTTCATAAAGGCTCCACCAGCTGCGGAGTCAAGTGACACCTTTGACGAATAATCCAATCCGTTGTAGAAGGTATGCACTAACAACCACCTCTCGAGTCCATGATGTGGGCAAGACTCTAGCAATCCCTTGTAATGATCCCAAGCTTCGGATAAGCATTCTCCGTCCTTTTGGAAGAAGCCGGTGATCTGAGTTCGTAGGTAAGCAGTCTTGGATGGAGGGAAGAATTTCTCCAAGAATGCCTGCTCTAGTTGGTCCCAAGTTGACAACGTATTAGCGGGCACTTGCTTCAACCAAGCTTTCGCCTTTCCAGTCAGATAGGAGGGGAATAACCTTAAGCGTATAGCATCGATCGGGGCACCTTGAATCCTTATTGCATCTGTGAATTCCAAGAATGTCTACACATGATCAGTCGAGTCCTCCGAGGGTAATCCTCCAAACTGATGTTGCCTAATCATGCTAATTAACTGAGGCGATATAGTGTAGTTCTCCGCCTCAATTTCTGGCCTGGCAATCCCAGTTCGCAAACCCCTAGCATTTGGGGCTGCGTAGTCCTTCAATGGTTTGGTATCCGGTAGATTCGCCATGAGTGGAATGGGAATCAACCTCTCTCTCTCTTTGTCTTTGTAGTCTCCTACATCTATGAAAGGTCCTTTCGATCTCGGAGTCAACTTCAATAAGGTTTCCAAGACTTAGGGATCTTTGCATAGAAGAGAAAAATACATATGGTAGAGAGATAGATACTCTAGAAAAAAAAAGAGAAATAAATAATAAAATAAAAATTTGTTCGGAAAAATCAATTAAAAATTAAATTGAAATTCCAGAAAACACAATCCCGAAAGAACAGCGCGCCAAAAAACTTGATGGCTATCGAATCCGCAAGTGAACGGCCCGTCGTCAAGTAATAAAAAGAGATCGAACCACATAGACCGTGATCTTAAATAACAATCGGTTATTAAATTGATTTAATCGAACTGAAATAAGATTTGGTTTTTGAAATCGAAAATCAAGTAACAATCAAATTTAAAATTGCAATTAAACAAAATAGGAAAGCAATTCAAATAGGGGTTTTCAAATTCAAAAGTGATTTCCAGGGAATTGGGATACCACAAAACTACTTATGTTACTAAATTGACTACTTTCCTTGTTAATTACCAAAATTTGCTTTGAAGGCGAATTTATCCTAAATTAGTTAATGCTCCCTCTCGGGTTACAAAAATCGTGCCCAATTAAATAAACCCTACTCTCGTGATAATTGAATTTAAATCGGACCCTTTAAGTTTCGTGACAATTCGTGAACCCTCGAAGGACCGCTTCTAACTCTCGTGATTTAAGTCCTAAGTTTGATTCCTATAGATCTGATACCTAAGTTCACCGCTAAGTTCGTCCTTAGTGTATCTACGACACGCAAATAAGTGGCCACCGAATTTACGAGTAATTTAAAACAATAGGGATCAAATCGAAGCAAAAATTGAAACTAGCAAGAAATCAAACATCAATTCATAACCATAAACAAATCTTGGGCATAGCCCCAATTCCTAGAAACAAGACTACTACTCAAGCATTGCCATGATCACAGCAAGCTTGATTAACAATAACATAAAAAAAGAAAACCCTAGAGGAGAGAAGAGATTGAGAAGAAGAAGAAGAATCCTAATTTTACCTATGGTTAGCAGTCCCAAAAGTGCCCAGTTTCGAGCCTTAGAAGGCTATTTATAATCCGGGGTAACTTGAATCCCAAGCCAATACAAAAACCAGATCAAATCAGTTTCTATGGATCCATATATTGCGCATCACGGCCGTGATGGATTCTGCCTTGGAGGTTGCTTCACTGGTTGGTCTTTCACGGTCGTGACCACCATCACGGCCTACCCGTGATCAGTTCTGCCTGTGAGGGTTTGGTTCAGCTGACATGTCACGACCGTGATGGACATCACGGTCTGGCCGTGACCAGCTCTGACTTTTCCATTCTTTCTTTTCATCTCCACTTGATCATGACCGTGATCAGTTCTGTTTGCCTCATTTTCTTGCCTTCCAAGCTCCATCTTCATGCCAGCTCCAACACAACTGATCCTGAGCAATTTAATCTTCGATTCTTGTACACAAGTACCACAAAACCAACTTACCCGTTCCAAGGTAAAAACTATCAAATAATCAAATAAAATACGCCTAAACTATATGAAAATGCATGCAAAATGTCAAGGAAATATGAGGTGAAATTACACTCATCACCTAACCCCTGGTGTGAAGCATCACAATAAACCTTAAAAGGTTCCTTAGGTTCAGGAAGTATCAACACCGGTGAAGTAGTTAACCTCCTCTTTAGCTCTTGGAAACTTCCTTAACATGCTTCCGTCCATGAAAACGCTTGATCCTTCCGAGTTAACTGGGTAACGGGTCCTACTATCTTGGAAAATCCTTCAATGAATCTCCTGTAGTATCCATCTAAACCCACGAAACTACGGATCTCTGTTGCTATCTTTGGTCTTTCCCATTCTAAAATAGCTTCAACTTTCGACGGGTCTACGGTGATTCCTTCACGCGATATAACATGACCTAAGAACTGAACTTGGTCTAACCAAAATTCACACTTTTCCTGTTTCGCTTAAAGTCGTTTCCCTCTCAAGGTTTGAAGAACAATACTGAGATGTTCAGCATGTGTTTTCCTTGTTTGGAGAATATATTAGAATGTCATCGATGAAAACAACGACAAACTGATCTAAATAAGGATGAAAAATCCTATTTATGTAATCCATGAATATCATAGGAGAATTCGTCACTCTAAACGGCATCACCAGATACTCATAATGTCCATAGCGTGTTCGAAACTGTCAGGACCCGACTTAGGCGCCCCTGACCGGCCAGAATAGAACTTCATTGTCCCATTCCCAAGGCCTTTCAAGCACGTATAAGTCACATCATAACAAGATATATAGAATATCATAAGTAATTATCAGAGTAAAATATTATACCGAAAGTATGCCAAGGGTGGCCCTGAGTCAACATCAATAGTTTTAAAAAAAACAAAGCCCAAATGGGCTTACAACTAGAGTGAAGTTTAAAACTCCAAACAAAAGATTCTCATATGACAATGAACCAAGCCACAAGAAACTGAAACAGCAACATCTGCCTGCGCTACACAAGTGCATGGGCTCCCTGAGATGGCTTCACTCGTGGAATACCTGAAGCTAAAACCAAAAAGGCGGGGGTGAGTCCCAAAACTTAGTGAAGGATAAGCAAAATAGTACAATATATATAAGCGTCTCCATAAATATCTCATTGAGTTTTTCATGTAACATCCCAAAATTCAAGTATAATTACTTTAATAAAAGGTTAAGTCAGTATGAGTTTTAAGTGTAGAATTGTTAGTATAAGAATAAATTACAATTATTTAATAATTACAAATTAAAAGAGTGTAAAATTGGGAAAAAATAAAATAAAAATAAAAATAAACAAATAAAAGAATTATAATATATAAAAAAAACAAAAGTTGGGAAGTAAATGAATTATAATAAAATAAAAGCAAAAGTTGGGGTGGGGGGAGAGCAACGTGATTGTTGCTGTGATATTGGCTCATCAAATGAAAAACTTCCAAGATATTGCCGCAGCTGTAGCACATTTCTACTTGATTTCCTCAAAAAAAATTAGATGGTGCAGGCCCCACAAATTTAATTATGGTTATCAATAGAAATTGGCATTAGCCAAATTAAAACCTACGTTGCAACACAACCAGGGACAAGTATCAACACACTCATAGTGGGGCGTTTTTCATTAGTGAAAAGAATTAAGCGAGGTTTTGAAATTTGAGAGATATAAAAGAAACACTCATCCGAGACACACACTTAACACCGTCAACAGAAAAAAAAAAATGAAGAAGGACTGTACAGCGGTAAGAAAGAAGAAATAGTGTGGCTGTTGTGCCTTGCCGGACAGAAAGTAATGCTCTAAGAAATAGGATTTCCTTAGAGTTTTTGGAGGTCTGCAAAAGGTGAGTAAAAACATCTTTGCTCATACTTTCATGGTACAAATAATCTGGGTCCTTAATTTATTTGAGATTTTTAAAATATTTTGGTATTCATTCGAATTCTTAAAATGTTTCGTCTTGTTGACAAATTGATTCGGTAAAAATGTTTTTCTTGAATCTTCAGAGAAATAGTCTTGTTATTTTCAATTTGTTGGACGGCCACAATGTTAAATTCTTCTCTTTCTTTTACGCTGCCTGATGCGAGTTTCAATTGCCATATGCCCTCCCTGTGCAACAAGCATATAACTATGCTGCACAATAATATATTAGCATCAACGTCAATAGTGACGTGATGGATGCTTTTAATTATATATATATAATATAATTACTGTTAAGAAGAAAGCTTGTATGAGTATGTACTACCATGTTGACTTGGTATAATCAATTAATTATTGTTATTGACGTATGGTGTTTGAGAATTTAATTGGTAGTCATCTGTGATGACGTATTGTATTATGCATGAGTTAGTCATTATCCTCAAAGAAGGGATGACGGTATACATTCTATTCCGGGAATAGGATGAGAGATATCACCATCTGGGATGAGATATCTAGTTATTGAAAATATCCACATCTGGGATGGGATATTAGATACCTCCATCCGGGATGGGGAAGGCAGTGGGACGCCATTGCATGGATATGAGCTCATAGACCTTAGTGGATCTGGGATTCACACCGATTCTGGGAACCAAAGAGTCAAGTAAAGTGATTCGGGGAATCACCGAGTCATGTTCATAGAGTAGCATTACTTAGAGCTTGCATGGTGAATGTGGATAAATGTGATGAGATGTGACCTAGTTGATTTTATGAGTTTGTGGTTCAAATGCTTGATAATTAATTTTATTTATGTATTATTATTTCGGAGGTTTATTATATTCATTATTTTAAAAATTAGCGGGTACCATGAATGTTTTTCCGGTTACCGCGTCGGCTGAAAACAACACTATTTGCGAACCTTTTCGTCAAATGATTATTTTTATTCACTGGGATTATATCTCATTAAAAGTGTTGTTTTCAGAGCACGATGACGGCATCACTGGAACTGAAGAGGATTGAAGACCTAGCGAATTTTCTTAGTTATTATTCCTAGCTTGGTTAGTATTTTCTTAAATAAGGAGCCGTATGTGTCTAGACATTTTTATTTATTTATCGTTGAGTTTATTAGTAGACGCCCGGTTTTTGAGACTTGAGGTTTTTATTTGGGTGTATGGATTTATTATTATATTATCGCTTGGATACTTTATATCTATTTTAATTAATATGAGGTATTTTCAGACCCGATTAAGTAATGAATGACGTTACAATTATGGTATCGAGGCGGATTCGATTCTATATCGGACTGTGGTATTGGGGCTTTTTCTAAAACAAAACTTGGGCGCGTAGGATGCTTGTTAGAGTTATAATTCTGCATTCTATTCTGTTGAATATCGGACATGATCAACCCACTGTTTGATTGGTGGTATGCAGATTATGGTAGCAAACAGGCGAGGGAGAAATGATGCACTTGTAGCGACTTTGGCTCGAATGGCCAGAGTTATGCAGGAGCAGACGGAGACTCTCCGTCATATGAGGGATAATGGGGCGTGCTTACCATGGTGCGGTTGCGATTCCAGATCCATAGTACAAGGGGTCAGTGTAAGTCAGGAACAATAACCCGCCTGCTTTTCGAGGTACCACCGATCCTATTGAGGCAGAGGAATGGTTGATGAAATTAGAGAAGATCTTCTGGGCCATGAGGTGCTCTGATGCTCAGAAGGTGGATTTTGCCACCTATATGCTAGAGTCGGATGCAGAGCACTGGTGGGACTATGCTAGGGGCGGGTTGCTTGCTTCGGGCTCCCCTATCACATGGGACCGATTCAAGGAGATTTTTCTGGAGAAATACTTTCCGCACAGTGTCCGGATACAGAAGGAGATGGAGTTTCTACAGTTTCGTCAGGGGAGTATGGCAGTGGCCGAATATGTGGCCAAGTTTGAGAGCCTTGCAAGGTTCTCTCTCGGAGGTGAGGATAATCCTGACGGTCAATGGAAAGCAATTAAGTTCGATCAGGGTTTGAGGCCAGAGCTGCAGAGCCTTATCGGACTCCTGGAAATTCGGGACTACCCCACTCTTGTGAACAAGTGTAGGGTAGCAGAGCATAATATGCAAGTTGTGCTGGCCGAGAGGCAAAAGGAGAAAATTCTTAGCGATGGAAAGAGATTTCAGGGCAAGGATGGGAAATTTCAAAAGCATTTGCGACCAGTCTCCTCCATCAACAAAGGGAAGCAAGTGCACGGAGCCCAAACTGACAAGGGCACCGGGTGTCATAGGTGTGGGTTGAATCATGGAGATCGCACATGTCCAGCGGCACGGACCTCTTGCTACAAGTGTGGTAAAATGGGACACTATGCCAGAAACTGCAGGAGTGGAGGACCAGTCCAACCTAGACCACTGAGCCAAGGGAGAGTCTTTACGCTCCAAGGGGAAAAGGTGAAGGAGTCAGATGGCCTGATACAAGGTATGGGTTTAATTAAAGAAAGAAAAATCAATTTATTGTTTGATTCAGGAGCAACTCATTCATTTATATCTTTAGAGTGTGTGGAAAATCTTTGTCTGTTTCTAAGTTGCCATATGATTTGAGTGTCGCTACTCCTGCAAATGATAAACTTGTTACCTTTATTCCTTGCTTGAGCTGTCCCTTAGTGTACCAAGGTGTACCTTATTTTGTTGATCTTATATGCTTGCCCATGTCTGGGTTAGATGTCATTCTTGGTTTGGATTGGTTGTCTGCAAATCATGCTATCATAAATTGCTCTGATAAAACTATCTCCATTCCTATACAACCAATGTCTAATGATTTTCCCGTACCCTGTTCCATTGTTTCTGTTGTTGCTTGTCATAAGTTCTTAGTTGAGGGAGCTCAAGGATATGTACTCTTATTCTCTGCTAAGATAGAGGCTGACAGTGATGTGACGACTATACCTGTGGTGTGTGAATTCCAGGATGTTTTCCCTAAGGATGTCTCTAGCTTGCCTCCGAATAGGGAAGTTGAGTTTAACATAGATCTAGTGCCAGGGAGTGGACCAGTATCGGTAGCGCCTTATAGAATGGCACCTTTACAGTTGAGCGAGCTTAAGAAACAGTTAGAGGAGATGCTAGGGAAGGGGTTTATTAGGCCTAGTGTGTCACCTTGCGGAGCACCTGTCCTACTGGTGAGAAAGAAGGATGGGAGCATGAGGCTATGTGTTGACTATAGGCAGTTGAACAAAGTGACCATCAAGAATAAATACCCTTTGCCTAGGATAGATGACCTCCTAGACCAGTTGAGGGGAGCGTCAGTGTTTTATAAAATAGATCTAAGATCGGGATACCATCAAATTAGAGTCAAGAATGAGGACATTCCTAAGACAGCCTTTAGGACAAGGTATGGGCACTAAGAGTATGTAGTGATGCCCTTTGGTGTGACCAATGCCCCAGCCGTTTTTATGGACTACATGAATCGGATCTTTAGGCCATTCTTGGATAGCTTTGTGGTGGTGTTCATAGATGATATTTTGATATACTCTAGGACACCAGAGGATCATGAGGAGCATTTGAGATCAGTGTTGCAGATTCTGAGGGAAGAGCAACTGTATGCAAAGCCATAAAAGTGTGAATTTTGACTTGATGTGATGAAGTTTTTAGGACATACCATATCTAGGAGTGGTGTAGCGGTTGACTCTAGTAAGGTTGATGCAGCGCTTGGATGGGAGCAACCTAAGTCAGTGACGAAAGTGAGGAGTTTCCTAGGGCTGGCAGTTTACTATAGGAAATTCATAGAAGGATTCTCTAGACTAGCTTTACCTCTTACCAAGCTGACTAGGAAAGGAAAATCTTTCGAGTGGGATAAGGAATGCGTGAGAATTTTGAGGAGCTTAAGAGGAGATTGGTGTCATCCCGGTCTTAACCATTCCGGATCCTTCAGTGAGTTTTGTGGTATATTGTGACGCTTCTAAGAATGGTTTAGGTTCTGTGTTGATACAGGAAGGTAGGGTAGTGGCTTATGCATCTAGGCAGCTTAGGACGCATGGGGTGAATTACCCTACTCATGACCTTGAGTTAGCAGCAGTAGTCTTTGCTCTTAAGATTTGGAGGCACTATTTGTATGGTGCAGAGTTTGAGGTTTTTAGTGATCATAAGAGCCTTAAGTATTTGTTTGACCAGAAGGAATTGAATATGAGGCAAATGAGGTGGATGGAATTCCTTAAGGACTATGATTTCGAGTTGAAGTACCATCCAGGGAAAGCCAATGTGGTGGCTGATCCACTCGAAGAGGGAAAACCTTGCATGTGTCTAGTTTGATGATGCGAGAGATGAATATGTTAGAGGAGTTCAGGGACATGAATCTAAACGTGTCTCTTAGTGCTCTAAGCTTGAAGTTGAATAGGCTGGAAATTTGCAGTGACCTTAGAGAAATGATTAGGCGAGAGCAGCTTTTAGACCAGGAGTTACAATCTCTTTTAGATCAAGAGAATTATGTGTTGTCTACTGATGGTCTAGTGTTGTTTAAGAATAAAATTGTTGTTCCTAAGGAGGGGAGCCTTAGAGAAAAAGTTTTAGAGGAAGCGCATAAGGGGAAGTTCACCATACATCCAGGGATAACCAAGATGTATCAAGATCTAAAGAATATGTATTGGTGGCCAGGAATGAAACGGGATGTGGCTAGCTTTGTACCCAAGTGTTTAGTATGTCAAAAGGTTAAGATAGAACATCGGGAGACCTTCGGGTTTGTTGCAGCCTTTAGAAATTCCTCAATGGAAATGGGAGAGGATTTCTATGGATTTTGTGATTGGGTTACCTAGGACTCGTTTGGGTTTAGATGCCATATGGGTAATTGTGGATAGGTTGACCAAGT
The DNA here is from genome assembly GCA_030762895.1 of Sophora flavescens. Classification (NCBI taxonomy): domain Eukaryota; kingdom Viridiplantae; phylum Streptophyta; class Magnoliopsida; order Fabales; family Fabaceae; genus Sophora; species Sophora flavescens. Next base: position 287,609,234 of record CM061062.1, read on the forward strand.
CTGCTCACTTCTTGCCAATTAAGGCAACCTATAGTTTGAATAAGTTAGTAGACCTATACATTAAGGAGATAGTGAAGCTTCATGGCATACCCACCTCTATAGTGTCGATAGGGACCCCACGGTTTACCTCTAGATTCTAGAGGGCTTTCCAATGAGCTTTTGGTTCTAAGTTGAGTTTTAGCACAGCCTATCATCCCCAAACTGACGGTCAGTCAGAAAGGACCATTCAGACCCTTGAGGACATGCTTAGAGCATGTGTTTTAGTTGAAGGTGGGGGTTCGGATAAATTTTTACCTCTTATAGTTTTTGCTTATAACAACTGTTATCATGCTAGCATCGGCATGGCACCCTATGAAGCTCTTTATGGGTGGAAGTGTAGGTCCCCTTTATGTTGGTGTGAGGTGGGTGAGAAGACCCTGCTAGGATCAGAGTTAGTCCAGGAGACCACGAGAGGATTAAAGTCATTAGGGAAAGGATGCGCACTTGCACGAGTAGGCAAAAGAGTTGTGCCGACAAGAGAAAGAAGCCTTTAGAATTTCAGGAAGAGGAACATGTATTCTTGAGAGTCACTCCTAAGACTGGAGTTGGGAGGTCAATGAAAGTCAAAAAGCCCAACCCTCGTTTCATGGGTCCGTTTCAAATCCTAAAAAGAGTCGGCCTGTTGTTTACCAATTGGCTCTTCTACCACAGGTGTCGAATCTCCATGACGTCTTCCATATTTCTCAACTCCGGAAGTACGTACCAGATGTTTCACACGTGATAGCTCCTGAGTCAATACAATTGAAGGACAATTTGATCTTTAAGCCCAAGCCTATTCAGATCATTGACAAGAGCACAAAAACTCTGAGGAACAAGATGATTCCATTGGTGAAAGAGATTTGGGAATGGTTAACTCCAGAGGAAGTTACCTGGGAACTGGAGGAAGATGTTAGACAACATCATCCAGATCTCTTCGTCTCAAGTAAATAACTTAGCATTGCATTACCTTTTACGTTGTGTAGTTTGGGTGAGGCGTGTAGAATTTCGGGACGAAATTCATTAAGGAGAGGAGGAAATGTAACATCCCAAAATTCAAGTATAATTACTTTAATAAAAGATTAAGTCAGTATGAGTTTTAAGTGTAGAATTGTTAATATAAGAATAAATTACAATTATTTAATAATTACAAATTAAAAGAGTGTAAAATTGGGAAAAAATAAAATAAAAATAAAAATAAACAAATAAATGAATTATAATAAATAAAAAAACAAAAGTTGGGAAGTAAATGAATTATAATAAAGTAAAAGCAAAAGTTGGGGCGGGGGGAGAGCAACGTGATTGTTGTTGTGATATTGGCTCATCAAATGAAAAACTTCCAAGATAGTGCCGCAGCTGTAGCACATTTCTACTTGATTTCCTCAAAAAAAAAATAGATGGTGCAGGCCCCACAAATTTAATTATGGTTATCAATAGAAATTGTCATTAGCCAAATAAAAACCTACGTTGCAACACAACCAGGGACAGATATCAACACACTCATAGTGGGGCGTTTTTCATTAGTGAAAAGAATTAAGCGAGGTTTTGAAATTTGAGATATACAAAAGAAACACTCATCCGAGACACACACTTAACACCGTCAACAGAAAAAAAAATGAAGAAGGACTGTGCAACGCGGTAAGAAAGAAGAAATAGTGTGGCTGTTGTGCCTTGCCGGACAGAAAGTAGTGCTCTAATAAATAGGATTTCCTTAGAGTTTTTGGAGGTCTGCAAAAGGTGAGTAAAAACATCTTTGCTCACACTTTCATGGTACAAATAATCTGGGTCCTTAATTTATTTGAGATTTTTAAAATATTTTGGGGTTCATTCGAATTCTTAAAATGTTTCATCTTGTTGACAAATTGATTCGGTAAAAATATTTTTCTTGAATCTTCAGAAAAATAGTCTTATTATTTT